>CM063600.1:4699069-5350703 GCA_032356905.1 Salix exigua
AGGCCACCATTCTCAACACCACCACGACCACAAGAATCACCTCGACGCCCTCTACACAAAGGTATAAACAGAATATCCATTCGTTGCACTTGAAAAATCACCAAGTCACTGTTCATTTTCTTCTTCACAGAATTCGTCCCGGTTACTGTTTTGAACAAGCTTGGGCTTCCAGCCCGTGATGGCTGGAAGTCCAGCCCTTTGCACATTTGGGCTCCCGGCCCACGTTGTCCAGAAGCTCCAGCCGAGCTTCCTTCAGCCGGCTCGGAGTCCTCGACCTAAGATGGCTTCACGATTTCAGAGGGGTGGATTTTTTAAGTATATATATAAATATAAAATATAAATATAAAAATAAAAATAAATAAATATAAAAATAAAGATAAAAGATAAAAATAATAAAATATTTTTCTTACTTTAAAAAATATATACATTCTTTTTTTATCAAAAAAGAAATTTCAAAACTATAAAAATGTATTTGTTTTTGTGCATACGGCCAAATTTCATGACTTTTCCATATACATTTTTTTGTTAAAAAATTATGTTGCATATTTCTCATATTTTGAAACGAAAATTGGATATCGTAACCGGTTTATGATTATCCGTTGGAATTCGGCCAAAATGTCAAAAATAATTTTAAATATTTTTGTTTTATCTATTAAGGTGTAAATTTACATTGTAAAGTACACCCAAGGATAAAAAAATATACAATTTTAAATATTTTTATTTTATCTATTAGGGTGTAAATTTACATTGTAAAGTACATCCATAGATAAGGAAAATATAATTTTAAATATTTTTGTTTTATCTATTAGGGTGTAAATTTACATTGTAAAGTAAATCCGTAGATATAAAAAAGGGAATTTTTTTTAGGGTGTAGATTTACATTGTGAAATACGCCCGCAAATAAAAAGTGGTTTTCAAAATGCAATGTAAAATTTTTAAAGATAGAAAAAATCAAACAACAATGCAGCTTACTTTAAGTAGGGTGCACCGGGGGTAACGCATCTTCCCCTTGCACAACAAGTCCCCTTACCCTAGACTCTCGCAGACCAATAGGTTCCTAGTGACCTTAATACTAGGTGGCGACTCCTGATATTTATAGTCGTAATTTTTACGATTATAATAATAATCCCACATTTCACCGAACCCCGGGGTGATCGCGAGGCGCGAAGCGCGTCACAAAAAAAATCGCCGTCGCGACAGATGTGATTGGGCCTATCAACTCAAAAGCCAACAATGGTCATAGGTTTATTCTCATGGCTATTGATTACTTTACAAAATGGGTAGAATCCGGGTCATTTACTTATATGATGTAAATGTGGTGAAGAAATTTGTTGAAAGAGATTTGATATGTCGATACGAACAACCAGAAAAATTTATAACTTATAATGCTCAGAATTTCAAGAGAAAAATAATAATAGAATTTTGCGTTAAATGAAAAGGTCAAGCATTCCAATTCCTAGCCGTATAGACCAAAGATGAATTATGCAGTAGAAGCTGCTAATAAGAATGCTTAGAAGATTATTCAGAAGATGGTAGTCATCTATAAGGATTGGCATGAGATGTTGTCATTTGCCTTCATGTGTATTGTACCGCAGTTCGGACTTCAACAAGAGACATCCCATACATATTGGTGTATGAAATGGAGACGGTGATGCCTTTAGAAGTGGAAATCTATCATTAAGAGTACTGATAGAATATGAACTAGAAGAAGTAGAATGGACAAAAGTTAGATATGGACAACTGAATTTGATCAGAGAAAAGAGGTTAGCCACTATCTATCGTCATCAATTATACCAAAGAAAGATGGACAAATCATATGACAAGAAAGACCAACCTCAAAAATCCCAAGAAGGAGGTCTGGTACTAAAGAAATATTGCCTTTACTAGTAAAAGATCAAAGGAAATGGGCCCAAAACTATGAAGGCCCTTATGTGGTGAAGAAAACATTCTCGAGAGGAGCTTTATTATTATCTTGAATGGATGGAGAAGATCTATTTAGACTAGTGAATTCTGAATTCGTAAAGAAATATTATGCCTTATATTTTGTAACCTCCTAATCAATAAGATAAATTCTGACGGGGTATAATTACAAAAAATCATAAGTTTAAATCCAATTGGGGGTGCAATTAGAACAATTATAAATTGAGAGACCAAACTGTACTTGCATCGCTGCCGACAAGCCGCCTGCACCATCATAAACCAGCCACCTGCACGCCGCCGATAACCATGCTCTCAGGCATGCTGTCACAGGAGGTGACCCACCATTGCAATGGTTACCTCTTGCGCCTATAAATACGCAGAATCCATGCAAGAGAACAAGGGGAGAAAAGATTTTACTAGCAGAGGGGATATCAGAATAATTCACGAAAGAGAGTAGAAAATTCACGTAAAGGAAAAAGGATTTTACGTAAAGAAAAATAGAGGGGGGATGTTAGAGAATAATATAAATCATATTATGGAGCCTCACCTACAAGCTTAAGCTTTTATATGAGATGGTTCCTTAACATGGTATCAGAGCCTTGTTGACCCAGCGGTCACGAGTTCGAATCTCACCATCCTCATTCTATTTGATAAAAATTAAGCACAAGGTGATGTGGGTCTGTGCAAGTTTCAAGCCCAAATGGCTTTCACTTGAGGAGGTGTGTTAGAGAATAATATAAATCATATTATGGAGCCTCACCTACAAGCTTAAGCTTTTAGGTGAGATGGTTCCTTAACAGGGGATTCAAAAACAAAGAGGAGAGATTTGAAAAAACAGAGGAGGGAATTCGAAAAACAGAGGAGAAATTTATGAAAAAGTCAACCTGTCATCTTCCCCACCATCACTGGCCACAACCTACTCCTTGTCTTGAATATGCATTTCCCTTCATTTCCGGGCAAACAAGAGGTACGATCGAGCTCTCAAAAACATCCAAAATTTTCACCTCGATTTTTCTGCCGACACCAACCCCTTTTATTTTATGTTTTATTATTTTCAAAAAGTTTGTCCCTTTTATTTTATGTTTTATTATTTTCAGAAAGTTTTGGGAATTAAACCAAAATTGGATTATGATAATTCTCACTATCCCGTAGGCTAAATTAGCCTTACAATTCAGTCCAATAAGTGCTAAATCGAAAAAAAAAGGGAAAGGAAAAAGAATTGCAATTGCAAACACGATAAACCCGAGGAATTCCCCCAGCTTTTATATTTCCATAGAATAATGGCACGAGAACTGCAATTCTTTTGGTTATTCTTTTTATTTATCTATTACCAAACACAGCATGAAAAGACAGGAGCAGAAACCTATTTATTTATGATAATAAATATGAAAGAGGTAATAATAATGGCATGCCAAACATAAGGCTACTGCTTCATGTCTTCTGAATTATTATACATGTGGTGATCATCTTCTAATTGTTGTCCGTCCAGAATTGTTTCTGAAGATAGTCCACGATCTTCTTGTCCACCTGGAAGGCCTTGGCGAGAACATCAGGCTTAATGGGCGGATCTGCTCCGAACACAGCATTTGCAATGGTGATTACACCAGGGTTCTGGCTGCTTAAACTGGCGAATGCAACGGCATTGGTTTTCCCCACATTGAACTGGAAATGGATGAGTCCGATTGGGAACACAAAAACATCTCCGGGATTTAAGACCTTGGTGATCAGGCGATTATCTCCGTTGGCTAAGTTGGACGTAACAAAACCAACATAGAGGGTACCCTCCACCACTACTAGGATCTCGGAGGCACGAGGGTGGGTGTGGGGTGGGTTCAGGCCACCATACGGTGCGTAATCAATGCGAGCGAAGGATATGCCAAGAGTGTTGAGTCCTGGAATTTGAGCAACATTGACGGCAGTGACTTTTGAGCCAACTGGACTGGAAGTGTCCCGTGGCATGTTGAGACCAGGAAAGAAGAAATCATTTTCGGTAACTTGCGCGGGGTCCTTGCAGAATTTTCCGTTCACAAACACTGCATGAGAAAGACATTAAAAAATCTTCCAAGTAATAGAGAATGAAGATATTAGAATATAGAGAACATGCAATATCGATATTTTCATTGTCTTATTATCTTAGAAAGCATGCACGTACCACCATCGGTTTCATTGATGGCTACACAGAAGTCCTGGAGAGGACTAGGATCAGATGCAGAGGCAAATGAAGAAGCCAAAGCGAAGAGGACAAAAACTAGTACCAACTTGAGTCCTTCCATTGGATTCTATAAGGATTTTTCCTGCGGAGAGGGGTGAGATATATTTCTTGCAAGGATGCAAGGCTATTTATAGACTGGAGTCATTGAATTAATAGATGGTAATGAGCTCTGAATGAAGCCGACGAAGTCTTCTGTAGTTGCTCGTTCTGTGATGTCAGTGATGAAACCAAGTCCTCAAGACATCTTGACATTGTCCATCCTATGCCAATATTTTCTTGATGCTACTCTTTCCAACATGAGACTTTTCCATCAAGTTAACGGGACGGGGTGCAACGCCTCTTGTCACAAAGAACTCTGGTGAAATTAAATGTGAGAGTTGGTCGAGAAGTAGTAAAGATTGTTAGGTGATAAAATGTTTCCGGTCATGGCAGTTAATTCAATGGAAACTTCGTATGATATGGTTTTCTCGTTCCCTTTCTGATGTTATAATCGACCAAGACCAGCGACAGGAAAATATTAGCCATTTTTTGCTATTCATGATAAAAGAACAGGAAAATATCCATGCCTGCATGATCATAATTCGCTCAGCACATTCATGCAACCTCTGACAATAGTTTCTATGTATATCTTACAAGACTGCGTGGAATAGACAGCAGCATGTTTATTCCTTTTAATAATCCATTTCACTTTTCCAGTAACCTGCTGAATAAATAAATGTTGATCATGGCGTCGATTATTCCTCTAGTTGACTGAACGTGCATCTGGTTTCTAAAATGACCCATTCTTATACAAATGTTGATCATGGCCAATCATGAGGCTTTCGTTCTTACAATAAGATAACTTCTACGTCTTTACTATCATAATAGTAGACTAGCTATAATCTTATTATTTAAATTAAATACAAAATCAAATAAAAGTCATCAATGAGGGCGATTTTCAACAGTGTCATAATCAAGGTTTCATGACAAATTCATTAGTTAACAGAAGCAGTTAGATTATAAAATGAAAACAATTATTTGCTTTCGTCATTACAAGTTATTTTATAGATTTAACCCTAAGCTTAAACGGGCATGCAGAGTTATAGAAGAGGGGTTTGAATCAAATAAAAGCTAACAACGTGCAAACACCAAAAGTAGTGCCATTAGATAAGTTTTGTCAGTGACATAAGAAGGGGAAAATAATTAGTAAATAAAAATTACTATTAACATTATTAACCAAAGCTCTAAAATTTTTAGGAATATCACGATAGATACTTCCATTTTTCTTTTTTTCTTTTGAAATATTCAGTTGTTTTAATAATCAAAATTGATTATCCATTTTCTAAGTGTCTGATCAAATTGATTCTCGGCAGACACTTTTTTAATTTTGGGGTTTTTCTAAGTTTTTGGGATTTTTATGTTGTTTGGTTCTAATTAAACAAGAAGAAGAAGGATTTATGGTAAATGAGATTTTAGCTATTTGATCATGTTTCGCAGAGTTATGATCAAGGTTTTTTTTGGAGGAATTGGCTAAACCTGTGTCATTTAATCTTTATTAGCATCTTTTTTTGTAATCTAATTAGGTTTGTTTTGTATAGTAATTGGTTTTATTATAATGGAGCATCTATGAAGAATTTGATATTTAGGGATTTTAATATTTTGGAAATTTATAAATAGTTTGCTAACACTTTCTAATTTCATGGGTTGATATTTCATTATCAAGATTCTTTCTTAGATGGAATGGTTATTCTAGTACTATGATCTACATATCATCCTTTTCTTTCTAGGTTTGTTTATGGTTTCTTATATATATATATATATTTAAAATCTTTGTGACCTCTTAACTTTATTGTCTTGTCTCAAGAAAAAATAGTTTGATGTTTAAAATGTTTGACTTGAGCAATGTTGGCTATTATCATCCAGCTTGGAGGTAATTAACTATATTAATTCCAAGTATTTTTTTTCTTATTAAGTTTCTTGCAGTGCTCTTCCACATCCTTCATCCTATTATTCTCCATCATTTTTAAGCTCTGGACAATTCAAAAATCTATTAATGGCATTGGATCGACTTTGATATCAATTGTTAATTTTCTTCCTTAATAAACAGGTGTATAGAGGTTTAGAGAAGAGAATAATAATAATAAAAGAAAGATCTTAAAATTATTTCATTAATTTATTACTTAACTCTCACATTATACATGATTTGCTTATTTATACAAGGTTTTCCATCAACTAACTCTCACATTATACATGATTGGCTTATATATACAAGGTTTTCCATCAACTAATTGTTCAATTATCTCTAATTGTAATAACTACCTAATAACCACCTACTACCTTCTTTTTACTTTTATTATTGCTTCTAAATTGTTGTTGCTCTTTTTCTTGTAAAATACTGCTACTATTATTAAGTTCTTATGGAAATCATAAGATAATAATAAAAAAAAAACAAATTCAATGAATAAATAGACACTAGTAAATATAAAGATTAAGTTATATTTGAGGATAATATTCTAGTTGTTGAGACTAGAGAAATGGCTTCCACATCATTGTTCTCTATATAATTAAATGTTTATCCTGTTTTTTTCTATTGTTTTGGCTTACAAACAAGAGATGGATTGAAAATTGATTTAAGGTGCAAAAAAATAAGAACAACAAAGATGTTGGAGGAAAAATACAGGAGAAGATTCATTGTTCATATAAACTTAATTGTTCTAGCTTGTTCAAGTAAGTACTAGACAGATGACACGCACTACGCCATAAGTCAAATTAGATTTTTCCCAATTTAAAATTGGATGGTTACATGATGCCAACTTTTTTACCTAAGGAAAATCTAAGATTCCCAGTTATTGACTTAATTGAGTTCAATAAGCTCGATTAATTTAATAATATAATTAAAAGGCATTGATAATAAATAAAACAAATAAGAAATGGTAATAATTAAGTATAAAAAACCCATTTCCGGGTTATTCTGAAATTCACTCAAAATAAAAATAACAAAAAAAGAAAAATAAGAATGATGGTTTTGGAGATGTAGACCCAGGACATTTGGGTGAAAGTTAAATTAAGAGTGATCACCATTTTCTTTATATCATATGTCGATAACTTGGGATGTACTAGTATAGAGAAGATTCTGTTGAACTTTCAATAGAATTTTTGGTGGACTCTTATTGATTATGAAAAAAAATGTTGTCTTTTCTTTGCGTATATGTATTTAATCTTTTCTTTTCTGGAGAACGAGGATGTACATTTAATCATAAGCTAAATTAAAGTTTAATTATGTTTATGAATTAATTTAGGGTTTAATTAAAGGATTTAATAAGTGTAAGGATTCAATTGTGCTTGAAATTGGTCAACTTAATTTTACTAGGGATTTAATTAGTGAAAACTTAAGTTTGGGAGCCTAATTTCAGCTTATTTGACAAGGTTGGAAGTATTGGAAACCAAAATTACTTTTTATTAGGTTAATTAGGAGAAATTAGGGGGGGAAATTCAAAAAAAAATAATGTTTTGGGGTCCATTAGGGATAAAATTGAATAAATTCACATCCAAGCACTATTTTGTAAACGATGTTGATCTATAAGTATTCAATTGGCTGATATAAGGGTGAAATTGAAAGAAAATAAACGTTGAAGGGCCAAATAAGGGTCAAATTGTATAAATTTGATATTAAGAACCAAAGTTAAACAAAGGTGTAAATTCAAGGTTGTCATAGATGTTGGTCAGGGGCAAAATTAAAAGATATTGAAGTTTTTGGGTAAATGGGGGTGTAATTAAAGCAATTAAACACCGAATAGCCAAAGTAAATTTTGGTCGAAATCCTAATATAAAAATGACTTCGTTTTGGAGAGGAAGAAAGAAAAAAAAGGTATTAGACGATGAATCGTCTAGTTACTATTCATTCTCTTCTTCCTCATCCACTTGGAAAGACATCTCTGGGGCTTACCATGTAGGTGCATTTTAATGTCTCTATGCTTCACCAAATTTGACTAGTCATATAACAAAATGATGATACAATATTTTCCAACATTGTGGTATAGTCAGTTTTGGCTGATTGACACCACAATTGAATAGTGCTTGTATGGCTTGATCCATTTCTGTGTATCCCAGTTGGATGGGTCGTGTCCAACCTAAACTTACCAGTGGTGGGCCATTTTGGCCCAATTTGGCTTGGCTGGCCCATTTGATTGGACATAGGCTTGCCTGAAAAACTACATATAAAAAAATATAAAAATCTGCATTTCAAAAAAAAATATTTTGTTTTCGTGCATACGATTGAAACTTAAACTTTTCTAATTATATTTTCAAAAAAACAAAAAAATACCTTCATGTTTGAAATGCAAAATGGGATATCATAACCAATTTATGACTATGTGTTAGAGTTCGAACAAAATATCAGAAATCTTTCACCAACCATTTTGTTTTTGTAGACTTAGAAAATACCGACAAATAAAAATCTTACCTAGAAAAACAATCAAGCCAACCCAGCATCCCTCTCTCTTCATTATCAACTCCACCTGCACGAAAGCGGCCTAGTCATGGCCTCTAAGAAGCAACAACAACAACAATGGTGGCAGTAGTAGATGTCACAAATGCTTTTTTGCATGGTACTCTTCAGGAAGAGGTTTTCATGGCTCAGCCCCCTGGCTTTTCTGATCCCAGTAATCCTCATTTGGTCTGCAAATTACACAAGTCACTATATGACCTCAAACAGGCTCCCAGGGCTTGGAATGACAGGTTCACTTCTTACTTGCCTTCTCTCGGATTCACCTCCACGTTTTCTGATTCATCATTGTTTGTCAAAAATCTTGAGGCTGGCATCATCATTTTGTTGGTGTATGTGGATGATATCATCATCACAGGTAGTGATCTTGTTGCTATAAAGGCTGTTATTATGTCTCTAGCCTCTGAATTTGAGCTTAAGGACTTGGGAGAGTTGCATTTTTTCTTAGGGGTTCAAGTTTCTCATTCATCAACTGGTTTGTTCTTATCTCAGTCCACATATATACATGATTTACTTGTTAAGACAGATATGCTTGCTGCCAAAGCATGTGCTACCCCTTGTCTTCCTTACCAGAGATTGTTGAAAGATGATGGAATGCCCTTTGAAGACCCTTCCTTATATCGCAGCATTGTAGGGGCTTTACAGTATCTTACCTTTACAAGACCTGATATTGCATTTTCTGTCCATCAAGTGTGCCAGTTTATGCAACACCCCATGCAGGTCCATTTTGTTGCAGTGAAAAGGATACTTCGATACCTCAAGGGCACTGAGCAGTCTGGGATTCATTACACCAAAGGTTCATTAGATCTAACGGCATTCAGTGATGCAGATTGGGCTGGGGATCCTAATGATAGGAGGTCTACTACTGGTTTGATTGTGTTTCTCGGTTCAAATCCTGTGTCCTGGACATCCAAGAAGCAGCAGACTGTTTCGAGGTCCTCTACAGAGGCTGAGTATCGGGCATTGTCTTCCACCTCGGCAGAGCTTGATTGGCTGCAACAAGTGCTGCAATTTCTGGGTATTAAGCTCTCACAGCCCCCTGTTCTTTCTGCGACAACTTATTGGCAATTGCTTTATCTTTCAATCCAATTCAACATCAAAGAACCAAGCACATTGAAGTGGATGTTCATTTTGTTCGAGAGAGGGTGTCTAACAACCAACTCATTGTGCAATTCGTCTCTTCACAAGAACAAACTGCCGATATCTTGACAAAGGGATTAAGCTCACCACTTTTTCATACTCATTGTACCAATCTCAGGCTTGGTTTATGCCAGCCTGTGATTGCGGGGGAATGTTAGCGTATGATGTATGGTATGCATACGTGTGAGTATGCATACACAAGAAAGACTCTTGGGGTATAAATATATCAACATGTACTCTGCGTGAGTAAGCTGAAAAACAGTAATAGTGAATATTTTAAATTTTCATTTCTTCCCTCCAAAATACTCTGTCTTCTTCACAGAGCCATTCCTTTCTTCTCTTCTCTGTGAAACAATTACAGTCAGTCATTAATCTTCACAATTATAACATCAGAAAGGGAACGAGAAAACCATATCATACGAAGTTTCCATTGAATTAACTGCCATGACCGGAAACATTTTATCACCTAACAATCTTTACTACTTCGCGACCAACTCTCACATTTAATTTCACCAGAGTCCTTTGTGACAAGAGGCGTTGCACCCCGTCCCGTTAACTTGATGGGAAAGTCTCATGTTGGAAAGAGTAGCATCAAGAAAATATTGGCATAGGATGGACAATGTCAAGATGTTTTGAGGACTTGGTTTCATCACTGACATCACAGAACGAGCAACTACAGAAGACTTCGTCGGCTTCATTCAGAGCTCATTACCATCGATTAATTCAATGACTCCAGTCTATAAATAGCCTTGCATCCTTCCAAGATATATATCTCACCCCTCTCCGCAGGAAAAATCCGTATAGAATCCAATGGAAGGACTCAAGTTTGTACTAGTTTTTGTCCTCTTCGCTTTGGCTTCTTCATTTGCCTCTGCATCTGATCCTAGTCCTCTCCAGGACTTCTGTGTAGCCATCAATGAAACCGATGGTGGTACGTGCATGCTTTCTAAGATAATAAGACAATGAAAATATCGATATTGCATGTTCTCTATAGTCTAATATCTTCATTCTCTATTACTTGGAAGATTTTTTAATGTCTTTCTCATGCAGTGTTTGTGAACGGAAAATTCTGCAAGGACCCCGCGCAAGTTACCGAAAATGATTTCTTCTTTCCTGGTCTCAACATGCCACGGGACACGTCCAGTCCAGTTGGCTCAAAAGTCACTGCCGTCAATGTTGCTCAAATTCCAGGACTCAACACTCTTGGCATATCCTTCGCTCGCATTGATTACGCACCGTATGGTGGCCTGAACCCACCCCACACCCACCCTCGTGCCTCCGAGATCCTAGTAGTGGTGGAGGGTACCCTCTATGTTGGTTTTGTTACGTCCAACTTAGCCAACGGAGATAATCGCCTGATCACCAAGGTCTTAAATGCCGGAGATATTTTTGTGTTCCCAATCGGACTCATCCATTTCCAGTTCAATGTGGGGAAAACCAATGCCGTTGCATTCGCCAGTCTAAGCAGCCAGAACCCTGGTGTAATCACAATTGCAAATGCTGTGTTCGGAGCAGATCCGCCCATTAAGCCTGATGTTCTCGCCAAGGCCTTCCAGGTGGACAAGAAGATCGTGGACTATCTTCAGAAACAATTCTGGACGGACAACAATTAGAAGATGATCACCACATGTACGTATAATAATTAAGAAGACATGAAGCAGTAGCCTTATGTTTGGCATGCCATTATTATTACCTCTTTCATATTTATTATCATAAATAAATAGGTTTCTGATCCTCTCTTTTCATGCTTTCTTTGATAATAGATAATTAAAAAGAATAACCAAAAGAATTGCAGTTTTCGTGCCATTATTCTAACGAAAATATAAAAGGTGCGGGAGGGAATTCCCTGTGTTTATCGTGTTTGCAATTGCAGTTCTTTTTCCTTTTCTTTTTTTTCGATTTAGCACTTATTGGACTGAATTGTAAGGCTAATTTAAGCTACGAGAGGGTGAGAATGATCAACAGGAAACCAAAAATAAAAATAAGCAGAGGGTATGGCTGGCTCTTTCAAACTTTAAGTGAAATATTTATTTTAATCATCATGCGTTATAAAATATAAATATCATCTCCCCAAAGTTTAAAAATTTCTAAAAAAGGATGATTCTAGTCCAAAAATTCATTTTCTTTATCTTATGTTCATGATTGAAGAGAAAAGAGACAGATAAGAAACCCTAGATTCTAATGGTAGAGAGAAATCTATGCCGTTGCCAATTTTGACCATCAAAATAGAAGATCTTGGTGTCAACAGATTTTATTTGGTGAGATGTGTTTTTTTAGGTGATTTTTACAACTTTAAATAAATTGAAAAAATAAATTTAATCTCAAGAAATTTGTTCAGCCACCACAATGGTTGAAATCTCGGTAAAACCATGGGACAACTCATTTGACACATTGCACAATTAAAAGAGGAGGACATCAAAGAAATTAAGCACAACCAAAACAAAAATAAAAAATTAAGCACAATTACTTGAAGTTCCATCAAAGAAATTCAAGTCTATGAAGGAAGTAATAAATCAAAATCTTTCTTTTTATCAAATCAAATTAGGTTAAAATTTTATATTGTTAAAATTTTCAAATCATATAAATATTATGTTGTCTTCATTAAATCTAGTTAAGAATTTATAGAGTTAAAGTTTTTGAGTTTCTATAAATATCTTTTCATTCAAAATACAAGTCAGACTCGACAATTAATCAAAGAATTTGTGTACAAAAAAACAATTAGAAATATTTTTTTATCTTTTTTATAATCAAATTTATTATTATATTTTTGAAATTACTCCATTCTTTTTAACAAATGAAAATTTATGTGTACATTATATATGAGCTAAATTAAGTCGTGTTTTCACTGTAACAAATTTAATGCAACAATAAACATAAATTAATGTGGATTGTTATAGTGAAATTATTATTTTACCATTCAGTACAATTTTTAGTCTTGAATTCTAGGGTGTTTTTGATCTTTTACATTTTTGTGAATAGTACATTAACCATAATAACCCAATATGACAAAAACCAAGATTTGCCGTCAGGATTTACCATCAGGGGTACCATCGGCATTTCACATTTTCATTGCATAGTAAAATAACTCCTTTAGCCTCCAATAAGACAAAAACTAAGGGTTGTCTGCGGTGGTGTTTCAGAACTTTCCTTTTTTTCAAAATATATAAATACGGATATGCCTCTTAATAAGATAAAATATAAGAGTTTATTGTAGGGGTGTTTCAATAATTTATCATTTTTTTATTATTTTTGTTGAATATTGTGGGCACGTCTGACACGAGCACCGATGGTATTCAACCTCATGCGCACTTCTGAAGGCACGTGCGACGTCGTTCGGTAGGAAACAATGTCCATATGGCATCTCACATGATGCGCCACCATTTACTCTTTCTCATGGTGGGGCGTGTGGTATCACATTGTGACTAGAGACATTACGGTGGTCGATTAAACTTTTTTCCCCTTATCTCTCTCTTTCATGCTAAATTTTACATCAAACCCCTTTGTTTATGGTGTTTTTCTTCAGTCCCTGATTTTTTTAATTGTTTTGTATGGTCTTTATTTCTATTATATAAGTGCTTACTCATTTCAATTGTGTCCTTCAATTGAAATTGATTAGATATTTAAGTTTCATTTCGGTTCTTATTCTTTTAATTTTGGGATTGGTTTTAAATCCTTTAATACTTTCGGTATAGAAGTTTGGATTGTTTTCAATTGAAATTAATCATATATTTGGTTTTGATTTCAGTCTTTACATTTTGATTTTTTTATTTTATTTTAATTTCTTAATTTTATATATATATTTCTCAAAATAATTTCTATTTTTGTCCACATTTATATGTATATGCTCTTATTTTTTGTGTTTAATTTGTATTATTTTCTATTTTGTTGAGGTTGTATTTTTTTAATTTAGTCCTTTAATTTTAAAATGTATTGGTGATCATTTGAAAATTGATATTTATTTTTTTCCTTTTTTTATTATTTTCATTTACTCTTCAAATCAAAATATTCTTTTAAAGCTAATAATATTTATTTTTTTCTTGGTATTTATTTTATTTTTTCTATTGCTCTTAGGTTAAAAAAATTTAAGTTTTTTTATTCTTTGAGGTAAGTTTTTTTTTCAATTCTTTAGGCAATAATAATTTTAGTATTTTTCTTACTTGCTCTTTTGTTAATAATATAAAGAATATCAATAATGAGAATAACAATTATAATAATGATGATAATACTAATAAAAATAACAGTGCAGGTTATCGTAATAATTATTGTTGTAATAATGACAATGATTATAACAATAATGATGGTGACACCGATAGTATTGTCAATAATAATCAGGATAATAATTATTACGATCGTGTTGTAATATTATAATTATGACAATGAATGTTGTAATATTATATTTCAGATTTAATATCACATATCAAATTATATACAAAGTCACATGTGCACAAAATGGGTGGAAATGTTTCTCAAATTATGTACAATAAAAATATATATGAACCACTTTCCTAGTACTTCGCCATAGCTAGAACAAAAATTTTAACATGTAAAAAGAGTTAATAGTTCTTGATTTTGTTTTATGATGCTATATATCTGAGCAAAATAATCCACCTACAAAACTTTTGATTATTTAGTTTTTTATATATTGATTTTATCATAGATAAGATGTTTAAAATAATGATAACAATTATTTATAAGGGTTTTTTTTTCTTAAAAGTATGTGAGCTTAATTATATATTTTGATATTTTTTTAATATTATGCCTTAATATATATATATATATATATAATGAACTAAGGTTTTTTTTATAAAAAAAAATCTAAAATTAGTTTAATATTATTTCAAATATAATAACATAAAGAACAAATCTTAAAAAATAAAAAATAATTGAATTTCTTTTTATAACAATAATGATGGTGACATTGATTGTATTTCAAATAATAATTAGAATATTTATTATTTACAATAATAGTGATAATGGTAGCTATAATATTTGCGATAAGAATTATTTTGATTATTACTATCATTGTTATTATTTACAATAATACTTATAATGGTAGCAATAATATTTGCGATAATTTAACAATTACTATAATAATAATCTAAATAATTCATCAGTCGATGTTGTCTTTGTTAATAATTGATTTTTGTAGTTTTTATGTATTTATTTCATATCTAATATCACGTAAACATTTAATATATGAAGTCACATGCAGACAAAATAACAGAAAATGTTTTGTCAAATTATCTATATTGGAATTATACACAAGTCACTTGCCCTAAGATTCGCAGCAATCAAAACTAAATTTTTTAACGTGTAAAAAAATATTAATGGTCTTAGATTTTTTTTTATGATGTTATACATTTGAGCGTAATAATCAACCTACAAAATTTTCAATTATTTAGTTTTTTATATAGTCATTTTATTATAGAAAAGACATTTTAATAATGATAATGATTCTTTTAAAGGTGTTTTTTCTTAAAAAACAAATATGATATATTTTGATATTTTATTAATAGTAATGTCTTATATATATATATATATATATAAACTAAGTTTTTCTAAAACCAAATTAATTTAATCTCAATGTCTAATACACTTTATATACAATAGTTTGAAGAAGGAATCTGAAAAAATAAAAAAAGGTAATTTAATTTTTTTAAATAAAAATCAATTTAAACTAAAAATATACAAAGTCACACATAAACAAAAAAACAAAAAATAAATCACTATCGATAGAAGATTTACTATACATGCATAAAAGAGAGTTTTACTTTTATTTCACGTCATAAAAGTTAAATTTACTATATTTTTTTTAATGCAATCAGCATTTTAAACAAAGATAAATAACAATAAAAATTAAATGCAAAAACAAATTGTATGTATATAAAAATAAAAATAAAAAATTAATAATTATCATAGAAGAACAAAAAAATAAAGAAAACAAAACAAAACCATAAAATAAAATATTAAGAAACAAAATACAAAACAAAAAAAATCATATATATTGAAACGATATAAAAAACAAATTCCAACAGAGAAGTGCGGGTAATGGCTCGTTGAAATATATAATAGAATGCATATAAAATATATAAATTGATTTAAAAACGAAGAAAAATAATGAATTAAAAAAAGAAAATCGTTGTAAAACAGTAGTATCTTCCACGTAAATTTTAAGCAGAAGTCACGGTAATGTCAGTAAGGTCAAATTGTGTTATTATTAATTTGTTGCTATTAAATATTTTAATTAAAAATTACATCCTTCTTTTATTCCCGACGAGGTGCTCTAGTCTGAGTAAAATAAAAAATATATATACGATCTTTAATAAATAATATTAGAGGTGAAAAAAATGAAAAATTGAAAAAAATAAACGAGAAAAACTGAAATTTAAAAAAAAAATAATTAAACTAATTAGATTTACAAAAAAAAAAATAACCTTCTAATTCATTTAGATTTTTTAAATCTAAAATCAATAAACTGAAATCGAACTAAAATGATTAAAATATATTATAAAAACAATATATTCTTCAGATTAGATTCTAATTTTTTTAATTTTATTTTATTTTGGTAAAATAAGATAAGGGAATAATTTGGTTAAAGTAAGGAAAAACCAAAAAAATTGAGAATTAATTTTTTGGATTTTTAATTAAAAACCCAAACTAAACCAAAAAAAGTCAATTTAAACGTGTTTTGTTTTAAAAAAATATTTTTAAAATTTAATTGTTTTCATAAATAAAAATCAAACCATGCCCCGAAAATTATCACCTAAATAATAAAAGAAAAACTGTAATGATTATTAAAAAATAATATAAACGAGAATGGTGGATTGGAGATAAGTGAAGTTGCAATGATGAAGGGCGCCCCCACCCCCCTCGATAAGGTATCTGTTTGACATTGCGATGCCACCCACATTTGCATATAAACAGACTGGATTCAGTGTTTTGTTATCCTCCAATCAGAGGTTTGTGACATGGGTCTTACGTCCAATTTTTCTCCAACTGCCGGTGCAAGAAAAGCAAAGATTAGCTGTTTTTCTTGCTACGATTCATGCTTTTCAAGCATTAAACGTAAAACAAATTATTATTTTTTTGCATGCGTTTAGGGGGGGGGTGGAGAAGTTGAGAGGTAAGCTTATAGAGAGAGGAGGGGCAGGTGGGTTTCGGGGCGTTAGAAGCAGAGGTGGGTAAGGGAGATGGAGAGCTTCCATGGGAGGCGAAGATGGGTAGAAGTTGAGAGGGGGACGAAGCAGATGGGGTTGGGTAGGTGAGGGATATTCTCACTGGTTCAATGTTTTAATAAACATTAAAATATTTATGTTTTAATAAACATTTTTTTAAGAACCTGAATATTCTTTTACCAAGTGAAAATCCATGTGATGCATGTTCTCAAGGTAAATTTAATTTACCAAACCATTTCCATCAAAGGTTCTTATAGAATCACCATATTTTCTCAAAAGAATTCAAGGAGATATATGTAGGCTTATTCATCCACCATGTGAATCTTTTATATATTTTATGGTATTGATTGATGCATCAAGTAAATGGTCACATACTTGTTTACTTTTCAGTCAAAATATTGCATTGTTATTAATAACACATATTATCAGACTACGAGTACAATTTTCTAATTATCCTATCAAGAAAATTCAATTGGAAAATGCTAATAAGTACTTCTCAAGAATTTGAAAGTTTTTGCACTTCCATTGAAATTGATGTTGAAATCCTGTTGCTCATGTACATACTCAAAATGGTCTAGCATAATCATTTATAAAATGACTTTAATTAATTGCAAGACTATTTCTTATGAAATTAAAATTGCTTACATTTGTTTGTGGACATGTTATATCACATGTTTCATCGCTAGTTAGAATCAGACCAAGTGCTTGCCAAAATTATTCTCTTTTATAACTTGTTTATGGTATACCACCACATATATTCATCTATGAACTTTTGGTTGTGCGGTTTATGTGTCTGTAGCGCCCCTACAAAGGACTAAAATGGGTTCACAAAGAAGAATAAGAATTTATATTGGTTTTAATTCTCCATCTATTATTAAATACCTTGAACCTTTGATTGATGATGTTTTTAAGGCACGTTTTGAAGATTATCATTTTGATGAGAACATTTTCTCATCATTAGGGAAAGCAAATTCAATGTCTAAAGCACGAGAAGAAATTACTTGGAATAACCCAAAGTTATCTCATTTTGATCCAAGGATAAATCAATGTGAACTTGAAGTTCAAAGGATAATTCATTTATAAAATATTGCAAATCAAATACTGGATGTTTTCACTAGTAGTGAAAAGATAGTTAAATCTCATATTTTTTATGCAAATTCTCCATTCAGAATTGAAATTCCTAAAGAAAAAAGGTCAACATAGCAACAAATGAATCTATAACACACCTAAAGCACAGAAGACCTATTGGAGTCAAAGGCAAAAATCCTAGAAAATAAAAACTCCAACTAATAGAAGATAGTACTCTTGGGGAGTCCTAAATCATAAAACAAACATCAAATCTTGTCCAAATCATCTCCTGATATTGAGCCTCCTGAAGAGGGACCTCTTGAAGAGAGCTAGGTACCTAGAAATAATGAGATCTCCATAAACTATGTTCATACATGAGAGATTTTCAAACGAGATAAAATTATCATAAATGATGTATTTGCATTTAAGGTTACTTTTGGCATCACCAGAAATGACGATGAATTTGAACCACAAACTGTTGAAGAATGTCGATATAGAAATGATTGGACAATGTGGAAATAAGCAATCCAAACAGAGTTGAACTCACTTGCAAAATATGAAGTATTTGGACCTGTAGTTCATACACCTAAAGGTGTTATACCTGTTGGATTTAAGTGAGGTTTTGTTAGAAAACGCAATGAGAACAATGAAATTGTGCGATATAAGGTACAACTTGTTACACAGAGACCTGACATTGATTATGAGAAAACTTATTCTCCAGTGATAGATGCAATCACTTTCAGATTTTTAATTGGTTTAATGGTCTTAGAAATGTTAGATATGCATTTAATGGATGTAGTTTTAGTGTATCTATATAGATCATTAGATAAAGACATCCATATGAAAATCCCTGAAGGATTTACAATGCCTAAAACTTTTTTTAATGAACCCAAAAGTGTTTATTATATTAAATTATAAAAAAAATTATATGGGTTAAAGCAATCTTGTCAAATGTGGTATAATCGTCTTAATGAATACCTCTTAAAATGAGCGTTTGAGAATTACGAGATTTGTCCATGCATTTTTATTAAGAAAACAATATTCGAATTTGTTATTATTGCAGTATATGTTGATGATTTAAATATTATTGGTACTCCTGAAAAGTTCATAGAAATTGTAACCTATTTGAAAAATAAATTTAAAATGAAAGATCTCGGAAAGACAAAATTTTGTCTTGGTTTACAGATTGAATATTTTTCAAATGGAATATTTGTACATCAATCGATATATACAGAAAAAGTTCTAAGGTGTTTTTATATGGACAATGCATGAAGATAATGTTGTATGAAGATATAGTGTCAGCAATTAAAAATAGTCTCACAATATTGTTTGAAGAAAATATTGTCTACATCACTCAACTCAGAGGAGGCTATATTAAAGGAGACAAAACAAAAATATCTCACTAAAGTTCTTTTATACTCACGAACTCTAACAAAAGGGAGAAATTGTTATCAATCAAATCAGATTGGGTGATAATTTAGCAGACTTATTTACAAAGTCTTTATCAGCCTCAACTTTCAAGAAACAAAATCAATACAAATTGTACTCCTTTTTCTTCGCTTAGGTTTTTTCCCATTGGGTTTTCCTTTCCAAGGTTTTAATGAGATAATTTGATATTATTTTAATGAATCCTAAAGTATTCATATATGGATCTTGAAGTATCTATATAAAGTCCTCCATTAAATTTAAAGTACATGGTCATTCAAGGAGAAGTGTTATAAATTCAAAATAAATTATATTTAAATATTTTGAATGTCCATTACTCTTGAATTTAGTGTCTTGGATTTCCATAACCCTTGAGTTCATTTAAATCTTGTATTCTTTAAACTTTGAAATAATATAAAAATTCATATTAAATAAGGTATTTATTTCTTGTCTTTTTTATTATATTTAATATCTATACTTTTTGATGTTAATTATTGATTCTTTTTATAACATTTATTTTCTATGTTAGAGAAAATTAGAGCAGCCAGAGAAAATGGGCCACGTGGGCAACGTAATGGTTCAACCGATAACTTAAAAAATGGAAACCACGTGCCAAATATGAATCACAGTTTTGGCTGCCATTCGGAGAAAATTCGAGAGAGATATTTAAGCACAGGGAAAGGAGACCCACAGGAAAAAGAATAAAGGCAGCGGGTTATGTCAGTTTCAATTTTTTTTCGAAAAAAAAATGTTCTTTTTAAATATTCATATAAAAAATAATTTTTAATATAAAAAATAATTTTTTAATATATTTTTAAATAAAAAACAATTTTAACTAGTGAAAAAGTGCGGTGTCGTGTCAGCTAACCAGTTCAGAGAAAAACCAGGGGTGGTCGCGGTTTCAAGACAATCTTGGGGGCGGGAATGGTCATTGCTGTCACTGTCACAACCCGAAACCCCTGCTGTTTATCTTGGATCTGGTGTTCTTCTTTCTATACGAAAAAGAGGCAGCGATCTCTTACATGTAGTAGTTTGAAACAAGGCAGCCATATATCCCAATGAAAATTGAAGCTATGTTGGAGCCAAGGAGAGAAGCAACTGCACATGTCCACAAGGCTGGATATGCCAAGAGGTCTACGAAGAAGAAGAAGATGTGCAGGAGGGCTAAAAGGCGTGCACCGACAATTCTGCAGGATCTGTATGTGTCGTGTACAGAAGTGTTTAAAGGTCCTGGGACTGTTCCTTTCCATCACGATGTCAAGAGATTGTGCTACATACTTGGTATGTTCTTGAATTTGATGGAAGATCTTGGTTATTCTTTTTTTCAAGTTGATTACTTTTTTTAATGCAGCACTACACCACTCTAACTATTTAAGATTTGAGTGGTGCTTCATCATTTGATATGAATTGGACCTGTGACTAATCCTATGTTAAAATGGTAGATCGGATTCGTATCTTTGTAGATAATCTATATACTGCATCATATAATTTTTGTTTGACTGCGATGATTGTGTTCCTCGTTAACAGGTTTTCTTGACTGATGTTATGATCATAATTTCATGCTTTTATATTCCTTTAATTTTCCAATTAAGAATTGCACTGTTCCTTTGCAAATGTACTAGCTAGTTAAATATTTTGTGTTTTGTGGGCCATTGGTTGGTGGGTTTGGGGAAATTTTCCAATGGGATAGATTCCCCAGGACATTCTGGAGGCTCCAAGAAGCCATACGAATAAAATGATTAGAGAAGCAATATATATCATTTTTTGGGGTCTTGTACGTGTATTTACATACGTCCTTGAATTTGAACTTTTTTTTTCCATTTTGAAGTTAAAAAGGAAGATTACTTCCTTATGATCTGATTAGATGGTGGCTGATTCTGCATGCCTGATCAATAAATTGCAAGCAGTGACTTATTGTCAAGGCCAAGACAATTTTAATTTGAAGTTACCAAAAAAAAAACCTTATTTTTTTTCTTAAAAACACTTTTGAAACGTAAAAATAAACAAATTGATTCTTATTGTCCTTTCCTTGCCTTTTTCTCACGCTGTAGATAACATGAAGCCTGAAGACCTTTGGCTAAGTGGTGAGCAGCCATTCTTCAATCCTAAAGCTGAAGTTACAGGGACTCCAGGAGTTGCTTACACAGTCATTCACAAGTGCGATAATTTTTCGGTAAGACTAGCCGCATCCTGTTCATTATCATTTTGAGGTCCTGGAACTCGCACATCGAACCGTTTGAGTTCCTTGAAGAGAGTATAACATAGCAGGCCAGTCCGTTTAATCATTTGATTTCTTCAAGAGAATTTTGATTAGTTGACCCGCACATTATTTTGTAAATAGCATGACCATGTAGATTGTTCAGGTAGAGTCGGAAATCCTTGCATCCGTTATTTTTAGATTTGAAAATAGCTAATTTAACTAGTAAGTTTCTGTCTGGCTAGCATGTAAATTGTCATGATCACATGTTGTGCTCATGCAGGCTTGTTTTGTGGAACTTGAAACATTTTCAGGATGTAAAATTTACGTTTCAGCTGTTGATTAGTCTTCCTGCTGATGTTTAAATGTTTCTTTGTGCAGCTGTTTATTTTCTTTCTTCCTGCAACTGCTGTGATCCCTCTTCATAACCATCCAGGAATGACGGTTTTTAGCAAACTTCTTTTGGGGAAAATGCATGTAAGATCATATGATTGGGTTGATCCTTCTCCTGCAGACGAGCTTGACTCGCCAGCCCGACGTGAGTGTCTCCTCCTCTCTTTCAAACTAATATAATTTGATGAACTGCTCCCCTGAACCTCAATGCGATGGTTTTCCAGCACGATTGGCAAGCCTGAAAGCAGACAGTATTTTAACAGCTCCCTGCAATACTTCGGTGTTATATCCAACAACAGGTGGAAATATCCACCAGTTCACTGCTATCACGCCCTGTGCAGTTCTTGATGTGCTCGGACCTCCCTATTCTGACGAGGATGGTCGAGATTGTTCATACTACAAAGAACTTCCGTACACTTCCTTTCCAAGTAAGTGACCTCTCACCTTACTCTCCTTGTCATGCTGAGATTTTGTGATTGGCAACAAGCAAAGGAAATTAATTACTGTCACATGTTCACGTTAACATGGGCCATAGCCGACATGTCTAAAATGCACGGTAAAACATTCATTCGATTTGGATTTGATCAATTCCGCATATAAGGAGGAATTTATCGAGGTGAAAAGAAGGTTTATGTGAATGTTAGCGTGGTGATAGTAATATTTTTTACTCATAAACCTCTTTGAGCCTGCCATATTGAAGTGCCCCCCATTTGTTTGTTTTTTTGGTAATAATCGGGGCGGATATGCCCAATTACATGAGTTTCAGTACACTCAATCAGATCATATTACAATAAAGTGACTCAGTTAGAACATAGATTTTTTGTCTAATAAATCTCTAATTAGCAAACTAATCAGCCACACATTTGGTTTTTTTTATCTATACTCACTATATTCCTGTTTATAAGTCAAATTTCAAGAATCTGATTCCAAAACCATCTTAATAAACCTCCTTTTATTCCATGTAAGGTGTAATTCTACATGGAAACTTAGCAGTAATTAACTGACGAATAATCCCATTATCCAATAAACCATATTGTCCTGAACTACTCTTCCAGCACCCGCCACGCAGATTTCCTTTACCGCACCCATCAACATTTGCTTGTTATTATACAATGTTTTACACTCGACATCACGGGCAGATACCTGTATTTATACCTCGCAATTAATTACTGCAGATGGAGAGGCGGAGCTTATAAAAGAAGAGGGTGACAGTCATGCTTGGTTGGAAGAGATCATGGTGCCGGAGACTTCACTGATGACCGGAGTAGAGTATTCAGGCCCACAGGTTGATAAAAGTAGTCGCTAGCTCTCTGATAGAAAAAATGGGAAATTTGATAGTGTAGAAGAAATAACCAAGCGGCGGCTGTTTCCTACGTTGAGGAAGTTGCAAGGCTTACTTCCAGATACAACAAGGAGGAAAGAAAAAAAGGAGAAATTCACGACCAACCGTCGGTTTTTTTCTTCCTTTCCTGTGCTTGAATCTATGCATATAAATTACTTGGTGTTCATTCTAGTAGTTAATTACCTGCGTTGTTTACACTAAAAGTAAATATTTGGCAAAAAAATGTTTTGCTAAATAAATTCTTCTTTGTATTTATGTTTTTTTCTACAAAAACATGCTGTCTATTACTAACTTGAACTAGGGTTGTTAATTTGTTTCGGCCGGATTTTTCCGTGCTATTAAAAAAATCGAGACAAAACGATGTTGTTTTTCTCTCGATTTTAAGTTCGGTCCGTCCCGTAAATTCCGGCTAAATTCCGGTTAAATTCTAACTAGAATGTTTCGGTACCGTTCCGGCTCAAAATCATAATATTTTTTTATTTTAGAACATTTTACTATTATAATATTTTTGGAGTTTTAGAGATTTTTTATAATTTTGAGATTATATTTGTTTGATCTTTTGTTTATATTGTATAATTTAAAGTTAATTTATTTTAAATTTAAATTATACTTGTTAAATTAATATTTTAATTTTTTTCATATATATATATATATAATTATATATGATCAGTACACATGCTCCAAAATCAATTCCAATAAAAAAAAAAAATTTAGTTCCAATAAAAAAATTGGAACAACGATTAGATCAATAGTAATAACCTTGACTTGAACATTTAATAAAAAGAGAAGGAAGTTGAGAGAATATTTCCCAATAATTTAGAATATTCAGGTAAAAAAAAAAGATTTCAAACTTATGTGTTGTGCTCTTGAGTTTCATTCTTCTTTTAACGTAAACTAGCTTTATTTTCACCCAAAAAAAAAGAGCTTGCTACGTGATTTGAGAAAACATAATTAATCCACGATCATGTTTGAAAAACAATGAATAACAATGAAAGGGGTTAGGTGTTCAAGGGTGGGTCTCATCTGTCCTGTCTTTATACGAAACATCATCAAACAAATGACGTGTTGTCGATTGTTTAAGATGTTTTTTTTTATGATCAGGGTATCCGGGTCAGCTTACGCGCATTACAATTAATTTCTGGTTCACTGAACATCCTGCAAGCCCAGTGAGCATGTAAGGCACCGCGAGGATGACAGGCGTGCATAGTGGGACTTGAACCCTGATGTTGAAGAAGGAAACAAGTCCCTTCAACCGCTAGGCCAAGACCCCACTTGCAGTTTAAGATGTTGATCGTTGCTTGCTTGATTGAGATTGTTTTATTAATTTTTTTTATTTCTTGAAAATTATTTTAAAATAAAAATAAAAATAATAAGTGTATTTTTTTCATATCATGTATATAATAAATAAATAAAATGTTGATATTATTTAAAAAAAACAGTAAAATTAAATAAAGACTTAAATATAATTTAAAATGTTTTATTTCTAGTACATGAAAATTTAATAATACATAAAAAAAAAGACCAGAGGTTAGAACTGAGTGTCTGAAAAGTTAGGATTGTCATTGACTTGGTTCTTCATTTTTTCTTAAAAAAAAAACATTAATATGATGTATTAAACATTCGGTTTGCTTGAGAGTTTAGAGTTCCTGTTTAAAATATATTTTTTAAAAGTATTTGAATGATATTCTTTTTATATTTTTTTTATTTAAAATAAAAAGAATATAATTAAATTTATTTCTTAAACCTGAACCAATACTTTTCAACTACCCTGTTTTTCACGACAAATAATTTATTTATTGGTAATTTTGTTGGTGTAGTTGAAAAGTCGTAGTTCAAGTTTTCCGACACCAAATAAGTACTCTAATCATCTTAATAAACCCATTTTTAATTATAAAAACAATTGAACTTTTATTGTCAACAGAAACCCTAAACACTAAAATTAATTTTTTTATCGGCAAAATATGGCTAACTGACCCTTTTTCCTCTCCTAAAAATTAAAAAGAAGTCCCATTATTTTTATTTGGTTCTTAGTTTGGTCCTTTTAATTTTCTAATACTGTAATTTTAAATCCTATTTAATCAAACATCTATATGATTCAACTCTAAAATCTAATAAAAAAGAATATGCAAAGAGAAAAAAAATATCAACAAACATTATATAAAATACAGAAGTTATCAAAAAAGAAGTTATCAAAATAGAAAATAAAAAATGTGAGTGAGTGAAGGATATCCAACTGTGAAAGTACATACCCTTACTATTATTTTTTCAATATAAATATATAAATCTCACATGATTTCTCTGGTCCTCTCTTGTATAAAACAAGGGGCTTCAAGCTTTGCCCATGGTTTATAAATTTTCTAGCATTCAAAAAGCCCAAAAGAATTCACACAAACACACACACACACTTTGAAGCTTTCCTCTGTTTGACCAAAAGGTAGCCAATCTACGACGTATTCTTCTCTTCTTCTTTCTTTCTTTCTTTTTCCTGAGAAGATATAAGATAAAGAAAGAAATCTCTACTCTCTTCCTGTTCATTGCTTAGCAACCCGAGGCCCAGTTTTACTTCTCCACTGACCGAATCCACTTCCAATGAGCCAACTGTTTGTAAATATGTGCCATCGAGAATCAAGATTGAAAGAGTGGCCCATCAGTTTTACGCGACAACATGCAGAATTCCCACCTGTTCCTTGGTCGACATGCTCGTGCACAGAAGTGACTCTCTCCTTTTATCCGATCACCCAGCACAGCTGCTCTTTCAACCAATCTTGATGTGAATCCAACCCTGTAGCCTCATCTTAACGTGGGAAAGCGACACAGGTTGTGGATGGCCCATAAAAAAGAGGGTGGCACAAGCTTACATCTTGTGTGATGCCTAAGAAATTACTGGAATTTCATGTTTATGAGAGACGGTTTAGGTAAATTATGGCAATTAAAGGAGACAGAGAATCCACAATGAAGTAAACTTAAATTCAGAAATTACATATCCATTTCATAAATTCTGGGCCATTAATTGGCAATTCCATAATACAATAATAAACAATAACTATTCACTACTTAAATCAACTCCCCATTAATACATATCACCGATTAAATAAAAGCATACTTAATTAACTAACAATCCTTGTACTAGAAGGAATTGCAACTCGCCCCCTAAAGTAAATACTAATTAAATTATGCCCCCTCTTATAAGAAAAAAAACACTAAACGAAAAGTTGTCATTTGCGGTGTGTAACAAAGTCTTCTTTCAAAATAACTCGTTCACGAGTTCTAGGTAGAGCTGTCACAACTCATTGGCGTCAACCCACGTGGCATCCTTCACGCTAGTGTCCTTCCAGTGAATCAAGATGTCCACCCCTGCCTGATTTCCCTTTTTCTTGAGTCGCCAATCTAAAATTCTTCTAGGTTCGGGAGTCAACGTTCTATCTACCATCCATTACTCTTGGTAGTCTAGGGTTAGGGTTTACCCGATCCCCAACCTTCTTAAGACAAGATACATGGAATACTAGGTAGATCTTTGATTCCTTGGGTAGATCTAGTTTGTAGGCGATGGTGTCAATCCTTTGGATGACTTGAAATGGCCTGAAGTGCCTCAGTGCGAGCTTCAAGTTCTTTCTCACAGCGACGGTCACCTACTAGTAAGGCCTTAATCTCAAGTATGACTAATCTTGTAACAGTCTGGCCAAGAAGAGCTAGAGGAAGAAGAAGGGCACGGGACTGGAGAAAGAGAGAGAGATGATGGAAGAAGACGAGCACGGGAAATAAAGTGAAGTGAAGTGAGGAGACATGTGATGGTAGGTTACCTGCAAAAGGAGAAAAAACAGCGCATTAGTGTAGGGTTAGGATTCAACCAGGACAACTTACATGGATGGTGTAAGATGGGAGGAACGACGAGTCGACAGCTGGCCAAGAACTAAAAGGCAAGCCATAAACGACGCCGTTTGGAAGGAGGACAGTTGTCAACCAAATCAGGTCAACTTAGACAGTTTAAGTCAAATACAAATTACAAGGATTACGGAAGAGACTAGTATAAGGAACCAGACATGGGACCAGATCAAGGGGCGAGAGTGAAATTGCTTTATAGCAAATCATTTGTTTCCAAGGAGGCCCGGGCTACCTCGAATCTGCTCAGAAAAATTCCACCGTTTAAGTTCGAAGTTCAGCTTTTGTTTTTAGTTTCGTTTTTAGTTTATTTTCCTTGTTTTCAGCTTGATAAACTATAAGACCAAAAATATTGTTTTTTTTCTTCTTTTTCAAAAATCAGTAAAAAAACCCGAGAGGATTTTCCTCACCGAAAAAGAGTTATTTAAATTTCTAGTCTGTTACAAGTGGTATTAGAGCCATGACTCCTCGGATGGCTGAAGGAACCAGAGTTTTGTAACTAATAGAGACAATGACAGGGATGAAACAACAACAGGAGGCCCAACAGCAGAACCAGTAAAATCAACAGCAAATACTAGAAGATATAATACAACAGTTGAGGACCGTTTCCACAAGGCTGGACCAATTGACCAAGACCCAAGGAAAAAAGCCCATGGGCTCCCCTCTAAGCTCCCCAACAAGGCTGCTGAACCAAAGCACGAGTCATTCACAAGGGACTCAACAGCAAACCAACGAATTCAGCTCAAATCATACACCTAGAATTTTCCAGGTTTAGTGGGGACGATCCCATCGGTTGGGTGTACAAGGCAAATCAATTTTTTAATTTTCACAACACCCCAGCCCAACACAGGTTGTATATAGCCAGTTTTCATATGGAGGGGAAAGCTATAACATGGTACCAGGAGTTGGAGGACACCGGGGTCCTTACTAGTTGGGAGGCCTTTGTTAGGGCCCTTCAAATTCACTTCAGGACATCATCTTACGATGATCCTATGGAAGCTCTCATAAGCATAAAACAAACTTCCATAGTAGAACTCTACAAAACCCAATTTGAAATGTTGTCAAACAGAGTCAAAGGACTATTAGACTCACACAGGCTTAGTTGTTTCCTTGGAGGGTTAAGAGAGAAGATACAAATGGGAGTCAAAATGTTAAACCCTCAAAACCTAGTGTCAGCATATGGGCTAGCAAGGATGCAAGAGGAAAGTCTCGTGATTATGAGGAAGTCATGGAAGCCTCATACTACTGGGTTTCAGGGCTGAAACCCAACACCATTCTAGTCCAGGAATGAGAAGCCTGTTATTATCCAAAGGCTCACTCCCGCACAAATGAAGGAGAAACGAGACAAGGGCTTATGCTTCAAGTGTGATAGCTGTTGGCCATGTGTGCATCAATTGTCATGGCGGAGGCTATGTGGGCCAAGTCACAATCGAATGTCGTAGGCGCTCGTGTGTCTGAATGCACTATAAGGCTAAGGAATGCGCCTCTTCTATCACCAATTGGTTTTAGAAGAGTTGGTAGCGCTCGAAGTCCTACAATAGCAAGTGGGGGCCCAACCACAAGTGTGGAGGCCCAAGAATGTTCCTTATAGAAGAAATAGAAGAAACAGAGGGAGATAACTCAGTCATAACAGAAGATCTAATTGACCTGAGTGACCTTACGGAGGAAGGGAGAGAGGAGGTTGGAATATCTCTCCATGCTATTATTGGGACTCCTAATCCGAAAACAATGCGAGTCAAAATTAAGCTAAAGGGTCATGAATTCATAGCTCTCATCGACACAGGGAGTACCCATAATTTTTTGCACCCAAGGGTGGCTCGGAAGGTAAGGCTAAGCATCATCAAACATAAATCGATCGGTGTGCATATAGCAGATGGCTCAATGCTTTGGAGTGAGGGAAATTGCCAAGAAGTCAAATTACTAATTAAGGAAAGCCCATTTACCACTCAGGCCTACATTCTCCAATTAGGAGGTTGTGACATCGTGCTGGGAATACAGTGGCTCAAGGGGTTAAGGAAAATATTATGGGATTTTTCTGCCCTGACCATGGAGATCATACAGCGTGGAGAGAAAATCCCAATTCAAGGATTAGGAATTGAAAATTTCGAAGTGGACTGCAACCCCACTTTTGTGCAGGAGCTGAAGAGAGCCGAGGAGGGCTTGATATTACAAATCTGGGAAATCAGTACCAAACCGAACAAAATCCAAAAACAAATTGAGGAGCTACTATTGGAATTTAAGGAGGTGTTTCAAGAGCCAACAGGATTGCCACCTAAGA
This sequence comes from Salix exigua, assembly GCA_032356905.1. NCBI lineage: Eukaryota > Viridiplantae > Streptophyta > Magnoliopsida > Malpighiales > Salicaceae > Salix > Salix exigua. Next base: position 4,728,582 of record CM063600.1, read on the forward strand.
GAATTCACGACCACTCTATTACCTTAAAAGAGGGTACCTCTCCCATAAATGTCTGACCATACAGGTATCCTTACTACCAGAAATCAGAAATAGAGAAATTGGTCCGGGAATTGCTAGCAATGGGCACAATAAAACCCATCCAAAGTCCATTTTCGTCCCAAGTCCTCCTAGTTAGGAAGGTAGACGGTTCGTGGAGAATGTGGATCGACTACCGTGCACTAAACAAAGAGACCGTGAAAGATAAATTTCCAATCCCAGTGGTCGAGGAACTACTAGATGAGCTCCTGGCTCACAGATATTCTCTAAACTAGACCTTGGATCAGGGTCCCATCAGATAAGGATGAAAGAAGAAGACATCCCAAAGACAACATTTAGGACCCACAAAGGGCACTATGAATTTTTGGTGATGCCCTTTGGGCTCACAAATGCCCCCATCAACATTCCAAAGCTTAATGAATCATATTTTCATACCTTACTTATGAAAGTTTATGTTGGTCTTATTTGACGACATTTTAATCTATAGCCACTCAGAAGAAGAGCATGGCCAACATCTAAGGGTGGTATTTGAAATTTTGATATAACACCAGTTATTTGCCAAGCAGTCTAAATGCAAGTTTGCCAGCAAGGAGATAAACTACTTAGGCCACATTGTATCACAGAAAGGGGTACATGTCGATCCCAGCAAGGTGGAGGTCATGATTAAGTGGCCAAGGCCCAAAACACTTAAGGCCCTCTAGGGTTTTCTAGGCCTCACGAGATACTACAAGCGTTTCATCAAAAGGTATGGAGGGATAGCTGGACCCCTAACCCGACTACTAAAGAAAAAGGCGTTCAATTGGGACTCAGAAGCAGACATAACATTTGAACAACTAAAAAGGGCAGTATCCACACCCCTAGTTCTAGCATTACCAGACTTCAGTAAAAGTTTCCTGGTAGAATGCGATGCATCAGGATCGGGCCTTGGGGTAGTGTTAATGCAGGAAGGCAGGCTCATATCATACTTTAGCAAAAGCCTTAAAAGGAATGGAACTTACACTATCTACCTATGAGAAAGAATTCCTGGCCCTAGTAACAACAGTCCAAAAATGGAGACCATACCTATTGGGTCAGGCCTTTAAGATCAAAACAGATCAGCAAAGCCTCAAGTACCTACTGGAGTAGAGGGTAGGAACACTCACATAGCAGAAATGGCTTTCTAACCTAGTTGGGTATGATTTTGTGGTGGAATATCGGGCAGGTAAAGAAAATTTGGTAGCAGATGTACTCTCAAGGAAAGAAGACACAACAGAAAAAGGTTCCTTCTAGGCTATTTGTACATCTTTAGTCCAATGGATAGAGCAATTAAAGGAGAGTTACGCTATAGATACAGAAATACAAGAAATCATACAATAGATAAAGCAAGAAACCATTGGGTCCTTAAAGTTCCAGTTCAGAGGTGGGGTGTTATATTACAAACAAAGAATCTATGTAAGTAAAAACAGCCCCCTAAAACAAACTATCATGAATTATATCCATGATAGCCCAACCGCAGGTCATGCAGGGTTAGAAAGAACCCTCAACAGAGCACGAAGGGATTTTTTCTGGAGGGGAATGAAAGCAGAAATACAAGCCTATATTAGACAGTGTGAGGTATGTCAAAAGGTAAAGGGGATAAACACCAAAACTGTTGGGCTTTTGCAACCACTACCTATACCTACCAGGCCCTGGTCTTCAATATCCATGGACTTTATTGAGGGCCTACCCAATTCCAACCAGTATTCAGTGATAATGCTGGTGGTAGACAGATTTACAAAATATGCACATTTTATTCCATTGTCCCACCCCTACAATGCTACTAAGATTGCAAACTTATTTGCACAGCACATCATGAAGCTACATGGACTTCCAGAAAGTATAGTCTTGGACAGAGACCCTACTTTTACTATTAAGTTTTGGGGGGAATTATTTCAGGTTCAAGGGGTCAAATTATTGATGTCCACAGCTTACCACCCCCAAACAGAGGCAACTAATAAAACCCTAGAAGGTTATCTACGGTGCTACGTAAGGGAAAACCCTAGGAGGTGGTCAAATTGGTTAACCGAATACTGTTATAACACCAGTTATCACACATCTATCAAGACCACTCCATTCAAAGCCACATATGGGTACCCACCCTTAAGCATCACAGATTATGCCCCTGGGTCAACAACAAACCAAGCAACAGAAGAATTATTACAACAAAGGAGAGAGCAAATCACAAGAATCACACACCACTTAACACAAGCTTAGGAAAGGCAAAAAAGCCAGGCAAATAAAGGAAGAGAAGATGTAAACTACAAGGAGGGGGAATGGGTTTACCTACGACTCCAACCATTCCGACAGTCCAGTATGCCAAGCAACAAAAATGGCAAGTTAGCATATAATTTTGGACCATTCAAAATACTAAAAAAAGTGGGATCGATAGCTTACCAGTTGGAGCTGCCAAAAGAAGCCTGAATCCATAGCACGTTCCACGTATCTCTTCTCAAAAAATGACCCGACAGCCACCTCAACCCGTCCCTACAGAGATCATAGACAGAAGGAGTCAAAACACCCAAAGACAAAGAAAAACGGAAGTACTAATAAGATGAGAGGGATAACCAACCGAGGATGCATCTTGGGTGGAAGAGACATGGCTGAAAGAACCTTACCCTCCCCTTAAGGGCAAGGTTTTTTGAGGGGGAAGAAGTTGTAACAGTCCGGCTAAGAAGAGCTAGAGGAAGAAGAAGGGCACGGGACTAAAGAGAGAGAGAGAGAGATTATGGAAGAAGACAAGCACGGGAAATGAAGTGAAGTGAAGTGAGGAGACGTGTGATGGCAAGTTACCTGCAAAAGGAGAAAAAACAATGCATTAGTGTAGGGTTAGGATTCAACCAGAACAACTTACGTGGACAGTGCAAGATGAGAGGAACGACGAGTCGACAGTTGGCCAGGAACTAAAAGGCAAGCCATAAACGACGCCGATTGGAAGGAGGACAGCTGTCAATCAAATCAGGTCAACTTAGATAGTTCAAGTCAAATACAAAGTACAAGGATTACGGAAGAGACTAGTATAAAGAACCAGGCATGGGATCAGATCAAGGAGCGAGAGTGAAATTGCTTTATAGCAAATCAATTGTTCCCAAGGAGGTCTGGGCTACCTCGAATCTGCCCAGAAAAATTTCACCGTTTAAGTTAGAAGTTCAACTTTTGTTTTTAGTTTTTTTTTAAGTTTATCTTCCTTGTTTTCAGCTTTATAAACTATAAGACCAAAAATATTGTTTTTTTTCTTCTTTTTCAAAAATCAGTAAAAAACCCCGAGAGGATTTCTCTCAACCAAAAAGAGTTATTTAAATTTCTAGTCTGTTACAAATCTCTAATTTCATATTCTCTTTCAGTTCTCTTTTTGTCTGCATAATTCTTCATCCTCGTCTGTGCTTCTCGTAGGTTCTCTCATGCTAGGGCAAGGATGTATTCTCTATTTCTCAACTCATCATCCACCACTTGCACAGCCTTGGTTCCTGGCTCGTAAGGGAGAAGATGTGGGGGGGCTCGCCTATAAACCAGTTCAAATGGGGTGAGCCCAATCGATGAGTGCTTAGATGTATTGTATGCTCATTCGGCCATGGCTAACCAGTTGACCCAATCTTTTGGCCGATCACTGGTAAAACACCTCAGGTATCCTTTTAACCATTTATTTATGACTTCCATTTGACCGTCGGTTTGGGGATGATAGAATGAACTCATGAGTAGTTTAGTGCCACTTATTTGAAAAATCTCTTGCCAAAATTTGCTTGTAAACAATGCATCACGGTCACTGACTGTACTGTGAGGCATTCCATGTAACTTGAATATATTATCCATGAATATTTTGGCAACTGTTGCTACTATGTATGGATGTACCATTGGTAAGAAATGACAATATTTGCTGAATCTATCCACCATTACCAGTATTACATTGTACCCTTTAGACATGGGTAAGCCATCAATAAAATCCATGCTAATGTCCACCCATACCTGACTTGTTATTTATAGAGGTTGCATTAACCCCACTGGTTTTAAATTTTTTTTTATTCCTCTAGCATACCTCATATTCCTTGATGAAGTGTATGATGTGTGTCCTTATGCCATGCCAAAAGAATTCCTTATTGAGTCTTGAGTATGTCCTCTTATAGGGTTGTTGTGGAAATATAACATGACTTGCTCCTGCTACTCCCTTAGGATTCACAAGTGAATCCCCTCTTTGTAAAATAGAAACCCTCCCCTGAATTGGTACTTGAGGGAGTCTAGTTTACCTGAGTGGTATTGACTGATTAAGTCTTTCAACTAGGGATTTTGATCATAGGTTTGGGAGAAAATCTCTCACCACTGGACATTAACCAAGTTGTTGGCTTTGGCTTGTCCTTGAGAAGTCTCCAAATCAGTGATTGATCTATCTTCCGTGGATGGCATTCCAGATAAGGCATTTGCTGCCTTGTTTCCCTTGCCACTCTTATACTTCATAACAAAGTCAAACCCTAGTTATTTCGTTATTCATATTTGTTGGAAGGGGTTCTTCAAAGCCTGTTGGTTAGTTCTGACCACAAATTTATGTCCTAACAGGTAGTGTCTCAATTTCTGTATTACTAATACAAGTGCCAAGAATTACTTTTTGTAAATGGATTAAAAGAAGTTCTTACCCTTCAAAGCCTGACTAAGATAAGTTATGGCCTCCCTTCCTGCATTAAGACAACTCCTAGGCATCTTTTAAAGCATCACATTCCATAATAAATGTTTTAGAAAAATCTAGTGTAGCCAGAACTAGTGGAGTCACCATTGCTACCTTTAGGGCATTGAAAGCTTGGGTTACCTCTTCACTCCACTGAAATGAATTTTTCTTGAGTAATGCAGTAAGGGGAGCTGCTACATTTTCCTAACCCTTCATAAACCTTTTGTAGTAACCTATCAAACCCAAGAATCCCATTAAGGACTAAGGTTTTTAGGTTCAAGTCACTCTAGCATGGCAGCAATCTTTGTTGGATCTGTTTTGACTCTTTCCTTTGAAATGATATGCCATAGGTACTCCACTTCTTGGCACCTAAAGACACACGTGGAAAGCATAGCATACAACAGGTGTTGAGTTAAAACCCTTAGGACAGTTTCCAAATGCTTGTTGTGCTCTCCTATTGTTTTACTGTACACAAGGATATCATAAAAAAAATAAACTATGACAAATCTCCTAAGGTAAGGTCTGAAAATTACATTCATCAGCCCTTGAAAGGTTGATGGGGCATTAGTGAGCCTCGAAGGCATTACTAGGAACTCATACTACCCTTCATGTGTACAAAAAGCAGTCTTAGGTATGTCCTCAAACTTCATTTCAATTTGGTGATAGTCTGACCTCAAATCAAGCTTAGAAAACAATTTTGCACCATCAATCTCGTCCATCAATTAAGCTATATTAGAAATGGGAAAATTAGCTTTGATGGTGTCTTTGTTGAGGGTTTTATAATCAATACACATGCTTCAATTGCCATCTGCCTTTCTCACCAACAGAACAAGTGAAAAATATGGACTTTGATTGTTTTGAATGATTTTGTTCTTTAATACTTCTTTGACTAACTTCTCTATTTCTTCTTTTTGGTAATAGGGATATCAGTAAGGCTTAGTGTTTGTGGGTGTGGTTGTTGCATGAAGCTGTATCTAGTGGTCATGACTCCGGGGAAGGGGTAACCCTTTTGGTTCATCTAACATTATTTTGAATCCATCAAAAATAGCTTGTATGACTGGTTTAGTCGTTGCTTCCCTTGAATATGTAGTGACCTTTATCAATTGCAACGAGAAGCCCTTTCCTTTTGTTCGGGTGACCTTATTGAAGTTGGATTCTTATTCTACTGCCTGTTTTGGCTTTTTCAACCCTTGCAAGGTAAGTGCTCTTCCACCCATAATAAAACTCATGCTTAATTCTGCAAGGATTCATTGGATTGTTCCTAAACTTCTCAACCAGTCGACCCCCAGTACCACATCACACAAGCCTAGTGTATGTAAGAGCAAATTGGTTATGATATTGCATTTCTTCATTGTTAGCTTTACTACTTTACAGTAACCAGGGAAGGGAAGGGTATCCCTATTGACCACCTAAACTGCCATTCGGCTTCCCTCCACTAGCAATTTCTCCCTTTTAGCAACTTTAACATCAATGAAACTGTGTACTCCCAGTGTCAATAAGAACAATGACTGGGCATCCAATTTTCCCCACTATCCTCATGGTTTTGGGGATGGTGTTTCAACAATGGCATGTAGTAATATACCCAACAACTCAACTTGCAAATCCCCATGTATGATTTCTGTAGATTATGTATTGAAACTCTCTTCTCCTTCTCCTTCCTTGAAATTCATTCCTTCTAATAAATATAACATTGATCTGTTGCACTTATGGCCTAGTTGGTATCTTTCATCACAAAAATAACACAAACCTTTTTCTCATCTTTCTTGCATATGATTAGGACTAATTTGTCTGATGGGATAAGGGTTTCTTCTATGTAAAATAGGGTTGGTTCTTGTAGGTTGTGGAGTTTGCAATTTGAGAATTGGATTTGGTGCTAGAATTTGGGCCATGGGGTGGAAGGTATGATTTTTGGGTGAGGATCTAGAGGTAGATGTATAGGAATTGTTTTGGGCTGAACTGTTTCTGTAAGGGTTGTTTTTCTTGTTGACTTCTTGCAGGCGTGTTAACCTAAAGGCAGCAGTAAGGGTGTTTGTCTTGAACATAGTGATGATAATTCTTAATTCATCCTTTAGTCCACTTAAAAAGATACTTATACGAAACTCCCCATTTACCCCATTTACTTTGTTGGACAGAATCTCAAATGCTTTTTGATATTATTCTGCGCTTCTTATCTATTTCAGCTTGGTAAATGCCCCCACTGGATCTTCAAATGTTGTTGGTCCAAATCGAATCTAAAGTGCCTTCAAAAAGTCTTGTCAGGTTGTCACCGAACTAGATTTGTAAAACCTCTAGGCGAAAAATTATAAATTGACTAGTTTTATGTAAAACAAAACAAATCGTAACTCTTGATTGAGTTATCAAATAATTCTGAAATTTTGCGTGAAGCCTTCTAATATGATACCTTAGCTTGGTTTAAAATTTCAGATTTTTTAGAGAAATTCGAAAATTTGACGAAAAATCACAATTCGACTAGTTTTACGTTATTGGATGTAATTTTCAATCCGACCATCGGATTGAGCTGAAAATTTTTTAGGAACCTTAAAATATATTGAATAAAATCTGGTTAAAATTTTAAGATTAATGAAGCTTGGTAGTGCTAGCAAAATAAATAAATAAAGTCATTAAGGGTATAATAGAAATTGGTCATTTAAAACACACATATAAGTTCTCCTTCTCTTTTAATCACTGCCGAATGGGTAGAAACAAAAGAGAAGAGTGAAGAGAAGCAGGGCAAACATGAGAGAAAGAGAGAAAAGTTAGGGAAAAACATAATAAATTGAGAAAATACCTTTATAAACTTACAAGTTCAACCTATAAAGCACTAAAGCAAGTGAAGGAAGGAGGATTTGAGAAGGGAAAATCAACTAACCTTGGAAGAGAAGAGAAATTGGAAGAAAAGCAATGGGTAAGCATGAGAAGTATAGATTTCATGTTTGATTTAGATGTGTTCTTAAGCTTATTTGATTAAGTTGGGAAGTCATTTCATGGAGTTTTACCTTAGTTTCCCTTAAATCCTAGATTTTTGAATTTAGGGTTCTTATGTGAATTTGGGGGAAATAGGAGGGGGGGAAATGATGAAATTGAAGTGGAATAGAATGAAAATAAATTGAAATAACAAGTAAATGAAGAAAAATTTGGAGGAAAAAGAAACACCACATTTGGCCAAGTGAAGGAAAAAGTGGGAGAATGAGTTTTGATGTTAATGTTTAGAAACAAACCATGTTTAATCATGATAAATGAAAATGTAGGAAAGACTAAATGAAGATAGAGCATTTAAATTGAGAAAATAATAATAATAATAAGTAAATTCAAATTAAAAGAGAAATAAACTAGTTAAAAGAAAATATGAAGACAAGATGTCTAGATTGTGTTTGAATATAGTATTTAGATCAAATGAATAATATGATGTGAGGGTATAAAGAATAGAAGAATTATTTGATGGAGGAATTATGAACATAGAGTAAGCAAAGAAGTAACTTGAGTTAAATATGAGGTTGTATGTAAACTAATGATGTTATATTTGAGAATGAATTTTATTAGAACAAATTACAAATAAAAATATTATGTGCTTTGTGTTTCAGCACGTAAGAAAAATATTAATGGACTAATGATATAATGACACTTGATTGATTTAGGAGTTGTGTCTGGAGCAGGTTATGAGACAGGAGGAGTTGGGTCATCCCGAGTAGGAGGTAAGAGAGTCATCACCTTATTTTATAATTTTTAGTTTCCCTAATAATTTGTATTGCTCATTAAATTGATATTAAACGAATGGGACAAATGAATAAATTGAGTTATGATTATGTGGATTACCGGTAAATTTTGTGAAATTACCGGTTTTGTTGGTTAACAAAGAGGTTAACCGGATGTGGAGTAATTCAAATGGAATTACCGGATTGATTGGCTAATAAAAGGGGTTAGCCGGATGTTGGGTAATTCAAATGGAATTATCGGATTGATTGGCTAATAAAAGAGGTTAGCCGGATGTTGGGTAATTCGAATGGAATTACCGGATTGATTGGTGACTGAGGAAGGAAACCAAATTTCTGAGTAATTATATGAAAGTGCTAGATTTATTTGGTAATTAAGATGAGTTAGCTGGATTTGTAAATTTTAAAAAGATTATGTAAATTAAGGGATTAAGTTAGATTGAAGTAAAATTATTAAATTTCAAAGGTTAAAAGTAATAAATTAATATTAGAATAATATAGTAAATAAGTGACTTAATATTGTTATTGTTGAAACAGGTACATCGTGAGGTGGTGCGGATCATTAGATATAGGAATACTCCTGTTGTTGAATTACTATTTTGGAATGTAATATTCATATCGTTACTTTGAGTATAAATCCTTTTGTGTTGTAAAAATTAAGTAGAAGGTGTAATATGTAGTGGATGTATTATATATATGTATAGTTGTTAGTATGACCAAATCATTTTCAAAATGATAAGATAAGATTTATTATAAATATATTATGACTCTTAATATTGATGTTGTATTTATGTGGTATAAAGCAAGGTTGTCAATACCGCTTCGGTTGTCATTTCGCTTTTTCTATTGGTACTAAACGATTCGGTTTCGAGCATTTCGATGTGCCGTTTCGAGTTATACTATTCATATATAATTAATTAATTATATGTATGAAAAAATTTAAACGAAAAAAATTATTTTTATAAAATTAAAATTGATAACAATTTTTTTATAATATATATATTTTTTAATTTTTATTATTTTAATTTTTGTATTTTCAATACACTCAAACAATATATATATAGCAAATTAAAAAGCGGGAATAGTGACCGAAACGGAACACCCGGTGTGATTTCGGGGTGTTTCGGCCGGTATTTGACCGATATTTCCGTGCATCGCCGGTATTTAAAACGAGATGAAAACGACGCCGTTTTGTTTCGCTTTTTCTCCTGGTACGAACGTTTCGACCGCTTCTAGCTGAAACGAACGGTATCAATAACCTTGGTATAAAGGCTTATATGTAGTTAGTTAGCATATATTACGTATAACTTCGTATAGAGGAAACTCTGCCGAAATTTCAAAAAAAAATCCCATAATTTAGACATATTACCCAACACTTGACATTGGTAATGAAATGTTGGGAGAATTCATGATATTATAATTTGAGGGTGTTACAAGATTCCTTCAACCAATAATACCATGTCAATGTTTTGCCTTTCATATAAAATGAGGTAATCTCCATCTTCTGATTTTCTAGAGTTCCAAAATATGTGAAGAATTGCTAAGCCTTCAATATCCATTCTCTAGGATCTCCGCCATCAAAGCAAGGAAAATTCAATCGAAGAGATCGAGCTTGAATCCCTCCATTTCCTTCAAACAAAGGGTTAGTACTGTCCCTTGTATTATTGGAAGTTTCTTCCCCTGAATTAAGCTTTGTTGTAATCTGTTTTAAGCCTTCATAACTGGATGCTAAATTGATGAGTTGTTATAGTATGATTTCCATGCTTGGATTGTTCCTCCTTCAGCACGGTAGTCACTTCTTGCAAGTGATGAACAATGTCAAATAATTGCAATAATCGGGTGCTCTCATCCATGTCGCAGTACCGAAACCTCTGATATCAATTGTTAGGTGCCTAAGTAATTATTGGAATTTTATATTTATAATTGACGATTGCATATCGATTTCATAAATTCTGGGCCATAAATTGGCAATTCCATAATACAATAATAAACAATAACTGCTCACAACTTAAATTAACTCCCCATTACCCCATTAATACATGTCACAGATTAAATAAATAAAAGCATACTTAATTAACTAACCGTCCTTGTACTAGAAGTAATTGCAACTCGCCTAAAGTAAATACTAATTAAATCACCCCAAACCCAAAACGAAAGTTGTCATTTGCGGCGTGACATGCTTGATTATAGCCTGAAATATTCATTAAAATGCCATGCAACTAATCATTCAATGCTAATAGCAAGAGGTTCCGATTTCAAACTTGTTTTCGATGGAGTTCATGCCGTTCCTTGGCTACTTCCAACCCTATTTCGTCGTCAAGGTCCCGTGAGGAGAAGAAAATTCTCATCTTGATCTTGATGGAATGGAATGAGAGAGCAACATCTTGTCCCATGAAAGCATACTCGGAACAACCGACCTACAGGGACGACAAAAACCTAGAATTTCTCCATTTTTTCAAAAAGCATCCTTGTCTTGTCATTCATGATCACATTACATGGCCAAATTAACTCGATTCTGTCCTTTATCAGATCCAAAACCCAAATAGCTGTATCCTTTACATAGGAGCAGTACGCAAATCTTTATCAGCAATCGATTCCTCAACTTGTTTTAATTAGGTTATTGAAGCACCGCCTTATCTCATCTTGAAATATTCTTGCGGTGAAATAATTCCGCCTCTGAAGGTGACCGGAAAAAGGGAAAGGAGATGGTATGTGGGCTCAGCAAGAACACCCCACCTTTTCCTTAACATTGCTCTCCATTTCTTGGGCACTTTCACAGGTGGGTCTTCAAATCCCAAAAGTTCGCTTCATGTCATCTGGAAAACGCTTTCCATGTTGAGTTGCCGGTGGCTGTGTACTCCACTTTCCTGCATTTGCACCGACATCTTGTTGCTACTCTACTGTGATAAGCATCCTGTTGACGATGAGATTGATCGTGGAAACAGTACTGTTCAGAAATATATCTTTTAAAAATAATATGAAAATGATTTAAAAATAATTAAAAATAAAAATTATCATTTTTTTTCAAAACGTCAAACAAGATCGGGCTTGTTTGGAACCAATCTGCTTTTTTGGAAAAACAATTGATTTTTTTTAAAATTTAATATCAAAAATAATTTTTAAAAAATAATTATTTTAATATATTTTTAAATAAAAAACAATTTAAAAATATAATGAAGAATGATACTACAGGCACCCTCCAAGTAGTGTATTTTGCACTTTCCTTTCAATTTTATTTTAGTTTAATCGGTACCTTTACTATTTCTCTTTTTTCTTTTTTACCACGATGTCATCTCTCAAATCCTTATTTTCATATCATTTGGTCCTTCCATTAGTTAGTGCTTTGTAATAAAAAAAAAAAGTCGGGCAAGATAAGCTTAGAAATATTGATTTTGAAAAACGTTTTGTAGCTCAAGTTAAGGGTTTGAATTTCATATTTGCTTGGGATCATGCCTTGTAGTATAAAAACTAGGGAATTAATTTGTTTTTATGAATGAAATTTATGTGATTATAGGCATGAAAAAGGGAAATTTAATCATGATACATGTAAACTAACGGTAACAGCTCACTTAAAAAAAAATATGATCCAACACGTTATTGGTACGAAATAGACCGCAAGAAGATGAGTTGAGAAAAGAAAAAAAAAGAGTAAAAAGACCAATTTAAGTACATATAAGGAATACAAGGATCAAATGGTACAATAAATACGTTTTTAAGGAGTTAATTTTCAAGGGAGTCACCCGTACAGTCATTGTTTTGTCTTATCAATCCAACTTCCTCATTTTTTTTCGCACTCAAAAGGGGGACTTCCAAGAAATAATAAATAAATAAAAAGTTAAGATTTTAATAATAAAAAAAAATGATTGTGGTTAATAGAATTGTGTCGCCAATGAATGACGCTGAATAAGGGGTGCGCGTATGCTTCATGTAGGTAAAATTGTTACAAATATATATAAAAAACAATAGTGTTTTTAAATGAGTATGAAAATTTAGTACATGAATCATTAAAGTAAATCTTAATAAATTTAGTTAATTTAATAATATGATAATAAAAAATAAAACAACGATAATAAATTAAAAAAATACATTTATCAATATTATAAACATATAGCTTCTAAATATTCTTTAAAGGTCTAAATGATTTTATATAATAACAAATAGAAAATTGAATGAAAACAAGATAATTTCAGAAGTAAAAATTAAAAATAAAATCTGAAGCTTAATTACTAATATATTAATTGTTGAAGAATGAATTCCAAAAAAAAGTTTAAAAAATATTGGAACGATCATATATTGAATCAGCTCGGGTCAACCTGATTTAACATTTCAAATATTTGATCTAAGTTATAAGATCATGATAACTTTAAATAAAACAAATCAAAGCAGATTATAAAGTTTAATTCCTAATAAACTCGTTGTTGAATAATAAAATTTAAAAAAATATAATTTAAAAAATAGACACAATAAAATGATTTTTCTGAATAAAATTATGAACCTAGTTAATATCACGAGAATACCATCATCAATCTTGTAAGATAGTTATATTCTCTAATTACTTTGAAATTTTAACCTAATATATATTAACGTGTCAAGAGACTTCTCGTAAAATTTCACTCAATCTAACGGTCAGATTAAGAGATATGATTGATATTATAAAACTATATATTATTTAAAAACACACTATTTGTACGGAGCAAGCAAAATAAAAGAAACGAAACCGAAATGTTCTGGACAAAATTTTCAGAACGGACCAAGATTATAAACGAGATAGAATTTATTGCTTGTTTTGTTTTTTAAACTGAAATAAAATATATCGGTCTTCCAGACGAAATGAAACAAAACGGGACGGAACAACCTTGCTTATAATTACTATCTTACGGGCAAAGAATTATTGAATGGAATACTTGGAGAAATCTCAATTATTGAGGAAGGTACACTTATTTAATCAGTTGCTAAGCTGGAAGGCGTGAAAAGGATAGTCATTTATATCTCTATATCTAGTGGTGCCTATTCAATTTTGTAATCATCCAAAAAGTATTATTCTTTATTTATTATTTTACTCTAGGGTTTAATTAATTCTAGTTTTGAAGATTGGATTTTCTCCACGAGTGGGGAATAGCTGGGGTTTCATCTGTCTGATATCACAATAGCCTTTCCTGATCCCAATGGAGATCATTTCCCATGTCATGAGATTTTTTGTTTGTTTCCTGGGAAAAAAGAGGTAACTTTCAATGCAAGCCCCACTACCATGACATGTTTTAATAATTTATTGGTGTGATCAAAATCATAGATGCTTGCTTGAGGTAGTCACCAAGAGTTGAAAACTCCTTTCGGCATCTTCAGTAAAGGTAAACAAAATTCAGAAAAAGCTTACACTATTGACAGTAAACATTCTTCTGCAGTGGACTGCATCAAATTAGATGCATGATGTATTTACAATTCTGAGAAGACAAGCTTGGAATTGATCCATGGATAATAATACAAGTTACAGTTTCTTTTCTCAACCCTCTCTCTCTCTCTCTCTCTCTCTCTCTCTCGCAGACACGGACAGGCTGCCATATTTCAGAATCAAATCATGTCTGAAATTTAATGAATGAGAGCACTATGCATGGCTATATTTCAACCACAGGACATTGAAAGAACATAAAAAAAGAAAAAGAAAATGTGGTTGGAGTGATCTGCAGACGATATTGCTAGCTCCTAGTCCTGTGATAGTAATTGACAGAGATGATGAAATTCAAATGAAATGAAAGAGGTATTCCTGTTAGTTGCGGGAAAAAGGATGCAAAAGAAACAGACTCTACATATAAATATATGGAGAGAGATCTGTAATAGGTCCACCATACAGAGTGACAGGACCTTAGAAAGCCAAAGCTTACCTGCCCAGAAAGTGAAAGCCTACATTACAGTCTGTGTCGTCTTCTTCTTCTTCTTCTCGATTGTTTGGTAGTGTAGATTAAATTATTTTTTATTTTAAAATGATACATTTTATATTTTTAAAAATTTAATTTTGATATTATCACACAAAAATATCTAAAAACACTAAATAAATTAATTTAAAATAAATAATTATTTTTTTTAATTTTTTTAAAACACGGTGTCAAACACCTTTAAATACCAAACTTTTATATGTACAAAAATTAATAGAGAAACCAGTTATGCGATTATATCTTAGAGATTGTGTTTAAATATATTTAATATATTCTCAAAAATATAATGGATGTTTAATATATCTTCCAGTTAGATTTATGGCATCAAAATTGAAGGAGATACATAATGCAACTTGTAGATTAGAGATACAATAATATTTTAGATGGAATTAAATATATTAGGATAAATAGATATAAAGTCTACTACACGATTTATTCCTTTTCCAAAAATCAATTATATATATAAGAAAAAAAGAATTTATTGTGCATCCAGAAATAGATTACTACAGATGATAGCCATGAGAATCTCTCGGCAAATCATAACAGCTTTAGAAATGTTTGCCGGTGGAGTCTTTGCTGGTTGCTGATGTCTTTTCACTATTCATTCTATGAAAGATCCCCTTATCCTCATCGCAGGCCATACATGCATCTTTCTTTGATTCACAGGAGAAACGTAGGCTTGTTTATTTCTTTGTTGGGGTGCTATCAAGTAGGTTTTTATGGTTTGACAGACGGACTGGCAGGTAAGATATTTAATATCCGGCAAACGGCACTGCCACGATGAACGATGACGTTTTAGTCACTGTTGTTCTCAAAACAAACCAATTGATCCTTCTATTGTCAAACATTAATTAGGTCCTACATTTTAAGACATCGTAAATCTTCTATTGTTATTGATTTGTTATTTTTGTATTTATTTTGTTTATGTGTGCTTGATATATTTTTAGTTTTATTTAAAGATAAATTAAATTATTATTTTCTTACTTCTTAAGATTTATTCTTCATTTGACAAAATTGAAAAAAAAATCAAACTTCTGTATTAAAAATATTAAGGGATTTAAAACTAATTTTAAAATTAAAAGAATAAGGACCTAAATGAAACCAAAATATAAAATCAATTTCAATTGAAGGACACAATTGAAACAAATCAAAACTTATATAACAGAAATCAGGACCATACCAAACAATGAAAAGATTAGGGACTGAAATGATAAAACCATAAATAGCAGGGAGTACCATGTAATTTAGCATGCAAGAGAGAGAAAAATGAGAAAAAGATCTACTAACCATTGTCACATCTCCGACCACCATGGAACGCCACGTGCACAATCATGAGTAGATGAAATGGCTTCGCCTCAAGGGAGACGTCAGATGGGCATTTTCACCATGAGACGTAGCTACACGCGCCGCCTGAAAAGTGCATGAGGTTGAACACGTGCACAATCATGAGTAGATGAAATGGTGCGATTGTGAGACGCGCCCACGGTATTCAGTATATTTTTTAAAAAAAATGGTATATTACGTAAATATTTCTACAATCAACTCTTGAATTTTATCTTATATGGGGGTATATATGTATTTATACATTTTCAAAACATATGAAATGCCTGAAACATCCCTACAAGCAACTCTTGTGTTTTGTCTTATTTGAAGGTATAAGAATTATTTTATTGTGCAATAAAAATGTAAAATTACAGTGACACCCTAATGACAACTCTTGGTTTTGTGTGTATTTTACGGTATTATGGTTATTTTACTATGCACATAAATGTAAATAATTAAAAATACATTTGACTCCAATGCTAAAAGTATTGTGCACTAAAAGGTAAAATAATAATTCTACTATTGTAATCCATAATAATCTGTTTTTATTACTTCAGTATTTTTTCCTCCAGTAATATACGGAGTTGATGTAGCTTATAGTGTAATTCAATGTAAAAATGTAATTATCAATTTTTTAATAATTAATGTTTAGGGTATAATGGTCTTGGTATAAGGGTCTATTAATCATTACAAAAAGAATATTTCAATATTTTTATCTTTTAAATACATAATATAATAATTGTATTGCCCTAAAAAGCATTTTTCTTTCAAGACTTGCATTGAAGATGATTTGATATTTTTATGTGTTAAATGTATATTTCCTTAAGAGTGAAAAATATATTAAATCATATTTAGGTACTTTTTTAATAATAAAAAAAACTTTTCATAAGAGTTTATTTGTAATAAGAAAGTTGGTGGGTGATGATTTGATCTTTTAATTAATATAAATATTATTAAAAAAAAAGAAGTTGTTCATGTATGCAAGGTACACGACAACATACATGCCTTTTCGATATCGAACATGATGTCATCCCACCTTCTAGTGTAGGAAGCACCTTGCAGTTATACTTTTTGTTAATGTTGTTGTGTGTGCACGTGGGCACAGTAGTTGAGCTCTATAAAGCTTTTCTCTTCCCCTCATTTTTTTATCTTTCGTTTCTTTACCGAAATATAAATATGTCATTTAATTTGTTTTTTTTGGAATTCATTTCTATTTTTTTATTTCTATTTGTTTTATTTTTGCTTATTCAATTGACTTTTTCTTCAATTTCCCCCATCGTCATTTAGTTTTTCTTAGTTAAATTGTCTGGACTACGTTGTGGGCTAAGTAAATAATTTTTATAATTGTTGGAATTGAAACAATTAATAGATTTTACTAGTTCAAAAATAAAATATAACATCTATCCATGTAATTTTTTATATAATAAAACACATCAACACATTCTATTATAACAACAACAACATTGAAGGCTTAACATCTAAAAATATCATTACTATTTTTGTTAAAACAATAAAAATTATTAAATTATCTCCAGGAAAAAAACTCAAAAAAAATAACAAAAGATGAAGCAAGAAAAAAATAAAATAATTATTATTATTATTCCCATTATTGCATGAATAATGGGAAAATAAATTCAATAAAGAATAAAAAAAGGCAAAAACTTTAACAAAAGAGCAAACAAAAAAATAAAAAACATTATTAGCTAAACAAAATTATTTGACATGAAAATAAAATAAAAACTAATAAAAAACCAAAAGAAAGAATAAATAAATAAATAATAAGAAATATCAATTTCAAATGATCATAAACACAAAGTAAAATTTAAGAACAAAATTTTTGAAAAAAAAATGTTATCTCAGCAAAAGAGAAAATAATAAAAATTAAAACCAAAACTAAGAGCACATATATATAAACATGGACAAAAATATGAACTATTTAAGAAATATAAAAAATTTAAAGGAATTAAAATGTTAAATTAAAAGTATAAGGGCCGAAATCAAAACCAAATATATTATCAATTTCAATCAAAGGACAAAATTGAAAAAATCAAATAAAATATAACATTTATACATGATCACGGAAAATAATAAAAATCAAATAAAAAATTCATTTGACATGAAAATAACAAGAAAACTAATAAAAAAAACAACCAAAAGAAAGAACAACGGAAAGAAAAAAAGAGATATCAATTTTCAAATGATCACAAACACAAACTAAAATTAAAGAACAAATTTTTTTTAAAAAAATGTTACCTCAACAAAAAAAAATAATAAAAACTAAAAACCAAAGCTAAGAGTGTGTGCGCGCGCGCACACACACAAATATGGACTATTTAAGATATACAAAAAAATGAATTAAAATAAAAAATCAAAAGTATAAGGGCCGAAATGAAAACCAAATATATTATCTATAACATCCCACATTAAAAGAAGAGTATCCAGAGTCAGGGCATATTAAGGCAAGTTGGTACCTAACCTTGTAGGACACGTTTTGGGGCTTGTGGGTTGCTAAGAACAAAATCGTGAGGTGTGGACGCTAGGTTGGGCTGAGCCATTATGGACAATATTCTAGAAGGGGGAAAGGGTCGGGCCTTACATTATCAATTTCAATCAAATGATAAAATTGAAAAAATCAAAACCTCTATACCGAATATATTAAGGGATTTAAAATCAATCCTAAAAATTAAAAAATGATGACCGAATTGAAACCTAAATATATAATCAATTTCAATCGAAGGACCCAATTGAAACAAATCAAAACTTATATAAAAGAAATCAGGACCATGCAAAGCAATTAAAAGATATAGGACTAAAATTAAAAAAAACCATAAAATTGGGGGTTTGCCCTCTACTTTAGCATGTAGGAGAGAGAAAAGGGGGAAAATGTTTAACTCACCACCATCACAAATGATTATTTTAGCACGCATAACACACCATGAGGAAGAGGACACAACGACACATCCACGGAGACGCTAAATGCACATTTTCCGCCACCGTCCGCCTGAAGAGGGCGTGAGGCCGAATACTGTCCATCGCATGTGTCTCATGCACCCACAGTATTCGGAGGAAAATAATTTAAAACTATGGTAAATTACCGTAACACCCCTATGACTAACTCTTCAATTTTGTCTTATTTGGGGGCAGATTAGTATTTAGCCATTTTAAAAAAATGTGCAATTAACGTGGCATCCCTTCTGATAGCTTCTATTTTTTTTTCTCTTTCAAGGGATATAATAATTATTTTATTGTTAAAAAAATATAAAAAATTAATAAAACAATGATCCGAACCGAACCAAACCAAAATATGCAATTATCGTGGCACTCCTCTCGATGGCAACTATTTTTTTTCTTTTTTTAGAGATAGAATGATTATTTTTAATGTGCAAAGAAATATAAAAAAATCAGTAAATCGGTCCGACTGAACCGACCAAGCAACACTATTGTAATCCATAGTGAAAACACACACATGCTACAGTAACTGACTCTGATCTCTTTTAGTATATGTTATAATTATAATATCAAATATGATCCTCATTCTTTAAAAATATGTTTTATTCTTTTTAATACTTTTCCTAATGGAATCTATTTTTCAATTTCATTCTTTAGCATATGATTTCCAACTATTTTTGTATCAAATGTTATCTCATTCTTTTAATAGTTATATTTTTTATTTTAGATCTTTTTATTGTATATGTTTTTCAATTTCATCCCTTTGTATTTTTATGATTTGGAAATGTTCGTTGTTATTTTTTAGTTTTTATCTTTTATAAGGTTAGTTTGAGGCTCATGACTAAGGTCAAGAGTTTTGAAGGTTAACACAAGTTGATTTTGATATTTTTTTATTAAATTCTTTTTTAAAATTGATTTTTTTTTCCAGTTTATCCTTCATCATTTGATTTATCAAGAATTGATCTTTTTCTTTTCAATCTCTTTTTTATAGGGTTATTCTAATTTTGTGCTCATAATTGTGGGGTTAGCAATTTAACTTGGAATGACTCAATTTAAAAAAAAAATCAATTCTTTTCTTTAATTTTAGAATATTTGATAATTAAATTTTATATTTTTATTTTCTTTGTTTTACTTAAGATTGTTTCGGTATCACAACGACATCGCAGATTTGACATGTTAACTTCAATGAGCTCAACTCAAGTTTTTTTAACCTTATTTTATATTGTTATTCTTTTTTCAATTTATTTATTGTAATTTTATTTTTTAATTATACTATTTGAATTAATCGAGTTTAAAAATAATCATGTCAATGACTTAAATCACCTTAAAAAAATAAAACATTGGGTTGACTTAAAGTGTCTCGCGACATTATCTAGAGCTGATTTAATATTATAATAATAATTACTTTTTGTTTAAAAATATATTAGGATAATATATATTTAAAAAAAATTAAACAAAAATGTATGTTTGGAAAAGTAAAATCATAGTTGAATTATTGCATTCAAGGAATAAAGGTTTCTCTTCTGCTTCTGCAACAAGAATCTTTCTCTTTCCCTTTTTTAATGGCCATCCATTACTTTAGATTTCCAAAAGAAGCTCATGAAATAAATAACAGCAAAATAATGCACTTAAAGAGAGATTGTTAGTGTTCTTTAATTGATCTTGATAGTAAAAGAGAAGAAGAAGAAGAAGAAGAAGACAGAGTTGTATTAATTACCAGGTCACCTGCGCATTGATGATTTTGTGGTTCTTACAAGTTTTCTTGAGCCCGTGTCGCTAAATTGTCTTGCATGTAGAGAGAAAAGGTGTGTCAGTAGGATTTAGAGTACCCTCATTGACATGTCAATGAGTATATGGCGGTTGAGCTTTTGGAGTTGAAGTGGGTGGTCTTTAGAGACAGTGATGTAACATTTGAGGCTTCTGGAATTTCTCTCTTTTAAGGATTGAAAGTAGGTTGTTTAGTTAGGTTAATGAATGTTGTCATCAAGTGTGAAATGCAAGTAAATGTGCCTAGTCTGAACTGGCTTCGAACCATTTTTTAAGATTAAATTTTGTCCTGATTATGCAGATTTCTTGGAGTGTGTTGAGGGTATATCTTCACTTTAAAGTCATAATCCTCCATTAATCAGTTTTAATTGACCTTTTTTCCTACAGGGCTTATGAAAAACTCGTGGGTATGGATTTGTTTCATCTTAGATTTTGTTCTTGATGAATTTTAAAGGGATGGAATGAGTACAAGTTTGCAGATAAATTTAGAAGCTTCTTCACTTCCGGTTTGAGCTCAGAAAGGATCAAACTGGTTTGCCTATCCACTCTGTGAGGTAACCTTTTCCATTGAAATTTGAACATGCGCTGTTATATGCTTCATTGCTGTGATAGTAGTCAAAATTATCTGACTTTTGTTGCTGTTGTTGTTTTCTGAAAACAGAGTAAGTATCTATAAATTGTTAGCAGTGAAAGGCTAATTGGAGTTTTTATATTTCCATGATCTGCTATGAATAGTGGTTTGCTTTTGTTCTATTTTGGTCTTGCATCAATAGTTGGAGATCTAAGCAACCTGCTGTTTTTTATTGCAATTTTGCAGCTGATGCTCATTTCCTATTCCTTGAGAGCTCTGCAATATCTTCTATGCTTTACCCGTGCGCTGATTCTTTGTATACAACAAATGGCGGAGGCATTTCGATATTCCGCAATTCTACTTTGCGTTGTCCTTGTGCTTTTAATTGGTTGTTCGGAGCAATTACAATCCTCCCAGGGTGAAACCCTTTTGAGAATTCAGCGGCTTTTGAACTATCCATCTTCTCTGAGCAGTTGGAATAGCTCCATTGACTTCTGCAACAGCGAACCAAATGCATCTGTAACTGTAGTGTGCTATGAGAAAAGCATAACGCAGCTGCATATTGTCGGCAACAAGGGAACTCCAAGTTTGCCAGGAGACTTTTCAATCGATTCATTTGTCACAACACTTGTCGGTCTGCCGAGTTTGAAAGTCCTGACATTGGTTGCTCTAGGTTTATGGGGTCCCTTGCCTGGTAAAATTGCGCGTTTGTCTTCGTTGGAAATACTTAACATGAGCTCAAATTTCCTATATGAGGCTATCCCTCAAGAGCTTTCATCATTATCTGCCATCCAGTCACTGGGGCTTGATGATAACATGTTTGCTGGTGAGGTGCCGAATTGGATTGGTTCGCTACAAGATTTGTCTGTCTTGAGTCTCAGGAAGAATATGCTCAATGGTTCATTGCCAGATTCGTTGAGTAATTTGGAAAATCTTAGAGTTCTAGCACTTTCACACAACTACTTCCAAGGAGAAGTTCCTGACCTTGGCAGTTTGAGAAACCTTCAAGTGCTTGACTTGGAAGATAATGCTTTTGGACCCCACTTTCCTAAGCTTGGAAACAAATTGGTTTCTCTTGTGTTGAGCAAGAACAAGTTCAGGGATGGCCTCCCTGCTGAAATGACCTCCTATTATCAACTTCAAAGGCTAGATCTCTCGAATAATACATTTGTGGGACCATTTCCACAATCATTATTGTCATTGCCTTCAGTAACTTTCTTGAACATTGCAGATAACAAGTTTACAGGAATGCTTTCCGAAAACCAGTCTTGCAGTGCTGACCTTGAGTTTGTGGATTTGTCCTCAAATCTTATGACTGGACGCATGCCGAATTGTCTTCTGCAAGGCTCCAAGAAAAAGGCCTTGTATGCTGGGAACTGCCTCGATACTGGTGATCAAAATCAACATCCTATTTCCATTTGTCGTAATGAAGCATTAGCTGTTGGGATTTTGTCGCAGCAAAAGAAGAGGAAACCTTCTAGAACAATCATTGCAATCAGTGTAATGGGAGGGATTGTTGGAGGAATTGCCCTTGTTGGATTGATTTACTTGGCCGTGATAAAGGTGAAATCCGGGAAGACAATCCAGAAATCAACAACTAGAGTGATTGCAGAGAACGCATCAATAGGGTACCCTTCAAAGCTGCTCTCGGATGCAAGTAAGTTTTTGTCTCTTCTTGTGCTTTATGACTCTGTCTCCTGTTATGTGGCCATACATTTTCATGGTTTTGAGCATCGTGTATGCATAGAAGCAGAATCCAAGAGTTCTGTCGGTAATAGGGAATTGTAAAGTCTAAAAGGAAATGAAATGATGGCTGCTCAGCAAATCTTCATTTAGGATATCCCTATTCTATCCCCACATAAGCACAGTCAAGTGAATCCCTTGTCAAATTTATGAAATTCAGGTGATGAGAATCTTCTAAACGAAATGAAGTGATGGCTGCTCAGCAATCATTGTTTGATGATCTTTGTTTATTGGTCAAAATTGATTCGTTCAGCTATACATACAGTTTGATGACAGATTTTCAGGCAGCCCATCCAGAAGTGTTCATTTGAAAAATTCAAGTTGTTCAGGCTCTAGCATGCTATCAAGAATATAAAGATTACAATAATATTACTAACAAGAAGAGCAGAAAACCTTACAGTTCTTTTTTTATTCTTGGTGAAAAATGAAGGGTATATTTCTCAAACAATGAAGCTAGGAGCACTTGGCCTTCCAGCATATCGTACATTCTCACTGGAAGAGCTAGAGGAGGCCACAAACAATTTCAACACGTCTGCTTTCATGGGTGATCGTTCTCAAGGGCAGGTAATGCAAATCTGCTGTAACATATACATTTGCATTTCATTCAGATTGAATTATTCTGCGATCCTCTCATAGTTTCATACAAAACGAGCTTTCTCAAATTCTTTCAGAATTCGAGGTTAGCAAAGTTTTTCAACTGCATGCCAACGGGAATTTTGATCAACTCAGCACACAATTCACAAATGGTTACGGAAAATGAATCCCTTGATTGTTTGGGAAGATAGTCTGATTTTTCTATAACAAGTTGTTTCTCTTGCTCCTTATGATTGGTTCATAGAAGGAACTTTTCATTAAATTGCACGTTAGAAAATCCCCTCCCTACTTTCAGTGCTGTTAACCATGAATTTGAGCTCCTGATAATCCGGACTATCTGTCTGTGCTTTCAGATATACAGGGGCCGGCTTAAGGATGGTTCCTTTGTCGTCATCAGATGCTTGAAAATGAAACGAAGTCATGGTACCCATAACTTTATGCAACATATAGAGCTCATTTCAAAACTCAGACATCGACATTTGGTCAGTGCTCTTGGACACGGCTTTGAGTACTACTTGGATGATTCCAGTGTCAGCAGAATATTTCTAGTTTTCGAATATGTACCAAGTGGCACGCTAAGAAGCTGGATCTCTGGTAATCCATTAATTTCTCCTTTACTTTCTTGGATGGAGAACATACTGGTAGTGCTGTGACTTTCTATACGAGTTAACCGCTTGCTCAAAATCATAGTATGAGGAACCCAAAAATGTCACAGCATAGTGCCATCAGGGTGTTATTTTGTGTCCTCCATCTAGAATTTTAATAGGTTCATATTGCTGTCTCTGTTGGAATTCAATACAAATTGTTTTTTTTGTTTTTGCAGGAGGACATGCCAGGCAAAAAATTCAGTGGACACACCGTATAGCTGCTGCAATTGGTGTAGCAAAGGGCATCCAATTTTTGCATACAGGGATTGTGCCTGGTGTATATTCAAATAATCTGAAAATAACAGATGTTTTATTGGATCAGAATCTTATTGCAAAAATTAGCAGCTATAACCTGCCCTTGTTAGCAGAAAACGGGGGAATGGTATTTTCTTTTCCTCTTCATGAAGGCAGTATGCTCTTTTCCATTGAGCAATACATAGGAGCTGATACATGATAAATTCATTTTTTCAGGTTGGCCATGGAGCATCATCTGGTGCATCCAAAGATCCTAGCCTTAGCGCAAGGTTAGTTCTCACTGCTAACTGTTAAAAAAGTTTGAGCACATTATTTGGTCGCATACTTTGGTAGTTCAATAGAGATAAAATAGGCATTATCATGGATTAATGCATCTATAATTCCGTTAGTCTGTTGCTCTGGAATATATCAGGAAGCTAAACACTCCAGAGTTGTCAGTATTATTTTTCAAGGAACCATCTCACCTAAAAGCTTAAGCTCTTAGATGAGATAGTTCTTTAATATAGTATCAGAACATTGTTGACCCAGTGGTTACGAGTTCGAATCCCACCACTTCCATTCTATTTGATAAAAATCAAGCACAAGGTAGTGTGGGCTTGTGCAAGTTTCAAGCTCAAATGACTTTCGCTTGAGAAATGTGCTAGAGAATAATATAAATCATATTTTGGGGTCTCACTTAATAGTTTAAGCTTTTAGGTAAGATGGTTTCTTAACACAGAACTTTTTCGTTGTATGTTGCTCTTGAACAGGAAAAATCAAGACGAGAAGGTTGATGTTTATGACTTCGGATTAATATTGCTCGAAATCCTTGTGGGGAGATCATTGACATCTGGGAATGATGTAGATGCTCTACAAGATCAGGTGATTGATATTTTTCGTTGGTTTTTATATTCAGTCCGCGGAGAAACCTTGTCCAACGCCTTTTCTCCTCATCATTAATAGAGTCAATGAACACTTCCTAGTACCAGATTCCTGACAATGAGATCCAAAGCTTCTCTTCCTGTCTTTTTCTATCTGTAAATTTTCTCTCAGTTCAATAGTTCTGCTTGAAAATTATGCAGCTGCAGGCAAGTATTTCAAGTGACGATGCTGCTCGAAGGAGCTTGGTTGATCCAGCAGTGAGAAGGGTATGTTCTTATCAATCACTAAAAACAACGATGGAGATCTGCGTCAGGTGTCTGCTTAAGAATCCTGCAGATCGACCTTCAATCGAGGATATTCTGTGGAACTTGCAGTTTGCTGCTCAAGTTCAGGATCCCTGGCGGGGAGACTCTCAGAGCAGTGAAGGGTCTCCAGTCACTCCTACCCAGCAACCGCAATTACATATTACCAAGCATAAGCAGTAACATTTAGGTTCTTACAATTTCCCCCATAATAAATCGTAGTTGCTGTGTTACTTCATGGTATGGGCATGTCCTATGATACGCGAATGTAATAATGAAATTTCGGTCTGTATATGATGCATCTTCAAAGGCTAGCTCCTTTCCTCCCCCACAGAACCTCGTTAGTCATTAGTTTATCTTATTTATTTTAGTCTCGCAATAATATGAATCCTCATATCCCCTGTCATCCAAGTTACATAATCATAACAGCTGACATTGTAATGCAGAAAACGATCTATAAAGGGATTGATTAGTTTTTCATTTCTCAAAGATGCTGCCTTCTGGAGGTTAAACGAAGCAATATTAACGAAAATTAAAGTTTTCACAACTGCTTTTCAGACTTGGCAATCGTTACATCCCGACTGTTTCAGCAAGCATCATTGAAGGGTTTATCTCCCCTCCATCAGATTTTTCTTAACATTCACTTTAGATTGCTGCTTCCCCCCTCGGGGAACAAGCCCTTCATTCATCCCGACTGTAGTTTAACAGATGAGGCTTGAAAGTAAAAGCACAGGATGGACTTGAAATCTGAAACACATGCATTTGATACACTGAGGTAGCTACTTGCATTGATTCAGAACAAATTGAGGATCCAATCAATACGCAGTTAGCAGCTTTTATCACGTTCTGGAGAGCTGTAACACACGCTTGATCATGGCCTGCTGGTAAAACTAGACCACACATGCACGCATTGTATTTTTATGCTCATTTGCCACCCTCCTTTTCTAGTACCGTGGTGGGAAATATCACAGCACCAGCTAAGCATATATTGAGGTCAAAAGAAGTGGCATCACCTGGAAAGGCATCGAGACTCTTTTGATTTACCCTCAAACAACTGCAATCTTCGGACCACCCTCAAGCTATTGCAGCTCGTGATTGAATTCACCACTCTGCGGGGAAATAAATTAACAAAGCCACTGTATCAAAAGGCTTTTCAGTACTGTATTTCGCTATGCACAACGTAACTATTGTACAACCCTTTGAAATAAATAAATAAATAATCCTAAGCTTGGCTTTAGGGGCATATTAGTGATTTCACATTAGTTTATAAATCATTTGTTGGTGTATTCGTAAAATATATTAATCCAATGATAAGGGCGCTAAGAACATTAGAACATATATATATATATATATATATATAAAATAAACCTCTCAGGCTACTGTCAGATTGGATCAGGAAACGATAGAGCATGGATTATTCAGGCAGCAGGGCACCTCCTGCAATCTAAACACAATAATATAACTGGTGTGCTGAAAAACTCTCCCCGGTGCAAGAGTCCCTGCCACAAACCGACAATTTCAACACCTGCATTCTCGTACTTCAGAATCGAAAACGTGAGAGAATCTACTGAACATCCATTCAGGATTTCTGAATTCACTATTTAATTTCTTTCTGATAAACAAATTCTTTGATTTTGCTTCCAAACTAAAGCTGGAACCAGCTGCTGATGATTTATTGACCGTTCGCTACTTAACCTGCTTATGGATTGATTTCTCATCAGCCATTGACTGTGAAGTGCACCAGCATCAAACAGCAGATCATCAAACAGAACTCTATAAATACGCAAGGCATCCATCTGACAAACTTGCAAGCGAACTCCTGAAAGATCAAGTTTCTAAGAGCCATTCATAGCGTTTGAATTTTATATTAAAAAATTACAAAGGATAGCTTCCTTAAAACCATCTCAAGGAGGAGCAAGGTTCAACTCCAAAAGCAAATATTTGACACCACTACAAACAGCACTTACTATGCACATGATACAAAGAGGGGTAAGGACCCTTACACGATAGATAGATGATCAAAGAAGATTCAGGAAAAAAAGTTCCAGAAAATCAACAACTTCCAGTCAAGTTGGTCTAACAGACAAATAAATCATCCACAGAGATTCCTCCATTACAGAGTACAGCACTACCTAGACGATCAGAGATGCGCACATCGGGTCCATCACACCACTCTCAAAGCTTTCTGATATGGACCTCAGTCAGCAGTCCAGCTCTGCTCCACAATTTCACGAACTCTGCGATTGTATTCCCGCTTATTCTCACTGAACATGCGAGCAGCTTCAGAGTTTGCTGGGGAATTTGGGTTAGGATCACAGAGCAGGGACTGGCAAAAACACAGAAGAATCTTTTATTAGTATTTACTACATCACTTGAGAAACTTTCAAAAAAATATCAGAAGAGACAATAAAATCACCGGGAATTTGCATGCAATCACATCATATACCATATCAACAAATGTTGGAGAGCCCATACGAGAAACCAAATTACATCAAACAGATAAAATTACAAATGAAGGCCATTAATTATCCTTTTGTCCTGATAAAATAGATTCGCAAATGCAATCAACATTTTTTTTTTCCATTAACTGGTGCTCATCAGTTCCAAGTCAGCAACCATAGTGAGAGGAGAAATTAAAAAATAGAGGCTTATTATACATGTAAAAAATAAGGATATTAAAGGACTTGAACAACTTAATTTTTACTGTCATTCAAAACAAGCTTGTCATTGTCAACCTAGAATTGAAAATTGGTGACCATCATCCTAAAACAGTGTCATAAAGGGAAGATCATGGGTTCTTACAATGAATCAAACAAGCCAATTTTCTTCGAAAATAAATCAAGATGCTAACAACTTTTGTAAGAGAACTAAAAAAATGTCAAGGCTCCTCAAATAGAAAAAGGTTTTGGGGTGAGATTATTTGAATTAATCAACTGAAAAATATATATGCTCAAGTTTATGAGCCTGTGCATGTTAATGAACAATCCAAAGAACCACAAATAATAAGATGTGAAAGGACAGCAATTTAAAACTGATGCAAAAGGTTTGGGCACTGCATTCCTTTTTGAAGCCTTCAATATTTTTTTACCAAAACTATTGCGAAACCATGTCAGTCAGAACACCAACACCCCTTCTAGCATGGTAAATCCTAAAACCTTCATTTTCCAAGCCCAAACTAAAACCCTTGCACTCAAACCCATCACCGTTCACAGAATTAGTATTGTGGTGTTTAGTTTTCTTTGGAAATACATTTAAAAATTGTTGAAACCAACAATCCATGTCATCAGTCTACTTGGACTCTGTACTGAATCTATGATAGCCCAGACCATGGTTACTTCCAAGTTAGAACCATGAAAAATGTAGGTGTAACATATTGCAATCAGCTTGCATATAATCCAGGAAGCCAGGTGATGCAAGTATTTACTGGTCAAAGTTTTCCACTATTAATGCTTCTTAATTGCATTCAAAGCGGACAGATCTAGAATATACATCTGCACTATGTGACAGCCATGAAAGTTGACTCTTTCATGATTCATAACAAACTTTCAGCACATATCAATGAAACAGAAGGGAAACTTTGACCAATATGAGGGGAATCTATGAAAGCAAAGTAATGGCCATTATCTGCTGATTGTTCCTTTTATGAAAATTCTTGAAGAGATGACCTCAGCACCCCATCCTTCAATTTTTTTTCTTTTCATGTAGCTGTAATTAAGACTCATGGACTGAAATTCAAACCCTGAGACTTACTATCTAGAAATTGTCCAAGATTTCTCAACAGATAGTAACGCAAATGTTGCCTATGGGTTCTCAATCACAGAAGTTGGCCACGTGAATTGAGATAGTTAAACACAATGTGCAAATCAACTAAAGAGCACAAATATCAATTCTTTAATACCAATGTACAAAAGAAACAAGCTGTGCAAAGTCAAACCTGGATGGAAGTTAGTATAGCAGCAACATCATATATGGGACTCCACTGATTTTGTAAAATGTCTAAGCATATACTTCCATCTGCATAAACTGGTGATACCAATAAAACAAAGTCAGACAATCGCCAATCTTCCAAAATAAGAAGACAATCTTTACAGAGAAAAATCACATGGTAGTTAATCCCAAAAAAGTAAAAGAAAAATACTTGTAAAAAGAAACTATACAAGGAACCAGTTCACTAATTTACTGAGCTCAAGTAAATACAAGAAAGAAATCAACATACTGTTTGGATGAAACATCCGAGAAACAAAGCGGACTGTTGGAGGTTTATTTGGATAATCCTCTGTGAATTGAAGAGTCAACTTAAACGTCCCTGAAGAAGTACGAGAAAAAGTTAAGACACCATAAAAAAATGGTATAATGGAAACGGTATTCACATCAAATAAACTTTGGACACAACGCCATAAGCTTTTAAGCATCACTCAAATTGCAAATATTAAGCACACACGTACATACATATGTATCCAAGGGCAAACAATGGCCACATCCAAGAAGCCATTAATTGCAGTAAACACACCCGATAATGAAAAAAAAAAAATACAACCACAACCTCTTCACATCTGCTTAGTCATACACGCATAAAAAATCCATATTGACACACATGTCTAAAACTCGTGAATCAAGAGGGATGAGTAGCTTTCAGACTGACTTCCCCTAATTTCCAATCGCCCAACTATACAGCCAAGAATATTTACATAATTTCCAGAAGCTATTAGTTTCCGGTAATCCAGATCGATATTTTTTTAGCAATCATGATCTAAAGGGTGATTGTACCTTTTCAGTGTATACCATTTAAATTATGATTGAGACTCTAAAAATTGCACGAATTAAATCTGCACAATTAAAATTAATTAATAAAAAATCAACCATAATCCATCATTCAATAACACAAAAAACAAGAAATAAATTTGTAAAGAGAGATAAGAAAACTGACGAGAAAACAAGAATCAAAATTACCCACCTCCATCCCAAGGAGTATCATCAGGTCTACAAAAAACAAAAAACAGAAATTAGAAATCAAACAATAGCAAAAAAGAAGGAAAGAAAGAAAGAAAGAAAAGGGTACCCAAAAATAACAGCGTTCCAAAGCATGATGTTGTTGTCTTGTGGGGCCCCACTTATACCAGCAGGTGGATCCTGCTGAAGCCTCTTGAAATCCCTCATCAACCTCTTCCTTGCTGGGGTTGACATCTTTCTCTCTGTTTCTTGTTCTTGTTTGTTGTATTCCTTTCAAGAATGAGAGTACAGAGAGAGAGAGAGAGAGAGATCTGATGATGACGATGATGTGAGGAAATCTATCAAAGACACATGAGAGAGAGGAGGAGGAGGGTTTGCTTTTCTTTTTTCTTTATTTGTGGGGTGTGTTCTTGACTTGCGTGCCTCACGAAACAAGGGTCTTAAAAGCTCGTCCAAGATTGATTTATGTGTTGTCATTTCAACACCTCCACAAATTTAAGGTTGTTTTTCAATTACGTCCTTGATGTTTCTTACCTTTTAATTTTCTTAAATTATACTTGTTGTTTTTTCAAAAATTGATAAATTAGAGCTAAAATTGCCTGTCTATCAGATTTAAGGTTTTGCAATAAAATATACACGAGTACTTTTTAATTTTAAAAATATTCACGATCCAAGTTAATAAAATCCATTATGATTATTATATAATAATAATAAATCTTTTAAACCCATAAATCTATGAATGAAAATCCTATCAAGATTTTCCAAGCTTGCAATTTTTGAAACTATCCAAGTGATCTTTAATTTAATCTACATTTTGTAGTACCAATTCCATCTTCTTCATCTCTTTTTATTATTCTCAAAATGTATCCTCTTTTTTTCCCCTTATAGCATACTTTTAATTATTGTTTCAATTTTTATGGAACTTGTAATTACTCAGAAATTATAATTAAAATGCAAAAGAAAAAAAAGAAGGTCGTGCATATCCTTGCAAATAAAATGCAAATTGATTTTTATCTTAACTTGGATGCATATAGGTTTAATTTCTTGATATTCATATACTATATAAAGAACATTTAAATATATATATATATATAATTTATTTATTAGATTTTTATAATTCAATGATCTAATATTCATTCAATTCAAATTAATTGGTATTTGAAACTGCATTTCAAAAACATTTTTTAAAAAAAATGAATTTATTTTATTTTATTTTTTACTTTAAATTCATTTTTTTTGTTTTAAAATCATTTTCATGTGCTGAAATTAAAAATAATTTTTAAATATATATATTATTTTAATATATTTTTAAATAAAAAAAATTTAAAAAATAACCACAACTACACTCCATACAAACACTAGATTAAACCATACTTATGAATCTCGTTCCGTTCCGGCCGGAATGGCCGGAACGGCCCGTTCCACTTCAAAATCCGGGACAAAACGGCGACGTTTTTGTCCTGGTAAAAATCTCGGCCCGATCCGGTAAATCCGGACGATTTCAGCCGAACGCCCGATTCCGTCACGGGCATTCCAATCCGGTTAAAAAAACTCACTGAAAATAAAAAACGAATATGTCCATCAAAATTAAACCGAGCTTAATAACTATAGTTTTACAGAACTGTGTGAGCATCTCTGGGCACATTACCAAATCGTACACTCACTGAAAACAAAAGGTGCATCGATCTTATGGAGTTCATGATGGGGCCTCCTAATACATCCCTGGCATTAAGAAGATCAAGATGACGGCCAGCAAAACTATAACAACCAAAGCTTTCTTCACCTTATCTCTGGACAATTTGCAGGAGCTCATCTTGTCCACAACGCTCATTGCGAGCCCCATCATTTTCTACAAAAGAAGAGAAAATGAAGAAGAAGGGATGATAGGGTTTTGTTTATTTAAATGAAAGGGACAGGGGGCGGCGGGTAGAGAAAAAGAAGGGATGGATAGGGTTTTGTTTATTCAAATGAAGGGGAAAAATGGGTGGGGTAGTTTTTATAGTAATTCTTGGTTTTTATACTAATTATTATACAATAATAATAATTAATTAATATATTAATTAATTATTAATTACTATAATAATAGTTAACATAAAAAATAGGGGTATTAATTTGTAATTAATTTGATTGAATTATTTGTAATGGAATGTATTTTAATTAATTATGTATGAACTTATTGATTATTTCTTAATGTGTTCATTTTGTTTTTTTAAGTTTTTCTAACATTAAAAAACAATAAGTAACATTAATTAATTTCAAATACAACAACCATAAAAAAACATAGAATTACTTGAAAACATACAATAAGTAGCTTAAATTTCAAATTTCAAATATTTTGGATCTTTTAATTATAATTAAATTCATTCTTTATGTTTTATTTTAAAAATAATAATTTTATTGTTGGAATTTTAGAGATGTTTCTAATTTTGAGATTATATTTGTTTGACTTTGTGTTTGTATTGTATAGTTTAAAGTTAATTTATCTTGAATTTTAATTATATTTGTTAAATTAATATTTTTTTTTCATGTATATATAATTAATTTATTTGAATAGTACAACACCGAAACGGAACGCCGGAACGCTCTGAAACCGAAACGTTCCGTTCCAATTGAAAAACCGGAACGGTATTGATATCTTTGGATTAGAAAATAATGGGAGAAGCATCTTTCGCATCGTTCCAAAAAAACAAAAGCAAAAAAAAATGAAGAGCAAGTAATTATGCAGTAGAAAAGATTCGCGTCGTCCTTCTGAAGATAAAAAACAATTTGTTATGCAGTTCTCTTTTTATTATCATTAATACTGTACACGTGAAAGACAAAAATAATGTGCATGCATTAAGAAAATAAATAAAAAGCATAAGAGCCACAGGTTAATAATAAATGGAGAATATTCCTTTGAAATAATATAAAAATCATTTATTTCTTCATAAAATAATGAGAAAATAACTGTGAACACGTGGCTAAGGGCCCTACCATCATTGTATTTCGGCTTTATCCCCGTGTGTGTACATAGTCATGTAGTAGTAGCAGAAGATCATATGGTCTAACAATGTGTCAGGTGTGTTATAAAAACGATAAATAATTAATATAAAAAAATATAGATATAATATTAATATATAAGTAAAAGAAACAAGAAAGAAATATTTTGCTTGTTTAATATGTGTTCTTTTATTATTTCAAAGTTGTGTGTATTTTTTGTGTATAAGGAATACAAGATAAGTGGTCTATTTATAGGAGAAGGAAATGAACTCAAGGATTATGGAAATCCAAGTGTCCCTCAAGAGTAATAAAAATACAATCTAATAGAAATCCAAGTGTTCCAATATGTATTTATAACACTTCCCCTTGAATGACCATGTACTTTAAAATTTAGAGGACTTTATATAGATACTTCAAGATCCATATATGAATACTTCAGGATTCATTAAAACAATGTCAAATTGCCTCATTAAAACCTTGCAAAGGAAAACCCATTGGGAAAAAACCTAAGCGAAGGAAAAAGAGTACAATTTGCATTGATTTCCCCTCAAAAGTGTTGGGAATTTCCGGCTTTCCCATGCGCGGACCGGGGTGTATTGATACTTGCTCATAAGAGGCTTAAGCACACTGACACAATATTTAACGTGGTTCGGCAAAACCGCCTACATCCACGGGAGAGAGTCATTGTATTAGAGATAGAGAAAGAGTTACAATAAATACATATAGAGGAGGAGGATTACATCCACTCTACTCAACTCATCAACTCTCTCTAGCTCTCTCTACACAACACATTCACTTGTGTTTCTCCTTCTCTCTACACAACACATTCACTTGTGTTGCTCTCTCTCTCTCTCTCTCATTTTTAGCTCTAAGAAGCTCCTCTATTTATAGCAAGAGTGAGGAGACAATCTTCTTCATAAATCAAAGTTGGCCACCAAACTTTCTTCATAGTCAAAGGTTGGCCACCAACCTTCTTCAACAATGGTGGGTTGGCCACCAACCTTCTTCAACAATGGTGGGTTGATAACCATTTTCAACAATGGTAGGATATTGTCACAAAATGGCAATATACCTAACAAAAAGTACATGTCTTATGACAAATCTTTAAGATGTCGCATTCCAATATTATGGACAAGTTTCTTGAAAGTTGAGGCCGGTAAAGACTTTGTAAATAAGTCTGCTAAATTATCACTTGACCTGATTTGTTTGATATCAATTTCTCCCTTTTGTTGGAGCTCATGAGTATAAAAGAACTTTGGTGAGATATGTTTTGTTTTGTCTCCTTTCATATAGCCTCCTCTGAGTTGAGTGATACAGACAGCATTATCTTCAAACAATATTATGGGACTATGGTGAATGGTTGACAATCCATATTTTCTCTTAATGTGCTGGATAATTGATCTTAGCCATATACATTCTCGACTTGCTTCATGTATCGCGATAATCTCTGAATGATTTGATGAAGTAGTCACTAATGATTGTTTGACAGATCTCCAAGAAATTGCAGTACCGCCATAGGTAAATAGATAACCTATTTGTGATCTCCCTTTGTGGGGATCAGAGAGATAACCTGCATCTGCATATCCAATCAATTGTGAATTTGATCCATAATAAAATAACCCCATTTTGGTTGTTCCGCGGAGATAGCGGAATATATGTTTGACTCCATTCCAATGTCTTTTTGTGGGAGTAGAATTATATCTTGCCAATAAATTTATAGCAAAAGATATATCTGGTCTTGTACAATTTGCAAGATACATAAGTGCTCCAATAGCACTAAGATATGGCACTTCAGGACCAAAAATTTCTTCATCCTCTTCTAGAGGTCGAAAAGGGTCATTTTTTGCATCAAGTGACCGAACAACCATAGGTGTACTCAAAGGATGAGCATTGTCCATATAAAATCGCTTTAGGACCTTTTCTGTATACATCGATTGATGTACAAATATTCCATTTGAAACATGTTCAATCTGTATACCAAGACACAATTTTGTCTTTCCGAGATCTTTTATCTCAAATTCATTTTTCAAATAGGCTGCAGTTTATGTGAGCTTTTCAGGAGTACCAATAATATTTAAATCATCAACATATACTGCAATAATAGCAAATCCAGATATTGTTTTCTTAATAAAAATGCATAGACAAATCTCGTCATTCTCAAACCCTTTTTTTAAGAGGTATTCATTAAGACGATTATACCACATTCAACCAGATTGC
This sequence comes from Salix exigua, assembly GCA_032356905.1. Taxonomy (NCBI): domain Eukaryota; kingdom Viridiplantae; phylum Streptophyta; class Magnoliopsida; order Malpighiales; family Salicaceae; genus Salix; species Salix exigua. Next base: position 4,764,085 of record CM063600.1, read on the forward strand.
TTTAACCCATATAAAGATTTTTGTAATTTAATAGAATAAATACTTCTGGGTTCATTACAAAAAGTTTTACGCATTGTAAATCCTTCAGGGATTTTCATATGGATGTCTTTATCTAGTGATCCATATAGATATGCTGCAACTACATCCATTAAATGCATATCTAACTTTTCTGAGACCACTAATCCAATTAAAAATCTAAAAGTGAATCATCCATCACTGGAGAATAAGTTTCCTCATAATCAATACCAGGTCTCTGCGAGAAACCTTGTGCAACAAGTCGTGCCTTATACCGCACAATTTCATTGTTCTCATTGCGTTTTTTAACAAAAACTCACTTATATCCAACGGGTATAATACCTTTAGGTGTATGGACTACAGGTCCAAATACTTCACGTTTTGCAAGTGAGTTCAACTCTGTTTGGATTGCTTCTTTCCACATTGGCCAATCATTTCTATGTCGGCATTCTTCAACAGTTTATGGTTCAAATTCATCATCACTTCTGGTGATGCTAAAAGCAACCTTAAATGCAAATACATCATCTATGATAATTTTATCTCGTTCCAAAATCTCTCCTGTATGAACATAGTTTATGGAGATCTCATTATTTCCAGGTACCTAGTTTTCTTCAAGAGGTCCGTCTTCAAGAGGATCAGTATTAGGAGATGATTTGGACACAAGATTTGATGTTTATTTTATAGATGAGGACTCTCCAAGGGTACCATCATCTACTCGTTGGAGTTTTTGCTTTCTAGGATTTTTGTCTTTGGCTCCAATAGGTCTTCCGCGCTTCAGGCATGGTATAGATTCATTTGCTGCTATGTTGACCTTTTTCTCTTCAGGAATTTCAATTCTAAATGGAGCATTTGCAGCAGGAATATGAGATTTAACTACCTTTTCACTGCTGGTGAAAACATCCGGTAATTGATTTGCAACATTTTGTAAATGAATTATCCTTTGAACTTCAAGTTCACATTGATTTGTCCTTGGATCAAAATGAGATAACTTCGGGTTATTCCAAGTGATTTCTTCTCGTGCTTCAGGCACTAAATTTGTTTTCCCTAATGATGGGAAAATGTTCTCATCAAAATGGCAGTCGTCAAAACGTGCCTTAAAAACATCATCAGTCAAAGGTTCAAGATATTTAATAATAGATGGAGAATCAAAACCAATATAAATTCTTATTCTTCTTTGTTGACCCATTTTAGTCCTGTGTGGGGGTGTTATAGGCACATATACCGCACAACCAAAAATTCATAGATGAAATATATTTGGTGGTATACCATAAACAAGCTGTAAAGGAGAATAATTATGGTAAGCACTTGGTCTAATTCTAACTAGTGATGCAGCATGTAATATACAATCTAATGGAAATCCAAGTGTCCCTCAAGAGTAATGGACATTCAATACATATAAATACAATTTAAATGGAAATCCAAGTGTTCCAATATATATTTATAACAAGGTGCATTGTATCCAACAATGTCTATCTTGACATGTTGGAGTCATTAATTAATCAAAACATATGATCTGCTTTGATTGACTTTATGTGGGGGTGCCGCACTTGTTTAGCACTTGGTTTTGCAAATAAATAAATTTCATTGATTTAGAACATATTTGGGGTTTTAGAAACTGAACGAGTTGGTTAGCCCACGCGTTGCGCTGGGCTTTCTTGATATAGTGAACTGATTAAATATTGGGCCTGCAAAGAATTATTTAGTTGGTAGGTAACAAATTATAATCGTTAAATTTTGTTTTAGTTTTTTTTATGTTGATAATTAATTAATTTTAACCCCTAAGATGTATGATTGGTAAATCAACTTTAGATTTTATTTTAACATTTAATTATGTTGTATTAGAAATCCTGTACATTTTGTGTAGTATGTCATTTTATGGTAATGTTATATGTGGAAAAAAACTAATAAAAAAACCAAAAGAAAAAAAATATAATTTTTCAAATGATCATAAACACAAACTAAAATTTAAGAACTATTTTTTTTTAAAAATGTTATCTCAACAAAAGAGAAAATAATAAAAATTAAAAATCAAAACTAAAGGCACATAAATATAAACATGGACAAAAATAGGGATTATTTAAGAACTTTAAAAAATTAAAAGAATTAAAATCAAAAATTAAAAGTATAAGGGCCAAAACGAAAACCAAATATATTATCAATTTCAATCAAATTAAAAAATTTAAAAAAATCAAATAAAGTATAACATCTATACATGCAAGGTTTGATATAATAAAACACATCAACACGCCCTATTATAACAACAGGAACATCGAAACCTTAAATCTAAAAATATCATTACTATTATTGCTAAAACAATAAAAATTATTAAATTATTCCAAGCAAGAAAAAATCAAAAACATTAACAAAAGAGGAAGCAAGAAAAAAAACTAAAATTATTATTATTATTATTGCATTAACTATGGGGGGAAATTCAATCAAAGAAAAAAAAAAGGCCAATAACTTTAATAAAAGAGAAAACAAAAAATAAAATTATTACCTAAAAAAATCATTTAACGTGAAAATAAAAAAAAACAAAAAAAATTATTAGTGAAAAAAGAAAGAAAAAAATTATAAGCAAGGAATAAAAATGATTACCTCCACCGTGCTAGATAGGTTCAAACCCATGACTTTCTACTAAGAAAACAAACACTCTATCCATTGAGCTACAAGCTTTTTTTTTTATGTTTTACTGTGAAAAAATAAATAAAAACTAGTAAACTGGCGAGCTGAACAAACAAAATCAAAAACACTATTATAATCTATAATGATTTATTTTATAAGCTACAGTAACTTACCATAACCTCTTTTAGTATACAGGATAATAATCATTTTACTATTTAAATGTCTAAAGCAAGTTGTCCTTCACTTTTAGTTTTAGTTTTAGTTTTTTATATAAAAAATATAGTTTTATTAATAGTTGCTTGCTAATAGAAAAACAGATGATGAGTATTATCAAATAAATTGCTTGTCTTTGTAGTATAATCAAAAGAATTTATGGGTTTTTGAGAGAGTAGTTAAACAATGTTTTTTTTTAAATGAATTTTTTTTGGCTTTAATTTAGTTTTTATTTGATTGTTTTAATACTCTGATTTTAAAAAAAAAATAGTAAAAATTTAATATTTTTATAAAAAAAATATTTATAAGATGCTCTCAAGAATGATAATCTCAAGATTTAAACCCTATAGTCAAAGACAGCATATCCCCATTACCACCCGACCAACGTCTTGAACTTAATTCCCACACGGTTCATGCATCTTGGGTTAATTATCAACCGGCAAAATTAAAGCATATGGGATATGAATAAAGATGAGATATTTGAAATACTAATTAAGTTTACTAAATATATATATTAAAGCTTATGTTTGCATATCGAAGATTATTTTATGCAGGTTAAATTTTCACAAAGAAACTATAAAAAACAATTCATCTCCGATGAAGGACTTCGTTGGCGAAAAGCACTCGCGGAAGCTGGCTCTCCTCTTCATCTTCTTCCTCGTCGTGGGAGGGCTGCGAGATTTGGAGAGGCTCCATGCTATGAGACGACGGTGCTGTGTCAGCGACAAGGTCAAAGTTGGAGGTGAAAGTACTGCTCATGTTGATGAAGTTGGTGGATGCTGAGGAATTGTTTGAGTAGGCTGGTTGTAGCATTGCAACGTGGTGGTGGCGGTGCTGCTGCTGAAGGACATTTGTCATGGCAAACCGACTGTTTATCAGTTGAGTCTGCACCATTGAAAGCTCAGCTTGCAACGATGCCACCTGCAAAAGGAAGGAAGGTGGTAGCGTAATTAATTATATTTTAATTAGCTTGGTGGTTCTCTTTCACCTGCAAAGAATATAATTGGAATGTCTTTCTCCTAATCTTTATTTACTTTTAGAAATTGAAAGAAACGTAATAATTGCTTGTTCAAAATATGAAGAGCACGTACATCTCCCTCCAGCGCTTCACTTCTGTTTCTTCAAAACGTATACCAATTAAAGCATGAGGTGTAAATGTCTGGATGAATTATCACGTGTTCTTCACTAATTTATTTATTAAAGTAATTAATTATATTTGGAGATGAATATTTTCCATGTAATTAATTAAAATTAAATTGGAAGTATATGGATATCGCAACTATATAGCTAGAACTTTGAAATTAATTACTGTAAAACCTGCTGCTGCAGAGCAAGTATGGTCGACACGCAACCATAGATCGGGTCGGACAGCCTTGCTTGAGCCTCATAAGATATCGTGACGATCGCTTCGTGCCTTCGGTTCGGAGGAATATGGAGCAAGAGCTTGGACACATTGCTAGCACCGAAAACCTTGTGAACTGCTGCGAACCGAGCCGCACCTTGGTCCGAACCAAAGTGAGGTGCAAAGATGCACCCGCTAATGCATTTCCTCCTCAGGAATTTGCATGCGCCGCATGGAGATGCCGGGGTCGGTGCCGGTTGGGACTCCGGCTGGGACTCATCTGACATGGTAGTGCCGGCGCCACGCTTACCGATCCCCTTCCTTCGAGTTTCGGACATGGCATCGCCTAGTGGCTCGGTCATTGGAGATTTAGGGTTAGAAAAAAGAGAGTGAGCAAGAGAGAAAGGTGGTGGGTTGGCGTTTATATGTGAAACAAAATGGATGGGAGACACGTTAGTCTCGTGAAGGGGTTAGCAAGGTGAATGTGGGAAGCTTCTTTGTTTCTTTTCTTTCCTTTTTCATATATTTTCGTTTCTTGTGTACATATACGTATGGTCTACATGACGTAATACACATTAATGTATTTGTACATACAGTTGCATTTTTCTTTCAAGCTTCCTTCCACTGGATTAGTTTCATGTCATTGGTTTGATTCTACATGTTTGGTATGGTTTTTCAAAAACATTTTTGAAAAAAAAAAGAATTTTATTGTTATTATTATTTTAGATTATTTTTTTATATATATTTTTAGATCTTCATGTGCTTATATCAAAAATAATTTTTAAAAATAAAAAAAATATCATTTAAATATATTTTTAACAAAAAAATACTTTAAAAAACAACTTCAATTACACTTAGAAGAGCATATACGTTACGGTTGGTAAAGGGAATGAGAAGGGTATGGTGGGTGGTGCGAGAAGCACGGGTAAATGGAGGCTGAGGGATTTACATTCTCAACTCCGAAGTTAAAACACATTATTAGGATAGATGATTTTCTAAGTATTTTCATGACATAAATAAATCTATTTAATAAATCATCAATAATAATAATAAAAAAAAAAAGAGGGTTGTAATGAAATGATATTAAAATGGTAAATAATGTTCGTGTGTGGTGCTTGAGGAAGGTTGTCTTCGAGGGAAGCCACAAGATTTGTGCTGCCCGTGGCGTGTGGGATGACAGGTGAAGCTTAAAGGACCAGACGACGTACATGGGTATCACACGTAGCGTGAGAAGAGCACACATGCAGCCCCTGCTGTATGATTTTTATTCTTTACTATATAAAGAAAGAAATTGTTCCTTTTTTTATTGTCTTTATTAAGGTCAAGGTTTTTGATATCTTTTCGGTTGGGATGGTATTTTGTTTTTTAATTGAAATAGAATATTTTGGTTTCAGATTATTTTAATGTATTGTTTTGAGGTTTTACTATTTATGTGTGTGTATATATAATTATATATATTAATTCAAAAAAATTATATAATTATTTAGAATTGTGCAATTTGATCTAAAAAAACACAATAAAATTATTTTTCTAAACAAAATTATAAACACATATAATATTACAAAAATACAATCATCAATCTTGCAAGTCATTATATTATTTTGAAATTTTAACATAATATATAGAAATATATCAAAAGACTCTTCATGTAATTTCATCTCAATTTAATTGTCAGATTAAGAGATATAATTGAAATTATAAAATTATTTATTATTTAAAAAAAAAACATTATTTGACCGAAACAGAATAAACGGAACAAAACCAAAACATTTTGGTCATTATAATGGCTGTAAAATCAGGAATCGGTTAGAATTTAAACCAAGATAATATTATTAATTGTTATCTAAATGTTTTGTTAATCAAGTCAAAACAAACAACTATGATTAAGATACTTCAGAATAATAATAATAAAAAAAAAAAAGCAACATAATTATGATCAAGTCTGAGAAAAGTTGTTGTCAGCGAGAAAAGTTTTCCTAGAATGGCCTGGCAAATATATCTGCAAACCCGTGCAACATTCACTGACTCAGTGATCATAGGAACCTGAATCTCCACACACACACACCCCTGCATACATCATTAACCACAGTACTATATGGAAAATGCAAAGAGGTACTTCTGATTCTGAAGCAAATATGCATCTGCAAGATAATACCCTATTTATTTGCAATGTGGGATTTGAAATTGGATGATCTAAAAGAATCCTTATATTCTCGCTCAGTATTTGCCTGCTCATTATTGGCTGATGCATCTGCAAGCCAAGCAACTACTTTGGTCACGAGGCAAAGTGAAAAATTGTATAAACTGGACAGGATAATATGTAGGAGAACACAAATACAAAACTAGTTTGCTATTACAACACAACAGTCAAAAGTAAGAGAAAATATTGTGTTGGAGGAATGATTTGGTAAAAATAAACTATTGCAAAAAAAAGATTTTTGTTACCACTTCCTAGGATTTAAGTGTTTTCTGAAGGCAAAGTACCAAAACAACAAGAGCTGCCACAAAAACATTGCAAGCCCTTGGACCTGACCCTGATATCCCCATAGCTAAATGTGAGCTCTTCGCCTTCGTTTATGTTTCTAGAAGCAAAGAAACAAAGGTGAGGCAGCAAAGATCCTGTGTGTCTCACTAGTACCGTTGCTAGATTACCGCCATCACAAGAATGGTTAATGAATCGCGCAACATTTCCAGTTCTTGTGGCATCAATATTTATCCTCAAGCAAGCTTTCCCTGATGGAAGATGCTCTCTCACAACCAAGAGAGCAGAAGAGAATTGGCCACCGGATGCAAGCTCATCATAGATTTGTTGCCGTTTTCTTGCTTCTTCAGTCGTTAAAAGTTCACCTGTTCAAATTCAAAGGAAGTTCACCAAAATCAAAATTGAGTCTGAAAAGAGAGTCTCACACAATCAGTTATAACCAAAAACATACAGAAAAACCAGTAAATGGAAAAGTAAGTGCGTCAAAATGAAAAACAATCAAGGAATAATAGAAGGATTTAAAAAAAAAGAACATAAAAAGTTATAGCTATTTCAATGGGATGGATATTAGATGATACCTCAATTATCTAAATGAAGTGTTTGAATTGCTATTTCGATATAACAAATGTCCAGGTAAATGATACAAGATCCATGAATTGCACACACATAGAATCGGCAGCTTTAAGGAGGATAGATGTATCATTATTTTAGGAGATGAATAACACAATCATACGACAAGTGAACATGTTTCCAGTTTCTATTTTGTCAAAGTATATCCAAATGATAAAACAAACAAACATCAAATAGATCTTTGTTTATTAAAATTTTCATTATCAAGCTACTTCATAATCTACAAATATGACCAATAATGTTTTTTCTCTTCCAGCTATTCTCTCAAATGTGTTCTCGTTCATAATCTTGCCTTGGTTTCACTATCAACGAGAATAATGCTTCTTACATTGTCCCTATGTTTCTAACACTTCCATTTTGTAAATTGTAGGGGTTTATTCTTTAAACAGATACCTAGCAGACTAACACCAATTTAAACAGTTACCTGACAGACTAACACCAATAGTCCAACAAAAAGAAAAACATCATAGTAACATAATATGAGTACTCATAACATATATATTCTAGGGCATATGTGATTCCTTATGTTCAAAAGTATCATATTTTGTTAATGGAAAAAGAAATTACCTGCATACTCGCAGATGAACTGGCCTTGACAAATCATTTGATCAGCAAACAAACCCCAACCTTTCTTGCCATCTCTCACGATATTCAACTTAACCGAAACCCCTCTCTGACTCAACCGATTGCTACACTCCAACCCACACCCACAACCCGGTCCACACTCGGTCATAATCCCCATTTCCTCCAACCCCAAAAATTCCCACCCTGTCCCACCCTTTTCGCACCCTTCACAATCACAATCACACCCACCCACACCCTTCCCTGACTCGCCCGTACCACGGCGAGGACTCGCCGGTCCCGAATCACACCCGCGCAAAACCTTCCCGGTTTCATTCAATTTGCAAGCTGAGGTACCACGGTGTCGACCCAGAGAGTCACGATCGAGTTGAGAGCCCCATGGCTGGCGAAGTGGGGACTGGGAGGGAAGGAGTTGAGAAGGAGTGTAGAGGAAATAGGCATAGGGGTGCTGGTTATTGGGGTTGAGAAATGGGATAAGGTGGTTCTCTAAGAATTTGGAGGCGTCGAGGGTTCGTCGGAGAGTGATGGATTTAGAGATTTGAGAAAGGGTTTTGCAGGTTGAGGAAATGTTGGCTAGTTCAATTGGGGTTAGCCATGGGAGGATTAGGTCTGCGCAATGGATTAGAGGAGGATCCTTCCTGTTTGATTTATTTGCTGCTGCTGCTGCTGGAGGTTCTTGCTGCTGGCCTGGGGGCATTTTGAGGCTGTTTTTTTTTAGCGATCCTCAACTCAATTGTAAATCACCTGCAACTGCAATCATGAATAAAAGTAAGAAAAGTCTTACTAGAAAGTTACCGTGGTTTCTTTTAAGCCCAAGTTAAATGATATTCACAACAGTAATAATTAAATGATATTTTTACTCTTTTAAAAAGACAAATGTCTTTGTGTAGTGTTTTAGGTGCTGTTACGTATTTTTGAAATAAAGAAACTGTTTTTATTTTCAATTAAAAATAATAATATTTTTATATTATTTTATATCAAAAAATAATTTTAAGAATTAATTTATATGGAAAAAGCTTTTGAAACTTGATTGAATTATTTAGTGAAAGAAAATGTCATTTCAATGTGTCATGGTATTCGCTTTCTTTTAGTGTGGTGTGTCGGTGATGACCAGGATGCCTTTATTCATTGGTCAATATTTCTTTTATTTTTCTTCCATTTATTTTATAACATTTTCTAACTTGAATAAATATAGGATTATTCTTTTATTCTTGATACTTAAAATTCAATCTTTGATTATTTTAGCATTTTTAATTATTTAGTCCATAGTTTTATCTATTGTATAGTCTTGATTTCTTTTCAATTTAGTTTCTTAATTCTAATTTATCATAATATAGTTTTATTCAATTTTTACTTATTTTATTTTAATTATCTAATTTTTTCCTAGACCCTTCTCTAAAAATTTGATAGTTTTCAATTTAATTATTCAATCCAAGTTTATGATATATTGTTTTTTTCTAATTTGATACTCACTCTTTTTATTTTTATGTATATTATTGTTAAACTTTTTCTTTTCAATTTAACCTGAATAAAACATTTGTTCCTTTCCTCTATTTTATATTTTATATTGATTTTCACCCTCATTCTTTTAGTTACTATTTTTTTCTAGATCCTTTGGTGTAATTGATTTTTCCTTCAATGTTTGATTCGATGAGGAGTGGGTTTTGTGGTTTTTCATGTATGGTGTTTCTGGTTTATTGATTTGGATCACGAATTTGAAAAGTTAATGCAAGTCAACATTTTTTTCTTTGTTTATTTTATTACTGGACATTAGTTTTGTTATATATAAAAAAATAATTTTGTGATTTTCTTTAATTTCTTTTATATTAGGTTATTATAATCTCATAATCTGAGTTACGGGTTTTGCAAGTTAATATAGGTTTGCTTGACTTTTATTATCTAAGTTACATGTTCATCATGCTACCTCGAGCTAAGTTTTTTATCTTCTTTTTATCCAATTACATACCTCCAAAGGTTTTTCTTCAAGTTATTGTGATCTTTTTTGAAAAAAATATTTATTTACTATCATTGCCAAATAAAATTATTTGGTTAAAATTTAGATTTTAAAATTAATATTAATTATTGTCTAATTAAAACTATTTACTACACCATGGGGTAGTGTGGCACTAGGCATTGAGATTTGAGAATTAAGATTCAAGGTGAGGGTGAGAAAAAAACCAAAAAAACAATTAGACCAAGAAAAACTAACTAAGAAAAATCAAACCAAGAATCAAAACAGATTAAAACGATTAGATTTAAAAAAAAATCAGGTCCGGTTTAGTTTTTGGTTTTTGATTTTTTAAGTAAAAATCAGTAAACCGAACTGAACCGGTTCAACTAAAAATGCTTTAATTTTTTTTATTCTTCCGGTTCAATTCTTTTTTTTTTGGTTTGCTTCCATTTTGGTTAAATGAGAAAAGGGAAAACTTGGTTAAACAAAACAAAAACCTATAAAAAAAACTATTTTTCAGTTTTTTTTTTGTTAAAAAACCCGAATCGAATCAAACCGAACCAAAACCAATTGGTTTAAACCAAGTCCGGTTCGGTTTTTTTTTTTGAATTTATTTTTCAGTTTGGTTGTTTTTATTGATAAAAAAGATGAACCAAACAGAAAATATTCACCCCTATTAAAGGTGTTTTTGTTATGCAATTACATTGTGTTTTAAGAAAAAAAATTATTTTTTTGTTTTAAATTAATTGTTGTTTTATCATTTTTGAAATATTTTGATATGTTGATATTAGAATTAATTATTTTAAAATAATAACAATTGCTTTTAAACATTTCCAAATAAAATCATTTTAAAAAAATAACCACTAAACTTTAACATAAAATAAAATAAAAGAGGCCGGTCAAAATACTTTGCAGCACTGCGTACACAAACATAAGAAATGAATTCATACACTGTTTATATTACTTGGGATTCAAACGTGTTTTTCATTCACATCACTAAACAATCTATTTTTTCAATTGAGTGTTGTATTAGTTGGAAATTAAATTAAATAATTTATTTTCTATGTGCTGTAAGAGAAAAAAAATTGCCATCCTCATTATTGATAACTCCTCGTTCTTCATCCTTTAATTTTAAAGGAATTATACAATAATTGTTCATGTTCAATTGATTCATGGATGTTTATTTTTAGTGTAAGCAAGTCAAAATTAAAATAATTAACAATGAACATATTATACCAATTTTTCATTGGAAGGTTTTTTATTCCAATGAAAAAATTGATAAAAAATGGGGAGGCTATAATAAAATTAATTATTACAAAGGTACAACTATCATTTGATTTTTAATATACCTGTCAAAACTGGCTTTATCCCATGTATTAGACATCAAAATGTGCTAACAAGACCTATACCTAACTCTTCTGCAAGCTCATCCCATACTGGAAGAAGTGTCAAGGCAACGAGGAAAATAGCCGTCACAACAGCTGCTTTCCTCCATGTTCCAACTTCCGTCACGTCATTTAGGCATGGTTTTTCCGGTGCCCTCTAAATATGTGTTGTCAAAACAGCATCATTAGAAAATGATTTTAGCGATCTAAACCCATGACCTGATACTTATCACTATGTTATTTCTTATCATTCAGATACCTGACATATCAAGACGTAAATTCCCCAAGGAAGTGACAATGGTCCACCAAGCTGAAATGAAGAGAGCAAATGAGGTCTCAGTTGTAGGAGAAGATATTAAAGAATCAATGAAGTCATGGAGGCAGTGGTGTGGGGGTGTAGGTTTAAATATAAAAGTAGTAGCTTTCTCATTTAGTAGCCTGGGTCATCTTAATATAAATCAAAATTAACAACTTATTTTAGCAGTGCCATTATGCTTTTGAAAGCAGGCTAGGCACATAGAACAAGGTTAGACATACCACTCCTAAACCAAGCAATGTGTAAGTTGTCAAGCCAAACCCAATTAGTGCACCTTTCCCAAAAGCACCCTGCAAAAATAAAAAATGAGAGACGAAGAATTGTTATTGTGTGAGACAATTTCTATGGAAAATCATATGTCAACATTGTGGGAGTTACAGATTGATGGTACCCTTTTGGAGCTCGGACACATCAAAGAGAAGAACAAAGAGAAGCATAATTCCTCATTTTTTCAAATGCTAGTCCTTTAGTATAGAAAAAGAGGCATTCTGAGCTGACTACGTTTGCATCTAGTGCACTGGCTTGGAAGCAAGCTATCTGGTCCTTCTTCCCAAGTTCGAAAAAATATAATGATAAACACTTTAGGGGCAGATTGCTCTGCATTCAGCCACCTCACAGTGACCCCCTAAGCTATCGTTCTCTAGTTGGAGGTCAAAGTCCAGTAGCCCATAACCAGGTCAGCAACAAGAAAATCATTGCATCATAACAAATTTCTTTGAGGCAAGATTTGGGATACAAAGGGAGGTTGCTTTTGAAAATCTTAAATAATACTTTTAACAAATAGAGCCACAGAAGGCATTGAAATAATAAGAGAATGGCACAAAACAAACATCATTAGAGGCGATAAAAGAGGATACGGTCACTTGGGACTAAAGGATAAAATTTGTACGAGTAACAGATCCTATCGTTCCAGAATTCCCACGTGGAAATAGTTCATCTTTGTTGTTGTATGTGTAAGTGAGATATATGATATGAAATGCAATTTATACATATCAGGGAAGGTCAACAGGCAACTGCATACAATTCTTTCTTTATCAAACTATGTAGCATAAAATCAATGATAAAAGGGAAGGATTTAGCTTAAACAATATGAGCAAGAGAAGAGTACCTGAATAGCTCTTCCACCATCAAGGCACCCTACTGGAAGCAAATTAAAAGCTGTTGTGGTTAATCCACACCTGCCACAAGTCATTGTATGGTAAGCATATATCAACTTCAGAGGATACAGCAGTGAATAAAGAGAGTTGGGAACAGTGTATCACCAGCCTGCAATCACTAGAGGGTGAATGGAAACTGTTGAAGCATGCAGTGCTCTGCACATTTACAACAGCTTGGTTACCACCAAAAAGTCGATGAATGAGAAACACTAGATTAATGGAAAATGGAATACAAGCCAATGAATCCTTGAAACACTTCGTAGAATTGCATATATCTACAGTTATGTTGGTTAATGAAAAGTTATAAAAAAGCATTAGGAAGACATACGCATAACCAAGGATGGCTCTACTAATTAGTCCAAGAAGCAAAGAGCCTTGAAACAGCATGCTTGGAACTTGTACCAAATCTCCAGCCGCAGCTGGATTTGATGAAAGCAGCAGACCAACAGCAAACATTGAGAAAGAGAGAGCAGCACCAGCAAATGGTCCGGCAAGGGAAATGTCAACTTTTGTACTCCGATCAGGAATGATAGATTTGAACTACAAGGATTGAAAACTATAGATAAGCAAGTTGCTAATTCATCTTCCTCATTCTTGTAGCAGTTAGGATAGAGAGGAAACAGCTTATATGTAGCTCTAAGTAGTAAGCAGTTATAGATGTTTAATTCTCAAGGTTGCATTCAAACATATTAACTTTTGGAGTTTTCCATAGATAAAAAAAATATTTTGAACTGATTTGATTCTCAAGGACAAGCATTTTAAAAAGATATAAAAGAAAACATTAGCCGCTTATGGTTGCCATCTTAGAGTGTGCCCAAGATAATCAGATATATTCACCTGGGTGATTGCACCAAAGCTTCCAAGAGTAATGTTAGGTATGCAGAATGGAATGCTTAGTTTTACTTTCTTCGGGACAGCAACAAGAATGTGCCCCACCTCCTGCATGTAATCCAACTCCATCAATGAAAATGCAAAAGATAATATTGAATACGTAAAATTAAAGATAACAACTAAAACATAAAAGTTTGAATATGAATTGGAATACAATAAGATTAAAATAGTTGGAGAAATGTTAATGAATGAGTCATGGCGGCATGCGTTTCTTATGACTTTCTCATTCAACATTTGGTGACATTAGACTCCCACTCCAAGTTTCTAGGATTATTTAGTGTGCTGATAGTGTTGAGATTTGCTTACATGAAACAAAAGAATCCCCAAAACACCATAAGCTAAGGGCAAAGCAGAATCCACAAATGGTAACAACAGCTCCATATCTGGTGGTTCAACAGCATTTGGATCTGTGAAGTACTTTACTACCTCTGGTGGAAGACGATTGATCTGTTAGAACACATTCAATCAATGAATGATACTGGAAGAAATTGTTAAAGAATAATCAATGGCATAAGATACTAAAAGTACAAATCCAAATGCATCTAGTAATTAAACCATTATGTTGAAAGTATTCTAGAAAATAGCTAACCTGAGATGCAATCCCTAACTCCACAGAAGATCCAGTAGTTAAAAGGAATAGCAAGAGGGCAATCACATATTGCCAAAGCGTTGTCGGCCCTGGCTCTGATACCTCTTTACGTAGTAATCCAAAACTAACACGCGGCCCACCACGAGGGTCTGGTGCTTCTGAATTGGGTTCTTCCACCATAAATAGATTGTATTTATCACCAGTGGCCTCAGCCAGCCGACTCAGCAGTTTGGCAAAAACATCTTCCCTGTTTCCCCTCAAATTTCCTAGGAAAAGAATGCCCTCACCAAGGTCTCCAAATGACTCTTCCTTTGTTACCCAGAAGGTTGAATAACCAAAAAGCTTGTCCTTAATTAGCTTTACATCTGCTGGATCAACCTTCTCAGGTCCAAGAAGCTCCATCAGTTTAAAAGAGTCTACTTGGAAATTATTGTAAGCAGGTCCAACTGGAGATATGGTTGGTGGCTGACAAAGAGAAACACTAGCATGTTAAAATAAAAGTTACCACCATACTATACTAAATGTTTATGTTTTTGTATCCCATTTTGGCTATAATTTTTCTTGCAGTTGCATCTTAACCCTGCTCACTAAAAGTTTACAATCCATATATATGAGAAACATACAGTCATCTAATTGCATGTATGTGCATGCTTATACCCCATATTTGACTGCAGTCCCACCTATTAGAGCACTGATAAAAATAATGCCTAGTCGTATGCATTTATGAATGTCTATGTATCCCAGTTTTTTGTTATTATCAGCTCTCTTGCTATATCCTCTTAACCAAACTCATTAGCACACCGGCAAGAGCATGATACATGGAAGTAAGGTGAGGCCATGCAATGTGTATTGATCGGCAGTAGGCTACATAAAGCAAACAAAGGAATAGGATTGAGCCAAAAACATGTCAAAAAAGTAAGAGCACTGAACATAGAAATTCCATAACACTCAGCTGAACTTCTCTAAATTCCACTACCCGGAAAAAAATAATTGGTTTTATCAAAAATAAGAATAAGGTTTCCTCGCTCTAAATTCATCTTTTATCAAAAACCTCAAATCAACAATCCTTGTATCACCATACATGCATACGTGCGACTCTCTGTTAGCAGCTAACATGCTATTACCAATAAGCAAATGGCATTATCAGTCAAAACTCGAATTCCATTTGGCGCAAACATACCCACCCCTTAAGTTCACTCAAATCGCATATCATTTTCAATCACAACAAATCTCCATCTACTAAATCATTTGAGTTGCAGTTGCATTCATATTCAATTCCACAAAAATCCCAAAATAAATCAACATTAAAAAAAAATCAAAAATAACAAAAGAAAAGAAAGGGTACCCTTGAAGAAACAGAAGCTTGTGCCTTATCCGAACCAAACTCATTGCTGATCCTCTCTTCCTTCTCTTCAGACGACGCCGCTTTCACATTTGAAAATTTATCACCATTCTCACTATCACTTCCATTATCTACTACATCTTTTTCACTATCATAATTATTATTATTATTAGCACTAAAACACCTAATTTTACTAAAATTAAAAACCGCTCTCTTTGCAATTCCTCCTTTACACAAAAAGCATAAAGAACTCTGTCTCTTCCATTTCTTGAGCTGAGTTCTGTCCCTGAAACCCTTGCCGAGATCCGAACACAGCTTCAAATTCACTGTGCTAAAACTACAGCTCGTCAGAGTTCCCATCCAATTTTTCTTTTATTAAAAAAAATGAAATTTTTGTGATTAATTTATGTGTTTTTTGGATTTTGTTATCCGACAAGATAGAGCAGACAGAAAAACGAGTTGCTATAGCTCCTCTTATTATTTGGTTTAGATAAATATCAAACGTCTAATTTTGGGTTTCAGCTGATGAGGACTCGGGTTCTTATGGGCTGGGCTGGGCCGTCCGGCAGATTATGCAGCTTGTGCGAGTTGGTCCTTAAGTTGGTATTTTCTTTATTAATATATCATAAAAATATCAATTTAAAAAAGTTAAATTGTACGAAAATGGATTTGAAAGAAAAACGGTTGAATACATGAAGGAAACCACACGCACATATAAATAATTATATATATTTTTTACCAAAATAAAAATAAAAATAAATATATATTGTCAAAGAAAAAGTCAAATATTGTATTTTTTTAGATCCAAGATTATGATAGTTTGCAATTTCGTCTTCCTGCAGGTTGTGGCAGCTGCTCAGCAGGGGTGTGTGGAAGCAGATATGCTTTTTGAAAAAAAAATGTATTTTTTTAAATGGATATTTGTAGATTTCTAATGTTAAAATAATTTTAAAAAAATAAAAAAATATATAATATTAATTTTAAAAATCATAAAATTAATTAATATACATATAAATTGACCTAAACCCTAATAATAACAAAAAAAAAACACGTGTTGTGCTGGAATGGAGGTTAACATGGATGTTTTGCTTATGAATGTCGATGATGATAAGTTTGTATTTTTAAGGAAACAAATGATAAAGAGAATCACTTTCAATGATTTTATTTTTGGTTGGAGGATACAATGGAGATGTGGGCAATTAAGCAATTTTCAAAAAAAATTCAATACTTGTTTTATGTTTCAAGAGAAATGATAAATAAAATATTTATATATAATCTCTTACGAAAATATTATTTCTTGTATCTTGTAAAAATATCAAAATTATATAATAAATTTTTAAATCATATATTTTTAGTTTGTTTTTTCATGAGATTATCATCGTTTCCACAAGTTTGATGAGTTTATTCAGATATTTTTTAATTGATTTTTTTAATATTATATTAATTATAAATTTTTGAGTTACTTTTAGACTATTTGGATCATTTCAAATGGTTTATGTATCAACTATATTATATAAAAAATAAATTAGCTATATAATTATAATAAAATTAGCTTAATATAAAATATATTAGAACATAATAAAATAGTTTTTTTTACCATTGATATACAGAGAGAAAACTAGCATGGCACAGTACGAACTTTACTGATAATTGATGACTTGGCGTCGAAGAGAGCACCCATGCTTAGAAACGACGCCAACACGCAAATAAGGAAAACACAAAACGCGGCGTAGAAGAGCATATACCGAGTGACAAAAAAAATTGGCTGCTTCAAAGCGCGCTCTCACTGCCTTCATTTGTTTCTTCTTCCCCTTAACTAATAACAATTCACCTCAATAACAGAGCGACAAAGAGAGAGATAGCAGAAATGGGCTTCTCTTCTCCGTCTCCTTCTCTTCTGCTTCTTTTCTCCTTGGTATTTGCCTCCTCTCTGGTCCTCTCACGTGCCTCTCACGAGACCACTATCCAAGGTGCTACTTACTTTTGATGTCTCCTCTCTTTTAATTTGCTCGCTTATTGATTGATTGCTGTGATCTGTCATGGTGTAGTGCTCCTTTTGCTTTTGGACCAACAACGTTTGGAAATAAAACTTCATGTAAATGACGGGTCTTTTTTTTAAAAAGAAACAAAGTTTTGGGAGCTAAGTTGCTGGCAATTGAAATCTTTGCAGTATATTAATTTCTTTTTTCTTCGAAGTTAATGGGTTTGTTAGGGTTTGATTTTTTGTCTGTGTAGTATAGTGATGTGAAAATAACTGGGAGCAGCTTTATTTTTAAGAAAAAATTGTAGATTATTTGAGCGGTTTTGTTAAAATCGGCATAGGTTGGCACGCATGGTATTGCATGTTGGGGTTGTTAAGGAATGCTGCTTATTGTAGCTGAGTATGTGTCTTTTTTTTGGTGCCTTTTGAGTTTTGGAAGGTTTAATGGAGATTTGAGATGACATCTCTTGATATCGTATACTTGAAACAAATCTTTTCTTAGGGTTGTTTTCTGCCTTTCTAATATTGAATTTTATACATGATTTGAATTGAGGGTCTGTTCAGTTAGTTATAGCATGCCTTAGTGATGTTTGGGTCTTCTTCATGTGATTGAGAGGAAATCTTAAATCTTCTCTTGTACTTTTAACTTTAATGCGATCCGTTTTTTTCTACTTTGAATGATCGATGATTTATGTTTTCTACAATTACAGGCATTGACCCCGAAAATCCAGCTCTAGATGTCACTCCGTCCCACTTTCATGGGCGTGTGCTTAGCCATGATGGTTCTGAAGATGTTTTCTTTTGTGAACGAGTTAAAGTTTCTGGTCACTTGAGATGGAAACTCAGTAGGTATGCTAGTTCATTTCGAGTTACTTTGGCTCCAGCTGCACAAATCCCAGAGAGATTGCACAGCAAAATCCAGGTTTGCTTTCACCGGTAAGTGAATTTCTTGACTCTTTTTTTTTGTTTGCTCTCTTGTCTCTCAATTTGATGATGGAAATTTTATGTCTTGTCCATGGAACATTTGCAGGAATGCTTCCCTTGGATTATGCCTGTGTGAAAAGGATGATTGGAAAACTGTTCAGAAAGGGCTGTGGAGATCTGTCATGTCTCCTTATGAGGAGAGATACGTTGACGTAAAGTTCATTGGTGATACTTCTGGATCTGTCTCAATTGCTGTTGATGAAGGTTTGATTCCCCTTGCTCCCTGTAATGCTTGGTTTTGCACACCGGATTTAAATTCCTTTATTGATACTGATTAATTGATCTTAGTGCAGATTTACAGCAATGGCGACTCATTTGTCTAGCAGTTGGATTTGTTTTACTATTGCTGGCACCAATTGTCAGCAGTTGGGTTCCCTTTTATTATAGTACTTCAATGGCTATTGGGGTTTTTCTTGTCATTATAATCCTTCTTTTTCAGGTATGTAGGTTTGGTTTTGTTGCTTTCAGATCTTAGCCCCCCTTCATTTTTTTCTCTTTGCCAACATTAGTATCACCTAATTGGTTTGAAATGCATAACCAAAAGTCTTAAATAAAAATTTCAGAGCATTGATGTTAATCACTTATTTGAATTTTTGGCTATGGTCCAGCGTGTGCCAATATGTGACTGATTGAGTTGTAAATACTTAGTGATAGATATGGAGCTCTTTTATGTCCCAAACATCCTTTCTTCATGGAAGGAGCTGGGTTGCATTCAGTCTGAGTTGAAACTAGAGAAAATTGACTATCCTTGTGTGGATTGTTCTACTCAACATGCACCAAATCAAATGGTTTGCCATGATGCTTTGTTAGCTGAGCCAGCTGTTTTTAGGGACTAGGGTTGTAGATAACTGCATTTTCATTCACAGTGCAGTGTGCAACCTGCTTGTGACAGAATGGATGTTTAATGAAATTCTAATGATTTTTCAAAATCAAATTCCCTGGACTATTATTTTGTTATTTCATGTCACTTATTTTTAGGTTTTTGTTGTCAACATATAATGTTAAAAAAGTATTTGTCCTAGATCTTTTAAGCTCCATGGCTAGTTTCTATGCCTCAATCCATTCATTGAAAATAGTAGAACGTTCCCTATAACAGGTTTTTTTTTTTTGGCATTAACACAACACTTTATAATGATGTTTAGGGATAATTTTCAAATAGCAATATTTTTAAACCTCGTTGTTAGTATTGCTATAAATTATTTTGGTCGTATTAAGAATGTCTTTGAATAGTAATATGCCTTCAATGTATGCAAGTTTCTATTCAATGCCTGCAATTTTGTGATTAAGAATTTCATCTTAGCCTTTTAGCTCATCATTGTGTAGACAGACTTACTATGTTTATCTTTGCTTTAATGTTGCAGGGAATGAAATTGTTGCCAGCTGGTAGGAAAAGTTTTTTCTATCTTTCCATATATGGATCAGTAGTGAGTTTGCTTTTAGTTTAGCTTTAAGTTCCAATATCTTCTTATTATTTCTCCACACATCATCCCATTTTTAGATAACCTTTTTTCTTTTATCTAACATGCATAAATAACTCTCTTTATCTATTTCTGTTGCAGCTTGGAGCTGGCACTTTTATTTTACATCAAATTTCAACACTGGTAAATTCGATTCTAGTTAACTTTGGGCTGAGTGATGAGATGCACAATCCTGTAAGTCTTTCTCTACATAGATTTTTATGCAGAGTTTTGTAGAGTTCTTGCAGTTACAGGTTCAAGGGAATCAATGTTCTAGAGCCAGTCCTGCAACGAACTCTCATCTCATCTTCCCAGCACTTCCATATTGATACTGCATTAATATGTAGACATGTGTAGTATTTCTTTTTTCCTTTTTTTTGGGGTACCTATAGCCATCATCCATAATCTACATTCAATTTTCTCTTAGGCTTCTCAAGATACACTTTGGCATTACTTTCCTGTTTGACAGATGTGATTTATTTTGGTAATATTTGAAAGTTTTGATAAAAAAACAGCAATGCATTTTTTACTTAATTCAGAATCCCTTTCACTCAAAGCACTTCTACAAAAAGAAAGCGGGGGAGAACCAATTGTATGCATGTGATTCTTTTTACAATATTATTCCTCACATGAATTTTATTCTATATTTGCTTCTTTTAAAGCATTATGTTTTGACCTTTCCCTATTTCGATACAGGTTTACATATTTATATTAGTAGGGATTGTTCTCACAGGAGCTGCTTTAGGGTTCTGGATGGTGAGAAAATTTGTAATCTCAAAGGATGGAAGCGTGGATGATGGTGTGGCACAGTTTGTTAAATGGGCAATGCGCATGATTGCATCCACCATTATTTTACAGGTATGACACCCGTTCATGTTAATTCCATTGCTTGATATCAAACTAAAAGAAGATTTCTAAAGTTGCTCAAGTGCCACAAAATTAAAGAATTAATATACAGCTGCGGCATTTTACAGTTGTGCTCCATTTTACATTTTCACATGAATAGAAGTAGAACACGTTGTAATCATGCATGATGGGGGTATGGATAATGAAGTCCATTAATTCACGATGAATGCCCTCCTTTTGGTGCATGGATATTTTTCTTAATCCCACCACATATACATGATGTTACCTGTTAAGTCATGTTTGTCTTGGGTAAAACAAAAAAAAATCAGGGACAAAGGTGTGCCTTAGGGCATGGACATAGAAAAGCTTTGTAATTGTTTTGGATAGAGTTGAAGATCTGTTATTAAGAAGAAAAGGTTCATAATCACGTATATATCATCAGGGGTAATTGTTTTTGGTAAAGATAGAGGTTACTGCCAATGATGCGTGCTTTAATCAGTTAAGAAGACCTAGGTTTACTACCTATTTAAAGGTATCCAGTTCTCTTTTTAACAAGAGAAAGTTAGAGAATGATAATTGGTTATCTCTGACCTGCTTCTATGGTATTATATTAATCAAGTCACTACTATTTTTGTAAAAAGAATCTTATATAGGACTAGGTAATTCCTGACTCTACATTGTTTGATGTTAGCCAGCCCTTTGAATCATGTTAGATGAATTAGAATAGGTCTTGGGTTGTGTACTTGTGTTGGTTTAAAGGTGAACTTTTCTATTCACTGTGCTATGCCCTGTGCTGAATTCCACTGTGGCCAGTTTGCCTTAGTTTCATCCCTGTGAAAGCAATTTTTATCCTTCCAGTAATCGTGCCATGTGGGACAGAAATTTAAGAGAAGTAAAAGAAAGAAGGAAGAAACTAAGAAGATGCCGAAAGAAAGACAAATGAAGAGGAGAAAGGGAGGAGGGGAAGTCTGCAGCTTTACAACTTTTAACAATTCATTATAAAATTGAATACAATGTCAAAAATTACGTTGATAGTAAATCCCTAAAACAACCAACAATTTGGCCAAAGGCACACACCACTAAAATAAATTGAAATCCAAAATAGGATAACATCAAACCTAATAATAAAACTCAAAAGTCTAAATAAATTAAACCCAATAGCATGCCAACCAAAGAACAACGGGTTGGGCTACCCTGAATCATCTGTCTGGTCCCTATCAAGTTATATTCCTATGATGCTAGGATTATACGAGTCTGTAAACTTGATACTTCCTCTATACACTCCAGAATCCATGGTGTAGACTTGACTTTATTTGAAATGTGTCATCATATTTAACTGCCTTGGGAAGTCTATACTGTCATTCTGTTACTCTTCTTGTGCACTACTAGTTAAGCTTTTTTCTTCTTAGCTCATTTTCTTGTAGTTATTTTAAGAACAAATTTTGTTTTGACAGCATATTTTTAGTGATGACTGTTGTATGACCAGGTTTTCTTGTCTTCCTTTTCTTTCCCAGAGCACTCTTGATACTCCTTTAGCAATGGGCGCCTTGCTTTCTTCTTATGCAATCTCCTCTATTACTTTGAGGTGGTTCTATCAAAGGTAAGTTCTGTACTGTTGTTTAATAGTACTGTTGTTTTGAAGCAGTTGCATTCAGTTAAAAGGGTGGTAATTCTGTATCGAATTAGTATTTGGGATTTAAACCAAATTAATTATCTTGTGAATAATGTTTAGTAACTTAATTGTGCATCACAACTCTTGAGAAAAATTAATTGGATGGGTGGTCATCATGATCCTTGTTTATGAAGAGATATGGAAGTTGACCAATGTCATCCTGACTAAATATTTCACCTAATGCATTTTTAGTTTAGCATATAACTGTGATTTAATACAGGGATCAATCAGATTCTGGGGGTGGGAGTGCTTGGCTCCAGCCTGCAGGACAGGCAACAGCAAGATATCGACGTGCTGAATTCCTTAGGAGGTCAGGAAAAATCAGTCCACAGGGGAAGATGTGGAATAGTCCTAAAAGCTCATCTGCTTGGACCAGCTCTCCTGTTAAAGGTAAGTATAACGGCCCATGATACCTTGGCTCAATTTTGTCACAGAAACTGGGAACACATTAAATACGGGCCATCGGATTAGAATCTTTTTGCTTATTTTGTCCTTGTCCTACAAGTTTGTTATTTCCCAAAATTATTGGATTAGAATCTTTTTGATCATTCAACAAGTACTGAATCTGTCATTTATCAACCATCCATCCATTATAGAGTGATTAGCTTTTCTTTGCATTGGCAGGTTTGGTGTCACCGTCTTCTCACTTGGCAACAGTAGATAAACAGGATTACTATTCGACCTTCCACGATACACCAAAACGAAAGTTCACAAAGAAACAGTGGGAGGATTTCACCAGGGAATCGACACGTCATGCTTTAACAGAATGGGCAGCATCGCCTGAAGTCACCGATTGGCTCGTCGAGAACACTGACCGTATTAAACTCCTTCCAAGCAATTATGGTTCAGAAGAAACGGTGGGAAGTGAATCAGACTCCACAGATGAGACTGTTGCCGGGAGTGGCAAACCATTTAGCCTTTTCAATTGGTAGAGACTGGACTAGAAAAACCATAGTGTAGGGAGGTGGCAAATAGTTTAGGAATCTAATTTTCTGCACCATCAAGCATTACCAACAAGCCTAGTGGCATTTCCCCCCCCTATGATTGATTAGCTAACCATTTGACAAACTGTTGGTTTTCAGAATTTAATCGATGTAATAACCAAAAGATATGCAATTAAGTCTGTCAGTATACAATTTTTGTATAAATTGTCTAGCCTTGTTTATTTCAGTTTCCATCTGTTTTAAGGGTTTCTATTATATGTGGGAGAAATATTTATTTCCTTTGCATATTAATATATATTCATTTTATTTATTTCTTTTTTAGGTGAGGAGAAAACACACACAAAAAAAAATAAAACTCTTGTAAGCTTAATTCTTTGCATCATTTGATTAATAATAATTTTAAAGTTTTCTCAACTTAATGTGTAAAAGGAGAATCGGTGGTTGTAAAATATAATGGGCTAATTTTTATGTCGAGTGAATGCAAGTAGTTGAATATTTTTTTTGTAACATTCCATAACTTAACTTAGACATAAATCCACTTAATACAGAATTAATCAACCAAAAATCAAGCATCATGCTCGTTATGTTAAAATTATCTACTTTCATAATACAATATTTGTATATTACTCATAACTATCCATTCTTTTAAATACCCACGATCAACATTTCACGTTACAATATTCCATGTCTTTGGAAATAGATTAATGTTTAATATAATTGACTCATAGTTACCATTAACTTCTTATTTAAAATTGTGTTATTGTAATCAATTTAACATTTTCCATAAAACTTACTTTTTGAGCATAATTCATATAGTGATAACTTATATAAGGTATAATTTATATAATATCACCTTTTTTTCTCAAGAGAAATGAAACGAAAACACTGCTGTATTATCATGACAACATTATTAAGTATTTACATCTGATGGAAAAGTTATTGGAAACATGTGGGAGCTGAAAAACAGTATAATAGAGAGATCAATCATTCTCTATCGACCCAATTTCACAATATGAAAAGGTCATTTTTTTGTGTGAAGTTTTCCCTAGTTCATCAAAATCTAAACAAGATAAATGATTTGAACAAATAACAAAAATATAATTTACACATATTGAAAAGATAGTCATCATGGACCTCTGAAATGTGGTTAGTGTATTGTATAGCCTAGAAGGCATTCTTTTGAAAACAAAAGTACCATAAAGGCCAATGAAAATGGTATTCTCTTGATCCTCTATATGGTAAGGGGAAATGGTCTTTACGAGTGGTTTTATTTGGCCTTTTCAGTAGTCCATGCCTAAACGTGGTCCGAGTAGGTATTAATTTATTATTTGTATTCCTTGCTAATATCATTCCTAGCAAAATAATTAAGTTTGTCTACTCTTATTCCATTAAAAAAAGAACTAAAAGGTTGAGAAAAAGAGAGATATGAAGACAATATAGGTTCAACTAGATCATTGTTTAAGTTATGTTGCGGGTAAGATCAATATTTTTTTATGTAAAGATAAATATACATGTGTTGCTAATGTGATTTTTTGTAGAAAAGAAAAGTTAAACTATATAAGGATTTATTTGATGTAACAAGTGTTGGCCATGTGTGCATCAATTGTCCCGTGGTGGAGGTCGGGTGGGCCAAGTCACAATTGAATGTCGTGGGCGCTTGCATGCTGAATGCGGTATAAGGCTAGGGTATGCGCCTCTTCTATCACCAATTGGTTTTAGAAGAGTTGGTAGCGCCTGAGGTCCTACAATTGGTATCAGAGCTTAGTTCTCAATTATTAAGTTTGCTTAGACTTTGAGTAGAATGACAACTACAAGTTACAATCTCCAAAATGAAGGTGCCTCAACATCTAGACCACCATTTTTTGATGGTAATGACTATGCATATTGGAAAGCTAGAATGACTATATATATTCAATCTATAGATTTTGATTTATGGTTTTCTATTGAAAATGGACCTCATAGACCACTCAAAACCGAAAATGGTGTTGAGATTCCCAAAAGCATGATAGAATATACAGACTTAGATAAAAGATTACTTTCTATGGATGCTAAAGTCATGAACACCTTATACTGTGCATTAAATAGAAGTGAATTTAATAGAATATCTTCGTGTAAAAATGCTAGAGATATATGGCATACTTTAGAAGTAACTCATGAAGGAACTAATCAAGTAAAAGAATCAAAAATTGATATGTTAGTTCATCAATATGAGTTATTTAAAATGTTACAAAATGAATCCATAACAAGCATGTTTACTCGTATGACTAGTATTACAAATAGTTTACATGCTCTTGGTAGAACTTATACAAATACAGAAATTGTAAGCAAGATTCTCAGATCTCTGCCAAAAGCTTGGGAAGCTAAAGTGACAGCTATACGAGAAGCAAAAGATCTCACAAAATTACCATTAGAGGAACTCATTGGTTCTCTAATGACTCATGAGATCACTATGGAAAAACAAGATTAGGAAGAAAGGCCAAAGAAAAATTTGGCATTTAAAACTGTTCATCAAGTTAAAGACGAGGATAATGGCGATGATGAAGACAGTGACGACGATCTTGTGGAAGATGTAGCATTGATCACAAGACAGTTTCGAAACTTTCTTAGAAAGAAAAATGATAAGAGAAAGTTTTCGAACTACAGAAAGGAGGAAAACAAAGGAGAATCTAGCAAAGAAACTCCAAGATGCTACAAGTACAACAAAGTGGGACATATCAAAACCGATTGTCCCCTTCTTCAAATGAAAAAGAAAAATCGCTTTCAAAAGAAAGCTTTGAAAGCAACATGGAGCGATGACTCAGACTCAAGCTCCAATGATGAAGAAGAACATGTGGCGAACATGTGCTTTATGACAATTGAAAGCGAAAATGAGGTACAATCTTCGGATGATGAATCCAACCTTTCTTATATTGAACTACATGAACAACTTGAAAATTTGTATGTAGAATATAAGAAATTAGGTTCTAAATACAGTACTCTAAAAAGAAATCATATATGCTTAATTGAAGAAAAAAAATTATTAGAAAAGAAAGTATATGATTTAAATGACAAGAGTAGCAAGACCAATCAACTTGAAAAAGATAATAAATCATTAAAAGAGAAAGTTGATGAGTTGAATATGATTATCACAAAATTCACACAAGGCTCAAATTTTTTTGAGAAAATGCTTTCGAGCCAGAGAAGTGTATTTAACAAAGGAGGATTAGGTTATAAACCTAATAAAAATCAAAAATACCTAAAGAATTACTTTGTTAAAGCTAAAGAGTCTTATGATCCAAGTCATACATGCAATTATTGTAGAAAATTAGGTCATTTGATTTATGCATGTCCGATGAAGAAAAATAAAATTGTTGACATGATTTGGGTTCCAAAAGGAACCACCCCTAACCAAAAAGGACCCAAGAAGGTATGGGTACCAAAATCCTCATATTAATTCTGTTTTGTAGGAACCAAGGGAACATGAGGAGTGATTTTTGGATAGTGCTTGTTCAAGACACATGACCGGAGACGGCACCCTTTTTTCAAGCCTTACCAAAACTAAAGGAGGAAAAGTGACTTTTGGGGACAACTCAAAAGGAAAAATTGTTGGAATTGGCAACATTGGAGGTATGTCTTCAACCTCCATTGAAAATGTATTTCTTGTTGATAATCTTAAACATAACTTACTTAGTATAAGTCAATTATGTGACAAAGGATATAAAATCATTTTTGATCATACATGTTGCTTAATACTTGAAAATGATAAAATTATTTTTATCGGTAATAGAATTGGAAACATCTATAAGATCAAAATAGATACATGTATGAGTAGTGAAAGTTGTCTTGTTGCTAGTATAAATGATAGTTTTCTATGGCATAGAAGACTAGGTCACATAAGCATGGACATTCTTTCAAAATTGGCCAAAAATGATTTAATTAAAGGTCTTCCTCATATTACATATGAAAAGGAAAAGCTATGTGACGCTTGCCAAATGGGTAAACAATTCAAAACATCTTTTAAAAGTAAGAATCACATATCAACCGAAAGACCTTTAGAATTACTTCACATAGATCTATTTGGACCAACTAGAACAAGAAGTGTAAGTGGTAATAGATATGTGTTTGTAATTGTTGATGACTTTACTAGATATACATGGGTTATATTTTTGAAATCAAAAGATGAAACAATTCATGAATTTGTAAAGTTTTCAAAGAAAATAAAAAATGAGAAAGGATTTTCTATAATTAACATAAGGAGCGATCATGGTGGTGAATTCACAAGTGATTTATTTGAAACGTTTTGTGAAGAAAAAGGATACCACCACAACTTTTCAACTCCTAGAACTCCCCAACAAAATGGGGTTGTGGAAAGGAAAAATCGGTCTCTTCAAGAAATGGCAAGAACTATGATAAATGAATTTAACACCCCTAAATATTTTTGGGCGGAAGCCGTAAATACTTCTTGTTATGTTTTAAATCGTGTTACTTTGAGACCTGAGTTGAAAAAGTCTCCTTATGAGCTTTGGAAAGGGAGGAAGCCCAACATCTCTTATTTTAAAGTCTTTGGTTCAAAATGCTTTATTCTAAACACTAAAGACAACCTTGATAAATTTGATTCAAAATCCGATGTTGGAATTTTTCTTGGATACTCCTCCTCTAGCAAAGCCTACAGAGTTTACAATAATAGAACACTTTGTCTTGAGGAATCCATGCATGTCGCCTTTGAGGAAACTCAAAATGACAAAATTGTTGAGATTCTAGATGACTTAAATAAAAGTGTTCAAAATTTGAATCTTCATGATAAAAATCCAAATGAAACATCAAATGAAGATATAAACAAGGAACAACCAAGCTCAAGCAATCAACAAGAGTTGGTAAGTAACTCCTTTGAGCCGCCAAAGGAGCTAAGGTATGTAAGTTCTCATCCTCTAGAATTAATTATTGGTAATCCGTTTGAGGAACTAAAACTAGAGCATCCCTTAGAAATATTAGTGGACATTATGCATTTGTTTCTCAAATAGAACCTAAAACCTTTCTTGAAGCTGAAAATGATGAAAAATGGATTTTAGCCATGCAAGATGAGCTAAATCAGTTTGAGAGAAATGATGTTTGGGAACTAGTCCCTAGACCAAAAGATTTATCAATAATTGGTACTAAATGGGTCTTTAGAAACAAAGTTGATGAACATGGGACTATTGTTAGAAACAAAGCAAGACTAGTTGCTAAAGGTTATAATCAAGAAGAAGGAATAGATTATGAAGAAACCTTTGCTCCAGTAGCTAGACTTGAATCTATAAGAATGCTATTAGCCTATGCATGTCATGCAAATTTTACGCTCTTCCAAATGGATGTTAAAAGTGCATTTTTAAATGGCTTTATAATGGAAGAGGTATATGTTGAATAACCTCAAGGCTTTGAAAATTTTGAATTTCCTAATCATGTTTTTAAACTCAAAAAGGCCTTGTATGGTTTAAAACAAGCACCTAGGGCATGATATGATAGATTAAAAACATTTCTTATTGAAAATGATTTTAACATTGGCAAAATTAACACCACTTTTTTTATGAAAAGAAAAGGAAAAGATATCCTTATTGTACCAATCTATGTTGATGATATAATTTTTGGTTCAACTAACGAATCTCTGTGTAAGGAATTTGCAAAATGCATGCAAGAGGAATTTGAAATGAGCATGATGGGAGAATTAAATTTCTTCCTTGGATTGCAAATTAAGCAAACAAGAGATGGCATCTTCATCAACCAAAGCAAGTACACCAAGGATCTTCTAAAAAGATTTGGGATGGAACATGTCAAAGATGCCGACACACCCATGGGAACATCTACTAAGCTTGATATGGACGAAAAAGGTAAAACCGTAGACATCACCAAATATCGAGGTATGATCGGTTCTCTTTTATATTTAACCGCAAGTAGAACCGATATTATGTTTAGTGTATGTTTATGTGCACGATTTCAAGCATGTCCAAAAGAATCCCATGTTAGTGCAGTAAAAAGAATTTTTCGTTACTTGCATGGTACAATTAATTTAGGGTTGTGGTATCCGAAGGGAAGTGAAATGAGTTTAATCAGTTATTCGGATGCAGATTTTGCGGGTTGCAAAATAGATAGGAAAAGTATTAGTGGAACTTGTCACTTTCTAGGATCTTCACTAGTATCATGGGCAAGTAAGAAACAAAACTCAGTAGCCCTATCAACAACTGAAGCAGAATATATTGCGGCGGGGAGTTGTTGTGTACAAGTATTATGGATGAAACAAACTCTAGAGGATTATAGACTTAAGTTTGAAAATACTCCGATTAAATGTGATAATACAAGTGCTATTTGCCTATCTAAAAATCCTATTCAGCACTCTCGCACAAAACAGATAGAAGTAAGACATCACTTCTTAAGGGATCACATTGAAAAAGGAGATATTGTACTTGAGTTTATAGGTACAAAACATCAACTTGCAGATATTTTTCCAAAACCCTTAGCCAAAGATCGCTTTTGCGAAATAAAAAGGAACCTAGGATTTATCCATGCAAATGATGTTTGAATTATGTATACATCAATGGTTATAAGTTGAATTTATTTGATGTTAAAATGTATATACTTGGAGCATAAGAAATTTGTTCAAAACAAATATTGCAGAATTTAGAAATTCTGGGATGAACCGGTCGACCGGTTCATCAAGAGCAAGTCCAACCGGTAGACCGGTTGAGACAGAAAAACGAAGGATAGCTACTTGGAATTTTTGAATTTTGGAGGAAAATGATTACGAACATAATTTTTGGACATAAAGGGTACTTTTGAAGATTAAAGAATGATTTTAAAGTCAAAATGCAAAAATTTCCATTTTTGCATGTCCTGATCGGCCAGGTACATGCATCTGGATCAACCGGTCGACCAGGTTGAGCGGAGGAACGATAGCGTTAGCTCTTGCCTAAAATTAGCATTTTAGCCGCTTGATTTCCTTGCCTTTTGGACATAATTTTTACATGAAAAGGCTACATTGTGAGTGGAAAGAAGCGGTTCAAAGAGAAATTTGGAAAATTTTCAACTTGGAGTCAACCGGTCGGCCGGTTGAACTTACCCAAGTCAGCCGTCGGCAGGTTGAACTTACCCAAGCAGCCGTCGACCGGTTGCTCGATAGTATAAATACTATCTAGGGTTTCAGAACACATTCAACATACAACATTCAAAAAATCCGAAAATACTAACCCCAAACCCTCTCAAAAACTACTCCAAATCAAAACACCCATAGCCTAATTGAAGTCAATGGCACCTCAGAAACGATTAAGAAGGACTGAATCAAGGAGCAAAAGAGCCAATGATCCAGCTTCCTCATCAGGTGATAATGTTCAAAGATTTTTGAGTAATTTCTCAAATAGAGCTATAATTGTAGAAAGAGGGTTAAGCAATGATCTATCTGCTTTAGGTATATACACTTTATTTGCTGAAATGGGTTGGTACTCATTGTATGAATATAGGAAACCTACATACCCTAAATTGATGAGAATGTTCTTTGCTAACATGAGGGTTAATGTAGAACCTAGAATAATGAGTACTCTTCAAGGACATCCCATTGAATTTAATTGTGATGAATTAGCTGAGATATTGGGTATATCTAATGATGGTTCGAGAGTGTTTGATATTAAAATAATTCCGACCATTGAAGGGTTTAGCTATGATTATGTTTGTTGCCTTGCACTGCTGGAAATAATGGATTTGCTCCAGGTGCCAAAATACAGAGTCAAGATCTTTTATTGAGACCTAGAATACTCCATAGAATTATTGCTCACAATATCTTGCCCAAAAAGGGGCATTATGATGAAGTTACATTTATGGAGTTATGCTTGATTTATTGTATGATTCAGCGAAGGCCAATAAACCTTCCATACATCTTGATTAGGAATATAATCTTAGCATATGATCAAAAACAAAAGGCTCTACCTTATGGTCAAGTGTTTACCACTATTTTTGAGCATTTTGAGATCTTCTTGATGAGTGCGGATAAGAGACCGTACTCAGATAAGACGGAGATAAATAACACCACTCTAACTAGGATGAAATATGTGCTTAATGAGCATGGTGAGTGGATCCAAGAGCACCAAGAAGGTGCACATGCTGAGGAGGAGAATGCGGCTGAGGATCAATGTGAAGACGAGTTCACACATTTATTTGAGTCACCACCTCCGGCTTCCTCCCCAGATGAGCCATCTGCGAGTGGCTGGTCACATAGGATAGAGAGTCGTCTCACGCTTATGGAGACAAATATACGATCCATGCGGGCTGATATTCAGGAGATGAAGGCGATGATGGCTTCACTTCTCTCACGGAACCCACCTCCTTCGTGATTTTGTATCATGCATCTCATCTTATTTATGTTGTTATTTAGAAATATTGTATTTATGCTTTTCATTTTGGATATATGTACAATGATATTGAATATTGTGTTCTTATTTATCCACAATGATTAACCTTCTTTTTGTTGATGCCAAAGGGGGAGAGAAATATGAAAATATCAAAATATCAAATGCATCAATAATGGGGGAGTAAAATATGAGAATATAAAAATTTATATGCATATATTTAGGGGGAGAAAAATGAATTTCTCTTATAAATTGCATATGATATTTGTACTTCGATTAAATTGCTACAAATGTTCAATGTCTCCTATATATTGCATTATAATATTTAGGGGGAGACTCAATTTATTATCTAAGTTTTTTTGTTTATTGTCATCATCAAAAAGGGGGAGATTGTTGACATATAATGTCACACTTATATGTTTTATATATTTTGATGATAACAATAAAAAGAAAATGGACTAATAATATGCTTGGATGAGATTAAGCGATAAACAGGTATTATACAAAGAATACATCAACAAGCATAATGGAGTACACGAAGAAATCATTCCAAGAAGTCCAAGATGCAAGCAAGTGAAGACAAAGAAGAAGTTTTCATTTTAGTGCTTTAATTATGTAAATCTCAATCTCTAACTTGATATCACAACTTAAAATGAACTCACACACTTCACATTGCATGCATTAAAAGGATTTGATGATTATAGGATTAAGTCATAATCAATCGGTTCAAAAATTCAGAAAAGATAATTTGTCACAATTGTCTTTCTGCATGAACCGGTCGATCGCTTGGTGTATACCAAGTGAACCGGTCGACCGCTTGAAGACAAATTGTCTTTTGAGCTGAACCGGTCGACCGCTTGGTATATCCGTTGTGATCCAGTCGACCGCTTGAAGACAAAATGTCTTTCAAGCAGAACCGGTCGACCACTTGGGTTATCCGTTGTGAACCGGTCGACCGCTTGAAGACGAATTGTCTTTTGAACTGAACCAGTCGACCACTTGATTTGTCCGTTGTGAACCGGTCGACCGCTTGATATGACAGTTGCATTAAAACGGCTATAAATGGCTAGTTTCTTTTAGAAACTTATAAATAGGCCTCCTAATTGCAAAACTAAAACACACAACTTTCATATCTTATATTGAGGCAATTAGAGTGCAAAAAAATCTTCAAATCATCAATCCTCATTAATACTCATAATTGTGTTTAAATCTTCATATCTTAACACAAAGAGTATTTCTCATTCTCACTACACTTAAACACCTTCAAATATTCTAAGTGTTATCAAGTGAGAAAAAGAGATCATAGATCTTCATTTGTAATATCTACACTATTAAGAGTGTATTGTTGTTTTACAAAAACAACCATTGTAATATTCTTGAGAGTTGAAGTATAAAACTCTTTGATATTGGTGAGGGAACATCACCAAGGAAAAATCTTGAAGAGGGTACATCTTCAAGTGGGAAGAAGGAAAATCTTGAAGAGGGCATATCTTCAAGTGGTGTAAAAGTCTTGGTGTGGATTCATCAAGCGAGATTTGTAATCTTGTTACTTGGACTAGTAAGAGAGTACAATACTCAAGTACGGATTTGTACTTGAATCGTGGACGTAGGCTTGCCGAACCACGTTAAAAACCGAGTTAGCAATCTCTCTCTCTTATCTCTTTACTTTAAAGTAATTGATTTTAGAATTGTTATAATTATTGTATTTACACCTAATTCCCCTCCTTAGGTGTATAGTTGCCTTAATCCTTGAATAACAATTGGTATTAGAGCCAAGGTCACGAGTTCGATTCCCAGCGGGAGCAATTGCTGAGGGGGAGATTGTTGGCCATGTGTGCATCAATTGTCCCGTGGCGGAGGCCGGGTGGGCCAAGTCACAATTGAATGTCGTGGGCGCTTGCATGTTAAATGCGGTATAAGGCTAGGGTATGCGCCTCTTCTATCACCAATTGGTTTTAGAAGAGTTGGTAGCGCCTAAGGTCCTACAACAAGTACAACTTAAAAGGTCTAAAAACAAACTTGACAATCAATAAAAATATAGTCTCACTAAAAAATAACAAGATTAATGTTTTTAAATCAAGATGACTTTATATGAGTAAAATTATATATATCAGCACATGAAAATACTATTTGATTTTTTTATTACATAAGTGTATCTTTTAAATTTAACTTTAACTTATTATTGGTAGATCTAAAACTTTGAAAGACACAAGATTATATCCTAATAAAATCAAACAAGTTAGAGGTTTTTTATTTTTATTTTTTTTATCTTAATCATGTTATTGACGTTTAAAACATAAACAAATCAAGTTTTTGTTCATTGAAGTTAAAGTTTAAGCTGATTTAAAATTTAACTTAAATATATTTGATTAGTAACAATTTTTTAATTTAAATTAAATATATATTTTAAAATTGATTTAAATTTTTAATTCAAAATTTTGATTTAATTAGTTGATATGTTTTGAGTCATGATTATAAATTAAAGTTATTTTAACTCATTTTTATATCAGATTATTTATAAAAAACAAGTCAAAATTATAATTGAAAAATCACGCCAAACAAATTTTTAAATTTATAATTCAATAAATTCAGGATCTGATTATTTAGAATTTGATTGAAGAATAGTGTAACCTTCCCAAATAGAAAAACAATCTCCATGGGAAGACTGCCTTGCAAAACGAATGCATGCATATTGATAGCCAATCCATGGCAAAGCAGAAATAGTGGGACCAAAAGAATCTACCGGATTGGATTCACTTCTCTCTCTGAATTTACATTTATCATGGAGATAGCGACCATCCAATCCAATCCAATCCATGCTTGCCACTGCCACATCCGCAACGCCATTCAATTCAATTCATGGGCGGAGGCAGAGCGGGCAACAGACAATCAAGATGTTGCCGAATCTTTTTCTTGAATCCAATAGTTTACTATTATTAAAGGAAACAAACAGTTGAAATGGCTTCTTTTTTTTTTCATTTGTCAAACACCCTTCTTGTCTGTAACACAACTCCTCCCTCTTATCCTTTTTGGTCTTTAGGATCTGCCCGCTTCCCTTTTCTAAACCAAAACGATAATAGATTCCATAAAACTCAATTCATTTCGATAGGGAGGAAGTGCGGGCTGGGTTTGCTTAGATTTTAGTATTTGTTCATAATAAAATTTATCAACTTATAGGATTTTTATTTATTTATTTATTTATTTGGGAGTTATAACATACCCAGTTGGTAAATTTTTATTCAAAGAAGTTTTTGTTTCTGTAAGCGGGGAGCTAAGAAATTTGATGGGTTTTCTTGTTGGTTCACAAAAAGAAGGTGTGAGGCGTGGTGGTTGTTTTAGAAGTTTGATAAGGAGAAAACAGGTTGATTCTGTTCATTGTAAACCACATGGTCATCATCAATTAGCCAAGGAGTTGTCTGTTCCACACCTTATTGCTATTGGTATCTTCTTTTTCTTCTTCTTTTTTCGGTTAATAATTGTTCTTTTTAACCAAAGAATTTCATACGGTCTATTTATTTGCTACTTTTCTTGATGAGTTGATGCTGGTTTTGTTAATTGGTTTCTGGTCTTGACCTTTTGCTTTGGTCAGGAATCTAAGCTTTCTTCCCTGTTTTTTTTTTATTATTATTATTATTGGATATGTGAGTCAGTTCCTTGTTGTCTTAACCAATTTTTTTTTTTCTTTGTATTAGTTTTTTATATTTATTATTATTATTATTATTATTATTAAAATTTGACTTCTATTAGAACATAAGCCAAAATGTTTGTGGTCCTGCCAAGCATAATCTTGATGCCAATCCAAAACGTTGAAAATATTTAGTCGTTTTTGTAAGTTTAGTATTTACTGTGTTAGTTTTCATGTGCTATAGCTTGGCTTCTATCTATGAATTGCTGACTGTTGAACTCCAATCAGGTGTTGGCTCAACTATTGGAGCTGGAATTTATATTCTTGTTGGAACAGTTGCTAGGGAGCATTCTGGACCTGCTCTATTTATATCCTTTCTGATAGCTGGAATTGCTGCTGCTCTTTCAGCTTTTTGCTATGCAGAACTTGCAAGTCGTTGTCCATCTGCTGGCAGTGCATATCATTATTCCTACATATGTGTTGGAGAAGGGTAAGTATTAGTTGTTTCTTCTACGAGAGCTTATTTACTTCTGTGACAGTCTATCAAAGATTTGGTTGATATCCTGCTATCTTTTATTCAAAGGTTATGAATAAGTTGACGCTTTGCTTAGTTTTTCAATTACCATTGGAACGTGTTGTTGGGGGATCTGGTTGACCATGACTTTGTTCCATGACACAATAAACTTTCAGCACATTTCTTGCTGTTGCTGATATAGTTTCTGATTTATATAATAGTGTCCTCAGGCATTGTGTTCTGGTAGTTTTTCTTTGTTTGTATTTATGTTTTATTTTTGGACTGAATATTGCATTTGCTAGTATCTGCAATGCCCTGTGCTCAGTGATTTCTGCATTTTTAATTTGCAGAGTTGCTTGGTTAATTGGCTGGGCTTTAATATTGGAATACACAATCGGTGGTTCAGCAGTTGCTCGGGGCATATCCCCAAACCTAGTTCAGTGACATTTTGTACCTAATCTTCAATTTACTAAGATTTGGTTCTTTTAATTCTACGGGTTTAATTATTTCAATCTTATTGTTTTGAGCATAAGTAGTTTACACTGTTCTCTTTGTTGATGGAAATGGTTCACGATTTCCTATTTTCACTCATTGTGATCTTGATGCATAGTGAGTAATTGTCTCCCTGTTTTTGATTTACAATTTGGAACAACACAAAATTAGTAACATTTTCAATTCTTTCATTTCCAATGGTTCATGATGTATTAAAGAACATGCTAGTAATTTTTCTCAGTTGTTGAAGCTATAGTGACAATATGCCAATCCTTTTATTGGGTTCTAGCTTCAATGTAATTGACTATTTTACTAAAATGCCTGAGCTCTTTGATAATTACGATTTACATTTGAGACTTGAAGAGTCATTTAGGGCATCCTTGTTCCCTTCCCAAGAAATCCTAATATATCAATAATCTTCCATGTTTACCACTGCAAATTAAATGTCTACAATGCTTCCAGTTATTAGTCCAAGTGGTAAGTAGGTAGTATGCTTCAGACTAGATTATTGGTTTCAACAAAAAATAAAAATAATCTAGGAAAGGATTTACTGATACTCTTTAATTTGATTAGTTGACTAACAAGTTGGTAAATACTTGGTATTTTTTTCATTGATGAGAGAGTCTTAATTTGTTTTCCTTTGATCTATCTAGGCATTTTTTAATGGAGGATGTCCTCCACATTGGGATAGTCTGTGTGCTTTCTTTATTATTTTTTTCCCTCATCTATATTTGATTTTTTGATTATTTTTCTTACTTATTTTGTTTTATGCTTATAGGCATTGTTCTTTGGAGGTCAGGACAGTCTACCATTTTTTCTGGCTCGTCAACATATACCGGGGCTTGATGTTGTGGTTGACCCTTGTGCTGCTGTTCTGGTATTGGTTGTCACTGGGCTCTTGTGCATGGGAATAAAGGAGGTCCCTATCTTAACTCTTTGTCATGTTCTTTTTTTCTCCTTTGTCATGCAATTATACTTGATTAAAGTTCTTCTTTCTTATCTTCTTATTATATTAATCTCCTCTAGTAAAATCATTGTGCAGAGTACTCTGGCACAAGCTGTAGTAACCTCCATAAATGTGTGTGCCATGATATTCATCATAATAGCTGGTAGTTATCTTGGCTTCAAGACTGGATGGGCTGGATATGAACTTCCTGCTGGGTAATAGGCTTCCCGGATTGTAGATTCAATTTTGAAACATTTTCTGTAAAAAGTTCATAACTGATGATATTTCTGAACTCATAGGTACTTCCCCTTTGGGGTGGATGGGATGCTTGCTGGGTCTGCAACTGTCTTTTTTGCCTACATTGGTTTTGATTCAGTTGCCAGCACTGCCGAGGAGGTATGTATCTCCCTTTTTATCAGTCAATCCTTCTGTATTCTTTCCTACAGTAGTTATTTTATATGTGCAGTCTTCATTTCATAGGAACAGAGTAACTTGAGGGAATCTTATTTTGTGTTTGCATATTTTCTGACAGGTGAAAAATCCACAGCGAGATTTACCTCTAGGCATTGGTCTCGCATTGTCTATTTGTTGCTGTTTGTATATGATGGTCTCTGTTGTCATTGTTGGTCTGGTACCTTATTATGCTATGGATCCTGATACCCCTATCTCCTCTGCATTTGCTGCTTATGGGATGCAATGGGCAGCGTAAGTTTGCTTGTTTTGGTCAAATGCATGGCACATTATTTTTCTCTCCTAAATTATATAGGAAGTGATTGAACTGTTCGGGTTACAAGTCCTTTTGTTGCTTGTGTGCAGGTACTTAATAGCTGCTGGAGCAGTTATGGCTCTCTGCTCAACATTGATGGGCTCAATACTTCCTCAGGTAATTAAACAGAATCTCAAGGTGCTAGTATACCATATCTTTCTAACCTGCTACTCCTGGAAGCAATCTGTTACATGATGAATAATATTCTTGCTTGTTCTCAACCAGCCATGCACCTCATGACTGCCCACATAAACTATAGCTTTTAGTTCAAGTACAAAGTGTATTTTGATTTCCTTTATTTCATATATGGTTCAAAACTTGTGCTGTATTAGTTTGTATTTTCTGACATTCCAGTACTTTATCAGTAGGCTCCATACTGTGTTTTCCTTCCATCATGATTCTCTTTCTTGTTTCTTTGATAAAAGAAGAGTGTATTATTAGAAAGAATGAAATGTACACAACAACATTGAGAGTAAGTCATCCCCTGGGAAAGTGAAATATACTCAGCAATCTAGATCAGAACAATAAAGCACTCCAATCCCTCTGAATATCAGCTCAGGAAATGCCCCTAAAATCACCTGCCATGTGAAACCACAAAGAAGCCAGGAAGAGTATCCTATCCTACATTAACTGCCTCAATTTGAAGTGATGATTGAAAACCCTGCCTCGCCCTCCATCTGAATGCACCAAAAGCTACACTAAAAATATATCTCCATAGTTCTTAAAATCTCTCTCCCACCGATGACCACAAAAGAAACCAGCAACAGTTCAACCATCCTCATAATTCCAACAATAAAAAATGCAAACAATGTTTGCTTCATATATCAAGCTGAAGGGCAATGCAGAAAGAGATTGAATTTGAGACTCTCTATCATGATGGCACATGTCATTGGTGTTAATCTTATTGAGCACAATTGTCCGGCTGAAAAGCTTGTCGCAATAGGTTCATAAAGGAGTTTTTCAATAAGAAACCTTCTTTGTAATAAACTTGAGGCAGCTACTATATAGCTGGTTAATGCTAGTGTGCTATTTAGGAGAGGCAATAACTCAGCTTAAATTGGTGGTTATCTTGGACATCTGCCTTAGTGGGGAGGAATGCTTAATCTGTTTCTTTTGTCTCTTTACTTTAGAAGATCTGCCAAATGTAAACTGTACTATTCTGTTTGTTTGCGAGCTTTTGTTTTTTCTTGGTGAATTGTATTTACACTGTCTTTATCTCCAAGTGATTGATTGATTCACTCATAGATTGTCTTTCTCAGCCTCGAATTTTGATGGCAATGGCTAGAGATGGATTGCTGCCATCATTCTTTTCAGATGTTAATAGAAGGAGCCAAGTTCCTGTTAAGAGCACATTGGTGACTGGCTTAGGTTCTGCAGTATTGGCATTTTTTATGGATGTTTCAGAATTAGCTGGGATGGTAAGTGAAATTTGAAAGTAAATGTGCATATATAGTATTGTTGTCGCTGACGACCAGTGTTTGTTGGGCTCGGACCCATTTACTTCATATTTAAGTAGGAAAGGCGATGGGACCAGAAGTGGCTGAGTAGCCTCTCCCTCTCCTATTTCCTGCTAGCTAGGAATAATAGTTTCCTGCCCTATCAGTTCCTGATGGAGGAAATAGGAGATTTCCTGCTTCCATCTTCATGTGTGAACGAGGGTTTTTACTGTTAATAGTTCCTTACTTTGCTAAATGAACAAACAGGCTGTCTTTCTGTAAATGTTAAACAAAAGTTTATCCTACCTCTGACCTGCCCCTTTGTTTTAATATTTTTACCAGTTGCTATGATTCAACTTGTGCAACACATTCAAAACAAAATCAAAAGAAATAAATGAGTGTTTCATTCTCTAACAAGCTCATGTACATTAAAAATTTAAGAGACTGCTATTCTGTACACCATGTATGTATGTGTATGTCTATGTAGATATACATACATAAATGTCCCACCTACACTAAGCAACAGTGATCTCACCTTGAAACCCACTAATATGAAAAAGGTAAAACCCAAAGAAAGAGAAAGTTCACATCTTTGTGCTAATTTCAAGATGGAAGTCACATTTCTTTAGGTATGGTCTGACCACATTTTTTATGTTCAAATTACGAGTACCTAAACTATGGATTGTGGCATGAGAGTGGTAAGCAATAACATAATGGTATATGAATAATGACTATTGGAAACCTCAACACTTTCAAATAAATTTTTCTTACTGTAATGTCAATTCTGAATAATGTCATTTTGTCCAGGTCAGTGTGGGCACGCTTCTGGCATTCACTATGGTAGCAATTTCTGTGTTGATACTGAGATATGTACCACCAGATGAGGTGCCTTTTCCATCTTCACTTCAGGAGATTATTGATTCTGTGTCATTACGGTACAGTACAGGTTGCCAAAATGTCACTAAGGAAAAGTCTGGTTTTTATGCCGGTACCTCTACAGAGAGCAATTTGCCTTTATTAGGCAAAGCAACAGCAATTGAATATCCAATAATTGTAAAACTACAGGCTCAAGGCAATTGTAAGTTCATTGCTGCAATCACTTTGAACTTTTCTTGGTATGCATGAGTATTTAGGACCTGTAAATATCTAAACACCTCTCATCATCTCCATTCACCTGCCCATTTATGTGGCATGTGTTTCAGAATTCCTGATTGGCGTATGTAAAAGATAGAATGCTTAAATTACAGTACTTTGAAATGTTTACAGATGGTATTCATCTACAAATTTGGTAACCTAATGTAGCACCTGAGCCAAATTTATTGCGCAACTTTGACTTTCGTCAGATGGCTTGTAAGTCTGATTCTCCTTTATTTTTAACTTGTTTCAGCTGTTAGGAATGAAGGGAGCAGGAGAAAAATTGCTGGCTGGACCATAACAGCCACATGTGTTGGGGCATTTCTCCTTGCTTATGCAGCTTCAGATTTGAGTCTTCCTAGGTGGGTCAATATTGATCATAACAGTAATTTCTAGTTACACGTACATTTCCCAAAGGTTTTGGACAAGACTTGAACTTTCTTCTGCTTTTCTTTCAATGTTACTAATTTGTTTGGATTGCTCTTCCATCAGACTTCTTCGTTTTATAGTGTGTGGAATTGGTGGGGCACTTCTCCTTATTGGTTTGACTGTGCTGACCTGTATAGAGCAAGATGATGCAAGGCACAGCTTTGGGCATTCTGGAGGTATGTGGCTGTTTGCTCTTATACCCTGTGCAGTTTCTTATTTTCACAAGGTCAGTATAGTTACTACATGCACATAGGTTTGATGGAAATGTCAGAATATGTCAAGTGCTTGTATTTAGCATGCTATATCATATAGGATAACTTGGATGTCTGACCACTTTCCTTTTTGTTACATAATAAAAAAAAATGCTCAACTATAGTAATGCCCTACCACAGTTAGGAATTGATTTCTGTGTTGTCTTCCCAAATAAAGGAGTTCTCATGTAGGTTAACTACTCACTCGAATCACCCTTGAGGAAAGGGTGTATTCAACAGCGTAGCTGCGATACTGGCTCATAACATGTGGACATTCTAGTAAATCCAGCGGTTAAGCTACTGGTATCTGTAGCATCCTGAGATAGTTCCTAGATGGGACTCCACTAGATTTCCATTGGCTCTCATAACTGCACTGTGTGTTTTATATATACCACTGCATTTTATTAGTGCTATAAATTCTAATCATTACTTGATGAGGTAGGTTTTGTATTGCCAGACATTCCATACGCAGTGTAAACACACACAAGTAGATGTAGCATATAGCTGGTTACATTATCTAGAATTCGTTTGATTAAAGTTTGGTGAACTAAGAGAAATTAAATATCGTTCCAGGTTTTATTTGCCCATTTGTTCCACTCCTTCCTATTGTCTGCTCTCTTGTCAACATCTACCTTTTGATTAATCTCGGGTGAGTGAAGCTGCAGTTACGGTGCGGTTACCATTCAGAGAATTAGTATTTTGCCTATTTATTGAACATTGATTTGATTATCCCGTGGATCTTCATTTTTCTTTCTCAACATGTCGTATAACATGCTCCCCTCCCTCTTTCAGTGCTGCCACGTGGACCCGTGTCTCTGTATGGCTGATTGTTGGAGTGCTTGTTTATACGTTCTATGGGCGTACTCACAGCTCTCTGCTGGATGCTGTCTATGTGCCTGCAACTCACGCTGATGAAATTTATCGCAGCTCTGGAGAAAGCTGATGCATTTCCAGTTTACAGCATCCAGGATGCAATCCCACGCTGCTCTTAAAACAGAATCTCTCTGTTGTATGATTATATTCATTTATAATAGTATCTCCTCCTTCCTCATAGGCCTTTTGCTTTCATACACGCTATAATATTAGCCATGGCTTAAATCTTGGGTTAGCATGTTAGACCCATGGAATGGATTATTGACTAGTGGGATTATATATTAATTTATTTATTAAAATCAAATTGAAATTAAAATTGAAAATGAGGGTGTATGGGTTCCCCCCCTTAAAAATC
Source organism: Salix exigua (assembly GCA_032356905.1). Taxonomy (NCBI): domain Eukaryota; kingdom Viridiplantae; phylum Streptophyta; class Magnoliopsida; order Malpighiales; family Salicaceae; genus Salix; species Salix exigua. The sequence continues at coordinate 4,806,655 of CM063600.1, forward strand.
TGATTTCCAATCCTAGACACCTAGAAAACATCCTTCCTTATAACCTTATTCAACTCATCCTAAACCTCAAATAACACAAAAACTAGTCCATAACCATGAATCAACCTGGTACTCAATTTTTTTCCTAGCCTAAATATGTTTTTCCGGTGTTTTTAAGGTAGAAAAACACCTAATTAAAGCTTCTTTGATCATTTGAAATAAAAAACAAACAAATTTTTTGGTGGTCAGATTCCTCACCAACATGCATTTTCCATCTAAGACAGAATTTGATGACCTATTCCCTTTGCTCAAGCTGAAAAGGACTGAAAAATTAAGAAAAATCAAGTATAATACCCAAATTAAGTTTTGTAAAATCCAATGAACCAGTCTCCCAGTAACTAAAAAAGATAGGGGTTTCAATAAATTTATGACATAAATTTTCTATTTTCCATATATTAACTTTTTTTTCTTTCACTTTAGTCTTTTTTCTTTCAACTCAACTCTGATTCACAAAACATTAATCAATTGGGCTATAATTTGGTCTAAAAAAGGGTCCGTTGTGCAAAAACAAAGTTCATGGACTAAATTGATGATATTAAAAGTTAAAAATCTAATGCATACTCATCATAACATTTTTAAAATACTTCAAAAAAAGAAATATCGGATGATATATTTTTTTAAAAAAACATATTGAGATGATACATTATATCGACTTAGTTCAGCCATGATTAGCTTGTAAGACTCGGTAAGATTGCGATAAGAGCAAGGAACTCATATCAAAGCAAATTAGAAATCCCAATATAATGGATCAAATATTAAAGACTCAAAGAATATTTTTAAAAAATAAAGGATAAAAAACAATTATTCAGGTAAATCTATATCGATGGTCAACGTAACGACGCAAACCTAGGCAAGTTTTGATAACTCAGGTTATCTTTTGATTGTGTTTTATAGCCCTGATTTAAGTTGTAGAAGTTTTAATTTGTTTCAATTTTTTTCTTCAATGGAAATTGATTATATATTTTAGTTGCATTTCGGTCATCAGACTTTTAATTTCTGGATTGGTTTGAAATCCTTAATGTATTCGGTATCAATGTTTTGATTTGTTTCAATTTTATTCTTCAATGGAAATTAATTCTACATATTAGTTCCATTTCAATCCACAGACTTTTATTTTCCAATTTGGTTTGAAATTCTTATTTTTTTTTTGGTATCAAAGTTTAGATTTGTTTCAATTTACTATTAATGCTCTAAGATACTTTTAATGTAATAATATGACAAATAAATCTTATAAAATAATTTTTTTTAACAATAATTATGGTGTCATCGATAGTATGACCAGTAATAATTAGAATATTAATTATGTATATAATATTTATAATGACAACTATAATAATTGTTACAACAATTCATTGGTCAATGTTATTTTTGTGAAAAATAACTTACATGTCTTTTTTTTATGTATGATATATCAAATCTCATATTGCGTAAAAAAAAATATGAAACCACACGTAGACAAGACAAGTAGAAAAATTATGCCAAATTATCTACAATAATATCAAGAAAAATTGTTAAAAAATAATCTTTGATAAATGTTAGCAATTGCATTTTTGCTATCTGTAAAATAAATTATTCGTCAAATAGTTAAAATATACCCAATAAACAATTAGTTTATTGCAGACAACAAATAATATATCGTTAGTCAACTTGATCAATTATGGTTTTGCTATCTAACAATTAAATTATTATCTAAATAGTTTAAACAAAACCACCAATCACATTGTTTGCTGCGTAAATTAAATTACTCATCTGTGCCAAATTCCATCATTTGTAATTTTACTGTATGATGATGATATCATTCATGAAACAAATAAAACATACAAAAACAATCAATCAATATGTTCACACGGAGCATATGACTCATTTTAACATAATTTTATTGATTTCAATTATACAATCTACTGATTATATAATTATCAAAACAAACAATTTTAACAGCAAAAGCAATCACATTTAGGTGAAAAAAAACTATTTCTAATCATTTTTATCAGTTATAATTTTAACAAATTAAATACTAAAATAACCAATGATAACACAAAATGTTTCCTACGTAGAAAAAAAGTGCAGGCAAGTTACCTCATATTCCTATAAATCGGCAAACTAAGACTATTAAGAATACCTTGTCAAACTAGCAACCGGATCATTAACTTCAAAAAGTTTAATAACATGTTTTTTTTATAATTTTTTTATATAACTCTTTTCTAAAAAATAAACCCGGCTGAGATATTTTTTTCATACCACAATAAACATATAAGAAAAATTAAAATAAATTATTAAATCTAAATCCCAAAACACATTATAAAAACAAGATTAAAGAAAAAATAAGTGTGGATTACACTTGCTATTGGGTGTCCCCACACCATTTAGCCTTCAAATATAATATATACTGGGAATCACCCCATTGTCAGTGCAAGGTTGATTCACCGGAACTCCTGAAAGATTTTGATCATCCTGTTACGAGGCCTTCTTCTGCTGCTGTTGCCCTTTCTCTTCTTGCGTTAAGGCTCCCAAGGGCCTCAATTCAAATTATTCAAACTCAGCATCATTCACTCCATACATCACTAGAAGAATGCCAACAAGTGTTTACATGAACGAGTTAATAAACAATATGAGTTTAGGAAGATTCTCAAGAGCTATTGTGAAACTTGCCCCAAGCACAAAAAGCATAACGAAGGCTACTAATATCTTCGCCATGTACAAAAAACTGATGTCTGGTTTCGAAGCTGTCTCTGCAGGACGTGAACCATCAGAGCTCTGCTGAAAGTAAAAGAAGATATTACATCATTTAGCTAGGCACACGAAGTTCAAACCCCAGCAAACGTTTACACAGGAGGAGAATAATTCATTGGTTAAAGTTTCTCTGGCAGGAAAAATTATGGAACCAAGCAGCATTATACTCGGATCATAGAAAGATCATTGAAAGATTAGGCCCTTAACCTCGTATTCATCAAGATCAGAGTTCACTCTTCTTCAAATGAATAACTTTCAAATTAAGGCAAGTTTGTGAATGCAATACTGGAATGGATGTGCTGCTACCAGTTCATTTCACATAGATTTATGACATGATTCAAATGCTAAGATAGGCCCAAGCAAATGTATTCACCAACAAAGCCAAATAATTATAAAAGAATTAACAAAAAGATTCACACAAATTATCACAAATATACTGGTACACAACTGGTAGTAAGATTGGCAAATAACAGCAAAGGGGTGTCACCCAGATAGTCGGTCACAGCATGTATTTCCTCAACCAGTAATATGTGCATTTTGCACCACATTCTCAGGCTCTTGCAGAGGAATCTTGCCTGTTTCTTTTCTTAATAAATCTGATATAAGGTCATCCATTATGACTGAAGTAGGCTGGTATGGGTCAAGAAAGATCAACAAAATGGTGCCATATGGTATGCAGAGCAGAATGAACTTGTGGATTCAAACCTTCCAGTCACTCTATATATCAGTATGGCTGACTAAAGATCAAATCATAGTTTTTCATCAAGGTACAAGGACTATTGTCTTTTGTCCCATTTTCTATAGTTTTTCAAATGAAGGCAACCAGCACTTGGCCGTCTACCAACACCAATTAAAAGAAGGAGAGAGTATAGTCCTTCCCGAAGGCTAGCCTATTTCCAATTTGATTCAATTCAATTTCTTCTTCTGACAGACAGCAAATTAGTCTAGAATCTTGAGACAAGTAGTGGTTCAGTGCTGGGAACACAGTGCCAGGCCACAATCCTATGTTTAATTAAAATAATCGTATATAATATAAAATCTTTGAAATCTGAAATGCAAGCCATTCATCTTGACCTCTTCTGGTGAACATATTAGGAAGAAAAGCTAAAGTCAGGTTCCTGTATTTGGTTTTACCCAAAAACACAACCTAGTTTCTACTACTATCTTCCAAATCTCATTAGCATCAGATTTAGGAATTCAGAAAATCAAGCTCATCAACTACATGGTATCAAAATAAATATTGACTCAAACAAAAAAGATCAATAAAACTTATTGACATGTAATTTTTCAAGTTTCGCAAACACATCCAAAATCTTAAATCAAACATTATATGTATATACAGCAACTTGTGCTTAATGGATACAATAAAAAACAAAACTTGATGAAGACAATATAGAAACCCATGCCACTCATGACATACCTGTTTCGGAATGTGCTGAAAGTGCTCTGCTCGTCTAGCACCTACATGAGAAAAGAAACCAGGTTAGCAAAACCAACACCTAAACAAAGTCTACACAGCAACCACAGGAGAAGACAGCAAGATAATCTGCACTAAAAGAAGCTAGTACCACCATAATCTAACACAGTAACTGTTTGCAACTTCCAGCCATTGCCATAATCATCAAGCACCGCATCCGGGCCAAAGCTAATGGGTTCCTCCCTATCCTTAACGGCTTCAATATGCAAAACAAAAGGTGACCCGATATCCAACTTCCTGTTTATCAAAGACACTGCAAATCCCGCCTTGGTGCCTGCTGCAAAGCGACTCGTCTTTCCCAAACTTTTGCACATGACCTCCAAAAACTATTGGACACAGAAAATTGTCGAATATTAAAAAATGAGTTTTATTAATAAATAAATAGCTCATCTCTTCTTAAATGTAAAGGAGCTCCAAATTCTATCCAATCATTGACTCTTTTTTTCAAGAAAAAAAGAGATATCAAGATTCAACAAATCCCATCTAATGGGTGTCTTTCAATTTCATTGAGAATGGTTTTCTTTTTGCTTAAAAATTGAATTAGCTCGATACTGTTTCTTAAATAATAACAGGCAAAAAAAAGAAAAAATAACACTGAGTAAGGCCAATGGATAGCTTGGCAATTTAACAAACACAACAGGACTGTATCAGAAAGACAGAGAAAGGGAGTACAGGAGGCGGAGGAGGAGGAGGAGGCCGGGGAGAATTGACTTTTGAATCTTCTCCTTCTTGTGCTGCCATGATATGAATCCAGAAGGAGAGTTGACCTTCAGCTCGTGGTTTTAATACTAGGCCATATATGGGCTCAATGAGCTAATACATGGGATCGATGTATAGTCAGGCCCAGTTGTGTTCCAACAGGCTCAATACATATTTCAATCCATCTTCAGAAAAGAAAAGAAAAACTATGAAAATAAATTGTTCTGACAAAGTATACTTCATTAAAATAAGACATGCATGAACATTAAGCTCAAGGTTGCTCTTCTCTCTCGCTCACTCCCTCTCCCTCTCTCTCTCTCCCCCTCTCCCTCTTTCTCTTTCTCCCTCTCTCTAACTCTCTCTCTCTCTATATATATATATCGGTGCATAGCTCGTATCACCGCCATCTCCATGCATCACTCCCCAGCTTGAGCAGCACCAGTACTCCTTCCAAAGACACCATCGGCGCGACCTTCTTCATGATCAGAGTCCTTGAGGAGGACGAGCCACAGTTCCCCGTTGCGCCTGAAGGAATAGATCTGCACGTAGTCATCTTGATGGAGCACTCCCACATTCCTCACCATAACGTCATTCCAGCTACTTCTTAACGCAAAGGAACTGCTGTTCTTCATGTCCCACTGCTTCAGCCTCAGTTGACTGATGAATGTGCTATCTCTTTCATCACCAAGACCCAGTTCTACCAATGTTACTCCTATGCCATCTCCATGACAGATCCTCTTCTTCTCAGCACCAATCAGAAGATTTTCCAGCTCATTAATCTGTCTACAAGGCATTGTCAATCGATCATGGTGTGCATTCGTATCAGTTTGGAACAGTTTCTTCCTTATCCTTAGCTTGAAATCCTTGTCCCCATCTTCTCCCAGCAGAGCTTTTATTTCATCAGAGAAATCAAAACCCAGGTCCAGCGCCCTAGATTCACTCTTCCTTCGTTTGCCTGTCGACCTCACTCGCTCCTCATCATCCTCGTCAATATCTTCAACTGCAAAGCATCGTTTTCTGTCGACCCTTTTCTCTTTCTTTCTGCAAAGTCTTCCATATGATGAGTTTGTAAATTGAGCAGAGTTACTGCCATCACCAGGGGAGCTTGTACTTCTCGACCTGGAAGTCTCTCTTTCGGCACCATGGATCCACATCCACAGCAGTTGCTTGACAATTTCCTTTTGCACAACTGTAAATTCCTCTTTATTGTCAACTGTTTCTTGCCAATACTTCTCAAACAGTTGATCAAAAGATCCATCATCATGTTCGTCAGTGATCATGATATATTGGGGTATTATTGCTGGCCTCGATCGAGAATGCATACAAATAGGTTCGAAGCCAAAAGGTTTCAGTTAACTACCAACTTCCCGAGTACAAAACAAAACATATATATATATATAAAGGATAGGCGACATTTTCAAATAATAACAATAATAATTTACAGCTATTTTATTCATGTGGGCCAAATCATCATCCAATTATAATAAAAAGTTAAATCACGTTTGATGACTTCCAAAACATTGCTGATATTGACGTTTTGGAAGTCATCGACATGATTTGGTTCATTTTAATAATTTCAAGAACAATCTTTCCTTTGAACTCTGGTCTGCGTATTTTTTTATTGCTGATATTGACGTTTTGGAAGTCATCGACTTGATTTGGTTCATTTTAATAATTTGAAGAACAATCTTTCCTTTGAACTCTGGTGTGTGTATTTTTTTATTTTGGTCCTAGATTTTTTATTTGTGCAATTTAACTTTTAATTGATCATCAAACTCTAAATTTGTTCAATTTGAACCTGACTTCACATAATTATCTTGAAAAAAATCCAAATCAGTCTCTGAAAATTCCAATATTCTCAATTGAATCCGAATTAAACTCAAAAACTTGATTTTCATAGATTAATCAATATATAACATCCAGAACTGTGATCAAAGTAAAATTGTTATCGGCAATACAACAACTGTGATCAAAGTAATCAGTATATAACATCCAGAACAATCTCTGATGGCTTGTAAGGAAACTAAAAAAGAAAGAAAAAGAAATACATGGTTCAAGACTAGCTAAGGGTGCCAGACCCGGACCTTATATGGGATCAAAAACATGTGGAGAACAACAAGCTTACTCCACTTTTCTGTGACAGGGTGGACCAAGTCTAATCTCACAAGAAGCCTAAGAGACATGATCTCCTGGGAAAACACAAGTCAAAGGTCCTCTTGGTTCTTCCTTGTAGCCAAAACAGCACACGCTACAGACAAGATTATTTTTTAAAAAAAATAATTAATTAAAAAATTATAAAAAATAACCATATTTTATTTCCTACACTATTTTTCAACTATGTTTTATTTTTTAAAAAAAAAATTAGAGACTAAATATGAATAAAATAAAGTTTTGCATCAAAGTGTAAAGGTTTCAAACTAAAGAAAAAAGCTCATCATGAAAAGTGTAATATAAAGTTTCATTTTTTCCTCATTGTCAATTTGATCCTGGTATTTTTAAATTTTCCCAGGATTAGAATTATTTATTTTTCAAAATTTGGCATCAACTAATTAAATATCATAATATTTTTATAACATTGTGATACTCTAATAGAGAAATAATTGAAATAAATTATCAAACCTAATACCCAATCAACATGATATAAAATAATAAGTTAAAAAATCAGTGACAAGAAAAAAAATTCGAGAAAAAAACTATTAAAATCTATAATGTTTTGTAATTGAGTGAACCATATTTAATTTCCATTTCAATGAATTTTATTTTAATATAATATTTATAAATTTCCATAATCGAGACAACTCTATATGGAACCACAAGTAAAATATACAAAGCAGACAAAAGTAAACCATGGATTTCATTTCCCAACAAATTAAATATTGAATAAGCGTAAAAAAAAAAATCAGGTTTGATATACAAACTCGCCATACCCGTAAAATTAAATAACCCTGGACAACATGACAAACCTAAAAACTAGGTAATGAACTTTAAGATTAATAACTTATTTCTTTCTAAAAATTGTTCATTTAAATGAAAGATGATAAAAATATACAACACCCCAACAGTTTGTTTGGAAATTATTAATTTGTTGAGTATCCCTTGAAAATAATTTATTTGGAAATTATTAATTTGTTGAATATCCTTTGGAAATCAGGAAACTGCAAGAAAAAAAAAATCCTTTCTTCAGCTGGATTAGAATTAAAACAAACCTACAGCATTACGTGGTAAAGTCCTCCTGTTATCAAGAAACCTAGTTACTTAAGTCCAGATAGTACAAGGATTTGTATTTCCGGGTAGGGCTTGGATTTGCATGTACATTGCCCTATATAAATACATACAGAGCGCAGCCATCTATAATACCCTAAAGAGTTGAATTCAGTTCTTGAATTTTCTTTTCTTCCGAGCAAGTGATTAGTTTCTTCGAAGTTAGAGATTTAGCGTAGAAGAGGAGAGAAATATATCCCTAAAGATCATGGTACTGCTGTGCAGTTACGGTGAAAGCGATCACCAGTTCATGGGTGATCATATGACTGATGAACATGATGATGGGTCTTTTGATCAACTGTTTGAGAAGTATACGCAAGAAACAGATGACAATGAAGAGGCATTTACATTTGTGCAAAAGGAAATTGTCAAGGGACTGCTGCGGATGAGGATCCATGGTGCCGAAATAGAGTCTTCCAGGTCCAGAAGTACAAGCCCCCTCTGCTCAATTTACACACTCATATGGGATATTGCCTGTCATACCCAAGAAGAAGAGATCAGGAGGTGGGATAAAGAAAGAGAAAAGGGTCGAGAGAAAACGATGCTTTGGAGTTGAAGATATTGACGAGGATGATGAGGAGCTAGTGAGGTCGACAGGCAAACGAAGGAAGAGTGAATCTAGGGCGCTGGACCTGGGTTTTGATTTCTCTGATGAAATAAAAGCTATGCTGGGAGAAGATGGGGACAAGGATTTCAAGCTAAGGATAAGGAAGAAACTGTTCCAAACTGATACGAATTCACACCATGATCGATTAACAATGCCTTGTAGACAGATTAATGAGCTGGAAAATCTTCTGATTGGTGCTGAGAAGAAGAGGATCTGTCATGGAGATGGCATAGGAGTAACATTGGTAGAACTGGGTCTTGGTGATGAAAGAGATAGCACATTCATCAGTCAACTGAGGCTGAAGCAGTGGGACATGAAGAGCAGCAGTTCCTTTGCGTTAAGAAGTAGCTGGAATGACGTTATGGTGAGGAATGTGGGAGTGCTCCATCAAGATGACTACGTGCAGATCTATTCCTTCAGGCGCAACGGGGAACTGTGGCTCGTCCTCGTCAAGGACTCTGATCATGAAGAAGGTCGCGCCGATGGTGTCTTTGGAAGGAGTACTGGTGCTGTTCAAGCTGGGGAGTGATGCATGGAGATGGCGGTGATACAAGCCATGCATAGATAGATAGATATATATATAGCAATGCATAGAGAGATATATAGAGACGAGCGACCTTGAGCTTAATGTTTACTGCGAATCATGCACGTCTTGTTTTAATGAAGTATACTTTGTCAGAACAATTTATTTTCATAGTTTTTCTGTTCTTTTCCGAAGATGGATTGAAATATGTATTGAGCCTGATGGAACACAACTGGGCCTGACTATACATATATTCCATGTATTAGCTCATTGAGCCCATATATGGCCTAGTATTAAAAACAGGAGCAGAAAGTCAACTCTCCCTCTGGATTCATATCATGGCAGCACAAGAAGGAGAAGATTCAAAAGTCAATTCTCCGCCGCACCCCTTTTTTCTTTAATATTTTATACATGGCTAAAAACGATTCTAGCCTCTAATAAGAAAAAATAAATTACTTAAGATCAGGGACAGAATGGTAACTGACCATTATTGTTTATATATTTTTCGAAATCTGTCAGGAGCGTGCGGATCACGCGCCCGACGGTGTCCTCCCTCACGCTACGGTGTGCTACGGTGGCCGGAAATGGGCTGCCGACGTCTCATACGGTGCGTCTCTTCTTGATCTTCCTCCCGATACGGCGCGTGTTTCCACACGGTGGCCGTGGACATGACGGTGGCCGTTGAAATCCGGTTGTTCCGTTTCTCTCTCTCCTGCACGTAAAAGTGCAGGAAAGCCCCCCGGGTTTTTGATTCTTGCATTTCGGTCCCCTGGACTTTTAATTGCGTATATGGGCCTAATTTCGGTTATCGAAGTTTTGATTTTGTTCAATTGAGTCCTTCGATTGCAATGAATTAAATGTTAATGTTTCACTTTGGTCCTCCATCTTTTAATTTCGGTATTCGATTGAAAAGCATAAATATATTCGGTACAGAAGCTTCAATTTTTTCATATTTGTCCTCCGATTTAGAATTAAGAAATCTGATTTGCATGTTAGTCCTTCAACTTTTAATTTTTGATTTCAATCCCTTTATATTTTATTTTCATTTCAACCCTTATACTTTTAGTTTTTGAAAATTTCTAATATAACCCCTACTTTTGTACATGTATATATAAGTGTGTTTAACACAATAATAATAATAATAATAATAATAATAATAATAATAATAAAAATAATAATAATAATAATAATAATAATAATAATTTAATTGTTTTTCTTACTTGCTTCTTTGATAATTGTTTTTTACTCTTCGGGTACTTTTATAATTTTTATTTTTTTGGCATTAATCACAATGGTTATTATTATTATCTTTTGTTTAATAATAATAATAAAAATTATCATTTTATATACATCTTATGTATATAAAATGATAATTTTTATTTGTATTTGTATTTTATTTCTTTGTTTTATCTTTTGTTCAAGTTTCTATCAATTGTTTTACATATGATTTCTTGCAAAAAATATTAATATCGGTATTCTTAAATATATTTAATATAATAATATGATGAATAAATCTTATAAAAAAATTTGGGTTTGAATTTAAATTTATATTTTAAACCTTTTTTTTTCCCTTTAAGAAACGGTAACGTTTTTTTCACATGTATTTTTGATTTTTCAGTGTCCAAGTCAGTTCTTCTCTTTTAACGGGGTTTTTTTTTTTAAAAAAAAACAGAGTATCCGTGACAACAAATTTCTTATAAATAATTTCACCTTCTTGACAAATTTTCTAACAAATTTTATCAAAAGTTTTTTAACAATAGCAATATTCAATCGCATTTTGGTTGAAAAAAACTATTTTGAACAGATTTTATCAATGACAGTTATACTAATTAAATCTTAAAATAACAAAATACAACATTTATAGAATTAATCAATTTTCTACATAAATAAAAAAACTCTGGCGAAGCGAGCAAATCTAATAGTAAGATTTGTGTCTGCCTTTTGTTGCTGAATTAATGCTTTGTTGTTGTGCTCTCTTTTTGAGAATAAATAACTCCTAATAGTAAGATTTTGATGCATATTAAATGACAGGGAAAATCAAAATCCAATACGAATATTTTGTTTATTACCACGGCCATAAAATATTTTTTAAAGAATATATTTTAATTTTTTTCAACGAGAATAGTAATTTTAAATTGTATGAAAATGGATCTTTAAAAATATTATATATAATTATATGACTTTCTATTATTGAGAAATATATATACATTTAAAGAGAATATATCATTTTACATTATTTTGAAAGTTGTGTTTACTTGATGTGACTCTATCAGAAATATTTAGTACCAGTTAAAACAAAGACAAAACAAAGTTATTTTTATTCTGGTTTAAATTCCAGTTTATTCTAGATTTTTCATCTAACTATTAGCCAAAACATTTCAATTTTGTTCCATACATTCTGTTTCGGTCAAATAAATTTTTTTCTCTTTCAAACCTATATATGATATCATTGATTAATTAGTTTCTTGATCCATATTTCTAAGTGATGTCATCATGATTATTATAAAGGGTCTTCATTTGTCTTATTGGGTTTCCAACTAAAAATAAATAACAAATCCAGATACAAGTATATTGAGCTCAGGACATTAACAATACACTAAACCATTTGGGGAAAGCATTATATCTCCCCACACATTTCACAAAGGATTGCAACAGTGCTTTCCCTTTTCTTCTTTTTTCGTTTTGTGCTTCTTCTTCTCTTTTTTTTCTAATCACTTTTTTCTTTTGTTTTGTTTTTCATTTCTTGCTCTCTTTTTTTGTTTTTTTTTCTAAGTTTTTTTTCATATTCTTCCATGAAATGTTTTTTTTGCTGGTTATATTTTTTTATAATTAGGGTGTCTAAGCTAGCTTAAGCGCACCACAATTAATTCTCGGATACAATTTTTTTTATAGCTTTTTTTTATTATGTTTTTTATTATATTTTTTCATTTATTTCCATGAAACATTTTTTTTTCTAGTTATACTTTTTTAATTTTTTTTCTTTTCCACTTATATATATATATATTTTTGTTTTTTATGATCGGGGTATCCGGGTTAGCTTAAGTGCACTACAATTCATCTCCGGATCCAATTTTTTTGATAACCAAGGTGTTCAGACTAGCTTATGCGTACCACGACTAATCCTTGGATCCACTTTTTTTGCTATATTTTTTTCTTATACTTTTGTTTAGTTCACTTATATATTTTTTTATAATCGGGGTTTTCGGGCCAGCTTAAGCATACCATGACTAATTCCTAGGTCGAACTTTTTTTAAAAACAATATGAATTGCTACAGTGCTTTCACATTATAGCATGTATACGTTAATATCGAGCTCCTGATTTTGCCTTCTAGATGTGAATTAATGGGTAATTACATGGGGAACGAGTTGGTGTCAGCAACTAGCTGGTAAGGTTACATGATTTGGCTTACTGTACAAAGGTTGACTAAAAATAAAAGGAAAATAAACAAAACAATTGGAGAAAAATAGTGGAAAATAATCACTAAAGGGGAGAATTTCCTTTGAAGATGTGGCCGTGAAAGAGATCAACTGGTTGAAGGAGTCAAAAGCATTTTAACAAAAAACCTAAAAGAGATTGTTGTTTTACTGTAGGTTCACTGTAGTTGTAGACAATGGTGCACTGTTCACTCACAATTTAATCTGGTGCATCGCGCGCAGACATCTACCTTTTTTTTCCATCAATGAACAATGTATTAACGAAAACCCCCCCGAAAACGATAAAAATCGCCGCCAAACGGAGGGGCTTTGTGGTCATTGCGCATGTCATTCCGGACGATCCGGTCAGGTTCGCCGTACTTTTGCATTTTTTTTATTTTCTAAAAATGGCTAAATACTGATTTAGCCCCTAATAAGACAAAAGTTATGACTTTGGAACAGGAGCATACCGGTAATTGATCATTTTATATTATTATTATTATTTCGATTTACGGTCGGCGCGTGCGGTGCACGCGACCCATGATATTCCACCTCACGCCCTGTTCAGGTGGAGCGTGAGGTATGATCCGGTCACCGGAAATTGGTTGTCGCCGTCTCAATCGATGCGCCGATGTATGTTCTTCCTCCCTATGCGGTGTGTTTTGGCAACGGATGCCCGTGGACGCGACAGTGGCCGGTTAAACTCGTTAGCCATGTTTCTCTCTCTTCTGAACATAAAAGTGCAGAAGAAGCCCCGAGTTGTATACTTTTTCACTTCGATCCCTCAACTTTCCATTTTGTATTTGGTCCTGATTCTATTATATAAGGTTTGATTTAATTCGATTGGGTCCTTCGATTTAAATTAATTAAATGTTAATGTTGCACTTCGGTCCTCATTCTTTTAATTTCCGGATTAGGGTTAAATAACTCAATAAAGTCGGTACACAAGTTTTGATTTTTTCAATTTTATCCTTTGATTTCAATTGATAATATATTTGATTTTCATTTCGGCCCTTATACTTTTAATCTTTGATTTTAATCCCTGGACATTTGATTTTCATGTCGGCCCTTAGACTTTTAATTTTGTATTTTAATCCTTTTATTTTTTTACTTATGGAATAATTCATACTTTTATCCATGTATGTATATGTGTGCTCTTATCTTTTATTTTTAATTTTTTTATGCTCTTATTTATTGAGGTTTTATTTTTTTCTTTTAAATTGGCTCTTAATGTAGTATTTTGAAAATTATAAAAAAGAAAATACATGAGTGCCCTTGGTGGCTTAGAATTAGGTAAAATTAGGTAAAGGGTAAGGTAGTAATTGCATAAACTTATAGATATAAATAGAAAAGAAGAGAAAAGAAAAAGAAAAAAAAAGGAAGATAGATCTGAAATTGAGAGAGAGGATTGGGAAGAGAGGAAGAAAGAAGAAAGAAGAAGAAGAAGAGAAAAGAAGGAAAGAGAAGAGGAGGAGAAAAGAAGAAGGAGAAATAAGTTGTTAAGATAATATATGTGTTTATTTATGTATAAATGTGATTATTAGCTATGATTGGGTTTGTATTGATTGTTAGGGTTTGAGAAATTTATTTGGGTTTGATTGATGAATTAATAGAGATGTTAAGGGTTGAATGTGTTGGGTAATGGTTTAATTAATTGATTGTAGATGATTTTGAAGTTTTGAGATGTTTGGTTTAAGAAAATATTGAGATAAATGGTGAAATAATGTTGAGAAAATTGGAAACCCTTGCTGGAAATTCTGGGCTGAGGTTGAAGATGACAAAATGTCATTTTGGTACTTTTGTGAAAATTACAGTTTGGTCCCCGAACTTTGGAAAAATTACAGTTTGGTCCCTGGGGTGAAATTCGAGATTCTGGACAGAATTGAAGATGAATTATGGATAAAATTTCAGTATAGTTGTGAATTTAAGAGGAGTTCAATTTAGTACTTCAATTTGATAAAATTACGATTTGGCCCTAAAAATATGAGGAAAATTCAGAATGGTCCCTAGGTGAAATAATAGAATTTAAGATTGGTTTGATGGATAATTGAAGCCAATTGGATATATTATTATCAATTTATGAGTTATGTATTTGGAATTAGATTTTGGAAAAAACTTTTGTTTTAGGTTTTGCGAAAAATGGATAGTTTGATTTAAAAACACATAGGATTATGATTTGAACTCTTAGATATGTTATTTAAAAGTATTTTACTTCTTTTGAGTCATTTTGAGTATATCTTCTTTTATATATTCAGATAATCCCGATACTCTACCCGCGGGACATTAGTAAAGTTTTATCAACATTCTGCTTTTGGAACTTGTCTGCTTTTGAGTCTGGTGAGTGGATAATATTTAATATGCATGAGAAATAATATAAATATTTGAATTTGCTGGTATGAATTGGATTATGCTTTTTGATAATATATACCTTGATTATATTCTGATACGATAAAGCATAATCATTTGTTGAATATACGTTCTTGATATGAGCCTATATCTGTTTGTGAAATGATAGCTCCTCATTTGATTGATACCATGAGTTGAGCCTTGAGATATGAATATGTTTGTTGATTATAAGATATGCCTATGGTATGCCAGTCAGAATACCCATGCTAACAGGGTAGTGTTAGCCTTTATGCACATCGTATCTGAAACCCTAGTTGGTCGGGGGAGTCACCAACCTGTGTGGACTGATCATCCCACGGTACGGAGCCTCATGCTCATTGCATTCTGATTTTCTGACGAGCTTTACCTATTGAATTCTTGTTATGACCTATTTGAGAAACCATCACATGTTTGTTTGTAAGAACTTCGAGCCTATTTGTTAATATACTTCTCTTTGCTATATTTATCTCGTATGTATATATTGGATATTATCTACTCATTGAGTTGTTGAACTCATCCTCTCATTATTCATTATTTTCAGGATCGTAGCTTGCTAGCAGGTCAATTTGTCCTACTCTTGGAACCTGCTATTTTGGTTGTACATGATACTTTTGTTCATATGTCTAGTTAGTGTTCCACAAGTAAAACAATATGTAATCAATTCTTGTGTAAGGACAACCGAATTATTTCCGACAATTGAATTATGTATTGAAGTCTATTTTGATATTTCCGTTGCGTAATCATTTGTTGAATGATAAGTTTGTGAGTAAGTTTAGGTTCGCATAGGTGTGGAACCTTGGAGAGGGACCATGCCTATGTGCCGGTCACGAATCCGGGAATCGGGTCGTGACACTTAAATTTTATGTTAATCATTTGAAAATTGATATTTCTTTTTTTTTCTCCCTATGTTTTTTTTCTATTTTCAAGTCAGGTTAAATTTTTTTACCTAATACTTTTTTTTCTTCTGTTAAAGTTTTTTTTTTAAATTTAAACTTTTATTTATTTATTTATTTTCATCATTAACACACTAGTAGTAGTAATAATAATAATAATAATAATAATAATAATAATAATTTTAGTTATTTTTCTTGCTTACTTTTTTTAATGTTTTTTGAGTTGTTTGAAAAAACAATTATCAAGTAAAGAAATTCATTTGACTGGAAAAAAAACCAATAAAAAATAAAACAAAGAGAAAATAAAAAAACATGAAATAAAAATTATTTTCAAGTCAAATGAATTTTTTCAGTTAATAGTTTTTTATTATTTTTTATTATTTTTTATTTTCTCTTTCTGTTATTTTTTTATTGTTTTTTTTCTAGTCAAATGAATTTTTTTTTACCTGATAATTTTTATTTTAGTTTTTTGTTTGATCTTTTGTTAAAGTTATTTAAATTTTTTTAATCTTTCATTTATTTTTGTTTTCTTTTTTTCATTATTTACATAACAACAACAACAACAACAAACAACAACAACAACAACAACAACAACAACAATAATAATAAGAAGAAGAAGAAGAAGAATTATTTTTCTTGCTTACATTTTTTAATTGTTTTTCATCTTTTTTCCTCGAGATAATATGATAATATTTATTATTTTGACAGTAATAACAATGATAGTTTTAGATGTTAAAGCTTAGATGTTGCTATTTTTATAATAGGATGTGGTGATTTGTTTTATTATATTTAATTTTGCATTTATAGATATTATATTTTAATTTTGGATTGGCAAATCCTATTGATTTCTTTAATCCAAACAATTATAAAAATTGTTCACTCAGCCCGCAACATAGTGCGATATAGTTTTTAAATTTTCAAGTGAAATGATTTTTTTTAAAAAATGCTTTCCCCTTTTATTTTTTCAAGTTTCACAAAGTATTATGAGTTCAAAGAAGACTATCCCAGTACCCTGTACATCGATATTGTAAACACATCCAATATCTTAAATCAAACATTATATGAAAATTTTGAAATTGTTTTTTTGAAATAAACTTAAAAAAAGAGTATAAAATTTAAATTTAAAGACACATTTTTTTATAAGATTTATTAATCATATTATTATATTAAATATATTTAAGCATATTAATATTAATTTTAAAAAAACAATTCTAGGTCATTTTTCTCTCTCTTTCTCTATATATATTTTTAGGCGATAATATTCAATAAATATTAAAACATATAATTAGTCTTACATACTTTATAGAGTAATCAAAATGGAAAGTGATTCGTATATTTTTTAATTGTAGATAACCTAGGTAAATTTGTCATTTTATTTTTTATATGAGTTGATTTTTTCCCCTAGTAATATTAAATCTCACACATTATAAATCAAAATATTATAATTACTTTAACAAAAGATCAAACAGAAAAAATTAAATAAAAAAAATTTATCATTGCTATTATTGTTAATTAAATAAAAATTCTTTAATTATCCCGAGAAGAAAAAACTAAAAAACATTAACAAAAGAGTAAGCAAAAGAAACAATTAAATTCTTATCATTATTATTATTAACTAAAAAACATTAACATAAGAGTATGCAAGAAAAATAATTAAATTATTATTATTATTATTATTATTATTATTATGTTAATAATGAAAGAAACAAAAATAAAATAAATGAAAGACTAAAAAAATCCTAAAAACTTTAACAAAAGACCAAACAGAAAATTTTATGGAAACAAAAATTATAAGGTGAAAAATATTCAAGATCAAAGGTAGAAAAAAAACAGAAATATCAACTTTTAAATGATTATAAACACAAAATAAAATTAAAAACCAAAGCTAAGGGAATATTTATATATACATTGACAAAAACAGAGACTATTCTAGAAATATAATAAAAATATAGGAATTAAAATCAAAGATTAAAAGTATAAGGGTCGAAATGAAAATCAAATATATTATCAATTTTAATCAAAGGATGAAATTGAAAAAATCACAACTTCCGTACTGAATATATTAAGGTTTTTAAACCTAATCCGTAAATTAAAAGGAGGACCGAAGTGAAACATTAACATTTAATTAATTTCAATAGAAGGACTCAATTAAAAGGGAAGGGACCGAATCACAAAGTCAAAATTGGGGGCCTCTCCTGTACCATAGAGAAAATTAGAAGTCCAGGGACCGAAGTGAAAAGTCAACAAACCTGGGGGACTCTCCTGTACTTTTGAGTGCAGGAGAGAGAGAAACAAAACAAATGGTTTTAACCGGCCACCGCCGCGTACACGGACACCGGGTGATGCAACGCGCCGCACCAGAAGGAAGACGACGCGGAGGCGCTTTGCCATAGACGTCGGTAGCTCCTTTTCGGTCATCGTATAACGCCTCACGCGTCACCTTAATAGGGCGTGAGGCGGAACACTGTCTGTCGCGTGTTCCACAAGTGGCGACAGTATTTCGAAAAAAATAATAATAAATGTTGTGCAATTATCGGGATACCCTTGTGTCTAATTCATCTATTTTGTCTTATTGGGGGCTATATCTTTATTTAGTCATTTGCAAAAAATATTAAAAAAAAAGTGACGGACAGGACAGTTCGGTACATGCATAATTACCTCCGCACTCCTCCAGCGTGAAACCGTTTTTTATCCTTTTCGAGGGACAAAAACATTATTCCACTGTTCACAATAGGGAAAAAAAAACGGACGGACTCGCATGATGGACGGAAACAAATTGCTAGTGAACAGTACGCATGAGTGTGTACATACAGTAAAACACCTCGCTATTTTAGTGTTTTTGTTAATAAATTCATTGAAGATAACAGATGGTTGCTTTGACCGGTTTCAGGCTCCAGTTTCTAAAACGATTGTTCATGTAGGCAGACCAAAGTCTTCTCTTTGCCGTACTTGTATTGCACGTAACCACTTCCCCGATATGTATGTATACTCGTAACTTCCTCTATCACGCGGCCTGTTGCAAGTTGGACTATTTTTTAAAAACAAAACTTAAAAATAGATGTTAGGAGTATGAAGATTTTTTTTTAAAATATTATTAAATACAATTACCTTCAAAAAGTACCTTGTCAAACTAGCAACCGGATCATTAACTTCAAAAAGTTTAATAACATGGTTTTTTTATATATATAATTTTGTTAATTTAACTCTTTTCTTAAAAAATAAACCCTGCTGAGATATTTTTTTCATAACCAAATTAACCATGTAATAAGAATTAAAATAAATTATTAAATCTAAATTCCCAAAACACGTTATAAAAACTAGATTAAATAAAAAATAAGTGTGGATTACACTTGCTACTAGGTGTCCCCACACCATTTAGCCTTTAAGTATAACATATACTGGGAATTACCCCATTGTCAGTGCAAGGTTGATTCACCGGAACTCCTGAAAGATTTTGATCATCCTGTTACGAGGCCTTCTTCTTCTGTTGTTGCCCTTTCTCTTCTTGCGTTAAGGCTCCCAAGGGCCTCAATTCAAATTATTCAAACTCAGCATCATTCACTCCATACATCACTAGAAGAATGCCAGCAAGTGTTTACATGAACTAGTTAATAAACAATATGAGTTTAGGAAGATTCTCAAGAGCTATTGTGAAGCTTGCACCAAGCACAAAAAGCATAACGAAGGCTACTAATATCTTCGCCATGTACAAAAAACTGATGTCTGGTTTCGAAGCTGTCTCTGCAGGACGTGAACCATCAGAGCTCTGTTAAAAGTAAAAGAAGATATTACATCATTTAGCTAAGCACACGAAGTTCAAATCCCAGCAAAGTTTACACAGGAGGAGAATAATTCATTAGTCAAAGTTTCTCTCGCAGGAAAAATTATGGTACCAAGCGGCATTATACTCGGATCATAGAAAGATCATTATCAGATTAGGCCTTTGACCTCCTATTCATCAAGATCAGAGTTGACTCTTCTTCAAATGAATAACTTTCGAATCAAGGCAAGTTTGTGAATACAATATTGGAATGGATATGCTGCTAACAGTTCATTTCACATAGATTTATGACATGATTCAAATGCTAATATAGGCCCAAGCAAATGTATTCACCAACAAAGCCAAATAATTATAAAAGAATTAACAAAAAGATTCTACAAATTATCACAAATATACTGGTACACAACTAGTAGTAAGATTGGAAAATAACAGCAAAGGGGTGTCACCCAGATAGTCGGTCACAGTATGTATTTCCTCAACTAGTAATATGTGCATTTTGCACCACATTCTCAGGCTCTTGCAGAGGAATCTTGCCTGTTTCTTTTCTTAATCAATCTGATATAAGGTCATCCATTATGACTGAAGTAGGCTGGTATGGGTCAAGAAAGACCAACAAAATGGTGCCATATGACCAGTCACTCTATATATCGGTATGGCTTACTAAAGATCAAATCATAGTTTTTCATCAAGGTACAAGGACTATTGTCTTTTGTCCCACTTTCTATATTTTTTCAAATGAAGGCAACCAGCACTTGGCCGTCTACCAACACCAATTAAAAGAAAGAGAGAGTATAGTCCTTCCCGAAGGCTATCCTATTTCCAATTTGATTCAATTCAATTTCTTCTTCTGACAGACAGCAAATTAGTCTAGAATCTTGAGACAAGTAGTGGTCCAGTGCTGGGAACACAGTGCCAGGCCACAATCCTATGTTTAATTAAAATAATCGTATATAATATAAAATCTTTGAAATCTGAAATGCAAACCATTCATCTTGACCTCTTCTGGTAAACATATTTGGAAGAAAAGCTAAAGTCAGGTACCTGTAGTTGGTTTTACCCAAAAACACAACCTAGTTTCTACTACTATCTTCCAAATCTCATTAGCATCAGATTTAGGAATTCAGAAAATCAAGCTCATCAACTCCATGGTATCAAAATAAATATTGACTCAAACAAAAAAGATCAATAAAACTTATTGACATGTAATTTTTCAAGTTTCGCAAGGGATTATGAGTTCAATGAAGACTATCCCAGTACCCTGTATAGCGATATTGTAAACACATCCAAAATCTTAAATCAAACATTATATGTATATACAGCAACTTGGGCTTAATGGATACAATAAAAAACAAAACTTGATGAAGACAATATCTAGCCACTCATGACATACCTGTTTTGGAATGTGCTGAAAGTGCTCTGCTTGTCTACCACCTACATGAGAAAAGAAATCAGGTTAGCAAAACCAACACCTAAACAAATTCTACACAGCAACAACAAGAGAAGACAACAAGATAATCTACAGTAAAAGAAGCTAGTACCACCATAATCTAACACAGTAACTGTTTGCAACTTCCAGCCATTGCCATAATCAACAAGCACCGCATCCGGGCCAAAGCTAATGGGTTCCTCCCTATCCTTAACGGCTTCAATATGCAAAACAAAAGGTGACCCGATATCCAACTTCCTGTTTATCAAAGACACTGCAAATCCCGCCTTGGTGCCTGCTGCAAAGCGACTCGTCTTTCCCAAACTTTTGCATATGACCTCCAAAAACTATTGGACACAGAAAATTGTCGAATATTAAAAAATGAGTTTTATTAATAAATAAATAGAATGAATGAACCCATAGCTCATCTCTTCTTAAATGTAAAGGAGCTCCAAATTTTATCCAAGCATTGACTCTTTTTTTCAAGAAAAAAAGAGATATCAAGATTCAACAAATCCCATTTAATGGGTGTCTTTCAATTTCATTGAGAATGGTTTTCTTTTTGCTCAAAAATTGAATTCACTCGATACTGTTTCTTAAATAATAACAGGCAAAAAAAAGAAAACATAACACTGAGTAAAGACAATGGATAGCTTGGCAATTTAACAAACACAACAGGACTGTATCAGAAAGACAGAGAAAGAGAGTACAGGAGGCGGAGGAGGAGGGGGCCGGGGAGAATTGACTTTTGAATCTTCTCCTTCTTGTGCTGCCATGATATGAATCCAGAGGGAGAGTTGACTTTCAGCTCGTGTTTTTAATACTAGGCCATATATGGGCTCAATGAGCTAATACATGGGATCGATGTATAGTCAGGCCCAGTT
Source organism: Salix exigua (assembly GCA_032356905.1). Classification (NCBI taxonomy): domain Eukaryota; kingdom Viridiplantae; phylum Streptophyta; class Magnoliopsida; order Malpighiales; family Salicaceae; genus Salix; species Salix exigua. The sequence continues at coordinate 4,828,774 of CM063600.1, forward strand.
GTGTTCCATCAGGCTCAATACATATTTCAATCCATCTTCAGAAAAGAAAAGAAAAACTATGAAAATAAATTGTTCTGACAAAGTATACTTCATTAAAATAAGACATGGATGAACATTAAGCTCAAGGTTGCTCTTCTCTCTCTCTCTCTCTCTCTCTCTCTCTCTCTCTCTCCCTCTCTCTCTCTCTCTCTCTCTCTCTCTCTCTCTATATATATATATATATATATATATCGATGCATAGCTTGTATCACTCTCTCTCTCTCTCTCTCTCTCTCTCTATATATATATATATATCGATGCATAGCTTGTATCACCGCCATCTCCAGGCATCACTCCCCAGCTTGAGCAGCACCAGTACTCCTTCCAAAGACACCATCGGCGCGACCTTCTTCATGATCAGAGTCCTTGACGAGGACGAGCCACAGTTCCCCGTTGCGCCTGAAGGAATAGATCTGCACGTAGTCATCTTGATGGAGCACTCCCACATTCCTCACCATAACGTCATTCCAGCTACTTCTTAACGCAAAGGAACTGCTGCTCTTCATGTCCCACTGCTTCAGCCTCAGTTGACTGATGAATGTGCTATCTTTCTCATCACCAAGACCCAGTTCTACCAATGTTACTCTTATGCCATCTCCATAACAGATCTTCGTCTTCTCAGCACCATTCAGAAGATTTTCCAGCTCATTAATCTGTCTACAAGGCATTGTCAATCGATCATGGTGTGCATTCGTATCAGTTGGGAACAGTTTCTTCCTTATCCTTAGCTTGAAATCCTTGTCCCCGTCTTCTCCCAGCAGAGCTTTTATTTCATCAGAGAAATCAAAACCCAGGTCCAGCGCCCTAGATTCACTCTTCCTTCGTTTGCCTGTCGACCTCACTCGCTCCTCATCATCCTCGTCAATATCTTCAACTGCAAAGAATCGTTTTCTGTCGACCCTTTTCTCTTTCTTTCTCCCACCTCCTGATCTCTTCTTCTTGGGTATGACAGGCAATATCCCATATGATGAGTTTGTAAATTGAGCAGATCTACTGCCATCACGAGGGGGGCTTGTACTTCTGGACCTGGAATACTCTCTTTCTGCACCATGGATCCTCATCCACAGCAGTCCCTTGACAATTTCCTTTTGCACAAATGTAAATGCCTCTTCATTGTCATCTGTTTCTTGCGTATACTTCTCAAACAGTTGGTCAAAAAACCCATCATCATGTTCATCAGTCATATCACCCATGAACTGGTGATCGCTTTCACCGTAACCGCACAGCACTGGTACCATGATCTTTAGGGATATATTTCTCTCCTCTTCTACGCTAAATCTCTAACTTCGAAGAAACAAATCACTTGCTCGGAAGAAAAGAAAATTCAAGAACTGAACTCAACTCTTTAGGGTATTATAGCTGGTTGCGCACTGTATGTATTTATATAGGGCAATGTACATGCAAATCCAAGCCCTGTCCGGAAATACAAATCCTTGTACTATCTGGACTTAAGTAACTAGGTTTCTTGATAACAGGAGGACTTTACCACGTAATGCTGTAGGTTTGTTTTAATTCAAATCCAGCTGAAGAAAGGATTTTTTTCTTACAGTTTCCTGATTTCCAAGGGATATTCAACAAATAATAATTTCCGAACAAATTACTGAAAGACAATACCTGAATATATCAGTATTAGATCATTGAGCTGACTTGGTATTTTAATTGATGAAGTGATTTGAGGAAATTGAAAGCTGGATCATGACGATACATATTGTATCTGTAGTTTGTTAGGTCTATATATATATATATGATTTACAATGGCAATTTCATTAATGCCTTTCTTATGGGAATATTTCTGGTTAAAATAGATTACATGGACGGATCTTTTCCGTTTTTGTATGGTGTTAGTCTTTGGGACCGAACAATAAAATTGTATTAAATTTTAAAAATTACATGTGTTTGTTCTTCAGTTTGGTAAATTTAACTTTTTAAAAAAAATTATTTTTATCAATTTCACCTGGTGATAATTGAGTTTTATAATTTATTTTGTTTTGTTTTATGTGGTTTGCAATTATCTATTTTTATTATATATATTTAAATAAATAATAATCTAGAAAAAAAATAAGTTATTCACCTCAATAAAATTTCATTGCCTAGTTTGTAGAATTGACGTGTTGTCTGCGGTTACCTGATTCATGGATTTGGTAGAGTTGTATCAATTATGGAAACTTATGAATATTAAATTAAAATAAAATTCATAGAAACTGGAAAATATATTTCACTCACTTACAAAACACTATATATTTTAATAGTTTTTTTCTTTAAGATTTTTTTTTCTTGTCATTGATTTATATATATATATATATATATATATATATATATATATTATGTTGATTGGGTATTAGGTTTTATAATATGTTTTAATTGATTTTCTATTAGAATATCACAATGTTAGAAAAACATTATGCTATTTAGTTGATGTTCAATTTTGAAAAGAAAAAAAAAATTATTACTTGTGAAAATTTAAAAATACAAGGATTAAAATTGACAATGATGCAAAAATGAAACTTTATATTACACTTTTCGAGATGAGCTTTTTTTCCTTAGTTTGAAACTCACACATTGATCCAAAACTTTATTTTATTCATATTTTAGTCTCTAATTTTTTTTAAAAAAAAACAGTATTTGAAAAACGGTATAGGAAATAAAAAGTGGTTTTTTGGACTAATTAACCTAAGTCTTTCTAAAACATCATCATTCTAATATATTTCTTTATAAAAAATAATTATTTCAATATCATTTATAAAGACAAACCAAGTTCATGCTAGGCAAACAAAATCACAAGTAAAATCATTTTAATTGACCAAAGTTGGTTTAATAATATTACAGTAAAGCATTTTAAAATTATTTTTTCTTATAAATATATTAAATAATATATATTTTTATTTTTTAAAATATATTTTTAAGATCAAAATATCAAGATAATATTAAAACATTAAGAAAAACCTAATTTAAATAAAAAAATCTTCATAAGCGTGTTTGTAACCGACTCCCAAGGACAACATAATTAAGGCGTGTATGAGAATTTTTTGGAAAGTTCTCTTTGAAAAATATATATATATTTTTTATTTTTATTTTTTATTTTAAATTTTAAATTATTAATATTTTTTGTAAATTATTTTAATATACATATATCAAAAATTATTTTAATGTTTTTTTTAACCAGACTCCTTCCTTCCAAACAGCTTAAGCTCAGGCATCTGCTCTCTTCTTTCATCATGCCCTTCATCTGGCCATTAACGCTTTTTTTTCCTTACGTTTTCTTCCTAAGCTCTTACCCCGCACTGCTGTTTTGCTGTTCTCTCTACCAGGCTACTTACTTAATATTTCATTGACCTGACAGTTGACTCTCGAAGCTAACTCTCATCTGTAGAAAAATAGAAGGGGATGTGCGTGGCTTGCTGGAAGGGATTGTAACTTGTGAGATCCGCAGTTTTAATTCTACAGGTCTGACAAGATGTTCATGTGGAGGCCAAAAACAGGTGATATTTTCCTCATTTCAGTTGGGTGGCTATTCATGTTGGAGTGTTGATTTAGAATTTGATGTGTTCCAAGTGAAGATTTGATCTCTATGATTACAGTAAATTATGAATTGAGTTTGTTCGTGTATTGAAGAGTTAAAAGGAAAACAGTAGAAATGAGGAACCCCAAAGTGAAAATGGAAATTTGTTGGTCAGCAGATATAATAGCCAGCAACCTGGACCTCTTAACTGAGATCCTATTGTGGACACCTGCAAAATCTCTCCTGAAATTCAAGTGCGTATCAAAACGATGGCACTCTTTGATTTCTGACCCCAAATTCTGCATCAACCACGCCCGCTGTCAACGGATGCTGAACCGTACAGCGGATGCTCTCATGCTCAGCAATTGCTTTAAATCCACTCCTGAATTCCAGCTTGTCCCTCTCGAACACTCCATTAAAGTCCCCTTCTTCGATTATTTTAATGTTTCCGAGGTCTTAATAAGACATTCTTGCAACGGCTTGCTTCTGTGCTACTGTGAATTGTTGGATAAACCCGAACATGTGAAGACGAAACAAATGAAAAATTGTTGGCGTTCTGAGTTCAGATATTTAGTTTGTAATCCCACTACTAAGCAACTCAAGATGCTCTCTTCCAAAACCTGCATATTTGTCGATGAGCTTGGCGTTTGATCCTTTGATATCTCCTTACTACAAGGTTGTTTGTATTTGCAAAGGGAATTCATCGGGGCAAACATTTCAAATTGATGTTTATTCATCAGAGACTGAATCATGGAGTCTACTTCCTATTCTTTTCACAATGCCATTGGGAATGACATATTCTAATGGAGTATTTTTGGATGGTTCTGTTCATTGGTACAGTTATGCAGAGACCTCACTGTAAGACATTCTTGCAACGGCTTGCTTCTGTGCTACTGTGAATTGTTGGATGAACCCGAACATGTGAAGACGAAACAAATGAAAAATTGTTGGCGTTCTGAGTTCAGATATTTAGTTTGTAATCCCACTACTAAGCAACTCAAGATGCTCTCTTCCAAAACCTGCATATTTGTCGATGAGCTTGGCGTTTGATCCTTTGATATCTCCTTACTACAAGGTTGTTTGTATTTGCAAAGGGAATTCATCGGGGCAAACATTTCAAATTGATGTTTATTCATCAGAGACTGAATCATGGAGTCTACTTCCTCTTCTTTTCACAATGCCATTGGGAATGACATATTCTAATGGAGTATTTTTGGATGGTTCTGTTCATTGGTACAGTTATGCAGAGACCTCACTGTATTTTCACATTGATAGTCAGTCTGTTAAGGAAATGCCGATGCCTTGGATGTTTTTATCGGAAGGTATTAATTTGGATATTATGTACTTCGGGGAGTCTCGAGGTCATATGCATTTGGTACTGACCAAGGACTGTTCCTCTTTAGAATTTGATGTTTTCGAGATGGAATTCGAATATACAGGATGGTCTTTAAGCTACCATGTAAATCTTCAATCTATGAGAATGGTGTTTCCAGAACTAACATGGAACTTCATTAACAAGAATGCTGTATTTTCAGTATTGAGTATTATTCAGGGCGAAAAGGATGAGGAGAAGAAGGCTGTGGTATTTGTGGATGGTAGAGCTATGTCCTATAATCTCTGTGATGGGACATCAATCAAGATCTGTGATTTAGAACCAAGACCTGGACATTCTGATTTTGCTAGAGTATCATGGCGTTATACAGGGTGTGCCTATGCATACTTTCAGTCCCTCGTTTCTGTTTGAGCACAACTTTTTGGCAGGTATATAGCTATCAGCTTGCTGTTTTAAGTAATTTTTGTTTTGCACAAATTCCAGGCCTTTGACTGTTTAAGCATTATATCCAGCATACATTTAGAGATGAATGATGCTTCGTATGACAACAATTGTTTACGTGGTAATTAATAACCCCTGCTCATATAGAAAATTGCACTGCTTTATTCTGCTTTTGGCAAAGCAGCTTAGTTAGATTTTATGATGGGAAATTAAATTACATTTTTCCCTTATCAAGAAACCATCTCATCTAAAAACTTAAGCTATTAGGTGAGATCCCAAAATATGATTTATATTGTTCTCTAACACTGTCTCTCAAGTGAAAGTCTTTTGGACTTGAAATTTGTAGAGACCCACACTACCTTGTGCTTAATTTTTATCAAATAGAATGAGGGTAGTGTTCAAACTCGGGATTGCGTGGTTAACAAAGTTTTAATACCATGTCAATGAACCTTCTCACCTAAAAGCTTAAGCTGTTAGGTGAGATCGCAAGATATGATTTATATTATTCTCCGACATCACTTTTCTCATGTGGAATAGAAAGTTTTAGGTTTCATAAGAACTTGTCAATTAACCAAGAGGTTTTCAGCTCAAATTTCTAATTTACTCGTAATGTTTTTTTATATAAAATTATAGTTTCATGTTAAGGAATTTTTATTAGAGAATAATTTCCTATTAAAATTTAACTCTAAGAGTGAGAGAGCATATTTTTAATTTGACCTCAATGCTCTTTTCTCTTGCTTTTTTTAATGGTGCAACTTATTGGTGTACTGAAGAATAAAAGCTCTTGCCAACTTATCATGTAGTGAGACCTTTTAAAGATAATACGAACGTTTCTCGTGTGTTTATTTGCTAGAGTTTAGCAAGGTATTGTCTACTTTAGAGAGTCCTAAGGTCATTTGTATTTCATAAAAACAAATGTCTTATACTTTTAAATTTGATGCTATGATAGTCTTTAAAATACCATTTACATCTTCAATCTCCTTCTGCATTTTCAATATCAAGTGTTATTTACAATGAAAGAGGAAAACTATAATATTTATTGGATAATAGAATTGTCCTATAATATCTGTGATGATACAGTACACAAGAGTGATAATTTTGAGCCAAAACCCACAAGGGAATGTTGGTTTCAGATGGACTTGGATGATGTTATAATTGTCTATCCATATTGTCAACCCCTTAGTTGCGTATGAATAAGATACTTGTATTTGACATATCATTCTATTATTATCCCCATCAAATTATATTCTTGAAATTGTGAAAAAATTTCCATTTGTTTAATTTGAAAGAGAATTGTATGATATTGTATTGATAAATTGAGAATATTTAATTGCTTTTTATACTAAAGAAGGAACCTAAAACCCATTGGAGAAACATTGTAGCTCTGTACTTACTAACAATGTTTACTTGGAGTGTAATTAACAATATTTTGTTTCTTCACCAAAAACAAATTATTATCTTTCAAGGGCAATAAAGTCTTTTCTCTTAGATTAATTGTCATTTTCTAGGGACAAATAAATATTTTTCTATCTTGGTTGTATATTGATATGACTAGAATATCCTTGACAAAAAACAAATCTTGTATCAAGGTTTTTTTATTTATTTTCACAATAGCTTTTTGTTATTACAATTTAAATTTAGGATCAATTTGGTGTTTACCATATATAAAAATAATAAACAATTAAAATGCAAGGCAAAACAATGAAAATACCCTTAAAATAAAATAAAATAAAAGAGTGAGGTAAGTGAGTATTTTCAGGTTTTCACAATGATTTTTTTTGTAAATAGAAAATCAACTCAAAAGCACTTTAGTATTTTGCTGGAAAAAAAGAACATGCATGTGTGGCACTCCCGGCGATACATGAGAGGTGCCCATGCCTTTTGGATGTTACATACGAAACCTACCACTTTCAAAAATGCACTCTCATAAAGTCATCTTGGAAAATTGTGATGGAACCATCAACTGAATATACACCAATAATTTCCGAGCATATTATTGCAAGATGCTTTTTCTCTTCACAAATAATTGTTTTCTTTTCCTCGATGGAAACAGTCCCCAGCCTTCTTTCAAGAATGAATTAATTGTTCAGAAGATTCACCTTTCATTTCATTTCCTTGCGGGTGGGATAAGTTCCTTCAGCAACAAGACCTCGTAATCTGATTAACAGAAACTGCAGGATTCTGGATGGCAGCGTGATTCAATCGACTCTTTCCTGTCCATTACTCTCAATCAGTTAATTCTGTATTTTGTGTTTGTTCATGTGTTATTGCAACTGTATGCAATATGCATGAGGATGCAAGCATCTATATGTGCATTCAGTCTGGCATATGCATGAGGATTCCAAAAATGCCTGACTTCATCTATCCACCAGTATTACCAGCTAAAGATCATCATTAGAATGCCTAAATACAATATTGGAACAGGAACATGTTTAATAATTATATTCTTTAATTAAACATCTTATACAAATGATCATCACATTTTAGTAAATGTAAAGATCAGACTGAAATATATATATATATATATATATATAGCAGATAACAAAAAACAGGATAAAAAAAATTGAGCTATGAATGAAAAACAGCGATCGGATGAAGAAAAAAAAAAGCATGCTCTGGATGTACATCTTGAATTGCATGTTATTTCTCTGCAAAGATGAGCATAGAAAACTAGAAACCCCAGAAGGGAAATACCTGGTGTTAAAGATACGAGTATAATCCAAATTCCAAGCATATAATTTTAACAAGATAGGTAGAAGACGAGTAACTAGTTCTTGGTCAATAAGAATTTGCCACAATATTTCAAATTCCATGTTAGTCAAGGGTATGCATATTCATAACTAGTTCTTGTTCCATTTCACATGTTTTTTTCCTCCTGAAGAAAAGTATTCAATAAAATCAATCTCTATCATGACATTTCAATTATAATCGCTAGCAATTATTTCCAAACATGCATTATTTTTAGTAGCATTTCTATAATCAGGTTGGGAAGTGACCTACTTGGTGAAGAGCTAACTACAGGCCCCAGTAGATACTTAACACACCTACTTGATTGCAAAGATGCACACACGTGCACAAACATGAATGAATGTATAGGGAGAGGGTAGCATCTAGGTCATACCTTTAGGTCTTTTTCTCATCATCTTTTACCACAATAACAAAACCAACTTGTCCTTGAATGAAGAACAGAAATTGTTTACTATCCAATCTTAGCTTCTCCATTCACTAAACTATTTTCATCTTTGCTTGTGATGCTACTGACAGTTCTACTACGGTTCTTCTGTGGTCCATCTCTGGCAGAACTGGTTAATCTCTTGTAAACCTTCTTTTTTGAAAGTGGAGCATCCTCTACTGAATCAACTTTGATGGGATTTACAAATTTTGAAGCACTGCTTTTATCCTTTGACTGTTCAGTATTCCCTTCAGTTAAATCCCTTGCCTGCTCCTCTACACTGGACTTCTCCAAAGTTGCTTCAGGAAGTAATGCTTTGCGACTAAGGCGAAGTTGTCCCTTTTCATTTACCTGCATAAACACAAGTATTAGAGAGCTATTTCTGTCAAACTTGTGTCAGGAGCAACAATTTAATAATTAAACCTACTGCATTATCAATCTTTTTCTGTCCCTGAATTCACTACACTGAAGGAAACCTAAATCCAGTTTCAAAAAAACTATTGCTAACATAATAGGTTTAAATAACTTCAGAAGTTGGCTAAAAAAAGCTTGTCGCGGAATTAAACTTGTGTTCGTGTGATTGCATGACTGGATCTTCCCTACCTCAATGAGTTTAACATCAACACGATCTCCAACTTTGAAAGCCTGTAAAAGAATAGGGTAGAGATTTTAACTTTCTGACATGATAAAAGGACTAATTATTATTGCTAATATAATGGGGGAAGTAGGGGACTAAAAAAGGCACTGCTTACATCTTCTGCCTTCGGCAACCAGTTTGAACTCAGTTCACTAATGTGGCAGAGTCCCTGCCAGAATTCAATAGTCGAGAAATTCATGAGATTCTTTTCTTCCCCAGACAGGATTTGTATATGACTTCAGATATGCTTGTTTATATACCAAACATAATCTTCTGTAAATACCACACCTTGTAAATGGAACTTAATTTGATTACATGATGTATTTTAACTTTTACTTTTTACCAAGCAAGCAAGAAAGTCCTGTGTTCGACAAATTTGAATGGAAATATAGAAAGTTATAGTGAAAGGACAATCTTTTTATGAGATTTGGAATTGTAGTGTCACATAGATGATAGAACTACAATTACAACAAATATCAAAGTTCTTCAAGTTATAGTGAAAGGACAATCTTTTGTTGTAATTGTAGTTCTATGTGACACAAACTTTTCAAAGCAATAAATTGGTTTATGATGAACTTAAACTACTTTCCTTCCTGGTAGTTAGAACTCAAAAGTGTTAATAATTTGCCATAAGCAATACAATAGTTAGGAAGATATTGACTTTTATCAAATTGTGTAATGAAACTATATACCTCACGCCCTGGGGCTATCTCAACAAAAACTCCATAAGGAGCTACTGATTTGATCTCACAGTTCCTGAGTAGTAAGAGAAAACAAAGTCATATAGTTGTCATATTCACAATCATCATGTAACAGACACTAGACAAGCTATAAATTGACGGCATACACTTAATAATCATGAACTTGTCCCCATTAATCTGCCGCTTTACTTCCATAATAGAAGGAAGAAAAAAAGAAAGCTATTTCATTTTTTTGTAACTTTATCTTGAGTAAAATGAAACAAAAAAGACAGAAAAGGGGGAAGAAAGAGTTCATGAAAAGGACATACTTGTAGATATCACCAACTCCTGGAACCATGGTTAGTTGACTAATAATGGATTTGGACTTCTCTATACTTGACAAATCCTTCGCAGTAATTTTTACCTGCAAAAGCCAATGATTTAAAAAGTTGCATTGATGTCAGGTCACACAACCAATGGAAATAAACTCTGTATCTGATTTTACAGTTCCATCATCCTGTGTGTCAATAGCATCTACTCCAGTTTCTTCTATGATACTCTTCACCTTCTTCCCACCAGAGCCAATGATAATGTTAACTTTCTCTGGATTGACCTATAAGACAATATTATTATAATTGGGAATATGTGAATTAACACATCATTGACTATAAATTCTACTTTCAACAGAAAGCAAAGGAGGGTGTATAGAAAACAAGCAAACCTTCATAACATGAATCAATGGGGCATACTTAGAAAGCCTTTTAGAAGGGGAAGGTGAGCATTTCAACATTTCAGCTGAACCATAGAATATGAAAAGAGAGAAAAAGAAAAATTAGCTGAAATGACCTGATCAAATATGATAACTCAAACAGGTGAAAACGAGTGCTTCCAACAAATTTAAATCAGAAGCATACCAGCAACTCTAATAAATTAAGAAAATGGTAATATTTAATTATGGCATTATGTAATGACTACAGTTCTACGGATTTTTGGCTAGATAACATACAACTATTAACCAAACAAATTTAAAAGAACTAGGAAAAAAAAAAGCTTGAACAGTTTCCAGTACCAAGAATATGCTTTCGGCCATCCCTTGCTTGCAGCAGCGCCGTCCTCATGACAGGTAAAGTAATTCCTCCAACCTATCATGTAAAAATTGCAAGTGATTATGATTCAAGGGTTACCGAAGATCAGCTCATGAAACTGAACAACTCCACTGCTATAAGGTTGGCAACAGGAGGTTGATTAAGAGGCAAAACATGCTCTCTAGACAAAAAAACACGAAAGCTGCCAAGAATGCATAAGAGTTGTAAGGATAATGACCTTTATGTCCATCTGAAATGCAGTTACTCCATCTTCATTTCCAGCAACCTGCAAAGACCATATTTATAAGGGGATCTTTCTGACGCAATTGTACTATACCCTTCCTTCTGAACTTAAACAAGCATATTATAAGTCCAACAAATATATGATCAAGAATAATGCAAACAGCATATAAATAGAATAGAAGTACAATGAAGGAAAATAACATTAAGTATTACCTTGAAATCCATATCTCCAGAAGCATCTTCTGATCCAGTTATATCAGACAAAATGAGTGGTGTTCCATCACCCCCAAATTCCTCAGTGTTGAGAACCATACCCATTGCAACACCAGCAATCATACATTTCACAGGAACACCAGCATCTTGTAGTGCCAAACAGCCCCCACAAACAGAGGCCATGCTGTTCAACAATAGGCACTAAATAATAAGAGTCAAAACACATAGCAAATACTCAACATGAAGTACAAGGACTGAAAAGAGAGTTTCAGCACCCATCAAAATGATATCAAATGTCAAAAATGCTGTCAGAAGTCTGGCCCATGGTCTAATTGTATAACTAAAACATTAGCACTTTTTATTGCTTCTGACCTTGAGGAGCCATTGCTTTCTGTGATTGTACTCTCAACTCGTACAGTATAAGGAAAATCATTTTCAGAAGGTAATATAGGTTCAAGAGCTCTCTCAGCAAGCATTCCATGACCGATTTCTCTTCTACTAGGTGCTCCTATGCGGCCTACTTCTCCAACACTTGATGGAGGAAACGAGTACTGAAACATTAGAACAAGGAGATGAATTTTCAGTAGTAAATCCAAGTGCAATTCTTATTAGCGAACCAGTATTTTTTAAAAAGATAAATTAATTTGTGTGGAAACAGCATAATTATTTATCATGATCAAGAATTCCCAATTAAACATGCAAGCAGGTGCTGAGTTATAGTATCTGCGACCTGCAATCATGACCATGAACATTATCACAACCTCAATTCAAAACCATGCTGAGTATGATTGGAAGCATCCAAATGCAATAGTTTCAGCAAGCAGGAATTATATTAGTGTAATTAGCTAAATGCTTTAAACTTTAGTTATCAAAATGCTGCAATGCAGAGAATGACTACCTTTTCTGAAAAAAAGAAAAGAAAAAAATTACAACAAAAGGTTTGCTTCAGAACAAACAGCATAGCTCTAGATCCTTTAAATTGCATCGAATACCAATGGCATAAGAACTTGAATGGTTTGTGCTGAGTAGTTTAAGCACTGAATGATGCTTTACTATCAAAAGTACTCATATAACAGTCAAAGTTGAAAACAGGAAGTTATATACAACTGTCTGGTTATAATATGAATAGCAACAGCAGTTCCTTTCTAGCTTTCTTAATTCCATATCCAGAAAAGTTACAAGAACAATTTTTATAAAGCTTTCATTTTGAACAACTTCAATAATGCTTTCATTTTCAACTCTTCTTTTTATAAAATGAAAGTTACCTGCAAATCAAATATACATAAGCTAGACCATTATATTTTCATCTCCAAAAATCTTCTAAACAGATTCTTATTCTACGAGGGTGAAAAAGTTTTGAAAGTAGTTACTAGTATCAAGAGAAAAGAAGGCCTATCAAACATAGCTTAAACCATGAATTTGATGTTAACAATTTAATTAGATATGTCTAATGGAACTAAATGATACATAGCCAATTACATGATCGATTATTTTAAATTTGAACAGTGTGCAAGAAGATTACTGTAGAACATGACCTGGTACCAAATGATCTTGCAAAATAAACCCACACCTCACAGTTAAGAGAGTTGAGAAATGCAGAAAGTCACTGACAAGTCAATGCAATCCATTACTAAACAAATGTTTGAAAAAAGATCATCCCAAACAGACCTGTAGATAGAACCTCTTGAATTCATCTTCGTCCACAAGGTTGTCTACTCTTTGTGCCATTTGTCTATCACCAAGTGTAACAACTGCCAATGACTGGAAATTAAAAACACTTAATGTCAACATTATGGTATACAAATATAACATCATGACTGGCGAGTCATTCTCCAAGCATAATCAACTCCATCAAGTTAACTTATCCAAAGTGAACAAAAATGCTAAAGTAGTAACGGTGGTTGACAAATGAGAAACTGTCAACCATGATACATAAATTAAATCCACTGATAAGATTTGTTTATTTCAGAAGGAGAAGAGTTTAAGATCAATCATCCAAAAGGTTGGTTGATGAGCAGATCCTCCGTGCTAGTGAAAGCAAGGAAAATAGGCCAGGTAGATCTGCAAACCCAGCATTGTTTTAACAAGGATAACAGATTCTTGAATTGGGAAGAAAAAAAACAAGAAATGAGAAGATAAAGAGGAAAGAGAGTTTATTCACTAAGTCAACATAAATATGAATCACTTCATACATTTCCAAGCCATTATTAGTAGTCACTTGAAGGAGAAACACTTGAAAAGAGATGTTAAAAAATGTAACATCAACAGACGAAAATATGACGGATAACCTGATGGATACACTTGTCTATATGAATCAAAGGGATAGAATCACATGGCAACATAACATTATAACCTATTCAGTTGAACGGTTTTGAACATATGATTTCATAAGCATGCGATATGGTCATAACACTCCATGGATAGGAGTTTGGAGAGAATGCAAGATGAAGTGTGCATTAACAAACATGCAAAAACAATCAGATATAGTACACAATCAGGTGAACCTTTGCATGCTTCTGACTACAAAAAACACTTAATCTAACCTGTGTTTCTCCACGGGTGAAAAGAGCACTTCCGTGTGCTCTAGGGAGTAATCCACAGCTGGAAACAATTGGACGTATCCCTTCTGAGGTTCTCCCATCACTTCTTTTTCCTCCCTGTAACAATTGCAATGTAAAATGAGCATATGGCATGAACATGCCAAGCATCAATCATTTTTATCATACAGGGTAAAACATATCCTAGCTGACTCCATATTGTTGGAACTTGAAATTATATCCATGAGAACTTTCCAGTACAAGATAATTGGTGGGTAAGAGCACAAATATTTTATTATGTGAATTCCAAATGTTAACACTAGAGTTTCAAGTTACACTCAATCTGGGGTTTTTTTTATTTCAAAAAGAAAATAGCGAACCATTCAAAAAAGTTCCAAAAATAATAATAAGACCCATTAGGTTATTGGATAGCAGCACTCTTGAAGTGAGCTAGTAGCTGGTGGGGTGAAAATTGTAAAATTATAATTTACTAGAAGAAACCAAATTGATGGTTAAATGATCATGAAATTAAGGTAGGAATCTAACATCCTCAGAGGTAATATAAAAAATGACAAGAATGTGGGCGTGTCTATTTCAGCCTTATCACTATAGGGTTGCTGCTCTGACAATTAGAAAAGGGGAAAGGAAGCAAATGAGATGAAAAAAACTTATTTCCCTCGCTCCTCTTTGTCATAAGGATTTAAAATGAAGCAAAATGGGTTAGATGAAGAAAGGAAAAGTGATTTTGATTAGGTATAACAGTTTTGCACAAGTAAAAATCCATATTAAGTTGCTTTCAATAATCTCCTACTTTACCCACTTCTTCAAACAACAATCTGTCATACCTCCACAATACGTCTCCGCAAGAATTTGGATGTAACTTCTTTAAATACCAGCTTCACATCTACCTCAGAAAACAGCTAGAAGAGGAAAATCAAAATAAACTGTTAATAGAACATACATGATACACAGGATAGCTAGTACCAAAATTGAGTTGGCTTTTACCAAAGGAGAGGATCTGCGTCCATTTGGCTTTATGTGGACATCACCTTCATCTACTTCACCGTCTACAACAACTTCCTCATCCTCCTCTTCAACCTCTAGCAAGTCTGCAACTGTTTCAGGAATTCCAAAATTTTCCTCCTTGCTTACATATCCCTTTTCTGTGAGTATACTAAGAACATTTTCTTCCAGTGATTGAAGGGCCTTTCTTCTTGGTACTTTACTCCTGATTTGCAACACTTTCACCAACTCATCACCAGCGATTTCCTGTGCAAGGACAACATAAGCATTAGTATCAATTATCATTTATATCTCGAAAAAATAAGTGTTCACAAATTGCATGGTCTTGCTTAAAAAACAGAAGAATTTAGGCAAGACAACAAAAGGTAAGGATCGTGTTAGCTGGAATCACAAGATAAGGCACAAACCACCAGAATCGGTAACTGGGCAGCTCAAGCCTGCCGCATTAAAACAGTTCCTTTCAGCGTGTGAAATCATGTTTAAATTTGTGTGGTAAAAGTGAAACTACACGTTGAACTTATGGTATCATATGTGCAACTTTCCTCTACAGCTATGCGTATCAATAGTTATGTTTGCACAGCTCATGCAAAAGCAGATACTCAAGAAAATATCGTAGCATAAGGCTAATCTTCTATGCGAATAAATAGTCAACTGACACAAATGCAGAATGGAGAACTGCTAATCTTCTATGCAACATCAATAACTCAAGATGTCACTGTGCTTCATATATGCAGTGCAATTATCCAAACATTAATAATTTGTACTGTACAGAATAAAATACATCAGGAATGCCCTTGAAATCTTTTTATCCAGCTTTTAGCCAAACAGAGACGGCATAATAGTAATTTAGAAAATAGTTTAATAGCTACAGAAGCAGCAACTATTTGAAAAACTTATAGCTGAACAGATGATATGTAATAAGGGATGAACAAAAAACATACCTCTATATGCTTATATAGCTCAGGAGGAGGTAATTTGATTGCATCGAGCATTTTAGGTTTCCCACAGTTCTTCACCAAAGCATTCACCTCATTGCAAATTGCCCGCACTGCATCCTGGCTTTAGTGAACAGGCAAATTTTTAGCATCTAAATTATTTTCTTTCTAGTTGTGGAAAATGGTTAACATGCCACAAATAGAGAGGGCATTAAATCTGCCCACATCAGCACATCAGGTCCCAAACCAATAAAATGGTAAAAGAATATATGAGGATTATATTTTCTGATCAGTATAATTGTATACTGCAACTTATATTGCTCAACCGTCAGTAAATAACAGCTCATAATGAGGATCACAACTATGACAAATATTACAATCAGTGTTCGGCCACAGACACATAATCAATTCAATCCCACACTCTTCCATCAAGTCAAATAATTGACAAGAAACAAGTTCATAGTGCTGACTAGCATTTTTGTGCAAAAACAAATCATTACAAAAATAAGAAAAAGAAGCTGAGCAATTATTGCTGCATATTGCAGGGAAAGATTCGCAGACTATATACAACATAAACTTTTTCTGAGAGGGGTAATACACAACATATATAAGAGTCATTCAACAGAAATATGAGAAAAATGATAAGCAACACAATTGAATCAAAGAACAACCTGTCCAATTTGTACTGCTTCGAGCAACTTTTCTTCCGGAAGAAAATTGCAATAACCCTGCAAGAAACAAAGATAATGGACAATGAAGTTCATTTAGATGCATTTTATCATTGAGAACCACCAGCATGGTTTGGTGCATTGTAGCATTGCTATGGTTAACAAAGTTTTATTTAATCAATAAAGTTTCCTCATGGTTTATTATAATGTAAGTGTATTTTCAAAATCATGCCATATGATAATGTCAGGTTAGTGCTAGAGAAATGAATGAATACGGAAATAGGAAAGAGAGAGAAAAGAACAGAAAAGGAGAAAGAAAGCACATGCTAAAGGCATCTAGATAGAGAACCAGCCAATTAAATTTCAAATCTATGAGACTACAACCATATAAGCTAATTTACTTCTATGCTCTACTACCAAAGAACTAGAAGGGATACAAACACAAGACCTAACCATGTCTTATTTTCAACCTAGGGCATGCTATGAATTTTGTTGAAAGGCAGCAAACTATGATAGATAGCATTCTCCTAACATATTAGGATTAGAGAAATGTAGCATTAACACCAGCAACATCATGCACATATTGATTAGGAATGATAGAAAGACTACATGACGCAGGTGGATGCAACAAAAGGAAACAACAAACACAAAATTATGCCAAATAGGAATCACATAAAAACCTTAATTCAAAATTTTATTACTAGTTATTTTATGTTCAAGTAGTCAAGTTTACAACTCCTTAAATAAACAGAAAAACAAACCTAAACAGACTAGGAAACCTAAAAAAAAAGTCCTAAACAAAGCTAGTAAAATAATAAAAGAATTTTAGACCAAATAGATAAAATAATCATAGATCAACTAGAAAAATATAGCAAATCTTGAACAATAACTTCCAAACATTATCAGAAATCCTTTTCGATCTCTGAATGCTATGAAATTTTAACACTAAGGGCCTCCAGAATCTCCTATCAAAATTCAGCCTGATTATCTTAAATCCTTTTCAAAATTTATGCTCAATAACATAATGTCTCTCGAGGTTGGAAGGAATTTGTCTTCGAGTTCAAATTGCTCTCACCTCAATTTCTGAATGTCCAATCAAGTCTCTTCAGCCTCTTTCTTTCTTCTTTCTATGTGTATAACAGTTTTACACATCAACTTCAATCCCATCATCTTAAAAATTATATAATAAACCACAATTGACAAATTATTTTTCTTCCATCGACTTCTAGAATAACAAATTGCAAATCTCAAACTTTTTTCATCATTATATTTTGTTTCCATCTAACCCTTGAACACATCTACCTATCTACCTTTATAATAACATTAACCTTGGATCAATGCAGTTTAAATCAACAATTTTTTTTGTTAAGCACCTTCCATATTTTCTTTACAGTCAACCTCTATCTTATCAACAAGGTCACCATCAATGTTATCATCATGACTATTACTGTCATTGTTTATAATATATCACCAACATATTCATCATCAAAATAAATATCATAAATTGGTAGAGAAAATCAATCTACATCTATCTCACCATAATAGGATCACCAAAATCTCTATGATACTCATCCTAATCAAATCAAGGAGTTGCATCCCCTGCTCATGCTCTTGAAACGGATTCTCAAAACTAGTCATCGATCCATGATCATTCTTTCTCATGATCCTCCAATATTCTCTTCTTCATCTACACTAATTGACAAAATATTTTTTCAACTTGCCACAACATGTTTTTTTGTCTCCAATTGGCGGGTCAATTTTGTAATTTCTCTTTGCATATCTTTTATCAACAGCTCCTGAACATTTCTTTAACGAGGAGGAGCCTCCTCATCCCCTCTTACATGAACATGGGTCACGTCCTCTAGCCAAGGTTATTTAGTAGCATACAACAAACAAAATAACATGGGATTAAAGCACATAACAAGCAGTAACTTGGGATTGTTGGGTTCTTATGCCAATTAACACAAGTAGCAGCAACACATGAAAGCCAGCAAGCACAAGAACACAAAATTATATTGAATACAGATCACACAAAAAACCTAATTCAAAATTTTATCACTGCATGTTTTTTGGTCAAGTAGTTTGCCTTTTTAAGAGATTTACAACTCCTATATAAACCCAAAAACTAAAATAAATAAACTAGGAAACCTCAAAATAAAGGAAAAACAATTAAAGTCTTAAACAAAGCTAGAAAAATAATAAAAGAATTTTAAACCAAATAGAAAAAAATAGTATTAAACCAGCTAAGAAAATATAGCAAATCTCGAAAAATAACTTCTGGACATTATCAGAAGACCTTTTTGATCTCTGAGTACTATGACATTTTGACCTCATTGGAAACATAATCTCTAAAATCTCCTTACAACAACTTGATCCAATGGTCAAATATAAAAATATGCTCAATAGCATAAAACTAAACATTAGAAGAAGAAAAAAATATCTTACATCACCACTGCTCTGATAAGCATATGTTTATTATGGGAGGACATTTGGGTTGCAATGGGTTTTCTTCTAAATGAATAATAGTGTCAGTATTTAAACCACCAGCACATGATCTTCAAGCCTTTGAGATTTCAAGAGAACAACTTTTGAGTTATACCTCAGACAATCACACTAATGTGATGGCAATGATAATAAGGCATCTCCAATATGCTAGGAACAATTCCTAAGCCATATTGAATGTGAATGCATATACTAAATGAAGCAGAATATTAGATTTTACACCAAAAAGCAACTCTCAATGATGTGTCAAAATGAATAGGTAATAAGTGCATCAGTAATGCTTCATGTTAAGGTTTAACACAAACGCCAACATCCATAACTCAGTTCATTCTCTATCTTAGTTGGGTGCACATACAGTGAGAGTACCCTAGATGGAATCCAACTCCATTCAATATACCTATGCAGTGATACTGCAACAGTAAAACTGTTATCACTATTCCACTTGACCAATTGAGATTTCATTGCAAAAGAATGATACACACTAAAAAGGGCTGCAATTCAGACATTTGTCAAAGATTAAAAGTTGACCTCTATCATAAATATTGCACTGTCTGTTCCAGCCAGCAATAAATCTAGTTCTGACTCTTCCATCTCTTTGGTTGTGGGATTTACAATAAATTTGTTGTCAACAAGGCCAACTCGAACTCCTGCAATCACTTCTGTATTTGGCACTTCCGAAAGAGCTCTGTTGTAATTAAGTTTGAGAATTAAAATAAGCACATAATAGCATGATTTCTAGAATGCCAACACTTCAAGAACCAATAAACGAAGCATATATTTAAGGTACGCTCACAATGCTATCCCAGCTGCTGTAACTGCCAAAGAATCTGGAGAATGCAACCCATCATAGCTTAAAACCTGTTCGGAAGAGGTAATGGCAGTTATTAGCAAGTTTATGAATCCAGCAAGAGAGACAAGTCAAATATCAGCCCATCATGTTTCAAAATGTTGATGATTAAACATTGAATCTTAACAAACAAGCAAGATGGAGCATACGATAGATGACAAACTCAAACAATGAAGTGAGCATAACATGGTCAGACAGAAACCAGTATGCTCTTTTTTAAGATAGAAAAATTCCTTCCTCTTCCCCAATACATAATTCACAAAAAAAAAAATTGTAGGTTCTCCACCAGAATTATTCCTAACTTTCCTCCCAGAACATTGCTTTCATGAGACTACAATTGAGTGATGACCTTATATTTGCTTTGTAAAAATAATTTGACCAAACAAGAAAGATTAATAAGACTGCATCATGTTCTTAAAGGCCTCAGAGTGAATAAAGACAACCCTTGAAGATATCAAAAAGAAATATCTAAGCAAATTAATTTCTTTGAGGACTTACCCAAGATAGTATCTGAGTTTCATGGTAAAAGCCCTTGAGCATAGTTGGGCGCAAAGGCCTATCTATCAATCTACAAATAAGAACCTAGAAGCAACCAAGAGAGCAAATGCATAAACATCTACACAATGGCAACAGTTTCAGAAGCATTGAGAGAAAATAGAGTTCATAAAAGATATACTGCTGTATACATCTGCAAAGTATCGAAACTAGATAACTTCTTTAATCATTTCTCTTTGTCAAGATATCCAAGTAAAAATGGCTATGCCAATTATGTTGATTAAAGACATTGTAGGTCAAGCCTCATAATCCTACATAATAAATTCATGTGATATACCTACACAAATAGCACCATTATGGATGGAACAAAAGAAGAAAAATAATTAGTAATGACAGTAAGACTGCCAAGAAGAAAAGAAGGTAAAGAACCTAATATCTAAACAATCACATCTGTAGATTAGAGAAGGTAATGATAAAGCAGATTAACATTAGCCCATGACAACAATCCAACAGAAAATCATGTAAGAAAGCATAGAGATCTAGCAACAGAATTCTTTCCACATGTGTGGGTAAGCTACAAGAGAAATCATCTTAACTCTCATTCTACAAAGTCTTGGCTGAAAAACTCCATTGCATCAATAATAGAAAAAAGATTGACATTATGACACATAACATAATATATGGCACCAATGATACAAGATATTAACAAACTAGATATCAATGATACATCTTACAATGGCCAAGATCTACAAAATCTGAAATTGTACTTGCAATAATGTGCCTTGTGTCTATGTCCAGAAACCAATAAATCCTTGGCTGGTAACAATGTGAGATTTTCGATTAATGATAAGAGTATCACAACGCAAATTCTTGTATATTCTCTACAAATTTGTAGAAAAAGGGATATCACATTATCTAAAAGTTTTAGCAGCTATTCAAATCATGTTTCCCCCATTCAGAGACAAGGAATATGATAATTAATAACATGAAAGAAAAGTCACATATTCTAAGACTTGCCAGCAAATGAAACTCATATAAAGAAAATATAAACTATAATGTCTTGAAGTTAAAATCTTAAGATTGAAAAAGTAATAGTTAAAGACAACTGTTTCAGCTATCCACTTGATTAGGCATTTTCTGTACTTGAAAGAGATGGATAGTACCTCATGATCTTTCAACCTCCCTTCTCGTTTGAAAAATCCTCCACTGAAGAAATGGCAGATATAAAGCATAAACATTGGTCTCCTTCACATAACTGTATTATAAATTCCAAAAGTTGAAAGCACTGCAAGACATACCTAGTTCGGCCTGCTGCAGAAAATCGCTCTTGATAGTTTACAGAAAGAGGATAGAAATCAGAAGGCTCACTAGGAACATCATTCAGACAAACAGATGTATAGATAATCTACAAAATAATAAATGTAGATATAAATATAAGAACCCGAGGTCATACATGAAGACAACCACCTGAACTTCAACACAACAATTATGAAGTAACACATGCAGAAGAAGTACCACAGCATATATATAAATACATGCAAAACAAAGCAGTTGAGGCTGCAGAACATTAATGGAGGTCTGAGGCCATGGATGACTACACTCTCCTTGCCTTGCCTAATAATTGGAATCCAGTCTTGGTTCATTCTTGTAAGCCAAGCAATTCAAACAGAAATACATTTAATTAGTTTCTTTCTTGTTAGCTAGAATATAAACAATCACTATCAGTCCAGTGGCTGAGCTACATAAATCACGTAGCTCTCTCCTCAGACCCCACACACTCCAAACCATGCCATTTTAGGTGCAGTTAGGGCTTGGTATCTGAAGAGATTTTGCTGACTATTACTAGCGAGCACCTATCCAATACACACTTAAACTCATAACTGGGTGTGTGTTTTGAAGTCGTAACTTCTAATCATTTAATGTATCCTGCATTGAAAGTACACACACAAAGTCCTTTTGGAAATCCCAATGCACTCTGATAAGATAGCATGAGTTAACAAAGATGAACATGGATATCAGTTGTTCCAAAAACAAAGAATCTAAATTCCGATCCAAGGAATCAAATAATAGTGAGATTTGCACATTAAACAAAATTAATATATATATATAGATACATATCTTTGATATCGAACATTAACACATGTACATCAACCCTCACGAATCATAACTCACGGTTTCTCCATCTGTGACTGTGACAGAGCCACTAGCTTGTCTCCCAAGATGACCCGTCTCAACCAATATCTACAGAAAAAACAGCCATAAACAGATTTAAGTAAATAATTGATTATTTAAAAATAATAACTAGCAATCTCAAATAAATGATTACGTCAACAAAACTTAACTGAAAATCAAACACAATTCTCATTTCAATATCTTTTACCATTACTGATAGAAATTCCACCATGCTGTTCATTATCCAAAACAAAAATCGATACAAATACAGAAAATTCTGCTAAGAAATGCCTCAAAACTAAACTCTAGAATTATCGAAACAGAATAAGTTTATGAATGAAGTAAAATAAACTTACATGTCTATTACCGACTGGGATTTTGACAGAAATAGGCGGAGGCAAAGACTGAGGGCCGTCATTTACAACAGAAGTATCCTCGAAAGCTTTGACTACAGTAACCAACCTTTCACGTTTTCTTCTTGATAGAAGTAGAGAGAGGGAAGAACACTTGGATTTTGCAAAATTGGTGAAGCGAGGGCAACTAGGGTAGAGAGAGAGCTTGCAGCGATGATTAGTGTGAGAAAATGGAGGGTTCCGTGTGGAGTTCGGCCTGCAATGGAGCGTAGTACTTGTGCTAGGGTTTGCTAGCATTTTTAACAATGTAGTTGAGTTCCAGTGGCTTTCGCTTTGAGGGAGAGAGGGAAGGGGGAGGGATGTTATCCGTTTACAAGGCGCGCAGACAGAGCAGTGTGTGTGCTATCGAGAGGTGGCTTTCACGGGTAATGGATCTGGGCTTTTTATTTTTTTATTTTAAAACGCAGGCCAGGCTTGGAGAATGCGGTTGGGTTTTCTTTCGTTATTTTGATGTTTTTGTCCATTTTTATTAAATGTA
Source organism: Salix exigua (assembly GCA_032356905.1). NCBI lineage: Eukaryota > Viridiplantae > Streptophyta > Magnoliopsida > Malpighiales > Salicaceae > Salix > Salix exigua. The sequence continues at coordinate 4,852,186 of CM063600.1, forward strand.
TATTTGGAGTGTAGCTGTGGTTGTCTTTAAAAATATTTTTATTTAAAAATATATTAAAATAATATTTTATTTATTTATTTATTAAAATTAATTTTGACATCATCACATAAAAATAATTTAAAAGAACAAAACAATAATTTAAAATAAAAATAAAAATATTTTATTTTTAAAAATATTTTTAAAATGTAGTGTCAAACACACCTAAAATAATGATTGGTATAATGGATAGTATTGATTTGACAAGATAAGATTGGATAAATAATAGTTTTTTTAGTGTTTCGTCTATTTTGAATTGTATTCGTTAATTTACTTCATTTTATGTTAGGTCACTTTTTAACAAGACTCCATCAATTATGAACTCGTTTGGATTTTTTTTAAAAAAAAAAAGATTAATCTAACTTGATATTGTTAGAAGCCCAAGTCAACTTGTAATCTTGTCAACATGCTACCTTGTCAATCTAAAATAAAATATGAGTAAAAAACTTATTGACTTGTATATATATAAATTTGATCAAAATGATGTTGCTTTTAATTTATTCTTAATTTTGATCAACCAGAGTTGATTATCTCGATCTATGACTTGAATCATGTCTCTAGTCAATTTCTTAGTTGAGTTTTAAAACTATGATAATAATTATCTTAATTTTTACTTTGACTTTGGTCAATGGTCAACTTGACTCATAACCCAAGCTTTGTTCCGGGTTGATCTCTAAGCAAAGTTTATTTAAAAAAAATATGGTAATAACTATTTTTTTTCTTATAGTTAACTCATGTCAATGGTCAACCCAAATCGTGAATTGGGCAAGGTCCTAAGTGATACCTGAGTTGATAGTCAAATCGCCTTGTGACCTAGGTCTAGTCACGAGTCGGATTTTTAAACTATGATAATAATTATTTTAATTTTTATAATGATTTAGGTCCATGATCATCTCATGAATTAGGTCATCTCTTAGTTAAGTTTTAAAACTATAATAATAATTATTTTTATCCTCTCATTGACCATAGTCATTGATCAACTTGACTTGTAACCTGGGCCTAGCCCCGGTAGCGCTTCGAATAAGGTTTTAAAACTATGATAACATCTATTTTAGTTTTACTTTAACCTAAGTACATTGTCAACCTGACTCGTGAACTCAGTTTAGCCCCTAATCGACTCTCAAGTAGGGTTTTAAAATTATGATAATAATTATTTTATTCTTATATCAACTAAGGTCAATAGTCAACTTGACTCATAACCCGATTATGATCTCATGTCAACTTTGTGTCGAGTTTTAAAACTGCACTAATAATCATTTTTAATCCTTGTATTTACTTGAGTAAATGGTCAACCTCATCCATGACTAGTGTCATGCTCTTAGTCGGTCTCTAATTGATTTTAAAATTATAATAATAACTATTTATATCTTTGTGTTAATCTTAATCAACTACATTAACCTATATGAAAAAAAATTAGACAAGCTTCTCATACCTATTTTAATGGGACAAAAATTTCTCTAGTTTGATAGCATAGGATCAAAATTTTGTATTGTCCAAAGATGCACTAAACAACTCTACAAAAAAAATTATCTTGTTCAATTCATCGCTATCCAACATATTAAACATTACCTAAGGTATTTAATTTGTACTTTGTTGCGAGTCAGATATTTTGATACTAATAAAAAATTAAACATGTAGACCTTTTCAATGTCCTTTTTTGTATTAAAAATCCTAAAAATAAATAAAAAAAACTTATATACAAATCTAATTAAATAAATTGATAATAATTTGTGTAAATAAATATAAAAAAAATCATTAATGGTAAATTCATCTTCATTTACACATTTCTTCATAGTTTTTTCACATTTAAATAAAGAGGATTCAAATGTTTTTCCCCTCCCTCTTCTATCTCATGCTCTAGAAGACTTCGAATCTGCGAGCTTGTATCCATTTACACCCTCATTTATTTGTTTTCCAACTCTTTCTCATTAACTCTAGTTGTATTCTGTCCAATCTTTATATCAAGTCTTACAAGATTGGTACCATATTACTCCTATGCATTCTAATTTAGTATGCTTTTGATTCAATATTTGTGCATCAAAAAAACTTATTTGTGTTTCAAATGCTTCTCTTTTATAGCAAACACTAATGCAATGATTTCCAATCGACCAACCTTGTCAATCTTTAAGAAACACCATGCAAGAACAATGTAGCCATTACATATTCTTTTCACTATCTTTTTTTAGCTCATCCTATAAAGTCCCTGTTTTGATTCATGGAAACTAAAATCAACTTAGTAAGTATGTTAATATTTTATTTGGAATCTCTTAAAGGATTAATGTGTCAAAGAAATTTGTTATGAAAACAAATTAGAGAATATGAACAATGGTTTAGAGGCATGAAAAAAGAATAGTTTTTAAGGTGTTTATTTTCCCACATAAAGAGAACACAGTCAGGATACAATTAAGCCCTTTAAACATCTTGAAAGAATAAGAATAGAAGAGAAAAGGAAGAAAATATGTTTTTCATTATCTTTTTGTATTAACTATATATAGGCAGACTTGTAACAGTTTAATGAAAGATGATAATTGTTTAATGAAAGATGATAATTGTTTAATGAACAGTCACTTTAATGAAACAATATGATTGTTCAATTAATGATACTTTAATGAAACAATATGATTGTGCAATGAATGATCATTTTAATTAAACAATATGATTGTTCAATGAACAATTACTTTAAGGAAATAATATGATTGTTCAATGAACGATCATTTTAATAAAACAATATGGTTGTTCAATATTCAATTTTATTCCAACAGTTATATCTATCAAGTTTCAAGTTTCTAAGTGTCAAATGTCAATTTTACTTATTTATTCACTTACAAACTATACCAACATAATGAGCTTGGCTGCCTTTTTTATTGTGTGAAATAACAACCTGCTTTGGTTTTCATTAGCTATGCACTAATGTTTGTTCAACACAATCAATATCTCAATGACGTTCTTAAATGAATTTGTTTTCTGCATGTGGAATCATAATTTGTTTTTATTTTCAAAATTTATACATCAATGTCTTGTTCAACACAACCACCATCACTATGAAGTTTTTCAAGGAACTGTGTAATAGGATGATACACCTCGTTCCTTTTTTCAACATTTAATAGCACTATAAAGCTAAACATTAGGGTGCCAGCTCCATCCAGTTACATTGTCAAATCTCATGACAATTTATATCCAACTATAGAGGAAAACATCATTATGAAAGCTCCACGTAGTCATGCCAAAGGAAGAGCAAACAAAACTATAAAGTTGGATGATTTTTTTTTATCATGGTCTTATGGTTTTGGATGAATTCTTACTTCTTGTGACCTTGATGATGACCCCATTTATATCCCGAAGAAAGACATCAAGAACAATATTGTTATCAAATAGAATGATTACAAGCAACCCTATCCAGAGTAATTTTATAGATACAATGAGAAAAACTTGGAGTCAAAATACTTCATCTCACGAATAATAATCTTATTTCGTGTCTTCTTACATTGTGAAACTGAGGTAACATCGACTTTACAAGTGGATCCACATATTACTTCATTGCATAGATTGTTTTTGTTCAGGGTCTTAACGTTGTTATGATACCCATATCTACAAGGAGCAAAAATACTAATGATATGGATCGTCTCTTAAAAGAATAACTTTTTTCTTTCTATGAATGCCATATCTATCTGAAAAATCATTATAAACATATCACTCTCTCATTATACATTGCAATATTAAATGCTCAACCTTTAAAAAACAAGAGTGACAGAGGTTTCTCTTTAATGAAGTTCATCCTCTAATATCAACATTAAGAGTGTTTTAAGGAAAAAAAATCTTTTTGAACTTCATTGAAGCAAAAGCAAAATGTGCATTCATTTTCTTCAATGTTTTCTTTAAAAAAAATTAAAAAAAAAACAAATTTAAACCATATAATATTGGTAAAAAAAATAAGTAAAGAAACAAATCAATCAATCTTATAAAGTGTAACAATGTAAATAAAATCTTGATGGATGCTACATATTCGTTGCAATAGCAAAATCTTGAAAAGAATCCCAAAGGTATTAGCTTAGTGGTAAAAGTCTTGGAAATAAAATGTATAATCCATTCAAGATTCAGAGTTCGAATTTTACTAATTATATTTTCTTGAGGTCATTTCCTTTAATATATAAAATTAAATTGAGAGATTTAATTGAGGTACAAGTAAGTTGACCGAATTACTCAATTAAAGGAAAACTTTAAAAGAGATGAGGAGTGAAAACCTAAAAATTCACCATGGGATCATTAAATTAAATTAAGCACCATTCAATTCCAAAACTAATTAACTCTCAATGTTGTATGTATTTGTTTTTTAATCAAAGATTTTACATGTATAAATTAGTCCTTTTATTTTCATTTTTCTCTTATGTTGATGTGATTTTTCAATATGATAAGGCATTTCCCCCCATCTAATCTTTCATATTATTTATGTGAATTAGGATTTGTTTTCAAATCATTAGGGGTGTTCCTATAAATAGTTTGTCTAGTTAATCATATTAATATATTGTCATGTTTTTTTCTTGATGCCATGTTTTGAAAAAAATAAAACAAATAATAATTAAAAATAAAACTCACAATAAAAATAAAAAATCTTAAAAAAACAACAAAATTGTCCTAAACAATAAGTTATCGATCTAGTTGTGAGACATCCAAGGACCCAACAAGCAATGAAATAGATTCCCACAAAAAAATGTATGTGAAATCACTTGAAAAATATAAGCTTGACCCAATATTCAAATCTTTTTTCAAGGTATTAACCTAATTTCAATATAACTATATATATTGGATTTATATTTATTCATCCTATCCATAAATATATATGATTGGCAAACCACATAGTTTGTCCACATCGCATCTCCATTTATATATGTCAAACTCTTATCTAAATGCTCAATATGTTCATTTTCACAGACCCGAATACATGCTTGCCCACCCTTCACCTTTGCCTAAGCCCTCAACGCCCAATTAAATTAGGCTAACCACTCACACAAGATAATCCTCAACGCATGTACGTAATCAACAAAAAATTCTTTGCATGCCTTCCATTCTTCATTTTATTAATTTGTTTGACATTCTTCACCAAAAAAAAAAAGAAATAACTTGAAAAAATTAAGGATAAAAAACCTCGCACCCCTATCATGACAAGGGGCATTGAAAGTGAGGTGTTCTGATTATACCAACCCGATTCTTGAGGTCCACAAGAACTCAGTTCTTCAATAGCATAATCCAAGCTAAACGTGCTGGGTTTTTTCTTACTTTTTCTATGAATGGCTTCCGTGTGCAGCTTGTCCAGGAATATTACCTCACCTTTTACATTGTTTGCCTATTATTGTTGACAGAAGAAGGAGGTGAACTGTATCTCAATTATTGACAGTAACAGATGATGATGGCCTACTGCGTCTGGACCTCATATTAGGATGTGATAGAGAAACAAGTCTCAATTACCCAACTTTCTTCCCGTGGGGGAATTTCAATATTTCGTCAAATTTTACCATTTTTCCCCTTATGCTGTTAAATAATGGGAGGAAGAAGAGAGTGAGAGCCCCAATTGTAAGCAAAACTATTTGATAGAGATACAAATGAAAGATCTTGAAAGTTGGAGATGCTCGGATCAAGTAAAGCAATACTTGCGAGGGACATTTTGCATATCAAAAATGAGTGGAAGGTGCTGCAGATTGTTATTTTAGATTAAGATTTACTCCTAATTAAAGATGATGAAGCCAGAGCTAAAGGATGATTACATCATGATTGCGATGTAATAAAATCAATCTTATGCACAGCCCCTTCAAGTAGGTAGGAAATAAATGCTCTTCCATGTGGTTGGCATGGGAAAAGTTTGAATGATATGTTTCATCGCCTGCAAATTCTTCTGAAAGAATGCTTTTATATGAAGATTTGATGCGCAACTCACTCCCTCTCTTTCGCTCCACTATCCTGCATCTGCTAGGAAGTTTCCTTGAATGGACTCATTAAAGGTACCATATCAATGGCTGCAAATTTGAATTCAGTATGCAGAAAGACTGAAGCTTTTGCCCTCACAGACAATTCCATCATAGCTGGGGAAATTTTTCAGCCGATCGAGAAACCAGCAAGACCTACCTCCATCATCCCTCTAGCCCTTCACTTTATTTTTCAAACAGATAATGATAGTGACAGCTTAACTAAAATCTACCTCACAGTAAGAAGAAAAAAAAACTACACACATGCATATATATATATTTACATGTATATGTGTGAGAGAGTGAGAGATTACCACCATTTTTTTCTTTGATCCTCTCTTTGATGATGTGGTATAGCATATAATAACCTCTCTTTCCTGCTAATTTTTTCTTTCTCTGGCATGCTACCGCCGGCTGCTATTCTTGTGGATTGGGTTAGTTCTTGAAACATCTCTTTCAATTTTAGAGTTAGCTTTTTGACGATTTGTAGTGTTACTTTACCAAGACATCCCTCCCTTATAACCGGCCAAAATACAGCCCATCCCGCCAGAACAGCTTAGAATTTATAAACTTCAATCCTCAGTATCTAAGCCTTTAACATCTCCTTCCTCTTCCTCTTCTTGTGAATGGCAATTTTCAGTACCTCAAGAGCCAAGCCCAAGAAAAGCACTATTTTCCTTAACATCTCCTTCATCTTCCTCTTCTTGTTCTATATTGCAACCTCGTATTTTCTTGACCAATCCAATGAACCAGAAGTCATCGCGAAACTTTCTTTAAGGCCTCAAGAAGGAAAGACCAAAAGTGAAGGCTGCAGCGGAATCCATGACTACACGGATTACAAATCCAAGTGTGTGTACATCAAGTCTAATATTGGGTGCAGGTCTAAAGGGTATATAAACTATCTTCAAATCTTTTACTGTACTTGTGGCAAATTCTCTATGCTTGGACACGCTATGTTGTTACTATGGCTGGCTGTTCTATTCTATCTGTTAGGCAACACAGCAGCAGATTACTTCTGCCCCTCTTTAGAAAGCTTGTCCAAACTCTTGAGGCTTTCTCCAACTATTGCTGGCGTCACCCTTCTCTCACTTGGCAATGGCGCTCCTGATGTTTTCGCTAGTATTGTTTCCTTCACCAGGTCTAGCAATGGTGATGTTGGCCTGAATAGTATTTTGGGTGGGGCTTTTTTCGTGTCTAGTGTGGTGGTTGGTGTTATAAGCTTATTAACTAGTCCTCGCCAGATCTCGGTTGATAAGTGTAGCTTCATCAGAGACGTCTGCTTCTTTCTGTTCTCTCTTTGCTGTCTGCTCTTGATTATTCGTGTTGGGAAAATCTCCTTGTGGGGTGCGATTTCTTTCCTTGCGATCTACCTGGTTTATGTCTCTGTGGTTTGCATCATGCACTGTCAGTACAGAAAAAAGAATCATTTAGCTGCAGATGGAAACCAGGAGGAATTTCTGGAGAGCGGCATACCATTACTTGGATATGTTGATGATGAAAAACCAGTTTCTGTGGACAAAACCACTGGTAAAGATCAGCAAAACTCATCGATTTTTTGTGATCTCGATTCATCCTTTTGTTATTACTCGGTTAGGCTTCTGTATGTTTTGGAGTTACCTCTGTACTTCCCTAGAAGATTGACTATACCTGTGGTTAGCGAGGAGAGATGGTCGAGGCCATTTGCAGTCATTTCTGTGGCATTGGCACCAATTCTATTAGCAGCACTATGCACCTCCCAGAGTGAAAAAGAGTTTGGTTCTAAAAGCAGCCTGGTAACCTATATGATATCAGGATTGGTTGGAATCGTTCTTGGCAATCTTGCATACGTGACAACAAAAAAGTCTAGCCCACCGAAGAAATCCTTGTTCCCATGGCTTGCTGGTGGATTTTTTATGAGCGTAACCTGGTCATATATTATTGCAGAAGAACTGGTCTCCTTGTTGATTTCACTAGGGTATATACTCGGGATTAACCCTTCAGTTCTAGGATTGACTGTCCTGGCCTGGGGCAATTCCATTGGAGATTTGATAGCTAATGTTGCTATGGCAGTAAATGGTGGGGCAGATGGGGCTCAAATCGCAATTTCAGGCTGCTATGCTGGTCCCATGTTCAATATGTTGCTGGGTTTGGGCATTTCACTAATCATCTCATCCGTGTCCAAATATCCCTCTTCATTTGTCATCCCTGAAGACCCTTCTCTGTATGAGACTCTAGGGTTTCTGATAGGCAGCTTGCTCTGGGCCCTTGTGATTCTGCCGAGGAAGAACATGAGGTTAGATAGATCTCTCGGGATTGGTCTCTTGGCTATATATCTTTGCTTTCTGTCTCTGAGGCTGGCCAGGTCTCTTGGTCTCTTGAAACTTCATTGAGCTTAGAATTATTCATCAACAAGTTGTAGAAATTACTGTACAGTATCGTGAGAATCAAATAATCAAGTTGGTTTAATTTCTACTGCAAGTGTAGCAGATGCACTGTGAGGTGGAAAAGAACTGCAGGTTCCTGAACCCCATGATCACAATCATCACTTTCATAAACCTTTTAGTCAATGTAAATCTGTGATTATCTTTCGGGATTGGATTCCCCTTTCCTCTCAGCTTCCAAATATCACAATCATCGCTTGTCCTAAAATCTTAGTGGCCGCCATACTTGTGCAATTCAATTTCTAACCAGCTACATCTAATTAATGGGGTACTTGCTAAAATTATGTCACCTTCTTCGTGGCCTAGAAGCTAGATCATCTTGCTATCAATCGCAAGCCACCCTCGTATACAGACAGCTGAAAAACGTGGTAATTAAAGTAATATCAGCTAGCTTTTCCTAGGAAATTACATGGGAGAGAAAAACAGGTCAGACAGGCGAAAAAGATAAGACCTGGTGGTGTGGATGACCATGTTAGCAGCAGACTGAGGCAACACATGAATGTACAGAGAATAACAATGTCGGATGATCCGTCCTCTTGTTTAAGAATCATCAATTTAACTCTGCTTTTTAGCTGCCATTGTTTTTTATTTTAAGAAATAATAATTGTTTGATCATATTCTAAAAATTATTACCTACACCCCTTTCATTTGTTATTTTTTAAAGCAATAGTTTATAATTCTTACAAAATCAAATGGTCCCGTCCAATTTTGGATGTTTCTTGCAATTTGGTAGACAGCGCCTGCATCGTCTGCCAGGTTATTGGGTACGTCCTTATAAGTGAGAGGACCGTATACCATGCACCTGGCCAATTATTCCTACAAGATGAAGCTAATATTGAATGTGGTCCAGAAAACATTGAGATACAGGAAGGGTGGGGGTGAGGTTGAAGGGTTTTTTATAGATATTAAAGTTTTTCTTGCTGGTATAATATTTATAAAGTATAAATCATAGTTTATTAAAAATAAAAAAATACATGTTTTTTTTTGTTTTTTATGGAACCCAAAAAAAAAAATTAGCCACACCTTATTATATCTGCATTCCAAATAAACCCAATTTCAAAAATATCTTGAGAGATTTATTGCCTAAATGGAAGTATGCTCTACTCCGTTTATTTGTTGGAAAATGAATTTCGATGTTTGACAATGTTATGGAAAATGAACTGTAAAACAATTTTCAGTGTTTGTTTGTGTTATAAAAAACAAACTGGAAAATAATTTATTAATAAGTTAATTTTTTTTCAAGTTTATTAAAATAATGAGGAATAAATCTTACAAATTAAAAAGTTGAATGAGAATGAAATTGAAAAAAATATAATTTCATAAATTATCTCAAATAAAATAAATAATAATCAAAATAATAAAGATCAAATCTAAAAAATTTCAATAAAAAAAATGATAAGAAAAAAGCAAATAGCAATTATAAAAATAAGAACCAAAATTAATATAAAAATTAAATTTTAAGAGATGGAATTGAAAAATAAATATTCAAAACAAATTATATATAGCAATCAAAAGTTTGAGGATCAAATTTGATATAATCAGCAAATAATGACATTTCTAAATTTTTCACAATTTTCCGGAAAGTGTTTTCCGCTCAAATTTTCCGGAAAACACTTTGCTGAAAACCAAATCAAATTTTTCTTTGACTGGAAAGTGTTTTCCGTTGACCAACTTTCCTAATGACAAACAAACATAGGAAAGTTGGGAAAGTGGTTTTTGGGAAACCACTTTCCTTGAAACAAACAAGGCATTAAGTTGTATGTAAAAATAATTTTTATTCAGAAATGCATCGAAGTGATTTTAAAAAAAAAATATTTTTAATATAAACACATGAAAATAATCTAAAAACAACAAAAAATATTAATATAAAGTAAGAAAAAAAATATTTTTTTTTATCAAAATCGCTTTTGAAATGCAGTGTCAAACAAGACTTTATTATATATATTAATTTTATCTTTAAGAAGCGTGGTATGATGGTAGAGGGTTTGCAATATGCACAACAGATCTCAAATTCGAGTGACGAGTGCTAAAGTTTTACTCATTTATTTCGATCCATAAAATATGTTTTCTAGAAATAGGTTACTCGCATCCAAAAAAAAATCTTAATTTTCTTTCTTTTATGCAATCTTTTTTTAAATGGTTACATGTAATAATTGAAGAGGCTATTTAAAACGTGTAAAAAAGACTAATCAAACAAAATGTTGATTTCATCTCATAACTAGAAATCTGCAGCACTGGTGAAGCTACCGAATGATTTGGTGTTTAGATTTGATGATTGTTTGGAAGTGTAATTGAGATTATTTTTTACAGTATTTTTTATTGAGAAATAAATAAATTTTTTATTTTAAAAAAATATTTTTGATATTAGTACATCAAAATAATCTAAAAATTATAATTTAAAACAAATACTAATAATAAATATTAAATTAAATATCTTTAAACACTTTGAAGTGAAATATCATATTGACTCTTCAGCACAAACCAAAATAAATGGGTATCAAATTTCGGGTTCTTGCTTCTTAACTTGAATCAAAACCAAGCAATCAACTGCTAGGCACGCGCAGAACTTGGAAAAAAAAATTGTTTATGCGTTTGGTTCGGGTGATACAGTGGATATATCAAAATAATATATATATATATATATATATATATATATTACTTTTGATTTTTCTTAAATAAAGAATATAGAATAAAAAGTTATATTTTGTATAAGGAAATATTAATAGTAGGGATTTATATTAGCAATTTTTTTGTTTGAATGGAAACTTAAATGCCCTTAGGATTAAATAATTCAAATTCTCCTTAGAGGGGCATTTTGTCTCTATTTATAGGTTTTTTTGTTATTTGTTTTAGGAGGGGTAGGGGTATTTCTACTTGTTTTCTTAATATAAAATATTAAAAAGAAAAGAAAAGGTTATAAATAAATGCACTATATAATAGATGTTGCCCGTGTTTGGGTGGTGACATCTAACCATTAATTGTAGCTTTTTTCATGTTGTAAAAAACGTTGTTCCATTTTTCTCCTTGTGAAGCCAAGCGTGTCGGTGAATGATGGGTGGTTTGTTATTGGTGACCATTCCAAATCCAGTTTTTTATTCTTTTAATTTTTATTTTTTTTACTTTATTCTTTAATAAAAGTTTTGTTTGTTTACCATTTACTTTATCGGTTATAATTTGTCATATATTATATTTTTTTAATTTGGTACTTAATATTTTGATTTCAATTTATTAAAGTTTTGTTAATAATTTATTTGATTCTTCAATAAGAGTTTGTGATGATAGTCTTTTTCAATTTCATCCATATTTTTTTGATTTTTTTAAGTTATTTTCTTTTTCTAATTAACCCTCCAATAAAAAAAGTTGTTGCCCTATTATTTATTATTTATTTTAATTTTATCCCCAATTTTGTAACCATATCTTTTATTTAAGATATTTTTATTTATTGGTTTCATTCTTTAGATTTATTGGAGATTAACCTTTATGATTTTTCTATTTATGGTAATTCTAGTCTAATAACCTAAGTCATGAATTTGAAATATCAACGTGAATTGACATCTTTTTTTACTCATTTCTTTTTTAGTTTCATTATTCAGCATTTAAAAAAAAAACAATTTTGTGTTTTTTCTCAAGTTCTTTTTTACTAGGTTATCTTCGTCTTATTACTTAGACAACAAGTTTTGCAGGTTAATTTAGGCTAGCATGCTTTTCATTATCGTGGTTACATGTTTATTATGATAATTTAGGTTGTTCCTTATTTTTATCCAATTTCATACTCCCAATGTTTTTTTCTTTCTTATAAAAGTCTTATTCGGTTACAATCATTGTCTATTTTCTTATCATTTAATTTAATTAGAACCAACTTATTAAACTTGGTCAAACCTATAACCCAAGTCGTTTGTTTTTCTTCTTTTTTTTTACAGGATCGCGTTACTTGGACTATCATTGTCTTTTCTAATCTATTTTTTATTTTAGCTAATATCTTTTATATATGTTTTTTTTTTAAATAAATTCATGTTTAAGTTAATACTGCTCCTTATGAATTTCTCATTTTTGTTGTTTAGCCTTTTTTTAATAGATATTTTTATTTTAAAAAAAACAATATTTTCATTAGTATTTAGGTCTTAACGATATTATTTTGATTCATCTATAAATACTTTTTTATGTTATATATAGATGAATTTGTTTTGAAAAAAAAACTAAAAAAAAACATGCAGCGCACGTCTTGATTAGTTTGACCATGAGAAAAAAGTTTTTTTTTACTGTTTTTGAATTACTGTGATATACTAAAATAATATAAAAATAAATATTAAAAATAAATATAAATTATTTTTTATATATTCAAACGAAAAAAAACTCCCCTTATGAGTACACTTTTCCTTTCTAATGCGTCATTATATAAAATCTGAGAGAATTAGTTACATCCATCATGCCAAGCAACATCTTCCTCTATAATAACAATCACACTCCGTCTCGTCAAAATCAGCTGACCTGGCCATATGATGCCACCACAAAATTGCGCACGAGTTTGTGGGTATTCTTCTACTGGGGCCGAACTCTGTTGTCCTGTAAGCTCTGAGTCAATAATTAGCCACAGTTTGGAAGTGTATTGGTTTTATTTTTAAAAATATTTTTTATTTAGTTTTTGACATAACACATAAAAATAATTTAAAATAAAAAATAAAAATGCTACCATTAATCTTATCTAACCAATGAATATGCAATGAGATTCAAAAGATGTAGGAAAGGAAGACTGCTCTCTTTTGTCTGTCATATTCATATACCTTTGCTCTCCGATAGCAATTACTAATCTGCTTTTTTGGCATTTATACTCCAAAACCTTCAGTTTCTAGCCAGATCTCATTTACATGATAGAAAAAAAGGTCGGACTGTTCGCTGTGCTTTAGCACGGACATGCCACCAGCCACTGAGCTGGCCCAGAGCTGAGTGTGATACGTCTGGCTGCCTCCTCCTCTTATCAGTGGGGAGTACTGGGACTGAATTGAAGAGAGGATGCATGTTGCATCACCATTCGACTGCAATTTTAAGAAACTATATATTTAAAAACTTAAATTATTACCGAATTTCTATTTATATTATTCTTTAATACACTTTCTTAATATATAAAAATTACAACTTATACAGTCTCACATTAACTTTTGTTTGATTTTTATCAAATAAAATGAATATAGTGAAATTCAAACACATGGTCGCTGAATCAACAAGGTTCTGATATCGTGTTAAGAAATAATTTATCTAAACACTTGAGTTGTTAGTTGAGATACAAAATATAATTTATATTATTATATAAATAACTAGCAAGTCTTGAATATCACTCAGTTCCTCATCGCACATGTTGGAATATGAGCAATAGTATGAACTCAGTCATGATTTCTGGTTAGAGTCTAACTAAGAAGATGTTTAGAATGGGAGTTTCAAAGTACACTTGAAGAATCAAATGAAATGGAAAATCATTTTCAAACAAATAATCTGCCAAATGCTCTGCAATTAATAGCCATCAAGTATACAGGCTCGTCATTTCGTCAAAATTACAACAAAAAGGGTTCTCAAACAAGCTGCTGGACTCATGAAATATTTCACATTAGTGCACTCAAGATTACAAATTAAGGTTTACAGACATTCTAACTGTCATGGAAGTTCTAAGGAAATATACAAACTTTTACTCAGAAATGTATCGAGTTAGCTCATCACCTCAGTGTTACAGCAGCTAGCGATCACTGTACAGGGAGGAAGCTGGTTACAACTAAGCATGGAATTAGAAAGATCCAAGTGTCTGATATAGCCTGAAAGACACAGACATCATGTATATAGCCAAGAGCCCTCCTCCCAGAACCCCGTTAAGCTTCATATTTCGCCTTGGTAAAACAACAAGCGCCCAAAGCAGGCCACCCACCAAAAACCCTATTGTCTCCAGCAGGCAGGGATCGTTTGGGATCACAACAGATGATGGGTAAGCTTGCCAGGCTGAGACAACCAGAGACAACCCAAGCCCGCAAAGGATGTTGAAAATGGGACCTGCGTAGCAGCCTGATATAGCTACTTGTGCTCCCTCGGGGCCACCATTCATAGCCAATATCAAATTTGTTATCAGATCACCAACTGAGTTTCCCCAGGAAAGAACTGTTAATCCCAGTATAGAAGGACTAATTCCAAATATAAACCCTAGTGAAACTATCAAGCCCACCAATTCCTGAGCTATTATATAACTCCATGTAACACTCATCAAGAATCCTCCTGCTAGCCAGGGAAGCAGGCACTTCTGTGGTGGACTTGACTTCTCAGTTGTTGCAAGTGCAAGAACCCCAAATGTCATTCCTAACATCAACCCGATTCCATAAACTATCAGGGTTGTGCTGAGGGTGGCACTCTCATCCTGGGAATTCCAGAGAGCTGAGATGAGAACTGGTCCCATTGTCACTGAGGTAACTGCGGCTGGCTTGGACCATCTATTCTCACAAACAACAGGAATCGTCAATCTCCTTGGTAAGTAAAGAGGCATCTCAAGGATCCGGACGAGAATGCTACAAGGAGCTGATAATAGTACACAAAAGCAACATTTTTTCATTTCTACTTCAGTCCCGCACTCTAAACCACATTCCTTCACATGATTTTGCTCCCCTTTCTCCATGCTGCTTAAAATTGGTATATCCAAATCACTGCCATAAATTGAATCAGCGTTCCTTTCGCTTTCTTTTCCACCACCATTCCAATGGACTTGCATGGCGTAAACAATCATGAAGTAAACAATATACATCGACAGAAACCCAATTGCACCCCACAGATTGATCGTGCCATGAATCATTATGAAAAATAAGGATACAAGAACTAAAAGGAAGAAGCAAACATCCCTAAAAAAGGCACACCTGTTGACTCTAAATCCCTCTTGCTTCGCCAAAATGCTTATGATTCCAACCACAACACAAGAAACAAAGGAAGCACCGCCTATTATTGTATTAAAACCAACGCCAGATGTCCCATCGCCCATAAAAGACACCAGGCTGGAAAAAACATCAGGGGCACCGTTGCCAAGTGAAAGGAGGGTAACCCCAGCAATCGTAGGAGACAAATTCAACAGCTTAGACAAGTTTTCAAGCGAAGAACAAAAGTACTCAGAAGCAGTGTTTCCCAGCAGATAAAACAATACTAAAAGCCAGAGGAAAGAAAGACAATAGCCCAGAGGAGCAAATCTTCCAAGATTGCAATAGAAAAGGTAAAGATAGTCGATATAGCCTTGGGAGACGCATGGAATACTTGATTTAATGTAAAGGCACTTGGCTTCGTAGTCATCAAGACTATGCAACCCCTGGCAGTTCTCTAGATCATTTTCCTCGAAAGGCCGAGAACTCCTCAGGACAAGAAATTTAGCAGAGTTGAATCGCATAATCAAGAGAACACATGCCACCAAGAGAAAAGAGATATTTAAGAACAGGACATATTTCTTGTGCTCAGATATGGAGACCATGGTGCCTGTTAGAGAAAACTCGATCAAATTCCCTCTTGAACACAAGAACACGTAATTAAAAAATCATGATGAAGGAACAGGGCCTATAATCACCAGCCTTCTAGTTTCATCCAAGACATCACTATTTTATCCAAATTTGAAGGTAACAGCATTAAAGAAAGAAATGAAGAACTAAGCTTAATCGAAACCCTTTTCTTAGACAGCAAGATTGTACTAAATCAAGGGAAAGAACCGGGTATAACAATAAAGGCCGGTAGATTTACACTATAATTTTTTTTTCCAAGTCAAAATTTAGTTAAGAAATGAAGACCATTATACCAGATACAAAAAAAAAAAAAAAAAACTAACCTCTTCGATTTAAGGTTGTGAAGGCAGAGCAAAGATTCTGGCGTTGGTAGCAGAAGTAACAGATATTATACAACGTGGGAGAGAAGATGGCTTGTATGAGAGTATTATTGAGGTTTTCGTCGTGCGTGTTTATAGAGTTATATTAAAATATTATTTTTTTATTTTTGAGAAATATTTTTGATATTAAAATAGGTTAAAAACATCCAAAAATAATTATTTAAAATAAAAAAGAGGAAAAAACAGCTACAGACACGGTTTAAGGAAGCACTGGCACACTTGCTTGTCTCGCAGTAGCAACATGACACGGCAATAAAAAAAAAATAAACGCGTAAGAGACGAAGTAATTTTATGTGTCAGGGACCGTCCAATTACATGGGAGGGAAGTTGTCTCCCTGAACATGTGATCCTCACGTGCATTATTCTCCATGGCAGCAGGTTGTTCTTCTTCAGTAATTTTGATTTAAATATATTGAAAATTTATTTTAATTTTAAAAATAATATATTGAACAACCTAGCTTCATATCCAGTGAGATTTTGTTTTGTAATATTTTATTTTATTTTATTTTATGTTCCTTTTTTATTTCTTGCATAGAATTGGAAAATTAATTAATTAAATAATTAATAGCCACCTACCAAGCTCATCCGTCCCCCCTTTAATTAAATCGATGTTCACATTGCCGACACACCATATCCCAACTAATATATATATTGATTTCAATTACATTATCTTCCAAGGAAACCATGACACCCGACATTTCTTGAAACAAGTTGGAAGCCAAAAACAAAAAAAAAAAGAATATTCTTTTAGATAAATTAAAAAAAAAAACAAGAAGGATAATTTTTTTATTGTGGTGGAGGATGTTTTTTAAAGTATTTTTTATTTAAATTTATACTAAATTTTATTTTTACAAATTATTTTTGATATTATCGTTTTAAAATATCTAAAAATATCATAAAAATTAATTTAAAATAAAAAATACGTATCAATCAATGATTTGGATAGGTATCTCTTTGTGTCCAGGGAGCCTGATAGAAGATATCAGCACATGTGTAATTATTTGACAATATCCAGCTTTAGCTTTTCCACTTCTTTAATTAATCATCTTTGTACGTTATCCAAATCAACGAGGGTTATAGCTTTTTGGATCTTGATAAGGATTGTTTATTTAAGAAACAAAATAGGGCTCAAATACATTAAAACATCTTATTTATTTATTTTTTAACATTATCACAATTAAAAAAAATTAAAACATAAAAAAATCTTAAGACCTTTGATATTTTGAAAAATACGATTTCATACCTGTTTTTTCGATAAGATATTAGTTATGTTTGACATTGTATTTCAAAAATATTTTTTTAAAAAAAAATTATTATTTATTTTAAATTAAATTTTTTTTGTGTTTTTAGATTATTTTTATATATTAAATCAAAAATAATTTTAAAAAATATTATTTTACTATATTTTTAATAAAAAAAATACTTTAAAAAATAAAATCAATCATATTTCGAAGCAAGCTCATTATCGTACAGTCAATGCTTTCACAGTCATCATGTAATTTTGTGCTGGGATTACATTAATTTGAAATGGAATTTTATAATTTAAATGTCATTTTCAAATATGAAGTCTTTTTTATTTTTATTTTTTCACCGGCAAGTCAGAGGATCACCAGCCCCAAAAGTCGTGAAACACTTGAATAATAATTATTCAAAATAAATTTATTTTGATCATACACAAAAAATTACCAAAATAGACCTGTAGAAATATATTTAGTGATATGCTAAGTAAAATGTAGAAAAAATATCTTGATCTTTTGGAGGATTTGTAAGATAATGATAAGGAATAATTTCGAAAGGTATTTTTTTTTTTAAAAAAAGAGCTATGATGATTGGTGGGAATTACGTAACCCTCGCAATCTAGAAGGTTTCACATTTCAATCTAAACTTTTTGGAAGTTCTTAATTATACCCTTCAATATTACAAGTTTGCACCCGTAAAAATTAATTATTTTCTTATCCATCCCTCCAGTCCTAAAATTTGGTTCCACCCATGCTCGAGATCAAACTCTCGTTTGTAATAAAAAGAAAAAAAGAAGGTTTTCAAAGTTAAATGAGAATAAAGGCAGCTTAATTTACCAAAAATATTAAAATTCAAATAATAAACACTTTTAAAAAATAATTGATATCATAATAGCAAACACCGTAATAAAAATATCAGAATCATTTAAATTCTTTTTTTGGGTTTTGTATTAAAATCTCATTGCCCACCCTGGGTGGAAGTCATCGATTAGTAAGGTTGTCAACCGTAAAAGAAGAAAAGGAACTTGTCTTATCTTTCCCAATAATTAAAGTATAACAAATTCTTGTTTATAAAATAAAATAAAAAATAATAATAACTTGATTATCAAATGGACGGTGATGATGGAGGAGACAACATTTTCCTTATCTTCATGTCAACTCTAGAGATGGTGAAGGAATCAAATTCCAATTCAAACGGTTCATTATCTTCTACTACTTTTAAGATATTTTTTGGGATGTTTGATACTGTATTTCAAAAATATTTTTTAAAAAAAACTTATTTTTTTTTATTTTAAATTAAAAAAAATTGATGTTTATAAATTATTTTCATGTGCTAATATCAAAATAATTTTTGAAAATAATAATAAAAATATTATTTTAATACATTTCAAAAAAAATATTTTTAAAATAATTGTAGTAAAACTCTAAAAAGAATCATTTTGTTCATGAGCTCATGAAAATGGAAGGAATATCGGGCTAATCGGAGGAGGTGCGTTTAGTTGCCAACAACATTGGTTTAGAATATTAACAATAAAGAAAAATCCTTTCCATTTTCCATTTTCTTATTATATTTCTTCTTTTCAAATAAAGTAAAAAGAAAACGTGTTGATGTATTTGGAACAAAGAAAAGTTTTTCTGTAAAGAAATGACAATATATCAAGATTACATTACTTGACATTAAGAAAATGTTAAAATTAGAATATATAATAATAATTTAATATTTTATATTCTTGATAATCTGCTGGTAGAATATTGTTATTATTATGTTAATTATAATTATAATTATAGCTATAGCTACAACTGCAAGTTATATTTAAAGTCACACATGCAATTCTTTTTTTTTTAATAACTGGGGTGTCCAGACCAGTTTATGCGTACCTCGACTATTTCCCGGATTCACTGAACATCTTGCAAGCCTAATAAGCATGTAAAACACCGAGGGGCTGATAAACGTACCGAGCAGGGAGCAAACTAGGGTAACATGAAGAGGACGACCTCCAACGACCAGTAGGACAGACCCTGTTGATCACAAATACAACTTTGATTTTGCTGCTTCCATCATAAGAGTGTTTATTATGTTAGTTGGAAAAAATAGAATATTTTAGATTATTTTGATATATTAATATCAAAAATAATTTTTTAAATATTTTTAAACAAAAATTTAAAAAACAACATAAATCATCTTAAGAAAAAAAAACATTTATTTGGTCCAATACCCTTCAAGTTATTTTAAGTAACCAAAAAAAAAGCATGTATCTCGTATACTTCAAAGTGTTTTTCAACTCTCTATTGTTGGAATTTTCCTTAAAATTCATCCATAAATCTATCGAGAACCTAAAATTATGCTCAAAGAACCAATTTGATCTTTTTTTAATATTTGAGAACTAAATTGATTATCTTTCTTACAAGCTAGGAACCAAACTAGAATATTGTCATCCTCAACCTCAAAATCATGTTTTTCCACAAATCACCTACTTACCTACCTAAATAACTCACTCAATTTTATTATTTGAACAAATCATAACTCAAAAACATCACCAAATTCTTCCAAAATCAATCAATTAAACTCTTACCCATACAATTAATTCTTCCATCAAACTTCACACACACAACCTAAAACCTCTATAATTTAAAAAATCTTAAAATCAAAGCTAAACTTAAGAAGCCTTAAAAGTTAAGAAAAACATTTATTCCCATCTTTTCTTCTTCTCTCACTTATGGTTCTAACCACTCCAAAATTTGGACACTTTTAATTTCTTTCCATTTCTATTTATTAACTCTTTTTTGTCAATTACCCAGGTTTCCTTTACTTATTTATACCTAATGTTAACTCTCTAAGGACATTGTTGTCCTTTTCAAAATATTACAAAAGGGGGTTGTGCCCAAGTTATTTTGGAAGGCTGGGACAATGATGCAGTTATAACATTTACAAATCTTGAATTTTAAGGGCTGCGGCAGCAATGCTACTGCACATTGAACCATGTTAGTAATATTACAAATTATTATGTTATTTCTTCAAATAGATTTTATAGCGTGCTATTTCTCTAAAATAAAATAAAATTGGGGAGTATGCTATTTTTTTCTTACAAAAATCTGCCCTTTTCTTGGTAAAATTTTATTTAGTTATTTTTTAATGGGTTTAAAAATTAAAATTTATTTAAAAAAAAACAAAAAATGGAAAACTGATGGGCTGGGACAGGAATGACAAATGTATTGGGCTACAGTTAGTGCTGAAATTCAAACCCACAAACTAATTATAACTCTGAAAAGAAATATTTTGTTTTTGTGTTTTAAGCGTATTCTTGAAAAATATATTTTAGTATTTTAAAGTGATTTTATATATTAACATCAAAATTAAATTTTTAAAAATAAAAAATAAAAAACGGATGGGTTGGGTCAGGAATGATAATTGACATGGAGTGACAAATGTATTGGGCTGAAGTTTGTGCTGAAATTCAAACCCACAAACCCATTATAGCTTAAAATAAATAAATAAAAACATTTTAAAAACCCACGGCTGCCTGCTCTCTTCTACATTGTAAACAACGAACGAACGGGAGGCACCACAGCATAAAAAAGAAATCAATAAACAGAATCGATTTCCCCAGAGTTCGAGTCTTGGTTTTTTTTTATAAACATAATATCTCTGTATTGATTCAATTATTTAACATATCTTTCTTTTTTTGGGTTCGATGGATTCTACCATTAGAATTGGTTCATCAATTGTTTTTCCCACTTCTTCTTCTTCTTCACCAAAATTATCAATTCTACGGAGGAGAAATAAGATTGAATATGGTTTTCGACTCGGTGGAAATGGGTGCATCTCTGCGATAACTCCAAATGGCCATGTTTCTCCCTCTGCTACTTCTCACGGGGTTGGTTTCTTTTTGTTTTTTCGTTTTGGTATATTTTTCCTTCTCAATCTTATTGGAGCTTAGGAGAACATTTGTTATTAATTTAACTTTTTTATTTTATTTTCATCTGTGTATCAACAACGTTTGCTATGATTACTGTTGTTCACTTGCATTTATCATCTTTAAAATGGGAGGGTAACCAATGTCTAGGCCGTTGTTAGGATTTATAGAAAGTTGCAATGTAGAAGTGAATGAACGAGGGAGTGCCAAAAAAAAACTGATGGGTTTTTATCGATTTTTACTTCCAAAATAACTACAAGATTTTAAAAGGGTTTTGCCGGTACGTTGGGTATGTATTTGAAAGAAGTTCACGGGTGCTAATTCTTGTATGATTATTGTTATGCTGTTGATTTTTCATTTTCATGTGTTTTCCAACGCACAACTTCCTCAGAAATTATTATTTTATGATGTTCTAGGAGCCATTTTCAGTGGGAGATGTGCATAGAAGAAGAAGCAGTCTCGAATCTCCTTTTCGTTATGACAAACCTATACCAGAGGAGAGAATTGAGGAGCCTGTTGGTATTTCATTGGCTGAAAAAGTAATTGGAGATAATCCTCGGTGCATTGATTGCCAAGCCAAAGGGGCGGTTCTTTGCACCACCTGTGCTGGTTCAGGCTTATATGTTGACTCTATATTGGAAAGTCAGGGCATCATTGTCAAGGTCCGGTGCTTAGGTAAATTTGCTTTCTCTTCACATAGCATAATCTAACAGATGCATTATACTTGTACGTTCTGTGTCTTTAACTCCACTTAAGCACTCCTATATCCCCCAATTTGATTTGTTGTAATTTTAGGATCATCCAGATCTAACTTGAAGCTCCATACCAGATCAAGTTTCCAATGAAATTACTTTGATAATGAATTTGACATCTTTCACGACGACAAGTGACCAGTTCTGGGACCAACTATTGAAATAGATGCCTTGAAAATACCTGCATATGTAAAGTATAACCTCTACTGATATGAACTAGAATTTCTTTCATTTTCCTTTCTATCTCTCTCCTTTTTTTCTTCTATTTTTCATCTCAGATTAGGACACAGGTTAGTTTTCAGATATTGCTTTTGTGTTGCAGCTACTGCCACTTTCCTGGGTATGTCTTACTCTTTTGGCATTTGACCATTTAGTAATTTGTCCTGCTTTGACAATTCATTTCTTTTTTCCCCCTTTCTTCTCTTCTCAAGAAACTAATATTCTTAGAAATAGATATTCTTGGTTCATTTCCCCCTTTCTGTTTATGAGAATTAAAGTAAAATTTTCTATTTTTTTTATTTCTTTTTGGTGAGAACTGGGCTAGGTTCTCTTATAAAACACTGATTTCCACCCTCATTTTTCACCTTCTTTGAACTCGTTTATAAACTTGTTGATTCTAGCTTCGTTTTTGCTGTAATCATATTTCTCAACTGATCAGCACTTTCTTGGATCTTATTATCGCATGTCCTGAGTTTTTTCTGGAAATTAATAATCTTGTATCTTGAGAAAATGCAATTTAACTTGTACTGGCTTGTGGAAGCCCTTTGTGCATATGCTCTATAGGACCTTTTCAGTGTTTTGTCTGCCTTTAATTAAAGCCAGTAATGATATACTATTATTCATATGAATGCAAATTTACCGCATATAACTTATTATGATGTAATGCTACCGTAGAAGAAAACTTGTTTACCACCATACCTTAGACAGTGATTGCTACTGAGTAGATCCCTTCCCCTAAAATAACACAATTAACTACCTATTTAGGTCCCTTCTTCTCCTCAAGTAAATTTATTATTTGTGATGTGTATTCATATTTGTTATTAACTTCAACTCATCAAGAATATATGTTTTTGTGGGTTTGTAATTGAATGAAGTCTTTTCTTTTTTTTGTGGTTGAGGGATAGCGAGGTGTGCACTTGTGTTGTGTTAGTGTGGGAAGAATTTCTATCATCTCTTTTCCATCTCACCCTTGTTGATCCTCATCATTTTTCCTACTTCAGTAGGCATGATCTCTCAATTCAAATTTGTACTCCCACCATGTCTCCAGCCTTTAATCCATATGCAATTGTGCATGCATAATTTGGAACACAACTGCATATGGTTTTCCCTGTGTAAATATTCTGGCAATACTTGTTTTGTGAAATCATTTTGGCAAATGTTAAATACCATCCCTGGATTGGATCTAGGAAGTTCGCTATGTTATTCCTTGAAAACTATTGAGTGTGGCCTTACAACTGGATGACTTATTGTCATAGGTTTACTTTTTTAGTTTTCGCCATATCAAGAGGATATTGATAGGTTTGCAGTGACTTCACTCCAAGGAGCTTTTTTAAGGAATAAATATTTATATTATTATATTTTAAAAACCAAATAGCAACTATATTCGGGTGATCTCATCTGATGATGGTTTTGTCCATATAGTGATTAAGAGTGCTGAATATGAGTGTTAAACCTAAAGTTATAGTTGCATGTTATTGGACGTAAAAGTATCTCCATGCATTTTGGTAAGTAGCAAATCTTGAGTAGCTCAGCTAGTAGTCGTTAATGGGTCCTGTGCTGTGATTGTTGCGTACTACTTCATGGAGGTAGCGGATTGGTGGTTATCTTGATTTGCTACTTATATATGGCAATGAAAATGATCCTATGCTATATATTTTTTTTGTAGGTTGTGGTGGAACCGGAAACATCATGTGCTCAGAATGTGGTGGCCGAGGTCATGTTGGTCTCAAGTAACTTTCGCGTTTTGCTTTCCCATTGCATCTTGTTGTACCCTCTTGCAGAAACGCTTACAGTTAGGCTGTCATTTGTTGTAGCTATGTAGCCATGCAGTGTTGCATTGAAGTTTTTGTGTATCAACCGTTTCATTTCTCAATGGTATTCTTCTTCTATAATTTACCCTAATGGTCTTGATCTGTATCCACCTATTAGGAACACTATCGATAATGTTTCCACTTCCCTTATATTCTGTTTGTTTGATGTTGTTTTCACATAGAAAGTATCGAGAGTAGAGTTCAAATGATTACACTTGAAAATGTAGTTCAAAATTTGGTAATTTTACACTGCATCAGTGCATTGGAATTTTGTCCTTTGTGACTTGAGATATGCTCTATTGAGTTCGACATAGTAATCATTTGATTCCGAGTTAAATTCAATATATTTAACGATGATCTTACGCTTAAGAGAACTTGGGCAGATAATCCTGAATATAAGATAAGGGAGAAATTTTTATTCAATTAAAAGTAGTAGAATAAACTTGTCACATGAGTTAATCTAGTTGTTTGGAGTTAATGTAAGAATAAAAATAATTATTATTATAGTTTTAAAATTTGATTAAGTGCTAATCTAGGACGTGGCTCAAGTTATAGGTCGGTTGATGGTTGATTCGGGTTAATATAAGGATAAAACAGTTGATTCAATCCTAGGATCGAATCATGATTTGGGTTGAACATTGACTCAAGTCATCATAAAGATATAAATGATTATTATAGTTTTAAAACCTGATTCATGAGTCGAGTTGAGGCTAGACTACTCAGGTGTTTGATAAGGTTGATAGTTGATTTATATAACGCATGAGTTACTAATTAAATCTCATAAACTCAAACCGGTCTACATCTTGTATCAACTAAATATAAAGTAAAGCAAATTGTTTAATACAAATCAAAACACATCAATTATAAAACAAAACATTTATTTATCCAGTTTTACAATCAATACAACATGCCAAACACCATCTAAGAACTGGCCACTACTCTTTCGCAAGACAAGTTCTCTCTCTCTCTCTTATATATATATATATGTCAACTTCATTTAAAAAAAAAACTCTATTAGAAAACAATATTCTTCTTTCCTTAACTTTTTTTTCCTACAAACTATCTATTTATATTTATCATAAACAGAACCGTTTTTTTAATAAACTTGTTTTATATATTCCGAATCTTTCCTCTAACATCCAAATCTATTAATTTAGTGCATTTCATAAAATAGGTTACAGCATATCCTTTTATATTTATAATATAAAATAAAGTTTAGTTTTAACTATTTCTAAGCTATATTCTAACAACAAGCAGAGGTGACTTGTTGAAGGGGGCTTCTCTACGCTATTCCTCGTGATGCAGTTAGCTTTGGTTAAATAAAGTGTAGAAAAAGAAAAGGGCGCAGCAGCTGTTTCTTTACAGACAAAATGGTGTTTGGTAGGCTGAACTATATATATATATATTTTTTTTTGTTCAGCTTGCAGATCTGGCCATCAAATACTGAAGAGATGATATTCTCTTACACCAGATAACCAAAGGCCACGCAATCTTGGAGACTGGATTGGAGATGGGGAAAATAAAAATTACAAATTGTGTGATTATTTTCTGGCCGCATAGCTAGGAGGGATAGGTTCCTTATCTTGTCACCTACAAGTCTAACAGAGCATTTTCCGGCCAGATAATAATATAAATTGTGTTCTGTGATTGTGATCTTATAGATTAAATTTTTAGGTGAGATGATTTCTTAACATGGTATCAGAGTTTTTTTGGCCTAGTGGTCATGAGTTCGAATCTCACCACCTCCATTTTATTTGATTAAAATCAAACATAAAATAATGTGAATTTATGCAAGTTTCAAGGTTAAAAAGCTCTCATTTTATGAGATATATTATAGAATAATATAAATAATATTTTAAGACCTTACTTAACATCTTAAGCTTTTATGTATAATGATTTTTTAATAAAATAAAAGTAGTCTTGATTTACGATACCTAAATCCGATCCCAACCCTTCAAAACCTAAATATGATATATAGAAATATCAAGTGTTACGATTGCGAGTTGAAATTATTTTTCAAAATGTATATTATTAAGAATTGTATTAAAATAATTATATTTTTTAATTTAAAATAAAAAAATTATAAAATATAATGTCAAGAAACCTACAAGTTCATTTTTCAGTGTCACGTACATGCTGATAATAACAGCTAAGCAACCCATCATAGTGACTACGGGTTTATTAATGAAGTTCATACTTTCTTGATTGATGGGAAATATCCGGTGTTTGGGAGAGTTTTTAAAAGTGTTTTTTAATTATTTTTTAGTGTTTTTAGATAATTTTGATGTGCTTGATGTCAAAAATGATTTAAAAATAAAAAACATCATTTGATGCATTTCTAAACAAAAATAATTTCAAAAGCAACTACAACCACACTCTCAAACAAGCACATGTGTTTTTAATTTCGTTTCAAAAATGTTTAAGAAAAATTTTTTTATTTTATTTCTTAAAATTAAAATTTTTAGTATCTTTAAATTATTTTATATGTTAATATTAAAAATATTTTTTAAAAATAAAAAAATATTATTTTAATATATTTATTACCTAACAAATAAAAGGCATGACGCTTTTACTTGTGTAATGTCCTGTAGCTTATGATTGTATTAACTGTGGATTGTGGTAGTGTCGGCACCATTGTGCCCTTAAAGAGCCGACGTGTTCTAATTATTTTTTCGGGGCGTTTTTGACTTTTGCCTTTTTTTTCTTTTATGAACAGTGCATTAACACATCTGCCCTTCAAAAAAGACAAAATTGTGCACAGGGACCAGGGGCTCCATCGGCTTTTCACAAATTCATTGCACAGTGCACCAACGGAAACAACCCTCGAAAACGACAAAATACTACACGATGAACGGGGCACGGATATATTTCCCCAACGGTTTTTGTGAATATCGATAAGGTCGAGGCGTCTTGGTAATTAGCTCATTTTTTTGGATGGATCGGTCGACGCGTTGTATGGATGCGACAACGGCGTTCCATGCGAATCGCCATTGATGTGACGCGTGCGGCTCCGTCCGGCGATAGAAAATTCTTTTCCGCTGTTGTAGACGGTGCGCCTCCAAGTCCTCTGTCTTTCGTCGCGGTGCGTTTTGGTGATAGATGTTATGGTAAACGGCAGAGGAAGGTTTTGTGGCGGTTGTCGATTTTCTCTCTCCTTTGGGTCCAAATTCAGCTTCGGTCCCTAATGTATGTAGGAAATTCATTTCAGTCTCTAAGGTTTGGATTTCAGTTTTATAACTAAATTCTTTAATTGAAAGTTTGATTGTTTTCAATTATATCCTCGAATTGAAATTAATTATATAAAGTCTTTTTTAATTTTAGTCCTTATACTTTTGATTTTTCATATCTTTTTGGTTCCTTTAATTTGTTTGGTACGAATGTTTTGATTTCTTTAATTTGGTTCTCCAATTGAAATTGAACATATATACTAATGTTCATTTCAGTCCCTCTTCTTCTAATTTTTTGATAAAATCACTACAATTATCATTGTTATTTCATTATTTATTTTGGTCCCAATATTTTTTTGTCTTTCAATTTTATCCTTCAACTAAAATTAATTATATATGTTATTTTTTATTTTAATCCTTATTCTTTTAATTTTTTATTTTATATTAATTCATTTGTTTTTTAAATTCTTGGATAATGTTTATATTTTATTTATATTTATAAATCTATGCTGTTAGTTTTTGTCTTTTTTTTAATCGGTTCGATCATGAAATTTTAATTTATGTTAATAATCATTTGAAAATTATTATTGCACAATTTTTATCTTTATTACTTTTTTTTAATTTTTATTTGTTCTTTGGATTATATGATTTTTATGATTTTACTATTTACACAATGATGTTGATAATTTGAGCGATTATTTTTTATTTGTATTTTTATAAAAATCTTTTGTTTTTTTAATGATTTTTTAGGTCAGTTTAATTGTTTTGATTGTTTTGACAGTAATGGTAATAATAATTTTAATAGTTATAGTAACGATAACGACAATAACATAAGGATAGATTTTCAATTTATGTATTCGTCTTTTTGTGGATAGAGAATTAGTGATTTATTTTTGTTATTTAATTATTGGAGGGTTTTTCTTATAATAATTCATTTAGTGTCTTCTTTTAATTCTTTAACAATTTTTATTTTTAATTCGTATTTATGCATCTATGCTTTTATTTTTATTTTTTATCTTTTTTTCTTGCGATTTTTATACTAATCGGTTCAATCCTAAAATTTTATTTTATATTGGTTATCATTTTAGAATTAATATTGCTCCCTTTTTTTCTTTACTCTTTTTTTTCCTCTTGTTTTTATTCGTTCTTTAGATTAGATGATTTTTATGATCTCATTATTTACGCAATAATAATGATAATTTTGGTGATTAACTCTTTTCCTTTTTTTTATAATTTTCTTGGTAAATTTAATTATTTTAATAGTAATGTTGATAATAATTTTAGATGTTATAGCGGTGATAATAAAAATAACATCAGGATGGATTTTCAATTTATGTTTCTATCTTTTTATCAACAAAAAATTAACTATTTATTTTTGTTATTTAATTATTAAAGGTCTTTTCACAATTTATATTTTTTATTTAATCTTAATTCATTCATTTATTTATTCTTTCATAATAATAATAATAATATTTTAATTTTTTTTCTTGCTTCCTATTCTATTCATGCTTTTTTTTTTCTCGGTATAACTTGATAGTGTTTATTGTTTTAATAGTAACAAGAATAATAAATTTAGATGTTAAGACTCCTATGTTGCTATTGTTACAGTATTTTAAATTAATATTGCTTCCTTTTTCCCTTTATTTGTTTTTAATTTTTATTTGCTCTTTGTATTAAATGATTTATATAATTTTATATCTGCACAATAATAACGATGATTTTAGTGATTAATTTTTCATTTTTTATTATTAAAATATTTTATCCTTTTTTTAATGTTAGTTCGTGCTCTTTTGTGATCTTTCATGACGCAACACCTATATTCTAAAAGATATAAGTTATGCTTACGCAACAAACTCTATTTAAAAATTTATATATTTTATCTCCTAATTTATAACTTTTATTTAATTATATCATATAAATTTATCGTTATTGATTTAATTTTATTAAATTATATACACAAGAATATCTGCGTGCAACGCATAGACAACATAGCTATTAAATAATAAAGACTGTGGCTACCAACTATTGCGTTAGGCCATCCTCCAAATCATGGGATGGGCTGTAAGTCATGAGCAGGCCCATGTAAGTTTTCATATGCCCCTGGTCTATAACGAGGGACAAATACGGACACGGGACTCGAATGCAATCACGGGTTCTTAGAAATTTAGAATTGATAGATAGAAATTATTTTTTTTAATAATTATATAATATATATTTTCTAAATAATTAAAAAATATCTCCTAATAATAAGTAAATAATAATATATCACGATCAATTTTTATTTCAAAATTATAAAATAATTTGAGAGATAATAGAAATCTAATTTGCTTATAATTATTAGGATGACGGTGAATAAATCATTGGGAATTTCACTTATTATATTCAATAATTAACAATGCAATTTTTTAGTATTTTATGATAAACTATATAAAAATAAAATAATTCCATGTATATTTATATTTTAGGAGCTGTATCGATTATGATGACTGAAAAAATATTGGTTTTTTTAAACTGTAGGGGTGTTTATTAGATAAATTTATTTTCTTGTGTCCATATAATACTAGTATATTCAATAAAAAAAAATCTATTCTTTATTTTTCTTGAAGGATTGTTTACATTATTTTATTATATTTACTAGTTTTAATATTTTCTTAAAACATGATGATAGATTTTCATTTAAAACACAATGCTTACAGTTAAAAATATATAAAAATATTAAAAAATAAAAATACATTTTTTCAAAATTTATAAAAATATTTTTAAAACATATTATCAATCAGCCATGCCCTGCAAGCTTTCAATAAAAGGTTGCTCGGGACGGCGCGTGGGCTACTTTCTACCCATGTTTATTTTCCATTTTTTTTTTCTTATACCTTAATTTCTATCCACAAGAGTCCCTCTAGAATCCAATCCCACCCTCTTTAAAGGCCCAACTAATATAGTAATTTCAACTGTTTTCTACTGCTCGATCTGAATCTCCATTTCGACAACTGCTATGATAACAATCGGAGGCCTTCCCTTTAAAGCAAGGATCTTCTCGATTATTCCCCTTCTCACAATACCCTCCTTCGCCATTAAACTACCTTGATCACTTCCCATTTCATCTTCTTCCTCTTCAGTTAGATGAAATGGGCATCAAAGTTTTCATGATCTCATTCATGGTAACCTCCGTACTCTTCTCTCTGCTATACATCCCAACAAAACTGACCACGCCTACTGCCAAATACAGCCCTGTAATCAACTTTAAAATGTTGAGAGACCTCAGGCCATACCCAGTAACATTTGCGTACCTGGTATCAGCATCTAGAGGCGATGCGAAGAAGCTTATGCGTGTGCTGAAAGCACTGTACCATCCAGGGAACTACTATCTGATTCACGTGGACGCCGATGCACCGGAAAAGGAGCACAGAGAAATTGCTGAATTTGTGTCGAGTGATCCAGTTTTTGGCTTGGTGGGAAATGTTTGGATTGTTGGGAAACCAAATTTGGTTACTTACAGAGGTCCTACCATGCTTGCTACTACACTCCATGCAATGGCGATATTGTTGAGGTCCTGCAAATGGGACTGGTTCATTAATCTCAGTGCCTCCGATTATCCCCTGGTCACCCAAGATGGTATGGTGAGTGGCCCTTTATTTTTTTTTAAGAAAAATATATTTTTGCTCTATCCTTTTATTAAATTTCTTCTTGTTTTTGCTTCGTTTTTTTTTTGTTTCCACTGTTGATGTTTAACAATGTAGCCATGTTTTCTGTCGGTGAACACATTGATAACGTAATTACTCGACCTATTTTTGCTGTTATCAGATCTGATTGATGCCTTTTCTACCTTGCCAAGAAATCTCAACTTCATACAGCACAGCAGTCGCCTGGGATGGAAACTGTACGGGCCCTTTTCTCTATTTTTCATTTTTTTTTATGTGAAATGATAAGAAGAGTTTGAGTTATTAAATATTAATTACCATCAGGAATAAGAGAGCCAGGCCAATTATGATAGACCCTGCCCTCCACAGCCTGAACAAATCAGAGATCTGGTGGGTTATGAAACAGAGGAGCCTCCCAACTGCCTTCAAACTCTACACAGGTATCTCTCTCTCTCTTTTTTTCTTAATTATTATGAAGAAAAGGACTTATTTATCACGAACCCCTTGACCTTTCCCATTCTCTTATCTATGGGCTCCATTTTTATTTATTATTCATTTCTGTCCCCACCTGATTTTCAATAGCATGTGAACTCTGAAGCGAAGAAGAGACAGCACGCACTTCCCTTAAAGAAAAAGAAAATCGAATCACTTATTTATGTGTTTTACAGTTCCGGCCATTATTTTAGATGTATTTCAAAATATGCCCAGTCTTTCTTACAGGCAGTCCCCTGTATTCTTCTTATTTTCTTATGAAGTCATTGCCGACAATAAGTCCTTCCTTGCCTTTACATAAAATTTAATTACTTTCTCTAAAACTATGCCCTGGATATAGTTGTGCTTTATTCTTCAAATTTTATTTTGAACATTAAAATATCAAAACAAATTATTTTTATAATAGTTTTTCATTTTTTAATGTTAAAAATTTATTTATTTTTAACATTAAAATATCAAAACAATTTTTTTTTAAAGCGTGGTTTGGCCGCAAATACAAACATTAAGTTTCTATTTCACATGTGTGTTTAAAATCTGTTTTAACAAAATTATATTTTTTACGTTAAATTATATTTTTTTAGATATTTTAGATCATTTTGATGAAGTGATATCATTTTTTTTAAATAAAAAATTATTTTAATGTATTTGTAAACCTAAAACATTTTAAAAAATAATATTAACTAGACACTGATGTGAGACCAGCCAAGGATACCAATATTATATTTCTTCTTCTTTTTTCGAACAAATAAATAAAATATAAAAAGAATCCTATTTCTTAAAGAAATTTAATCAAGGAGGTCCATTTTTATAAGCTTTTATCATTTTGCAATCAATCTTCTACTTGTTGTTGACAATTATTTTAATGATAGCTGAATAATACCTTGGACCTAATTAATAGTAGCGTCAACAAACTGCAAGTAGCAATCTTGGAAACAAAGTCACATCCAAGAAGATTAAGGTTAACTTCTGGCCAATTGAAGATTAAGGTTAATCTCAACAATTCAGGTCAGCCGTAAGCTACAAGTAGTTATGCAATCATCAAATTAAACGATAAAATTAGATTTGAGGAAAGAGTTAAGCTCAGAAGCCTCTTTCTATCAAAGATTTGATGTGCTGTTTTGATGCATCTTTCATGAAGATTGAATTTGAGTGCTGCCCAGAATGTTTCAAGCGTCCCTTTCTTTTCTTTAATTTCTTCTACCATACAATACATGGAATTGGGACATGATAGATAACTTGCTGTTTATGCTAGCTGGGTTTCATGTCATCATCATCATTTTGAGTTGATGCTAGGCATTCCATCACCAACCTAACCATATATGGCTCCACCATTTCACAAGCTGCGTAAAACTTCAACTTAGCCATTGAATCACTACCAAACAATTAGATGTGTCCAGGTTGGATTTCTAGGTGAGTCCTTGAAATGACATACAAAGGGCACCGAAGACAGAAAACTGTATGACGTAGGCTGCAAGATCTAGAAAATTCACATGACAAGGCCCGATCGATGTTAGAATACACGTGCTCTCCTGTTCTTATGGAGAGCTTTTCAGATTTTTAATAATGAATGTCCCCAATGAAAGAAAGAAATAAACTAAGTGAGTGTTCCAAGTGGCTTTGAACTGATTCGAAGGGCCAACATGCAGAGAGAACTGAATATAAAATACTCCTGACGAAAGAGCACATCAAGCCATGTACTTGTATGTGTTCATGTCATGGATTTCCTTTACTTTCATTGTTATAATATTGCAGAAAATATGGATGATGGCATTGATTGTGGATGTGTCAGTTGCCTTCGCAATATGCAGGGGTCCCCCCCTCCCTTCAGATTACCCCTTCAAGCCTTTTCATCTTCCAGAAAACACATTAAACATTTTATTGTTATATTTGAGAAAATCTCACCTCCCGGAATGCCCCCTTTAGGGATCCAGCTGAGTGAATAAAACTTCGATCTTAGGCTTTTACAAAAAATATACGTTCTGACTCGAACTCAAAGCATGCTGGGTAAATCATGTCCCTTGGGGACATATTAAACATAATGTTCCTATCAAACAACAATTTTCTGTGGCAGTTTTCAATTTTAAATGGATTCATCTATATATATGTGCGGTGTCCTTCAAGTTTCCATTCGTTACGGCAATCTTGATTTCTCTCAATTGCTTTGCATAACAGGTTCTGCTTGGACCATATTGTCAAGATCTTTTGCTGAATATAGCGTTGTGGGCTGGGACAACTTGCCAAGGACTCTTCTTCTCTACTACACCAACTTTGTGTCCTCCCCTGAAGGCTACTTCCAAACTGTAATATGCAACTCTGAAGACTATAAAAACACCACAGCTAACCATGACCTCCATTACATTACCTGGGACACACCTCCCAAGCAGCACCCTCGGTCCCTAGGAGTTAAAGATTACAGAAGAATGATCCTAAGCAGCCGGCCATTTGCGAGAAAGTTCAAGAAAAATGATCCAGTTCTCGATAAGATTGATCGCGAGCTTCTTAGGAGATACAAGGGACAGTTTGCTTACGGGGGCTGGTGTGCCAGGAGTGGCAAGAGGCATGGAACGTGTTCAGGTTTGCGAAATGAGAGTTATGGTGTTTTGAGGCCCGGACCAGGATCAAGAAGGTTGCAAAATTTGCTGACCAAACTCCTCTCAGAAAAGAACTTGAAGCGGCAATGCAGATGAAAGCTCTATCGAAATGAAAAAAAAAATAATAAATCTTTTTAAAGAAATTATAATCTGTATAATTACTGGGCTGCTTGTTTGAAAAAGCTGATACAAGATGCTTATATTGAAATATTGATAAAATCTTGAAAAACTACAATGTGATTACCCCCATTGAGCAGGTTCATCTTTCATAGTTATACACCATGTTTTTTTGGTAACCAGTACATGACTGCATGAGCTACAAACAAAGATGTCTGCAAAATCGCTTGCAACCAAGTCTTTCTTCTTGATAAAATCTCACACGCACACACACACATTCATTTATATATTATTAATAGCATGGTAAAAACGTAAAAGCAATTAAAATAAATTTAAATGATTTATATTCAAAAGAAAAAAACCATGCATCTCTTTAATTTTAACTCCCTTTTTTGTTTTAATTCATTTCTTTTTTGATTTGATGATAGAACATATTTTATTTATTTATTTATTTTTTATTATTATTATTATTATTATTATTATTATTATTATTATTATTATTATTATTGTCGTCATTGGCTTCTCAAATAAAACCTTTTTATGATTTTTTTTATATTTAAAATAAAATAGTATTTAAATAATTGATTAACTAATATATATAAATATTATTCAATCATTCCAAGTTTCTTAAATGATATTTGAAATTTTTTAATATAATATTTGTTAATTTTAATTTTTACTTTCTAATGATTATATAGGAAACAAATGTGCACATGTTTTTTTTTATAAAAAAAATTGGCATAAATATTCAATGGAAAAAAATAATATTTTATTATTAATAATTTTTATATTATTATCTTTCATTAATCATTTTTTATTTTCTTATAAAATTGTATGAAGATAACCAAATATCATTTTTTTGTGTGTGTATAATTACTTCACATTTAATATTTTTTTTTGTATATAACCTTGCTGTTAATAAAATATTATCTTTCCATTAAGATAAATAAAAAGAGATAAATGACACAAAGGAATTTCAACAAGAAAAATACATTTTCCCCTCAAAATCTAAATCATTATAATTGTTTTTAATTATCACAAAAACTAAAAACATATTCCTCATAACTCTTAATAGATGAGTTATATTTGCATAATATATTTATAAAAAAGAATGATTAGCTAATCAAATTTCATCTATCTTTTGCTTCTTAAAAGAAATGTTAGCCTCATGTTTTGTTTTTTAATTACCATTAACAACTCTTTTAATAATTAAATGTCTTACTTTCAAATGAGATTGGAGCTTTCCATGGTAAATATTATATGTAGTTTTTTAAGAAAATTACTTATGAATATTTGATGAAAATATTTCTTGTGTTAATTTTTATATACTTTCTGAAATTCATTGTTCTTCTTTTTCTACTGCTATTATCGTATATTGATTCATTTTTTGTTTTAAATTTATTTATTATATTATACTCAATTTCCAGTCTTGCTCAATTGGACTTTTTATATTTAGAAGAAAGTGAAAACGTGGTCGTCATTGTATGGCGTCACCACAAAAAGAAGTAATTCAAACCCACTCACTTCATTTCACAAAAAAAAAACCCTAATTCACCTTGAAAAAATATTGTAACTCTATATTTAAGGACACTATTTGCTACAATATTATAATGATGATTTTTCCCTTCACTCGAAAACTTTAACACTATTTTTTTAAGGTCATTATTCTTTTTTATAAAATTCATTAGCCATTATTAAATTCACAAAATATAATTAAATCTATTTTCCATCTCAATTGCCTGGTGAAACGACTAAAATACCATTGGAAAAAGAAATCAAGAGCCTTTTTTTTTTTACTTTCAAAATTCTTTTTATTATTGTTATAATGTCATTTGAGAGGTAATTTGATATTTGATCAAATATAAAAAATATTAATCAATTAAAAAGTATAGTTAAATGATCCAAATACTCAACAACAAAAATCTTAAAACCACAGTCAATGAGCTTTTTGAATTTTTTACAATAGTTGTTTTTGTTATTATTAAGTGAGCTTAAGAGATATCTGATATATATAATAACAAGTGCATGTACGACACTAGAAAGATGCATGAGAGATGCTTACGCCCATTGAGTGAAGCATGTGGAGCCTCCTAACATCTAAAAATGCACTTTAGTCGTGTTGTTGAAAGCATCATCATGTCCTTTTTCCTATGGAGCAACACATTTTAATGTTGATAATTCAAATTTTCATAAACAAAAATTTTTATTCTCTCTCCTCCTCTAAAAATTACAACTATATTTTATTTATGGTTGATATTTAAGCTTTAATCTTTTTTTTTTGTGAAACTTCTCTCCTTTTTTGTCATCCATGTTACTTTTAGACCAGCCAAGTTGAACAAGTCACATTAGATCAATTCCATCATAATTTAATGTTAAAACTAGGATAAGTGAATAGTCAATTTATAATGTTTTTTATTATGTCAAATTTCTCTCTCTTTTTTTGTCCTCAAGCTTTTTTTCTTCTCTATTTTCTCTCAATTATGTCTTTTGTTTTTAGTTTTATCTTCACATATTATTCTTAACAATTATTTGGGTTATTTTTGGACATGCAATGTCAACTACATTATCTTATGTTAGAGATTTTAAAGTTTACTTGATGAATTGAGTTTAATAACAATGTCACAATTGTTTATGACCTAAACATTTTTATTATATTAAAAAAAACACTCCACTAGTCTTTTAAACTAACATTGTAAATATTTATGCTACTATCAATTCCTTTCACCAACCCCATCTCATTAATGATAACAATAATGGTAACCTTTTCCCCTTTTACATGCAAAAGCAACATTTCACAAACTTGAAAGTTTTATTCATTGCTAAAAATTAATTAATAATTCAACCATTGGTTGTAAACCACATTACAAAACATATTTTTCCGTGATTATATCTTCAGGAAAAATAAGTGAACCAAAACGAGCCACCACACGTCTAAAGAATTTGGTCTGCAAATGATGGAAGACGTCTGAAAAAACTAATCGGAACAGATGGCATGTCATCACGGAACCTTGGGTGGCGTAGGTAATAGAACCCAAACCCTAATGCAAACACCTTAAATGGAACCACGTAAAATACCAAAGAAGCAACTAAGCAAAACACCACAAAAATCCCAGTAGCCCTCGGATCCCTCCAATTCCATAGAGCTTCTAAACGTTCACCATGAGCTGCAAAATCACCCAAGAGTGTTTGGGCCCGACCACCTAAGGCCCTCAGCCTATCATATCGGATACGAACCACATCATGTGATCGTGTGGTTGGAAATCCATCAAACTCTTCATCAAGCTCATCAGGCCCCACCATGTCCACATAAGAGAGCCTTGAGTCCATATTGAGTAGGACCTTTTGGCGATACCGAAATCTAAAAGCTAAGATCACGAAGGCATACATGAATATGGTAGGAAGCACCAGATGTGGACATAACACGATAGCTACAAGCAACACGTGCATGAGAACAGTAGTGGGTGGGTGTACCCAAGTGCGAATCCCTTCAATCCAACGTGCCAAAGTAGCCACAAATGTGAGACACCCCACCACCCTAAACCAATTAGCCTTGCTCCTCCTCATGCTCCACATGTGAGTGTCAGTATCTAACATGAACTGGACCACTTCTTGGCCCATTGGTGGCTCGGACCTGGTTAGTCGGGTAGTCACCAAACGCATTGCCGTGTGTCGCAAAATGTCTTGCTGGGTTGGACCCAAAGGCTTCACATAATGCATTCTAGGCAGCATTGGTGAAGTGTATGCCTGGATTAGACTTAACCATGATGAGCAAGAGAATCTAATAGCTATTTCGATCTCTCCCATTTTCTTGGCCCCACTAGGAAGTAACACTGTAAGAGCATATTGGTTTAAGTACACCCGATTGGTATCAAGGGTTGATAAGCGTATCCTTATTTTACCAACCCTGACATCTTTGTCTTGTTTTCCAGCAGCTTGATCACGCTTGTACCTTCCATTATCAAACACACCAATGGTTAACACAGTACACGGATCATATACATCCCACGTGTATTGCTCGTTCCACCGTGGATTAAATCGATCGAGGATGGTGCGGGTCCGAACCCACTTGGGTCCATACTTAGCCACCACGTAAGCATCGGTAGTCCCACGAGTACCATCCATAGTTTTCACGGGAAGCAAATCAGTGGCTCCTCGGATTCCAACTTCAAGTAACCCAATTGGAGCCTTGGCTAGCTGTTTAGCGGCGGCTCGAACATCACTAGTCACGTGGGCTGCCTCATCTAGCACGTGATACCCACCTTCTAAACACACTCTCACGTGTATCCTTCCCGCGTAGGGTTTGGTCTCACCACCTGCCAAATTAAACCATCTTGATTTAATCTCTGTCCGTTCATCTGTCCTCCTCTCCATGCTTGCCACGTGTATTTTAGCATGCCCCACTGACTGCCCGTTGGTAACATCCTCCACCGTCACAGTCAAGAATGGCTCAAACGGCTCAGCTGCCACAAAAACCAAATCCTCATTCCAGGTCGGGTTAGCCGAGCTAGAAGACGCTGACCCAAAAGAAGTCCTGCCTGTTTTAAAAAGCTGGGCCCCAAGTTGAGCTTTAACATAAAGTTCAGGGTTCCGAACCTTAGCTTCGGATCCTGAGCCTAAATGCAAATCTTGGGTTTGGATAACCGTTAGTCTCAGATACCAAAGCTTTGGCGACAGATACACCTTGGCTCTGGTCTCTGGTAATAACCCACCTGAATCCGATTGCCAAGCCTCTTGAAACGCCTCATCTGCCTGCGTCCCAATCCAAACGGCGAGCATGACTTCGTTTCCCGCCGAGCTCTCCGATTCCAAAGTGTACCATTGTGGAGCCAGAGGACTATCTGGGGGCACTCTCTTTGGCACCTCTTGCAGATCAAACGATACAGTACCCAGAGAACACTCTTGTGTTGCCTCTTCATTCTCTTTCTTCCCTTCTGTCCAAACCGAAACTTCTAAAGAAGTTGAATTCAATCCTTCTTTATCGAAAGCGAAGACTTTGTCCCAGTCTTTGTCACTCTGGCTCTTGGTTTTGATACTGTGTGTACCAATCACGAGCTTGGCAAAAACTGGGCTTTTGGATTCATTCTTCGCTGTTTTGGCTTTCACTACTCGAACATAGAGAAATGGCATGCGATCCACCAGATCATAAGCGCTTCGACTTCGATCACTGCCCAAAGAGCGGAGTTCAATATCATTGATTGCCACCTCGGATCTTTTCACGATCTCTGCCTTTTCCTTTTCTTCTTTCGATGGCTTCTTTTCACTTTCGGCCAACGGCGGATTCTCCACCTTAACTGGAGGAGCTGCCTCCTCTGCCTTTTTGGGATTCTCCTCTTGTGGTGGTGGTGGACTTGGCTTCTCCTCTTCTTTTTTTACCTCTTTATTGGACTCCGTCTTTGGCTCTTCTTTCTTCTTCGTCTCCTCTTCTTTCTTCTCTTCCTCAGGTCTCGCCTCTTGTGCTGGCTTATTCTCTTCCGTCTCTGGTGCCTTCGCCTCAGGTTTCTGCTCTGCTGGTGGAGCCGGTGGATCTTCGTCGATGTAATAAACTTTCAGCCCCAGCTCTCCTTTAATCTGCGAAAACACGCTTCGTTTCTCCAACGGGTAATAAACAAGAGTCTCTCCTCCAGACTTAACGAAAGTACTACCAGCAATCTTTACTTTTCCCAGAAAAGTGCTTCTCTTACCTGTCTTCTTGTCATTGTAAAGACTGATCTCTAAAATCTCTGTAGCCATAGATTCAGTATCGTGGACAAGAAACTCAAGCTTCTCATCCCACTCTGGATTCAGATCTCTGAACTTGGTTTTTGTTCTCCTTCTTTGGCCATCAAAATCTACAGTAGCAAATGCACTTGCCGTTCCTTGGCCATCTTTCGGCATCAAGTTTTTGGCGTTGCAAACTTCAACTATCAGTTTTCTTGTACAGGTTTCTGCCATTCTTTTGATCTTTGGTGTCAGACAAAAACACAGTCAACGAGCTGTAATAAAATGAGAGAAATCAAGGATCAAGAACAGGAACAAACAGAATGGTTTTAGAGAGAGAGAGGAGGAGGGAGAGTTTTCACTTTAGAGAGAGAACGGTAAAGGGAGTGATGACGGGTATGAAATGGAAGGGAGGGGGCGGATCGCAGGGCTTAAAAAGTAATGAAGAGGAGCGTGGACACGTCAGGAACTACACGTAGGACAAGAGTGGACACGTTGAGAGGTCTTTGGGGTGCGAGATCTTGGGGAGGCAGTACCGTTGTGGAGAGAGGCAAGAGCAGCGTGGGTGTCACTGGGAGAGCTGAGCAGCGTGCCTGGTGCTGAAGCTTTAACGGTACCCAGGTACATTTAAACACATTTATTTCAACTAGCAAACAATGCTTCAAAGCCTTCCAGGCATTACGTGCCGAAAAATTTGAGATTTGCATTAAATATCTTGAAATTAAGTTAGGTAGATGTGTTTATTTTATAAAATTCTGGAATACTTGATGTTTTACTCGCTTAAACAGAACCAAAAAGAACATGTACAAATAGGGTTTTCTTGAATAATATATATATCTATATATCTATATATATATATATATATATATATATATACACACGTGACCTGGCAATTGAGATGGCAAATTGATCATATCTTCCTTGAGAATCAAAGCATCTTATTTATCTTAACACAGATCAAGATTCTCACAACAATCAGTTTATTTTGGCATCTTGCTTGCCAGGGCACTTATATGAGATAAAGAAAAGCTCCCGAGAGTGGGCACTGGCATCTCTCTGAAAAAATGAGCGTTGCTTTTGTTTTTGTTGCTCTTTTACTTGAGGAGGGATAATGATAATCAATCATAAACCTTTTACAGTGGTTCCAAACCTGAACATGCTATAAAGTAACTGCTCCACTCGATGTCACTAGATTAATAGCGCACGTACGTATTTGGCACATGTTTTCTGTTATAATACTCTTGTCTAATTCAAGTGTACTGGATGATCTATCTATATATATTTTTTTAAAAAATTGATAGCGTAGTTTATTTTTAGGTTGCACGAAAGTCACAGTAAGTATTTTATTGAGTCAAATATTTAAAATAACTATTTGAATAGTATATAATAGCTATGACACTCAGTGTCTCGTCGTGTCCGTAATTATATTTTTTATCATAAAAAATATTAATTATTTTTCATTTTTTATTATAATATAAATTTGAGCAAAATAATAAATTTGTGTAAAAATCTTGTGAATTACAAATTTTCTATATAATATATATATTTTAAATGGATATAATTTTTTTATTTAATAGGTTTTAATGAAATAACCAGTATAAAATTATCATTATAAAAAAGCAAGAAGATTCAGATATATGAATTATTGAATAAATTGTATCAAGATTAATTTATTCTATAATTCAATTTCAATTAAACACAACAAATAAAATATAAATTTTGAAAGAATTTGTATTAATGAAATAACAAAAATAAGTAGTTAATTTTCTATCTCCAAAAAGAAAAAAACATATAAATTGAAAATTCATTCCCACATTACTGTTATTATCATTACTAGAACAATTAAAATTATTAAATTGACCCGAATAATTAAATTTTTTTTTTTCAAAAAAATATAAAAAAATCACCAAAACAATTATTATTATTGCGCAAACAATAAAATCATAAAATCAATTAATGTGAAAATTAGATAAAAATAATAGATAACAAAAACAAATATAGCAATATTAATTTTAAAATGATCATGAACATAAGTTAAAATTTCAGAACTGAACCGAATAAAAATAAAATCTCAATAAAAAAATAAAATGAAAAAAAATCAAAATAAAAACCAAAAGTTTAAATGAATGAATATGAACAAAAAATAAACATTGTCCAAGAAAGATAAAAAAAATAGAAAAGAAAGGAATTAATACTAAATAAAAAATTAAAAGAATAAGTGTCAAAATAATAATAAAAATTATATATATAATTAATTTCAATTGAATGACAAAACTGCAACAAATCAAAATCTTGGGAAAGACAAAAAAATAAAGGAATTTTTAAAAATAAAATACAGTGTAACCAATATAAATTAAAATTTCAGAACAAAAAGTAATAAAAATAAAATCAAGACAAAAAATAAAATGATAAAAAAACAAAATATAAATATATAAATATGGACAAAAAATAAATATTGTCCAAGAAAACTAAAAGAATTAATACAAAAAAACCAAGAATTATATATATATATATATATATATCTTTTGTAATGGCGTGGGCAAAACCCTGTGGATTACTACAGTGTTTTGCCCACGCTGTTTATATTATAGATAATATGATTTTTTTGTTGATGTGTACTCCAATGGTAAAAACTATTTTGAAGATCTATTTTTTATATTATTTTTAAATATAGTGCAATTATTTTTTATATAGTTTAATTATGCAAGTTGTCATAACCCAATTTTTGGGTTACTCCCCAAAATCCACACGCAAAAAAATAAAAAATAAAAGGGGTCGGCGTTGGTAGAAAAATCAATGTAGAAATTTTGAT
This sequence comes from Salix exigua, assembly GCA_032356905.1. Taxonomy (NCBI): domain Eukaryota; kingdom Viridiplantae; phylum Streptophyta; class Magnoliopsida; order Malpighiales; family Salicaceae; genus Salix; species Salix exigua. The sequence goes on from CM063600.1 coordinate 4,894,935, forward strand.
CGTTTTCGCGAGTCCGATCTTATCTCTTTTGTCCCGAAAAATAGAAGAAAATACAGATTTAAGGCAGAAATAATTTATCATTGGATAGATCCATGTAAAAATTAAGTCGAGAGACATAATTATATTTTTATGTGCCAATTTGATTTAATTGTTGTCCAATTTAAAAGTATAATTATGTTTGGAAATTAATTTAGAGTCCAATTGAATGATTTAATTAAGTGCAAGGATTTAATTATACTTTAAATTGGTCAAATTAGTCTTATTAAGGGCTTAGTCAATGAGAAATCAAGTTCTTGAATTTAATTCGGGTTCAATTGAGAAATTTGAAGTTTTCAAAAACTAAATTGAATTTTTCCAATTGTCAATTGTGCAAAATCAGGGATCCAATTGAAGACAATTGAGAGTTTAATGGTCAATTTAGGGTCAAATAGCATAAATTTGAAACTAGGGACCAAAATAAAAAAGGAGCGCAAATTTAAGGCTAACATTGAATTTTTGACGGGGATACAATTGCACAAAATTAAAAGTTGAAAACCAATAATGGGTGCGATTGAACTAATTAAAAATTGAGGGACCAAATTGTATTTTCTTCTCTCCTCCCAAAATCATCACTCATGACTGCACTGTTCAGTCACTTGATCAGTGTAGGTACGTCGCTGCCTCTTCAAGTTCAGGTGAAGATGCAACCCATCCCTGCACGCAATGAGGAGCCGAATGAGTGCCTCTTACCTATAAATAGCTTCCATGCATGCACGAAGGGGGGGGGGGGAGGGTTTTTACGTAGAGAGTTAGGAAGATCTTACAGGAGGGGGAGAATTTTATGAAGAGGATAGAGAGGAAAAGATTTAAACAAAACATAGTTTTATTTTATAGAGGAGATTCATGTTGGGGAGGAGAAATTGATGTGATAAATACATTAAAAAAATCGAAGGATCACTCTTCATCTCCCTCGTCTCCAGCATCACTCTCTCTCGATTAGTCGACGACCCTCTGTCTCTTTGAAACTAGCCGTCTTCATCTCTCTCTCTCCTCAGAGACTCGCTGACAAGCAACCAACTTTATCTTCCTCATCTCCGGCAAAGCCAGTCTCCACCACAAGCGCATGTCCCTCTCTCTCTCACTTGCAATTCCTTCTCTCTATCCTCCTGTAACAGATCTCGACACAGCAGTAGCAAGCACCTCCACCGTGACCTGCAATAGACCATCTTTCGGCCGCCACGGGCCACCATATTCGACGCCACCACCACAGGGACAACCACCTCGACTTCCTCTTCCCGATGGAAATAGCATATGAGCCCCTCGTCATGGTCGACCAACCATCATTTTAATGTTCACGAAATACGTGAATTGTTTTGAATTCACATGCTCTAAACGGTGTCGCTTTTTTCCTTTTTTCCCCTCCTTCATCTCCTGTGTGTCTTGGGCTAGACTGCTCTAGGCCCACCCTTGTTGGCTGGGTCGGGTCCAGCCCAACCCATTAAAATTGGGCTTTGATCCATCTTAGTTGGGCCCGACCTGACCTATCTTAGTGGGGCCTGACCCGACCCCAATTTTTTTAATTTACAATAAAAACAAAAAAATTACATTTAAAAAATAAAAAAAACTGTTGTTTTCGTGCATGTGGCCGGATTCCAATATTTTTTCCATCATATTTTTCATAAAAAATATTTTGCATCTTCCTCATGTTTTAAAAAATTTTGGATATCGTAACCAATTTATGATTATCCGTTGGAATTTGGCCAAAATATCAAAAATAATTATAAATATTTTTGTTTTATCTATTTGGGTGTAAATTTACATTGTAAAGTACATTAATGGATAAAAAGGGGGTTTTAAATCTACATTAAAGTACATTTGTAGATAATAAAAAATATTTTTAGATATGGTGTAAATTTACATTGTAAAGTACATCCGTATATAAAACATTGTTTGTAGCCACGATGTAAAATTATATTGTAAAGTACACCAGCAAAAAAAAGGTTTTTGAAAATGCACTGTAAAAAATTTAACTTAAAAGAACAATCAAACAACAATGCAACTTACCTTGGGTAGGGTGCACTAGAGGTGATGTATCTTTCCCTTTGCACAACAAGTCCCCTTCCTAAGACTCTCGTAGACCAATAGGTTCCTAGTGACCGTAAGACTAGGTGGCGACTCCTGATTATTATAGTAAAAATTTTTATGACTATAACATCCCTCCATTTTCACCGTGCGGCATTGTCTCCCCTCCAAATCCGGGAGGATGGCGAGGCACGAAGTGCTTAAAAAATCATCATCGCGACACAAGTAATTATGAATCCACACTGAAGAAAAAAATGTAATATATATATATATATATATATATATATATATAGCTTTTTCCATTTGCTCATGCCATATTTAGCACTCGGGGCCGGGACATGTATATTTATCTCATGTGATGCATTCTGCATTAGAGAGCATGCATTGAACAAAAGCGGCAAAAACCTACATAAATATAACTTTGGCTCTCAGCATTGGAGATGCTCTAAAAGGATTGATTTGAAATTGTTTTGATCCAAACAACTAGAAAACACTGTATATAATTTCACAAAAAACATTTCTCAAAAAACGCATAGCCAAAATACTTCTCGAGCTGAGATTTACAATCTCAAGCAAGGTGGACAACAAATAACACCTAAGTTAAATTCTCATTATCAAATGAAATTTATTGACATCAAAATAAACTATTTTATAGTTGAAATCGATGTCAAACATGACTTTCTAACATGGATGAAAGCAACACAAGAAAAAAAAAAACACAACAACATAAAATCATGTTGAATAGAGATCACAAAACAATTTTTAATAAAAAAAATTTAATACTAGATATTTTATGCTTAGTTAGTTTGCCTTACTAAGAGATGCACAAGTCCTTAAATAAACCTTAAATCTCACCAAAGCCAGCAAGAAAAACTGAAAATAAAGAAAGAATATTAATAATAAAATCCTTAAACAAAAAGTTAAAAGGTACAAAATAAAGTTAAAGAAAGAGTTTTAATCCAAATAGAAAAAAACAATTATAAAAATATAGGAAAGCTTTAATAGTAACTTCTAAGCATTATCAAAAGATGTTTCTATTAGTTAAATGTTATAAAATTGTAACCTTTCAGTAAATAGATCTCTAGAATCCCCTAGAGAAATCTCAACTCGATTGAATAGTGGCATAAAAAACCTATGCTCAATAACATAAAATTTTTCATTAAGAAAAAAAAATTGCATCAATCTCCTCGAGTTGGAAAGAATTTGATCTCAAGTTCAAATTTTTCTTTCTCAATCTTGTGGATGTCAAATCAACACTCTCTAACCTTTTTCCTTTACTCTCTCCAAGTATATAACAAATCAACACATCAACTTCAATCCTTTCATCTAAAAATTTATATAAGAAACAATAATGGAAAAAAATATTCTCTATTTCATTGGCTATAAAAGTACTGAATTCCAAATCTCAAAGTTCCTCTGCCAATATACATCGTTTACAAATAACTTGTCATAACCCATTTATAAATTATTCCTAAATTAACCTTAAAAAATATAAGAAAATGGAAGGGGTGGTGAAAAATTAGGTTGATATTTTTTGGATAAATTTAATAGCTTAATTGTACCCATAATGAAATCCAAACGTTAACACACAAATCCAAGGTCAAAATAAATTATTGTTGGATAAATATGCATTAAAAAAAAGTCCAAGAGCATATTTAGATTTTTAATAGGCTAATTTGATTTTATTATCGATCAAATTAAATTTTAATTATATTTAGGAATTAATTTGGGTTTCAATTGAAGGATTTAATTTAAGTGCAAAGACTTAATTGATGAAAAATTAAGTTTGAGAGCCTAATTTGAGCTTAAATGAGAACATTGCAATTAAAAGTGATTAAATTTATATTTATCAAGTCAATTCGTTGAAATTAGGAACAAATTTCAAGAAAATCAAAGTTTCAGAGTTAATTAATGGCTAAATTGAAAAGATTCATAGAAAATGACAATTTTGAGAAAAAACATTAAACTATAATGACCCAATTGGATGAGATCAAGGATGAAATTTAATGAAATTAAAAGTTTAAGGGTCAATTGAGAGTCAAATTACATAATCCTAAACCAATGACCATTGTCATAACCCATTTCTGGGTTATTCCCTGAAATCTATCCAAAATAAAACAAAAATAAAATAAAAAAGGTTGGTATTGGTAGAAAATTTAAGGTGAAAATTTTGAGTATTATGGAGAGCCCGATCGTACCTCTTTTGTGTCAAAAATAAAGGAAAATACATATTCAAGGGTAAAATAATTTATTATTTGATAAATCTGTGTAAATTTAAATCAAAAGTCATAATTATTTTTTATAGGCTAATTTGATTTAATCGGGGCCAATTGAAAGTATAATTATATTTAGAAATCAATTTATGATTCAATTTAGGGATTTAATTAAGTGTAAGGACTTAATTAAATTTTAAATTTGTCAAATTAATTTTATTAAGGGCTTAATCGATGATAAATCAAGTTGAGCTTAATTCAGGTTCAATTAAGAAGTTTGGAATTTTTGGAGACTGAATTGATTTTTTCCAAAGTCAATTGTTTGGAGTCAGGAGTAAAATTGAAGAAAATTGAGAGTTTAATGGTCAATTGAGGGTTCAATTGCACAAATCCAAAACCATGGATCAAACTGAAAAAAGACATGCAAAACTAAGATTGTTGTTGAAATTTGCAGGGATACAATTGCACAATATTAAAAGTGTAAAGCCAATTGGGGGTGTAATTGGAACAATTACACCTTCAAGAACCAAATCGCATTTGCACCTTCTAAAAACTCCTATCGACACGACTACACTGTTGAGTTGCCTGAACAATGCAACCACCATCATATTTTTTGTAAGAAATATATGTTGCATCTTTCTCATGTTTTGTAATGAAAATTGGATATCATAACCGGTTTACGACAATTCATTGAAATTTAGATAAAATATCAAAAAATATTTAACAATTATTTTGTTTTAGCTATCAAAGTCTGAAATTACAATGTAAAGTACAATCATGAATAGTAAAAAAAGAAGTTTTTTTCATGTAGTGTTAAATTTTCGAATTTTAGAATGATTAGGTTTTCGACTCTTAATGAGATAAAGACTCTCTTATGAAGAGGGATCTACCCTGAGTTTTAGTAAAGACTAATGAATAAAATTTAGCTCATAAAAAAAATAATGCAACTTACTTAGGTAAGGTGTATTTGGGGTGATGCATCTTTCCTTTGCACAATAAGTCCCCTCATTCAGACTCTTACAGACCAATATGATTCCTCGTAACCTTAATACTAGGTGACAACTTTTAAAAATTATAGTCGTAACCTTATGACTATAAAACTTCTCCTTTCACCGTGCGTTTTCCCTTCCTCCGAGGACAATGGGACACGAAGCGTGAAAAAACATCTTCACAATAGATGACGAATCCACTAGGGACACTTGCTGGACTGAGTTTTGTTTGTTTGATTGTTTGTATGCTTATTGGTTTATTCATTTAGCACGTATTTCTAGTACTTTAGCATGCATTTTTAGTTTCAGTTCACACATGACATTAGGTTTGAATTAATGTTATCATGAATTTTAATTTTGCAAATAAATCCAATTCTAAGTTAGGTGGGGAATAACAATCTGTCTCATGACTTTCAGTTGGGGTTCAGATTCTGAAACGTCTAACTATGAGCTGAGTGTTTACTCGATAATGGCGATCACATCATTCCCTAACCTCTTATAAACTTGTACACTACCTTTACATAAGGCGATCATCGGGTAGTTCATAGACCTTTGAGACCATGTAGAAAGCTTACCCTCATGTAATGTCTTAAAACATGTCTTTGGGTACAAACTCCCTGTTAAATTCACCTGATGTGTATGTACATACACATGTATCCATCACTATACATAACATACCATAGGTAGATTGAAATATAGGTCATTGGAGAGCTCATAACACTTAACACTACCAAAGAAGTATAGTGGACGAAGAATGTGACACTATGATGCTCATTTCTAAGATGAATTGGATTCTCTAAAAGCTAGTGTGGCTTAATTTTCTTCTTTAAATTTTACTTGATTGACAACTTTCTAACCAAATTTTGTAGATGCATTTAATATCTCTATCATTAACTACATTTGACAAAACTTGCTTGAAAATGATCCCACGATATTTGATCATACCATGATATGGTCAATTCAAGCTTATTATCACCACACAGTAGTAGTGCCGCTCCAAATATGACAACTCATACAACCCTTAGTTACCGTATCTAACAGCCCATGATATCAACTTTCAGTCGATAGTTGGGATTCTTACTAGTTGAATCAAGAGTTAATATTTAATGACAATAATGACAAGATTTCCCTATTATACCACCTATAAATAAGGGTAAATCTCATGGTCAAATCATAAAAAATTAAAGTCAGTATTTTTTAAAAGTAGTGCTTCTTTTCTTCATTTTTTCGGCCAACTGTAGCCACCGTTGTCTTCACTAATTCCTTCCCAGTTACTAGAAGAACCTCTCCTTCATGGTTGACTCACTCACGATAACTCCTTTTCTTTTCTTTCTTCCCCATTGGCACTACAACCTTCTTTCTTTTATGGTTAATTATAACAACTATTTCCCCCATCGACACCTCCTCAACAACCATCGAAGCAACCCCTTCATGCCTAAACCCTCAAAATTGTGATTTTCTCGTATATTTTCCAACAATGTTGCATAATATTGGGCATTAAACTTACATTGTAAGTTCCAAACCCGGTATTAAGAATTACTTGGTTTTCTCTAAAGCTTTAAAAACAAATTTAACAAAAATCGTAAGGATCTTTTTAAAATATTTTTGATTTCATCTCATGCTTTTTTTTTTTATCAATGTTTCTTAATATCAAGTAGTCTACTTACATTGTAAGATATGAACCCGATATAAAATACATGATTTTCTCCAAAATTTTTGGAAAAAAATCCTTATTCCAAAAAAAATATTTTGTTTTTGTGAATACGACCAAATCCTAAATGTTTTGTGAGCATATTTGTTTTTAAAATATAAAATATTTCTCATATTTTCAAATACAAAAGTAGATTTTATAAGTACTTTATCATTATCCATTAGGGTTTAGCCAAAATATAAAAAATATCTAACCTATTATTTTATTCATGTTTTGTTAAAATTTAATTGTATGCTTTAATATACGGGAGGTGTAAAACTACATTGTAGAGTATACCCTTAAGTATGAAAGATACAAAAAAAATACAATGCTAAAAATCAAGACTTTAGAGCGATTATGTTTTTAAGCTAGTAAGATAGAGACTCCTTCATGAAATGAGATTTATTTTGAACCTTAGAAAATACCAACAGCTAAAAAACAAACTAGAAAAAATAACCAAATAACAATGCAACTTACCTTAGATAGGATGCATTAAGGGTGATGTGTTTTTCATTTGCATAACAAGTCCTCTTACCAAGACTCTCACATGCCATTAGGTTTCCTAATGATTCTAGTACTAGGTGAGAACTCCTGAAAAATATAATTATAATTTAATGATTATACAAAATTCCTTTTCTAGATATAACATCTTGGGGAGGTTGTAAACATTGTTAAGACATAACCTTTAAGCATCTTTACCCTTGTGATAACATTAACCTTGTAATCAAAACAATCAAAGTAGTTTAAATCAATAATTTTCTTTCTTAAACACCTTCCATGTTTATTTCTTTTGCACTTAACATAAATTTTACCAATATAGAAACCATCAATGCTATCATCACCTTCACTCTTATCATTATTTATGATATCACCTATCTCACCATAAGTGAGATTGCTAAAATCTCTATGATACTCATTTCAATTAAGATTATACAGCTTCTCATACCTTTCAAATTAGTTCTCAATACTAGAAATTGATATGAGATCACTCTTTTCACGATCCTTTAATCTTCTTCTGTTCATCTCTTTTGATGTGATAATTCACAAACTTGCCTCTTACTATCTATTTTCTTCAATTGGTGGGTTAACATAATTCATCTTTGCATGTCTTATATCACCAACTCCTTGACATTTTCATTTAAAAAAGAACCTTCTCATCCCTTGTTACCCAAATACATTATGCTTTATAAAGAGGTTTACAACTCATATAAACCTATAAACTTACCTAAACTAATATGAGCGCTAAAAACTAAATGACAAGTAATGAAATTCCTAAAAACATTTAGTAAAAATGTACTTAAAGCTTAAAAAAATAATAAAAAAGTTTTAATTCAAATAGAAAAAAAACTCTAAACCATGAAAATATAGCAAATTTCAAAAAATAACTTCTAGGAATTCTTAGAAGACCTTTCTAAATTGCTAAAATTATAACCTTATAATAAATATAGTATCTAAAATCTATCTATCTATCTAACTATCTATTATAACATAAAATTGTATGTTAGAGAGAAACCTCCTCAATCTATCTCCCTGAGTTAGAAAAAACTTGTTCTCAACTTTAAATTGCTCTTGTCTTAATCTCGTGTATATACAATCAAGACTTTATAATATTTTCTTTCATCTTTCTAAGTGTATTACAATTTCACTCATCAATTTTAGTATTTTCATCTTAAAAAAATAATTAATAAATTCCAAACCTCAAGTTTTCTTCATCATTATTTATTGTATCCATAAAATCCTTGATCACTTCTACCTTTGTAATAACATTAACCTTATAACCAAAATAATTTCTTTACTTGCTTGCCTTTTATGTATTTTTTTTTGTATTTAAGATATATTTTATCATCAAGTAAATCATCAATGATATCATCACTATAATCAATGTTATTATTTATGATATCATTATAAAAATAAGCATTATAAACTAGTGGAGAATATCAATTCACATCTATTCCACTACAAATAAGATCACCAAAATCTTTATGATACTTATCTTTATCAAGATGATACATCCTCTGCTCATGTAGTTGAAATGAGTTCTCAATACTAAATATTTTTATGTATGATCACTCTTCGCACTATTATTTAATATCATTTATTTCATATTTTTTAATTGATGGCATAATTTTCCAACTTGCCTCTCAATGTATATTCTTTAGTCAATAGGTTAATTTCATAATTTGTCTCAAAGGTGTTAGAACCATGTACTTGAAAAAGAAAAGTATGACAATAATTAAGGAAAAATATTATGTAAAGTTTTAGAAACTCATTAAAAATCTTTGTTTTGGTACAAATCCACGGTGAAAAACATGTATATCAATATATAAAATTTCCATAATAAGGTCAAATAATTACACCTCAAGCAATTGTTTTACAATTTTTCCTCCTAGCCCTATCATGAGGTATTGATTCCAACCTTATCACTCATCAAAAAATAAATCTTTAGTGACTTCATACTCCCATGTTTTCAATAAAACAATATGGATCCCAACATTTCATATATTTATCATAACTAAAACTATTATTTATTTAAAATGAACAATAAAAATACATTAGAGGTTCAAAAAGTCTTTCAAGAACTATTAGAGTTAGTCAGAAACTATTGGAAATAAACTATCAAAAGGTCAATTTATGATATTTTTTGTTATGTGAATTGTCTTTTTTTTTTAATTGTGTCTTGAAGCTTTTCATTTTTCCTCTCTTTTTTTCTCTTTCAATTTTGTCTTTTGATTTTTAGTTTCGTCTTCATATATTTTTTTTAATGGTTCTTTGGTTTATTTTTTATCATGTCAAGTAAACTAGATCACACCAAACAAACTCTTGTACACTTTAATTTTAAAGTTAGGATAGGTAATGAGTCAAGTAAAAAAAAACCTATTTATAAACCTCTCTAAGTTTTTTAAACTAGTCAACCATGTTTGTAAACCACCCAAGCTAACTAGATCGCTACATTGTTTAATTTAAAAAACCAAACTAGGCAAGAAGTTGAGGTAGGGTTTTTGATGTCAAATTTGTTCTTTTCCTGATTTCTTCCTTATATTTTATAATTATCAATTAAGTTGTCTTTATACCAACCAAGTCAACTAAGTTGTTTAAGAGGAATTTAAAGTTAACCTATGAACCGAGTTTAATAACAATATCAAACAATTGTACATGACCTAAACACTTTTATTAAATTAAAAAAAAATACTACACTAGTGTTCTAAACTAGTATTGTAAATATTTATGCCATTATCAATTCCTATCACCAACCCCACTTATAAATGGTAACAATAACAGTAACCTTTTCCACTTCTACATGCAAGTGCAACATTTCACAAACTTGAAAGCTTTATTTATTGCTAAAAAATAATTAATAAATTAATCATCGGTTATAACTTTATATAAAATGAACCGAAACACACCACCACACATCTAAAGAATTTGGTCCGCAAATGATGGAAGACGCCTGAAAAAACTAATAGGAACAGATGGCATGTCATCACGAAACCTTGGGTGGCGCAGGTAATAGAACCCAATCCCTAATGCAAACAACTTAAATGGAACCACGTAAAATACCAAAGAAGCAACTATGCAAAACACCACAAAAATCCCAGTAGCCCTTGGATCCCTCCAGTTCCACAAAGCTTCTAAACGCTCCCCATGAGCTGCAAAATCACCTAAGAGTGTTTGGGCTCGACCAGCCAGTGCCCTCAACCTATCATATCGAATACGAACAACATCATGTGATCGTGTGGTTGGGAATCCATCAAACTCTTCATCAAGCTCATCAAGTCCCACCATGTCCACATAAGTGAGCCTTGAGTCCATGTTGAGCACGAACCTTTGGCGATATCGAAATCTAAAAGCTAAGATCAAGAAGGCATACATGAATATGGTAGGGAGCACCAGATGTGGACATAACACGATAGCTACAAGCAACACGTGCATGAGAACAGTAGTGGGTGGGTGTACCCAAGTGCAAATCCCTTCTATCCAACGTGCTAAAATAGCCACACGTGTAAGACACCCCACCACCCTAAACCAATTAGCCTTGCTCCTCCTCATGCTCCACAAGTGAGTGTCAGTATCCAACATGAACTGGACCACTTCTTGGCCCATTGGTGGCTCGGACCTGGTTAGTCGGGTAGTCACCAAACGCATTGCCGTGTGTCGCAAAATGTCTTGCTGGGTTGGACCCAAAGGCTTCACATAATGCATTCTAGGCAGCATTGGTGAAGTGTATGCCTGGATTAGACTTAACCATGATGAGCAAGAGAATCTAATAGCTATTTCGATCTCTCCCATTTTCTTGGCCCCGCTAGGAAGTAACACCGTAAGAGCATATTGATTTAAGTACACCCGATTGATATCAAGGGTTGATAAGCGTATCCTTATTTTACCAACCCTGACATCTTTGTCTTGTTTTCCCGCAGCTTCATCACGCTTGTACCTTCCATTATCAAAGACACCAATGGTTAACACGGTGCACGGATCATATACATCCCACGTGTATTGCTCGTTCCACCGTGGATTAAATCGATCGAGGATGGTGCGGGTCCGAACCCACTTGGGTCCATACTTAGCCACCACGTAAGCATCAGTAGTCCCACGAGTACCATCCATAGTTTTCACAGGAAGCAAATCAGTGGCTCCTCGTATTCCAAGTTCAAGTAACCCAATTGGAGCCTTGGCTAGCTGTTTAGCGGCGGCTCGAACATCACTAGTCACGTGGGCTGCCTCATCTAGCACGTGATACCCACCTTCTAAACACACTCTCACGTGTATCCTTCCCGCGTAGGGTTTGGTCTCACCACCTGCCAAATTAAACCATCTTGATTTAATCTCTGTCCGTTCATCTGTCCTCCTCTCCATGCTTGCCACGTGTATTTTAGCATGCCCCACTGACTGCCCGTTGGTAACATCCTCCACCGTCACAGTCAAGAATGGCTCAAACGGCTCAGCTGCCACAAAAACCAAATCCTCATTCCAGGTCGGGTTAGCCGAGCTAGAAGATGCTGACCCAAAAGAAGTCCTGCCTGTTTTAAAAAGCTGGGCCCCAAGCTGAGCTTTAACATAAAGTTCAGGGTTCCGAACCTTAGCTTCGGATCCTGAGCCTAAATGCAAATCTTGGGTTTGGATAACCGTTAGTCTCAGATACCAAAGCTTTGGCGACAGATACACCTTGGCTCTGGTCTCCGGTAATAACCCACCTGAATCCGATTGCCAAGCCTCTTGAAACGCCTCATCGGCCTGAGTCCCAATCCAAACGGCGAGCATGACTTCGTTTCCCGCCGAGCTCTCCGATTCCAAAGTGTACCATTGTGGAGCCAGAGGACTATCTGGGGGCACTCTCTTTGGCACCTCTTGCAGATCAAACGATACAGTACCCAGAGAACACTCTTGTGTTGCCTCTTCATTCTCTTTCTTCTCTTCTGTCCAAACCGAAACTTCTAAAGAAGTTGAATTCAATCCTTCTTTATCAAAAGCGAAGACTTTATCCCAGTCTTTGTCACTCTGGCTCTTGGTTTTGATACTGTGTGTACCAATCACGAGCTTGGCATAAACTGGGCTTTTGGATTCATTCTTCGCTGTTTTGGCTTTCACTACTCGAACGTAGAGAAATGTCATGCGATCCACCAGATCATAAGCGCTTCGACTTCGATCACTGCCCAAAGAGCGGAGTTTAATATCATTGATTGCCACCTCGGATCTTTTCACGATCTCTGCCTTTTCCTTTTCTTCTTTCGATGGCTTCTTTTCACTGTCGGCCAACGGAGGATTCTCCACCTTAACTGGAGGAGCTGCCTCCTCTGCCTTTTTGGGATTCTCCTCTTGTGGTGGTGGTGGACTGGGCTTCTCCTCTTCCTTTTTTACCTCTTTATTGGACTCTGTATTTGGCTCTTCGCTCTTCTTCTCCTCTTCTTTCTTCTCTTCCTCAGGTTTCGCCTCTTGTGCTGCCTTATTCTCTTCCGTCTCTGGTGCCTTCGCCTCAGGTTTCTGCTCTGCTGGTGGAGCCGGTGGATCTTCGTCGATGTAATAAACTTTCAGCCCCAGCTCTCCTTTAATCTGCGAAAACACGCTTCGTTTCTCCAACTGGTAATAAACAAGAGTCTCTCCTCCAGACTTAACGAAAGTACTACCAGCAATCTTTACTTTTCCCAGAAAAGTGCTTCTCTTACCTGTCTTCTTGTCATTGTAAAGACTGATCTCTAAAATCTCTGTAGCCATAGATTCAGTATCGTGGACAAGAAACTCAAGCTTCTCATCCCACTCTGGATTCAGATCTCTGAACTTGGTCTTTGTTCTCCTTCTTTGGCCATCAAAATCTACAGTAGCAAATGCACTTGCCGTTCCTTGGCCATCTTTCGGCATCAAGTTTTTGGCGTTGCAAACTTCAACTATCAGTTTTCTTGTGCAGGTTTCTGGCATTCTTTTGATCTTTTGTGTCAGAAAAAAACAGTCAACGAGCTGTAATAAAATGAGAGAAATTAAGGATTAAGAACAGAAGAACAAGCAGAATGGTTTTGGAGAGAGAGGAGGGAGAGTTTTCACTTTAGAGAGAGAACGGTAATGGGAGTGATGATGGGTTTTAAATGGAAGGGGGGCCAGATCGCAGTGTTTAAAAAGTCATGAAGAGGAGCGTGGACACGTCAGGAACTACACGTAGGACAAGAGTGGACACGTTGAGAGGTCTTTTGGTAGGGAGTACCGTTGTGGAGGGAGCCAAGGGCAGCGTGCCTGGTGCTAAAGCTTTATTTTAAAAAAAAGAATATATTTATGTTTGAGTTTTGAAATTATATGAACTACAAGAATGTCTGATTTTGTGTGCTTTTCAAGTGAATTTTAAGTGGTGAATTTTTCAGATGGAAATCATGAACTAACAATCTTAGTTACGGTAAATATTGTATGAAGAATTGAAACAAGCAATTTTGTTTATAACAAGGTTATGGTATGCAAAAGTTCTAGTGAAGTAACCTATAGTGCAATGGAAAGACACATTTCTTCTAGTACACTTTGCCTAAAGGAAATCATATTGTTGTTTGATTATTTTTTTAGGTCAAATTTTTAATTATGTTTTTTTTCTTCTAAAATTTGTAGTATTTTAGAAAAAAATATCTTTGTGATGGAGTTTGTATTTTATTGGCTCAAAAACCTATTTTTAGGGTCTTAATTTTGACACTGCATTGTTGTGTTTTTAATATTTAAAGCTATATTTTGCAATGTAGTTTTACACCTCAAATAATAAAGTCTACAGCTAAATAAAATGAACAAAATGGTTAGTGATTTTTTTTTTTGATATTTAGGTTGAACTCTAACAGATTACAATAAACTGGTTACGATATCCCATTTTACATTTTAAAATACAATAAATATGCAATTTTTTTAGGATTCAGTCGCATGTATGTAGTTTTTTTTTAAATGTGATTTTTTTTTACTTTTAATTTTTTTTTATTATATATACATTCGGGTTAGGCGCGACCCAACCAATTTGACTGGCTCAAACATGTTGGATTTGGGCTAGGTTGAAATGTGTATAGCCTGAAGAAAGAAGAAGGAAAAGAAAAGGAAAAAAATACAAATTAATTCACTCAGCACTGTTTAGGCATTATATGAATAGCGCTGCAGTTGAAGGCAAAGAAGGGGTTTGTTACTTGTCGTGGAGTAGTAAAGAGGAAATTGTGTTGGTGGCAACGGTGGCCAAAGTTGGCTAGAAAATCAAAGAAACCATGATATCTACATCTACGAGGTTGGGGGAGAGGGGAGAAAAGGAAGAAAATGGTCAACCTTGGGTTGCTTTATAATGTAAGGGAGACTTTTATCATAGTTATGAGAGGTGTTGGTGATGGAGGTGGTGGCAACAATGGATATAAATAAGAAAGGAAATGTTTATGGGATGACATCCGCAAGGCAGCAGAAACTGATTTGTATATGCAGAAAATATTCCAACAGACACCAACTGATCCCACGAGCAACTATGTGGTCAAGCATGGACTTTGTTTTTACAAGCAAAGGGTGGTGGTTCCTCTAGCCCTACGAGATCAACTTCTCCATGAGTTTCATGATAGTAAAGTTGCAGGCCATTCTGGAGTTTTGCGGACTTTCAAGCGATTAGCCCAGCAGTTTTATTGGCCTTCTATGCACAAGCATGTTAAGGCTTACATTCAACATTGTCTCACCTGTCAGAAAACCAAATCTGAAACACTAGCTCCAGCAGGCTTGCTCCAGCCGCTGCCAATTCCATGCCTCGTCTGGGATGACATATCCTTAGACTTTATCGAGGGGTTGCCATCTTCACATAGCAAGGATTAAATCATGGTGGTGGTAGATCGCCTTAGTAAGTACGCCCACTTCATTGCCTTAACTCATCCTTTTATTGCCAAGAGTATTGCTGCCATATTCGTAGACAATGTTATTAAACTCATGGAATGCCAAAATCTATCATTAGTGATAGAGACCCCATTTTTGTAAGCAAATTTTGGCAGGAGTTTTTTGCCATGTCAGGAACTAAATTGAAGCTCAGTTCTGCTGACGGATGGGCAAACCGAAGTGGTGAACCGTTGTCTAGAACAATATCTACGATGTTTTGTCCATCAATGGCCTCGCAAATGGTATACCTATTTGTCATGGGCAGAATATTGGTATAATACCACCTTTCATAGTTCAACTGGAATGACGCCGTTTCAAGCATTATATGGTCGCCTTCCTCCGACAATTCCTCATTATACAGATGGGTTGTCTTGTGTGAATGAGGTTGATATAAATCTGCATAATCGGGATGAGGTTCTACAGCAATTGAAATTGAATTTGGAGTTGGCAGTCACTAGAATGAAGAACGTAGCAGATCAAAAGAGAAGGGAGGTGGAGTTCCAAGTGGGAGATTTGGTGCTACTTAAACTGCATCCATATCGTCAACATTCTGTGTTCAAACGCTCACACCAAAAACTTGCTAATCGTTTCTACGATCCTTTTACAGTTGAACAGAAGTTGGGCAAGGTTGCATATCGACTCAGCCTACCACCTGAGGCAAAAATTCACCCGGTGTTTCATGTTTCACTCTTAAAGAAATATGTGGGTACTTCTCTACCTGAAGTGGTGGACTTGCCTCCAATTTCAGACGCAGGACAAATCCAAGTTGAACCAACATAGGTGATCAAGACAAGATGGATTAAGCAAGGTCCACGGTTTGTTGAGGAAAACTTGTTGCAGTGGAAGAACTTACCTGCAGGTGATGCTACCTGGGAAGATACGCAGGTACTCAAACAACAGTTCCTTACATTGAACCTTGAGGACAAGGTTCCTCTGGTGGGGGGGGGGGAGTATTGATACATTGAGAAGGTCCCACAGGGTCGTGAGAATAAATCCCAAGTTCTTAGACTAAGATTGCATTGTTATTTTATGAGTTATTGTTTTGAATTTATCTTGTTTTGAATTGGTCTTATTGCTGAGTCAAAGGTAGTTAGTCACCTCCAGAATAATAGCTAAGTCATGGCCTTGACTAGCTGAAGTGTAGGAGTTAGTTTAACTATTTAGTTGATGTAAACTCTATTTAAAGAGTGCATGGAGAATGGCAAGCATGTGAAGTATTTTATATTCAAAATTGTGGTTGTCTTTCACCCAAAGAAAGTCAAGTTATTGTGTGTTTTTCATTACACTCTGACAGGGACCTATCAAAAGACGGATGTCTTACCGACGATGCCATAATCAGATTTCTTTCTCTTTAAGACTACCAAAATGCTACATGTGGTGTGCCTTGCCTAGACTTAAGTTGACCCCCCCTCTTAGATGTTGTTTGGCTTACAAAGAGAAGCTTATGAGAATAGTGAGGGGACAAACAACGTATTGGGTAGTTGTAATAGGGGAGATAAAGGTATAGTGTCGACACAAGTGACAAGAGAAATATTACCATTAGCAATATTAGTCCGTCGTGGTAAGAAAATCTGTGTAAAATCCTTAGGGTTAAATGTCATATGGTCAGTGGCTCCAAAATCCAACAGCCATGCATCTTTTCCAGCATCATTAAGACAACTAACACATACATAATCAGGTTTACCTGAGTCAGGGTTGTCTAAATTTTTTTCAACCAGTGGTGTAAAGGATTGTTGTGATGTCGTCGCACAAATTAATTACCCTAGCTTAAAACAAATCAAACAAGTTAGTATAGAGCAAGCAAGGGGTCAATCCCACGAGGACGATTTAGTTCAGATTTTCGTGCTATATGTTATGCAATTGCCGGGAGGGGGGGTGGAAGTTGTCTAGGCTAGGCTAAAGCATACTAAGCGAAAATTATGTAAAACTAATATTTATCAATAAAGCAAACCTTGGTTGCAAATCAACATCCACCTACAGAAATCAAAACTGATCATGGAAACAACACATCAATTTATATTCTGAATATTTATTTCTTCTTAAAATTGGTTCATTAACGGATATGCCGCATAACTTACCCTAAACATCAAACAACCATAGTGTGCGCACTAGTAATTTGATTCAATGGCAGCATTAAAATCTAATTAAATTGATCAATTAAGAAACATAATTGTCCGCAGATTAATAACATAGATCCGCTACAATTATTAACTTAGTTGCTTCATAAGTTCATATACCACAACTCCGATTTTGATATCAAATTTAGCAATCGATTGTCTACAATAATAACTTTGAGTCCGCTCTTAGTAATTAAATAAACAATCATAGGAAAATAAGCATAGGAGAACAAACATATTCATCATATAAACTGAAAAATTGAGGTAAATATAGATCTCACAATTCTTGAAATCTGAAGGTTTCTGTGTCCTTGCAACCAAGCAAAAGAGTTTAGCCTTGCATGTTTATTGAACAACTAAATAAAAAGATGGAAGAAAACATGATTAATGGTTTGGAGGAGGAAGATTTATGTTTTCTTTGGTACTGGACAAAACTTCCTTGCTCCTCTCTTCTTTTATATATGCTTAGAAACCCTAGTATCTATTTTACATAATAGTCCTTTCTTAAGTTGACAGAATTTAGCTGTCCCTTGTAAAATTCATATATCCTTCATATCACATTGTTTTCAGCTAACATTTGGAGCGTTTATAGGTCTTTGCATTCTGAATCCATGAAAAATGAGTTTGCATCAATCGTACTTTTATAGCTCGAGATATTGGAGATTGAATGAACAAAGGTCAATATCGTCTGATTGCGAGATTTGACTCTGAAGGATGTGATTTCTATGATCTTCCTTATTTTATTTCTTTTTCCTTATTTTTCCATAAATATACGGATGTTAGCTTTTGAATGTCACTGGAATCACTTCATTTCGATCTCTAGGGCTTCCACTCTGCATAAAACACTGACTAAAGGTCAAATCTGTCAATCAACTACAATTACCTCATTTTTGCATCTTTCATCCAAAAATGCCTTCAAAACATAAAACAAAGAATACCAAGGCATTTTATACACAAAACATATGCAAAACACTAGGTAAATATGGACGAAACTATTAAATAATATGGTCGCATCAAGGACAAGTGAGGCTCTAAACTAACCACAACAAAAGTGTCATGACCATCATCTCTGCCAGTGGTGTCCAAACATGTTTTTGATTGAAAATCATTCCACCAATCAGGATACCCATTCAATTTAAAGTAAGTACCCCATGTATGTTTTTGATTTCCACAATTGGTGCATTTTATTCATATCGATGGTGCACATGTTTTCTGTTTGTGCACCATGGCTACTGGCTACCCATTTTTGGTCTTATTCGGAGTCCTTTGGTGGTGAGTATAGCTCCAGGGTTGGTGGTTTCTCTAGTGATAATCACAGCCTGCAGGATTGATTCAAGGCATACGTTGTCATATGATTGCTCTATAGTAGGGAATCGATGGAGCTGCAATACATCTCCCCTAATCCTGTCTAGCTAGTCATCTAAGCCATCCAAGAAGACATACACCCTCTCTTCTTGAAAGAGAGCATTATAATATTGAATATTAGTTGGGCATTCCATTGGATTAGGTCGTCAGAAGTCAATTTCAAGGCATAATCGTTGTAGATCATTGTAGTATTTTTCAAGGAAACCATTAGATTGTATCAATTTCTTCACTCTTCTTCTAAAATCATACAAATGAGAGTTGTCACTATCGTCAAAGAAGGTGGTAGCAATGGAGTCACACACCATTTTTATAGTGGGAAATCGTATAAAATTCCTTATTAGTGAGGGATCCATTAAGTTAATTAGCCACCCTTTGACAATGGTGTTATAGGTGCACCATCTGTGAAAAGTGGGATCTCTGGCGATAGTTGTGAGGAATCACCATTGATAAATTCCAACTTGTCTTTGCCTGGGATATATATCTCGATAACTTGGGACCAGAGGGCATAGTTGCAGCCATCCAGTTTAATCCCAATTGGAGCAGCAACAGGATCATTGGATAGGGATGGTGTCTTGACTTTGCACATGGCTTATTTGATTTTTGCTCTGAATTCAGTAAACATGGAGTCAAATTAAGATACACCAGTGTGGTGCTCTGATTCAGAGTCTAACGACATGTTTGGGAGAAGGAAAAGGGAATTTTCAGGGGAAGGAAAGATGATGATAAGGGAGCAATTTTCATGGTAAGATTAAAATGCTTACTCTGATACCATGTTCAATCATTCATGTTTATGTATTCAATTGATTCAACTCATTACATTTTCAGTTGTTACATTATATAAGACTAGACTCAATCTTCTATTTTTGGTAATGTCGCGACGACAATTTTTGGACGCGTTTCGCGCCCCGCCATCTCCAGTGGATTGGGGAGAGATGACGGCGTGCGGTGAAATGTGGGGTTGTTTATAGCCGTAAAATTTACAACTATAATTATTAGGAGTCTCCACCTAGTATTAAGGTTACTAGGAACCTAGTGGTCTGCGAGAGTCTTGGGTAAGGGGACTTGTTAGTATGGCTGGGCTTCTAGCCATCGTGGGATGGAAGCCCAACTGTTTATAGGCTAGTCTTCCAGTCCTCACGGGCTAGAAGCCAAGCTGCTTTGGACTGGGCTATCCAACCCTGATGGGCCGAGAGCTCATAATTCAAGCGAGCTTATATACTGGGTTGGGTCGGGTCAACCCCACCCAGTCCAGATTATAAAAAACGATAAAACAAAGAAGAACGTGAATAGTGTAGAATTAACATTCTTCACGTTCATGAACAACAAATGGTTGACTTCGACGAGAGGATTACCTGATGATGCAGCCGTGTATAGGGGATCAAGGTGGTCCTTCCTGTCATTGCGGCTTTGGAAACAGAGGTTTGTGATGGCCGGAATGAGGGCCTGAAGTCGCCGGTTCTAGGCTTCCGTTCGCTGCTATTGGCTGTTACTCCTCGTCACCGGAGCTGGAGAAGGTGGCTGGCTGCTGCGTTGAGGGGGAAGCTTCAGGTGATGATGAGGGAGGTGTTGGGTGGTTGAATAGCCTACCACAGTGGAGAGAGAGAGAGATGGAGGGGCTGTTTTAGAGAGAGAGATGGAGGGGTTGTTTTAGAGAGAGAGATGTCCGCAGGTTTTTTTTTTCTGTTTTCTCTTCTTTTTCTCTTCACCGTTTTCTCCCTTTTCTCGTCTCTGTCTCTCCTTTTTTTGTTTCTTCTGTTTTCAAAACTTCCCTTTGTTCTCTGCGTTTTTTTCTCTCTATTTTTCTTTACCAATGTCCCTCTTTTTTCTTGCAGATTTCCTCCCCTCCTCCACAGCTTGCATGACTGCTATTTATAAGCAATTTCTGCCTGCTACAGTGGCAAGCTTGGTCAGCGTGGTGGCCTGCAGTAGATGGCGTGGTGGCAGCTGTTGGTAGGCTGTCGGTTGTGGTGTTCAGGCGGCTGTCGGAGGTGAAGGCTGGTCGTCGTGCATGTTGTGGCAGCTTTGGGAAGGCATAGTTACACTTTGGTCCTTCAATTTATGATTGTTTCAATTGCACCCTCAATTGGATGAAAATTTGTAATTTTGTGCAATTGTACCCTTGGCTGAATTTCAACTTAATCTTTACTTTTGCGTGGCTTTTTCATTTTAGTCCTTCTCTTTTGATTTGTGTATTTTGACCCTCAATTGACCATTAAGTTTTCAATTTAGCCCTTAATTTTGTGCAATTGGCTTGAAAACATTTCAATTTAATCTTCAAAAATTATGATTTTCTCAATTGGGCCCGAATTAAACTTGAGAATTCAATTTTTCATCAATTAAGCCCTAAATAAAATTAATTTGACCAATTTAAAGCATAATTAAGTCCTCACACTTAATTAAAATTCTCCAATTGGACCCTAAATTAATTCTCAAATGTAACAATACTTTAAATTAGCCCATGATTATATCAAATTGGCTTATTTAAAATATAATTATGGTTTATGACTTAATTTTAACTTTGAATTTGTATTTTCTCTTATTTTTGGGCACAAAAGAGATATGATTCAACTCAGGAAATATTCAATATTTTCACCGTGATTTTCCACCGACACCAAACCCCTTTTTATTTTATTTTTGTTATTTTTTATTTTATTTTGGAAAGTAACCCAACAACAGGGATACAAATCAGAGTTCTAAAATCAAATCATGCTCTCATATAAATGACAATGAGCTTCTTTCCATCTCTTACTCCAGTAAATACTCTCTTTTCCTGGTAATTTATAGCTGACGCCAACACTCACAACTCATGAAGATATTAAAATCGAGTAATTAATTAAAATTTCAATGCATTGATTTTTCATTTATTATTTAACGTAATGTAGATTTTCGATATTTATTTGGAGTTTTTCTCTTTTATGCTAAAATCTTATGCTAGCGGAAACAAGGAAATTTCTCTTATTTTGTACTGGTTTTGTGAAGGTCAGGCAATCTTTGCGGGAAATCTTTGGCTTTTCCGGGTCTTACAGCTGATTTCGTATTTATAAATGGGGAGGTATGATCTTTTCTTTTTGTCAATATTTTATGCTTCGTTTACAATTTATTTGTAGATAGTGCCGAGAGTAATATCGAAAATCCCAACTGCAACCACTTCACGGGAAAGGTTGTATGAAAAAGGGTTTGTTATGTTGTGCTTCTTACCTTGTTCGTTCTACAATCCATCTGTTCCTATAAAAAAAAAGTTTCAAGCATGTGCCATTTGCTCTTAAATATCTCGCTAGAATAGATAGATAACCGTGTTTACCTGCCAAA
Organism: Salix exigua; assembly: GCA_032356905.1. Lineage (NCBI taxonomy): Eukaryota > Viridiplantae > Streptophyta > Magnoliopsida > Malpighiales > Salicaceae > Salix > Salix exigua. Next base: position 4,917,028 of record CM063600.1, read on the forward strand.
AGTTGAAATTGGAATGACCATGTTTTCTTATTTTTCAAGTTTTAGAATGATTTGTTTAAAACAAAAGCTGTATGAAGAGAACACCATCATTTTACTGTAAACTGCTGTTGGTCGCTATTTATCACAAGAATTATTGCTTAAATTTGGGTAATTTATGCAGTTTAGTTGAATTTCAACCTCTGCATCAGCGATCGTGATGGCTTCTATGGCTTCAGCCTAATTACTTTTTGACAGTAGTTATTTTATTTCATGCATGCAGCTAGAGATGACTTGATGAGCATGGAAAATGGCTTAGGCATGGGTGGAAGAAGCCATGAATTATAGATAAATCCGGAGATGTAGATATAAGTATATTGTAAGTCCTTACAAGTACTGAGAGTATCCAGGGATGTTTGATCCCTTTCCAATGACCCAACGTTTTGTAAGGAGACATGCTATACTTTGTTCTTATGCATTCAAGGATGTGGGAGCTTCCATCTTATTAAAAGATACCCTACTTTTCCTGTAAAACGCCACTTGGTAGGAGCAATTTTTGTTAACTTTTTTCACGAACATCACTGTTCTGTGTTCCAAAGCAGAAGCTGGACAGCTAAAATAGGATGAGGGGAGTACTTTTTTTGGTTAATTTTTACTTTTATTTTGTTAATATTGCCTCCTTTTCTCGTCTTGTTCTGTATTCTATCTTATTCTTATTGCTTGCATTCGATTGGAAAGACAAGGCTAAACTCAACTAAAGCTCATTGTTTTCTATTTAAAAATCTTAATGCTATATGAATTCTATTAATAAGGTGAGTTTTAATTAGGAATCCTTTTTATAATGGATTTTAGTTTTAATAATGAATTTTTTTCATATAAGAGATTTGAAGACTAATATAAATAGATGAGTCTAGTTTATTAACACTTTCTTGTGGTGTTAGAGAATGATGGTTTGAATTTCTAGATTTTAGAACTCGTATTGGTATGTTTTTAATTTCATTATTGTAAGATTTGAGACAATTATTAATTTTGAAGTTTATACAAGATGATTATGAAGACATTTTATATTGGTTAGATAAGTCATTAAGTTTTTCTTATTTATCTTTTGTTCAATATTTTAAATTAGCAAGAAAGGAAATTATGAAGGAGGTGTCTTCACTTTAAAGTAGACTGTTTCAATATCACAATAGTGATAATAACAACAATAACAACAATGTTATAAATACTATTGTACTCGTTGATGTTTCATTTACTAAGAGCCTATTTGGAAGTGCGATTGTGGTTGCTTTTGAAAGTGTTTATTGTTTAGAAATGCATCAAACTATAATTTTTTTATTTTTTTAAAATTATTTTTGATATCAGCACATCAAAATGATCTAAAAACACTAATTTTTTTTATTTAAAGTAAAAAATAAAAATAAAAAATTTTCAATTTTATTCATAAGCACTTTCTGATCGTAATGCCAAACAACCCCTAATAGTGAAGAAGAAATCAAGAAAGCTCATAAATTAGTATCTTATAGTGATTCTGAATATACTGCAACCAATGACAAAAGGAACATGGTTGAAATTTTGGAAGTCATAGATGATGAGATCAAACAATTTATTAAAAAACTACAAGTGAACTTCATAGGAATGAAAAACGTAACATTAAATATGAAATTTTCTTTAGTCATAAATTAAATTTTGAAGCTCACCAGTCAAGGACATGTTTCACCGTGAATATGGTATATTCGAAATATTTGTTCATTTGGAGTGGAAAGTTCAATTCTTGATAGATAACTAGAGGACAAGAATCTTATTGGCATAACGATGTTTATTGTATTATTTCATTTATGGTTAATATTTTTAGGTTTTGAAAAGTTCAAGAGGAGTATAAGATGTAGTTTGGTACAACAAGCTACACTTTGTAATCTAATTGTTAGATTGATCAGCTTACACTTTTTAATCTAATTGTTAGATTGATCAGCTAAAATATGATAGAAAACTCTGAAGGCCCTATTTCCTATTAGATTAAAATTTAATAATAATTAGAAATCAAGAAAGCCTTTAAATAAGGCTTAGAGTTACTTTGCAACATTGTCTTTCTTGTAATTGGGTTATTTTTTCTATTTAGATTAGGATTTAAGTGTTGACATATAATGTCATACTTTGTATGCTTTATATATTTTGATGATAATAATAAAAAGAAAATGGACTAATAATATGCTTGGATGAGATTAAGCTATAAACATGTATTATACAAAGAATACATCAACAAGCATAATGGAGTACACGAAGAAATCACTCCAGGAAGTCCAAGATGCAAACAAGTGAAGACCTATAATAAGTGTTCATTTTAGTGCTTTATGTAAATCTCTATTTCTAACTTGACAGCACAAATTAAAATGAACTCACACACTTCACATTGCATGCATTAAAAGGATTTGATGATTATAGGTTTAAGTCATAATCAATCGGTTCAAGAAATTCAGAAAAGATAATTTGTCAAAATAGAGTTTCTGCATGAACCGGTCGACTGCTTGGGTTACCAAGTGAACCGGTCGACCGCTTGGAAGACAAATTGCCTTTTGAGCTGAACCGGTCGACCGCTTGATTTATCCGTTGTGAACCGGTCGACCGCTTGATATGACAGTTGCATTAAAACGGCTAGTTTCTTTTAGAAACTTATAAATAGGCATCTTAATTGCAAAACTAAGAAGACACAACTTCTATATCTTATAGTGAGGCAATTAGTAGTGCATAAACACCGTCATATCATCAATCCTCATTAATACTCATATTTGTGTTTAAATCTTCATATCCTAACACAAAGAGTATTTCTCATTCTCACTACACTTAAACACCTTCAAATATTCTAAGTGCTATTAAGTGAGATAAAGAGATCATAGATCTTCATTTGTAATATCCACACTATTAAGAGTGTATTGTTGTTTTACAAAAACAATCATTGTAAGACTCTTGAGAGTTGAGTATAAAACTCTTGATATTGGTGAGGGAACATCACCAAGGAAAAATCTTGAAGAGGGTACATCTTCAAGTGGGAAGAAGGAAAATCTTGAAGAGGGCATATCTTCAAGTGGTGTAAAAGTCTTGGTGTGGATTCATCAAGCGGGAATTGTAATCTTGTTACTTGGACTAGTAAGAGAGTACAATACTCAAGTACGGGTTGGTACTTGAGTCGTGGATGTAGGCTTGCCGAACCACGTTAAAAACCGAGTTAGCAATCTCTCTCTCTTATCTCTTTACTTTAAAGTAATTAATTTTAAAATTGCATTATTTATTGTATTTGCACCCAATTCCTCCTTTAGGTGCATAGTTGTCTTAATCCGTGAACAACATTAAGTTTATTAGTGTTATAGTATTTAGAAATTCTAATGCTAGATGATTTCTATTAAGCGCCAATTAGTGTGCTGACTACCTAGCTCTGATGGACAGGTTTCCTAGCCTGGTGGCCCAATTTGCCCACCCAATCTAGGTGACTAGATTGGGTCTTGTGCAAGAGTCTGGATAAGGGGATTTCTTCTGCACGTGAACATGGATGTAAGTCAGCATGAGTATAGGGGAGAGAAAGCATTGCAACACAAGGAAGGTTGCTGGCGATGGCTCTATCGGAGCCGGGGAAGATGAAGGGGGATTGTTAGCTTGTGTGCAAGCTTTTTTCAGTCCCTATGGTCTCTGCAAATCTACTTTTCATTCATCCGTGAGTCTCCTATGTGTTTGCTCCTCTGATTAATGTTATTTATAGGCAAAGGAGGCAACCCTTTGACTGCCCATTGTGTGCAGCGATGGGTTGCCCTCTACTCACCTGCAACAACATGTGTGCATTGTTTAGGTGACTGAACAGTGTAGTCACATCTGTAAGATTTGGGAGAAGATGTAGTTGTGTTTTGGTCACTTAATTTGTAACTGTTCTAATTGCACCCATAATTGAATTTAAACTTTTATTTTTGTGCAATTGTATCCCCGTTAGAGTTTCAACAACAACCTTAGCTTTGTAGACCTTTTTTAATTTGGTGCCTGGTTTCCGATCTATGCAATTTGACCCTCAATTGACCATTAAACTCTCAATTTTCTTCAATTTGACCCCTAACTTTGCACAAATTGACTTGAAAAAAATTCAATTTGGTCTTCAAAAATTTCAATCTTCTCAATTGAACCTGGATTAAGATCACAAACTTGATTTTTCATTTAATAAACCCTAAATAAAATTAATTTGGCCAATTTAAAATAAAATTAATTTGGACAATTTAAAGTATAATTAATTCCTTGCACTTAATTAAATCCTTCAATTGGACCCCAAATTAAATCCTAAACATAATTGTTCTTTAAATTGTCCCACGATTAAATCAAATTAGCCTATAAAATTTTTATTATACCTTTTGACTTAGTTTTTATTCAAATTTATCCAATAATAAATTATTTTAGCATTGAATTTGCATTTTCTTTATTTTTTGTCATAAAAGAGGTACTATCGGACTCTCGAAAATATATAAATTTTTTATCTTGATTTTTCTACCAACGTCAACCCCTTTTATTTTATTTTTGTATTTTTGTTTTATTTTGGGTGGATTTTGGGGAATAACCCAGAAATGGGTTATGACAAACTACACCTCTAAACCCATAGTCATGCAAATATATAAAGTCAATATTAAGAATTTTAGAAATCTAAATGAAGATGTGCAAGAAGAGGAACTTAACATTATAAATCCAAATGAGTGTAAAAATAATGGTAATAAAGAATATAATAAATTGTATTAGCAATAGAGGAAGAAGTTTTAGGAAACTTCTTAGTGGAATCAATGTGTTGCTACCCAAATTTTGACCAACTTATTTTTTATGTTTCGAAGAAAAAGAAAAAATAGAAAAATAGAAAAAAAAGAAGACAAAAATCCAAAAATATCTTGTTATAGGGAAAATTGGACAAATTGAGAGTTTACTAGTCAAATCATGCAAATTGTAAATCAAAGGACTAAATTGAAAAGGATACTCAAGTTGAAGACTGTGTTTGAAATTTTGAATATAAAAGTCTATAAATAGAGGTTTTAATCAACATAGAAGAGGAGGCCGAAAAAAGAGGAAAACACACTAAAAAATCTACATTTTCTCCCTCACTCTCCCTCTCTCTCAGCAGTATCCCAAAACCCTAAAAACCTAAAGAAAAACATTTTCTTCGGAGGGGCTGCACTGCCACCATCATCTTAGCAGCTGCAGCCCCTCCCTGTTCTTTTCCCGTTCTTCTCCCCAAGACAGAGCTCCCATTTCCCCATAGCCACCAGATCAACCCTCTCATTTTGACTCTCCCATTTCCTCTCCATCTTCCCCAGCCACCATCCGCGATCCACTCTCCCTTTGGCTCGAGACCAGCCCGTTTCTCCCTCCTCAACCACCAATCATCCGAGCTAGCCCTCAAAACCCCTCTCCTTCTCCTACCACAATGGCCATAACCTCTTCCCGTCGACGACCCGCAATCTCTCTTTCTCTTCTCACTTTCCTCCTCCGTTTAGCCCCTTTGCTCGGCCACGGTTTCACTCTCGTCTCCTCACTCTCCTCGTCGCTTCTTCTCCTTCTCCGGCGACCACATTCCTCACTCTCACACTGCAGCCATACTCGCACCACAACAGACTCACGATCTCCCTTCCTCTCTGCCTCCAGCCATGACAGAGCCCCAAGATTTCCCTCCTTTCCTCATTTCTCTCAGCCTCGCCAGATCTCGAGCCCTACATCAACCAACGTCGACTTTGATCGGTTCAACCTCGTCCATGGAAGCGACATCTCCCACCGGTTTTCTTTCCTCAACCTAACCCACGGCAGTCCAGACCATGTGAAGGAGAAGCGACTGACGCGTGGAAGACCTCGGTGTCTGCAGAAGAGCATGAATTGATTTTGCGCTGTGTTGTGTCCGTTTGTCTTTGTTTTGCAGGTCTTCGAAAACTCTCAACAACCCCATGAAGAGGAAACCGAGAATAGAGCCCTTGATTTGAAGGTAATTACTGATTGATTTTTACCGGTGTTGGTGTTTGTGTGTTTTGTTTTGTTTGCAGTGTTATGATGCACCCTCACCGGCCGAGTAGAAGAAGAAGAAGAGGAACACGGCGATGAAGAAGAAGAAGAAATCACGAAGGCCGATCCGATATCCGAAGAGTTTTTTGATTTTGTGTTGTGTTTGGTCTGTTGTTCATTGTTGTGTTGCAGGTCGCCTGGAAGGTCACCACCGGCGAGAGGTTGAAGAGAAGAGGCGATTTGTTTCCCCTGTCTCATCTGCTTCACCGCGGTGGCGCGTGGTTCCACGCGCCACCAGTGACGGTGGCCCGTGGGCAGAAGCGCCACCACCACTTCCAGACATGCTGCCACTGTCCAGGACTGCCTTTGGGGCTTTTATGTGATTTTCTTTTTATGTTTATTTATTTATTTGCACTTTTATTGTATTTTTAATTATTATTTATGAGAATGTAATGAAAATATATGGAAGTGCAAATGTGTGTGAGTTGTATTTTAGTTATAAAAAGTGATAAAAAAGAAGAAGTGCTTGTGTGTGTTGTTCTTTTTTTATTTGTTCATGTATGATATGTTGTTTTGTTAAGGAATAAAGGAATATAAAATAAATAAAAATGTGTTTTCTTTGTAAAAATCAAAAGGTATCGGTCAATATTTCAAAAGTATAAAAATCTTTTTGGTAATTTATTATTCATCGTTAATATTCGGATAAAATAAATCTTAAAAGTTTATACCCAAAATATTCGGGAAATAGTATGCCATTATTCACTGTTCGGTGTTTGGATAAATAAATCTCATCCAAAATATTCGAGCGGAATAATAAGCTATTATTTACTTTTCGATGTTTGGATAAATAAATTTCAAAAGGTTATTATCTAAAATATTCAGTGGTCATATTAATAATCAATACCATTTACTAGATTTTTAAGTCAGTGATCGATTTTTTTTACATTGTTACATTTTTATGAATAAATACTGACATATTGAACGTTTTAAATCACATCTAAATAGGCAATGCAACTTACCTCGGTAAGGCGTATTAGGGTGCTAATACCTTCCCTTTACGTAACCAGATCCCTTGCCTTTGAATCTCCGAGCAGGCATCAAGTACAAATCGGGTGTTCCTAGCGACCCTCAACAGCAAGGTGGCAACTCCTCTCAAAACTCCACATACGAGAGTCAGTATCCCTCCCGGACGCCGCACGGACGCATGCGATGAATGGCGACTCCACTGGGGAAGGTATTTTTCTGAAAAATATTGGACTAAGCTTTGAATATTTTGATGTGATTTATTTGTTTCAATCTGTTTGAATTTTTTGTGTGTTTACTTTTAGCAAGTCTTTTGTATTTTTAATTCGTGCATATGTATATATGTTCATGCGTTAATTTATTTCAATTATATCATTGTAGTTTGCAACTTTAAGTTACGTGGGGGACTAGCAGCTTACCTATGACTTGAGTCAAGGTTTAAGTTTGTGTAAACCCCAACTCTTCGCTGAGAGCTTAGATGGTAGTGGTTGGTATACGTACCATCCCATTATCTGCTAAGACCCCATATTGCCTTTACGAAGGTGATCACTGGGACAGCAAGAGACCCTGTTTAGAGCCAAAAGTAGCAAACTCTTGTTGAGAGCTTAAATGGTAGTGATTGGTATACGTACCATCCCATTATCTGCTAAGACCCTATATTGCCTTTACGAAGGTGATCACTGGGCAGCAAGAGACCTTGTTTAGAGTCCAATGTAGCAAACTCATCATTTGTTGTGTAAAGATTAGAACCAATCATTAGAGTGTGTGCTACCTTCATTCTGTTTTGCATTAAGGCAAACTCTTCCCGAGGCAATTTAAATTCAATAAGTGACACAGTAATCATCGCTTAGGAAATTTGCATTGTTGGGTTTAAGCAGAAATACAGTTTTTGTGTATCATACAGTTGCTAAAAGCATGTGTCACTTCTCAAAGGACGAGTTTGTCAAAAAAAAAAAAAATAATAAAAAAATTTTTATATGCATTCCCATATTTTTGTGTATCATACAATTGTTAAACGCATGTGTCACTTCTCAAAGGATGAGTTTGTCAAAAAAAAAAATTGCATATGTATTTTTATATGCATTCCCATAGTTTTGTGTATCATACCATTGTTAAACGCATGTGTCACTTCTCATAGGATGAGTTTGTCAAAAAAAAAAAATAAAAAAAAATAAAAAAAAATAAATTTGCATATGCATTTTTACATGCATTCCTAAGGTTTTTGGTATATCGTACAGTTGTTACAAGCATGTGTCACTCTTTGAAAGACGATTTCGTCAAAAAAAAAAAAAACATTTTTATATGCATTCCCATAGTTTTTGTGTATCATGTAATTGTTACAATCAAGTTTCACTCCTAAACGGGTGAGCAAAAAAAAAAAAATTCATATGCTTTTCAAGATGCATTCTCTCAAGTTTTTGTTTATCATGTAATTGTTACAATCAAGTTTCACTCTTAAACGGGTGAGCAAAAAAAAAAAAATCATATGCTTTTCAAGATGCATTCTCAAGTTTTTGTTTATCATGTAATGTTTATGATCACATGTCATTCCTCTAAGAAAAAAAAAAGTCAACATGCATTTACATTTCTGCACGCCTTCCCATTGTTTTTGTTTAACATATAATTTTTATGATCACGTTGTCATTCCTCGAAGGAGTAAAAAAAAAAAAGAGGGTCAGCATGCATATACATTTCTGCACACATTCCCATTATTTTTGCTTATCATGTAATTATTACGATCGCGCGTCCTTCCTCGAGGGTCGAGCCCAAAAAAAAAAAATCATGCATATACATCTCAACATGCATTCTCATATTTTTGTTTAGCATGCAGTCATTACAACCACGTGTCGCTCTTTAAAGAGCAAGTTGGTAAAAAAAAAAAATTCATGCGTGTACATTTCAACATGTATTCTCACAGTTTTTGTTTAGCATACAGTCGTTACAATCACGTGTCGCTCTTTAAAGGGCAAGATTGTCAAAAAAAAAAACATGCATATGCATTTCAACACGCATTTCTATAGTTTTGAAATAGGGGTCCCTCAATTTGTCATCCTCCGAAGAGTCAAGAGTCATTGGACATTTGATATTGCTGAGAAGAACCGGTTCCGATACAAAGTCATCATTCATGTTTCTTCTGCAAGCCCACAACAAAGTTCTCTGCTCTCTAGTGAAATCAAGTGGGACATATGCCCAGATATTATTTGGAGACTGTTAGTGCAATCATCAATGGGGATTATGGGAAATTCAGGTTTTCTTTTGAGAGAGTGCGAGTAATCCATTTTCGAAGCAAGCATCGATGAAAGAAGTTGTCTCGCTCGCTTAAAGTATCAAATTGATTTCTCTCCAGATCAGATGGAGTTATTGCGGCATTGTCAAATCAGAAAGTTTTATGCCGCCATGCACAGAAGACCATGTCATTTTGAGCACAATTTTGTCTGTTAAAGCGAAGATGAATATCTTGAGTGAGAAGGCATAGTAGGATACTCGTTGAATTTGTTCCGTGTCCGAGAAGTCAAAGTATGTGCACCGCAAGATTACATTGCTCAAGAAGCGTAATTTTCTGCCAGAAGAGTCGTTTTGTCGTATGATAATTTTTATGATTTATGCACTTTGGTGTATTGACAAGAGTGCTTCCGAGCTTGATTCACTTTTTATGTCCAATGAGCGGTGCAATAAAACAATCAGTGACATAATCCAGATGAGAAAGATGAACAATTATAAGAATATCAGTGATCAAGTGTGAAAGTTAACCAGCAAAAGGCAAGTCAAGTTTTGTGGAGAATGTTATCGTCAGCAGTGTCAGCAATAAATCATCGCGAGCATGAGCGAGATCAATGAGCAGTGGCAATGCAGAAATGTTTGTTTGGAAAGCCTCAGAAAGGTGTCTCATCGTCAGTAACTTTCTCATGGAATTTCATCGGCTATCACTTTGTTTTGGGGGTAAGTCATCATTTCATTGAAGCATGTGTTTTCATTGTTTTTTTTGTTGTTTTGAAATCAAGAGATGTTTGACATTCTTATTTTGGGCAAAATATTTTGATCAAACTCCAACATGCAAAATTTGAAGTTCTCATTTTTGAAAGTATTTTAATTGCAAAATTGACCCAACTGTTGTTAAAAGACATGATGACCAATACCAGATGACCGAACAATTTTTGAGCCTATACACCGAGTTTTTGAACCTCATCATAGTACTAAGCTTTATTAGTATGCATATTGACATGTAATGGATTTGGTATTTATGGACCCGTGAATTATGACTCTTGCATGTCCAGATCATTACATTGGACGAGGTCAAAATTTATCAGTTAAAACCAATTTTGCTTGAAATGACAAAAGGCCATCTTTGTTTATTTCCTTCACTATTCTTGAAATATGTATCCCTTGTTAATCCCAATTTGAGCCTGATATTATATTTTTTGAAAAAAACACCCGACATGGATCACACCCTCACACTGGGGGCAAATACAGTAGAGGCCAATAAGTGATTTGTAGTTTGAGGATGCAGTGGCAACATGGGAATCAATAGAAGGGAGGATGTTTAACGATGAAAACCCAATGTTGGGAACAATCAAATTGAGATAGGACATGACAAAAACCAAGAGTCAATGGCAAGGACAAGTTCAAAAAAAAGAGAGAAAAAAAAGAGAAAAAAAGAAAAAAAAGAATATTGAACTATGCCATGGCCGTTAGTATTTGTGGTCAAACCTCATGTGGGAAGAAATGTTAATAAGATTTTTTTTGAGTCTTCAAGATAAGTTGTCCATCAAATGAAGATTGTGCAGAATTGTTTTGTTATACTATGTTGAGTACAACAAGAGATGAAATAACCTTAGATGACAAATGATGGTTCGAGTTTTAGTATTCCCCTTTTAAGTTTGAAATTGTCAGTGAAAGGAATGACATGGTTGTAGAGATTCCTAGAGCATTGGTTGATTGTTAAAGAATCACTGTGAAGATAATGAACGTATTTTGATGTGCTCTCTTCTACTAAGACAACAAGAGCAAAGGAGTTAATGACTAGATGATGGTGATCCTAGGTCTTTGAAACCCTTAAACACTTTTTGAGCCTATGAATATCCCTTTCTTTTATAGCCATGAACCATAGCCTCATTACATGCTTGTAAAAGTCCTTCTTGATCAAGCGAGCAATTTTAATTGATAAGTGGCGCTCTCAAAATTTGTTAGAGTTTTTCCATAAGGGTTATAATTTCATGAAAAAGTTGCAAGTTGTTATGCATATTAATAAGGTAAGTACTGAAAGATGAGACAAAATTTTCAACTGAACTTCAAGTTTTTACTCAGCTCTAAATGTTTGAAAACCACAAATCATCACTTCATCATGTACCATCAAAGGACATGCCCCAAAATCTGAGATTAGAATTGAAACCCAAAAACCATAAAAGACCATTTCAATCTCACAATGAGTCAATTACTGTTTGCAAAATACGAAATATTTTCAGGTCTGCATTTATTGGATATCGTGTGTTGGGTATTTGACCAAATGAATTTGATTTTCAACAAATGGCATCTCTTTGATTTTATTTGCAATGATTAGACTTTGGAAGCACATGATCTTTGAAATCAGTGACTTAATTCTAGAACAAGAAAGATTTAGAGAAAATATTGACCGGATTTGAAGAATCCTTGACATTGACAATTCTCGGCTATCATCGGAATGCTCAGCAGTTAGAGGCCGAAATGTGGATCTTGATAGGAATGCAAATAATTTCACATCAGCTTGGGGGCAAAGAAGCATAAGCAAATGATTGATTTAGTGAAATTCATCAAGGAGCACCAACAGATTCAACTCAGGGCAACATGGCTTAATAGAGAGTGATGGTGTGGTAAGCTTCAACAGTGATTGAGAATAAGATTGCATTTGAAGGGCAACTTCAGATTTTAGAAATATCATCTTACTCGCAGATTTGTTTGTCTCCAAAGATTTGTTGCATGGTTGTATTTTCATAAGTATTGAAGAGTGCATGCCATCAAGGTTGATCGTGGGATAATTGTTGCGAAGCTAGTCGACTCAAGGTTCGATTCACCGCATGAATATGAGAGACGTAAAAACCTCGTTAATGACAATATCATATTTCTTTGCAAACAAAAAGGATTTGTTTAGAAGAAATTGAGTCTATGACGAAGAGTTTAAGATTGCATGGCCAGAACATTTGCATCTGCTCAGGGCGAGATTGATCACAAGCTAAGAGAAATTTATTGATGATAGCATGGAGCATGCACCGATGAGTTTTTGATGCATTTATGGATGACTTGAAAATTCCATGAAGGTTGATGATGACATACTGCAAGAGAAACATGACTCGATTGATTAATTAACTGATCGACAACCGAAGATAAGGTCGGCACTAGCAAGCTTTGTAATGATTGTTAGCAGACACACGCAAACCCAGGAGTTGTTATTGAGAGATTCCAAGAAAATTGATGGTTGGTTACACTCCTTCACGGTGAATCAAACAATACCACACCTGGGGGCAATGTTAAACTTGATAAGCACTGAGAGCAGAGATCATCGCAGATACGCCAGAAGAAGTAATGCGCTTGAGACTTGATGAATGAATGACAACAAAGCTTTGGAGGTCGGGCAAAAACATTCTACGACAATGGAGCATCGTAAAAGGGGACCTATATTTCTTAGGTAAGTATACATGCATCACCATGCATTGCATTATATTTCTTAGGTAAGTATACATGCATTACCATGCATTGCATTAGAAAAAGGGGACCTATATTTCCTAGGTAAGTATCCATGCATCATCATGCATTGCATCCCCATCTTCATCAGCTTTCATCGGGGTAGGTCACCCATAATAATGAGACCCCATTTTTCATCATCATCCATTCGGTAGGTCACCCGGAAAAATGAGACCAAGCTAGCCGGGTAGGTCACCTAGAAAAATGAGACCACGCTAGCCGGGTAGGTCACCCGAACAATGAGACCATGCTAGCCGGGTAGGTCACCCGGAAAAATGAGACCAAGCTAGCCGGGTAGGTCACCCGAAAAATGAGACCACGCTAGCCTGGGTAGGTCACCCGTAAAATGAGACCCTTCCATCTTCCATCCGGTAGGTCACCCGTAAAAATGAGACCCAATCTCCCATCCGGTAGGTCACCAGTAAAAATGAGACCCAATCTTCCCATCCGGTAGGTCACCCGTAAAAATGAGACCCAATCTTCCATCCGGTAGGTCACCCGTAAAAATGAGACCCAATCCTCCATCCTGTAGGTCACCCGTAAAAATGAGACCCAATCTCCCATCCGGTAGGTCACCCTGAAAAATGAGACTCTTCCATCTTCCAGCCGGGTAGGTCACCCGTAAAAATGAGACCCTTCCATCTTCCAGCCGGGTAGGTCACCCGTAAAAATGAGACCCTTCCATCTTCCATCCGGGTAGGTCACCCGTAAAAATGAGACCCTTCCATCTTCTAACTCGGGTAGGTCACCCAGAAAAATGAGACCCTTCTAACATTCTAACTCGGGAGGTCACCCAGAAAAATGAGACCCTTCTAACTGTTAACCCGGGCAGGTCACCCGTCATAATCAGACCCGGGTAAGTCATCCGTCACTATCGAGACTCTTTCTACTTGGGCAGGTCACCCGTCATAATCAGACCCGGGTAAGTCATCCGTCACTATCGAGACTCTTCTAACTCGGGCAGGTCACCCGTCATAATCAGACCCGGGTAAGTCATCCGTCACTATCGAGACTCTTCTAACTCGGGCAGGTCACCCGTCATAATCAGACCCGGGTAAGTCATCCGTCACTATCGAGACTCTTTCTACTTGGGCAGGTCACCCGTCATAATCAGACCCGGGTAAGTCATCCGTCACTATCGAGACTCTTTCATCAGGGCAGGTCACCCGTCATAATCAGACCCGGGTAAGTCATCCGTCACGATCGCGACTCTTTTATCGAGGCGAGTCACCCGTCATAATCGGACCGGGTAAGTCATCCGTCACTATCGAGACTCTTTCAATTGGGTAGGTCACCCGCTATAATCGGATCCGGTAAGTCATCCGTCACTATCGAGACTCTTTCATCAGGGCAGGTCACCCGTCATAATCAGACCCGGGTAAGTCATCTGTCACTATCGAGACTCTTCTATCTAATTTCTTTTATTTGTGTAGGTCACCCATGATAGTATTAATTTATTTTATTTTATTTATTTTTCTTTACAACGCTTACTATTTAAAGTCTTTTGCAAGACTTCAGTTGTAAGCATTGTAAAGAGGGGGCAACTGTTGCTACCTAAATTTTGACCAACTTATTTTTTATGTTTCGGAAGAAAAAGAAAAAATAGAAAAAAAGACAAAAAAAGCCAAAAATATCTTGTTATAGGGAAAATTTGACAAATTGAGAGTTTGATAGTCAAATCATGCAAATTGTAAATCAAAGGACTAAATTGAAAAGGATGTGTAAGCCGAAGAATGTGTTTGGAATTTTGCAGATGAAAAGTTTATAAATAGAGGTTTTAATCAACATAGAAGAGGAGGCCCGAAAAAAGAGGAAAACACACTAAAAAATCTACATTTTCTCCCTCACTCTCCCTCTCTCTCAGCAGTATCCCAAAACCCTAAAAACCTAAAGAAAAACATTTTCTTCAGGAGGGGCTGTGCTGCCACCATCATCTTAGCGTACTGCAGCCCTCCCCGTTCTTTTCCCGTTCTTCTCCCCAAGACAGAGCCCCCATTTCCCCATAGCCACCGATCAACCCTCTCATTTTGACTCTCCCATTTCCTCTCCATCTTCCCAGCCACCATCCGCGAGTCCACTCTCCCTTTGGCTCGAGACCGGCCCGTTTCTCCCCTCCTCAACCACCAATCATCCGAGCTAGCCCTCAAAACCCCTCTCCTTCTCCTACCACAGTGGCCATAACCTCTTCCCGTCGACAGACCCGCAATCTCTCTTTCTCTTCTCACTTTCCTCCTCCATTTAGCCCCTTTGCTCGGCCACGGTTTCACTCTCGTCTCCTCACTCTCCCTCGTCGTTTCTTCTCCTTCTCCGCGACCACATTCCTCACTCTCACACGGCAGACCATACTCGCACCACAACAGCTCACGATCTCCCTTCCTCTCTGCCTCCAGCCATGACAGAGCCCCAAGATTTCCCTCCCTTTCCTCATTTCTCTCGACCTCGCCAGATCCGAGCCCTACATCAACCAGTGTCGGCTTTGATCGGTTCAACCTCGTCCATGGAAGCGACATCTCCCACCGTTTTCTTTCCCTCAACCTAACCCACGGCGATCCGACCATGTGAAGGAGAAGCAGCCGACGCGTGGAAGACACGGTGTCTGCAGAAGAGCATGAATTGATTTTGCTACTGTGTTGTGTCCGTTTGTCTTTGTTTTGCAGGTCTTCGAAAACTCTCAACAACCCCATGAAGAGGAAACCGAGAATAGAGCCCTTGATTTGAAGGTAATTACCGATTGATTTTTACTGGTGTTGGTGTTTGTGTGTTTTGTTTTGTTTGCAGAGTTATGATGCACCCTCACCGCCAGAGCGTAAGAAGAAGAAGAGGAACACGGCGATAAAGAAGAAGAAGAAATCACGAAGGCCGATCCGATATCCAAGAGTTTTTTGATTTTGTGTTGTGTTTGGTCGTTGTTCATTATTGTGTTGCAGTCGCGGAAGGCCACCACCGCGAGAGGTTGAAGAGAAGAGGCAGATTTGTTTCCCCTGTCTCATCAGTTCACCACGGTGGCGCGTGGTCCCACGCGCCACTCGTGACGGTGGCGCTGCTGACGACGCGCCACCCCCGCATATCTTGCCACTGTCCAGGATCGCCTTTGGGGCTTTTTTATGTGATTTTCTTTTATGTTTATTTATTTATTTGAACTTTTATTGTATTTTTAATTATTGTTTAAAGAATGTAATGAAAATATATGGAAGTGCAAATGTGTGTGTGAGTTGTATTTTAGTTATAAAAGTGATAAAAAAGAAGAAGTGCTTGTGTGTGTTGTTCTTTTTTTATTTGTTCATGTATGATATGTTGTTTTGTTAAGGAATAAAGGAATATAAAATAAATAAAAATGTGTTTTCTTTGTAAAAATCAAAAGGTATCGGTCAATATTTCAAAAGTATAAAAATCTTTTTGGTAATTTATTATTCACTGTTAATATTCGGATAAAATAAATCTTAAAAGTTTATACCCAAAATATTCGGGAAATAGTATGCTATTATTCACTGTTCGGTGTTTGGATAAATAAATCTCATCCAAAATATTCAGTGGAATAATAAGCTATTATTTACTTTTCGATGTTTGGATAAATAAATTTCAAAAGGTTATTATCTAAAATATTCAGCGGTCATATTAATAATCAATACCATTTACTAGATTTTTAAGTCGTGATCGATTTTTTTTTACATTGTTACATTTTTATGAATAAATACTTGACATATTGAAGTTTTTAAATCACATCTAAATAGGCAATGCAACTTACCTCGGTAAGGCGTATTAAGGGTGCTAATACCTTCCCTTTACGTAACCGATCCCTTGCCTTTGAATCTCCGAGCGGACCAAGTACAAATCGGGTGTTCCTAGCGACCCTCAACAGCAAGGTGGCGACTCCTCATCAAAACTCCACATTGCGAGGGATCCCTCCGGGACGCCGCGTGAGGACGTGCGACACAATGGATGGGGCAAATTTAGCCCGAAGAGAGTCTCATGATATTAGTCCTCTTAAACTATCTAATTACACACCTATCATGCTTGTCGTCCAATACATCAAAGGTTTAGAGCAACATGCTCCTCACCCCATATGCTTGATATCTAACAGGTTATAGTTTATAACAACATGTTGAGGTTCGTGATTCCCTACCCTTGATACGTGATGAGGAAGATGTACATAATTTTAATCCAGCAGGTTATGTCTAAACTATATCTACTAGGTCTTCAAATTGTGTTTGTTCCACTCCAATCACTTCAAGATTTTTTGGATGTTTAGCTGCACACACACCATATAAAAAACAACATAAGTTAGATGATAAAAGCGTAAAATATATATTCCTCAGTGCAATTGATTTTTATAAACTGTCTTATAAGGAAAAAAAAAAGAAAAGCTCAATATGCTTTACTTTTTTTTTGTAGTGAGGCTATCACCTTCTTTGAAAATGCAATAACAAACAAAATGGACATGTTATAAGGGATTCAAGATATGAAAAGGAATTGTACGTGTGGATTAGAAATAAATGGTGAATGAAACTAGTGTTATGGAGAAACATGAGACTTATCTAGTGGCAAAACGGTACAATTAAGAGTCGAGAGTTTATTATAAATAAGTATTTGATCTAGTTCTCAAATAAGATACCATGTGGTTGGTTCTCTCAATTGCATTTTTAAATAGATGTAAAATCAACCTTACAAAAGTAAATATATATTTAGCAGCCTCTTAGTTTTATATATATATATATAAAAAAAGGAATGAAAATAAAGTTTACAAATTAAAGAAAACATTCTAAGGATTAAAACAAGCAAGCGTCTAGAGCTTGATATAGTTGAATAGAGACATACTTTAAGAAGGAAGACTTTTATAAATATACTTGTTAACATGTATTATTCATAAAGACTAAAGAAGTTGGAAAGATGTTAATGGTCCGTTTATACGTAGATGATCTTATAGAATTGATGAGATAATGACCGAAGAGTTCAAAAGCTCAACGAAAGAGTTTGAGATGATAGACTTGGGATCAACACACTATTTTATTGGCATTGAAATAAAAAAAAAAAGTCACCAAGAAGAATTTTCATCTATCCAAGAAGTGTCATGCAGTAGAAATTCTGGATAAAATCCATATGAAAGACTGCAACTTTGTCATTACTCCAACAGAACCAGGTTCGAAGTGGTATAAAGAGGCTGAAGGAAGGAAGGTAAATGTTGGTAAATGTTGTTGGATCATTAATCCAACGTTGGGCTTATATGAAAATAATTATGTGTTTGTGGACTGTCAAATAAGGTAAAGCCTAATTAAAATGATCTATTAAGTATTTTAGGCAATTAAGTTTTGATGTATCTAATAGGGTGTGGACCTTTAATGTGTAGAGATTAAGGGGTTATTTCTATTTTAGTGATGGGTTAAAATATAAATACCACAAAGACACTTGGTTGCCTATAAATATGGGGTCATGGTCCCTAGATTACAAGTTCATTTTTTCACTCTTACACCCATTGTAGAGAGAATACTAAGGCTAAGGTTGAGAGATTAAAGGGCTCTCAAAAGGAAGAACTTGTTAATCTAGAAGGCCATCCATACGATTTCTGGTTATGGATTCAGGTACGCTTCCGTTTTATCGTTTATGCGTTCTTGATAATTCGACATGAATACAATTTCTATATGTTATGAAATTAAAGATCTAACAAATGTTACTCTGTACAACCAAATTATATGAAGCCTGATTCACATAACCGTTATTATGCATGCAAGTAGCATTACAAGCAAATAAATGGATACACTGCTAATGACTATGCAAATGCAAGTAATATATATGACACAGAAAAAGGCTTAAGGTTATTTGTTCAATGTTCTAAGGGCGTGGTGTAATGATAGAAAGCTTGCAATCTGCACAGCAGATCTCGAGTTTAAGTTATAGTATGCATACTTTGTATAAGATTGAGATAGCCGGAGTTTAACTCACTCACCTGAACTCATAAATTAAACTTCCTCGCATCTTAAAAAGTTATGTGTTCAAGATGAGGTCAAGAGCTTTTTCACTGTCATCAAACCTATTACGACTTTGTCTACAATAGAAGCATTTGGCAGCTACATATTCTTGTGCATCTGAATCAATTTGGTTGTATCATGTTATAATAAAAAATGTTTTCCATAGTGTATTGTGATAACAAGTCCATCTCAATCAATTTGAAGATATGATGACCCAGTTACTTGAACTAGCAGTGGTTACTTGGAGTACTTTTCACCAAACAATTTCAGAATAAACTTGTTAACACGTGTCTAAAAATTATCATTTTAAGGAAGAGTGTTAGAATACAAGATTGTTACCATCTTCTGTGAAACATCATCAAGTTGGCCATACTCTAGGAGAGAATAGGCTCTCAACTATTTTCTACAAAATCAGCCACCTATTCTGTTTTAAAGGAATCATTCAGAAGATTATGAAGTTGTTAATGCTGGGATTTGATCCCTAATTCCTTGTATTGATTTTCTTTCCTTACAAGTTATGCTTATCTAAGACGCAACCTGTTCGAATAAATGGTGGGTTTCAGGTTCCTCTTAGTCTACTATCATTTCCATCCATTCATGCATTAACAGGGACTCCCTCATTTCATGAATTCTTGATAAATCATTAGAGAGATTAATTTTGTAAACTTCGTCTGAATTTATCATGTAAATATAGGGTAAGAAATATAAATGCACTGCTTCCTCGGTAGCATAGAAAAATAATTGATAGAAAGTGGTGTTCATATATGTCATTGAAAACACTATAGTACCACTAGTCGTTTAGATGCCCAAACAAACAAAAAATGAAAAGGCAAGCTAGTTTTTTTTATTTATGCAGACGCTACAGTTTGCTCTTGGCAGACAAGTACCACGGGATGACAAAGCATCCACAATGCCAAGTTGCAGCGATCAACAGAGCACTAGACATCTCATACCAGCATGGGCTTTCTCTTATTTAATCGTCAGATATCTAGAATTCCAAAGTAAGAGTCATCAGAGTAGAGATCAGAAAACAATATCTGCAACCAAAAGTAATTATTAACATGCCAGGGATTCAGAGGCAGACAAGATAATAAACCAGCAGAGGGAGATAAATTATTTTTGAAGAAGTGTGATAGAAGCAGCCATTGTTTCACCTCCATGTATTTCCAGTATCCAAATGACAATGGAAAAAATATAGGCGTGCATGTTGAAGTGATGCAAGCGTGATTTGAATTCTTTCCCTGATGGACAGCAATCATGGCAATGTGTGTGAGCTTTGACGATGACAATACCAAACAAAACATAAAGAAAATGAAGCTCTGTGGTTTATTTTTTCGAGAAAAGGAAGAAGAAACTGAAGTGTTTGACGATTACTAAGTAGCAATTCCATATTTGCAAGAGAAGGATTATGGATGTAAGAAGTGAAAAATTTGAGGAAGGTTTTCAGTGTAAGCTGTAGTGGTCGTGTTCATGATTCAAGAAAAGTCCTCGGCCCATGTCTGAGCAGCTATGGAGTCCCGGGAGCGGGAAAGCTGAGAGCAATGGGAACTTATGAGCTGACTCCAAGTTGTTGAACCTTCGCACTTGGCTGGTTGGAGCAGCTTACCACTCGGTCCATTCTTTTTGTTTAGTTATTTTCCTTTTGCATTCGAGATTTTTGGAAATTAATGGATTAAAAATTTATTTAATTTCATTGAGATTTCGAATTATCCTGAATTTTTTGGGGGGTAGGAAACTCATAAATATTTTAAAATATAGTTTTAAAGATGTGTATTCATTTGGCACCTCAGAAAATAAACTATTTTTCTCTCCAGTCAGTCTTTATATTGACCTCAACATTGACCCCTCAAATCCCATCTATGTGTGTGTGTGTGTCAATGTATAATAGTTTGATTTACACGTGTTATTATTTAACTAAACTATAAGTCTCTTCTAATTTGTGATATTTCTTTTATAATTATTAATTTTATTTTCTTTTATTAAATCACATGTTTGATTTTAAAATAACTTAATATAAAAAAATTGATATTTATAACTAAATTAATCACTTTTTAATTTTTGACCATATAAATTAATTGAATTGGAATTAACTAGAAATTAGGTATATAAATTGAATCATCTCTCAAATCTCAAAAATTAATAGTCGAGATAGATGATTCATAGAGGATATAAAATAATAATCACTAAAATGGTTTCATCCAACATCATAAACGTTCTATTTTGAAATTTTATTTTTTTAGTTATATATAACATGATGTCATAGATCATTTTTTATCTTTAGTTTTTTATGTGTCTAAATTATTTTTCAGTATTAATTGAATCTTTGTTAGGATGATAATATAAATATTAAAAAGTAAAAAAAGTTTAGGGAGTGAAATAAAAAGAAAGAGAGAACAAAGGTCTAAAAAGAGTAAGGACTAAAATATAATAATGTAAGAATATGAAAAACATTTTTTTTTTTGGGGTGGGGGTGGGGGGAAGAGATCCAACACAATATGTTTTTTCAGACATTATTTTTTCAGTCTAGTTTTTTTCTATTTTGCTGAGGATGGAGGAGACATAAAGAGAACATGCAAAGATTAAAGTAGAGACCCTTGTAAAATATTAGCCACATCAACTTCATACTATTTCTTCAAATATCTTATTTTAAAAAGGCTAGATGAGCATTTTGACAACAAAAATAGTTTTAATATTAAATGTCTTCGCTTTGAAATTGTAAATTAATTAGAGGGGTTGATCTAGATTTATTTTTGTAGTATGTTTAAAGATTGATTCCAAACATGAGATTTTATAAAAATCTTTGAATTCAATTCAAAAGTTACAAACATGTTGAGGATAGGGGTGAGCATTTTCGGTTTGGTCCGGTTTTGTTAAAAAGTAACCAAACCGATTGTTTTTTCAATTCGAACCGAAACCGAACCGAAAGTAATCAAAACCGGCCACTTTCGTTTCGGTCCGGTCCGGTTTGTTTGGTTAAAAAAATCATAAAACCGAGTTTAGTTTTTGGGCCTTCTGTTGGGCTTTTGATGGAGTTTATAATAAATTTTCTTATTGCTTGAAAAAATATTTTCATACCAGAACCCAAAATATTTTTAATTTTTTTTTGCAAAAAATACAAATATTAATGTATTAAATTGTTAATATAGTGTTTATTAAGTTTTTTTTAACCTTTCTAATACTTTTGTTTTGTGTAATTTAGCATGATGAGAAATAATTAAAACTACACAAGTGAACAAATTTAAATTTAAATTACAGAAAATGCCTTCAAAGGGCTAAAAAAAAAACAAGCAACATTAGCAGAAAAAACTTCAAGAAATACAGTTGGTTTTGAACTAATTATCATCCGTCGCTAGATTTAACTTTCCACCAAAATCTACAAAAAAACATAATAGAAATGTTAGATTGCAAATAAGTTGATTAATATTTAATAAAATAAAAATGCAAAAGTATAAGAAAATAACCTGATTCGAGTTTTTCATATTTTTCATAATCATCCATCAAGGTTGTAATGTCGATCGGGATTGATCCATGATGTAACCAATTTTGAGAACAAACAAGTGCTTGAACAGTCGCTGGAGATAAAGAACTTCGGAATTGGTCGAGTATACGACCGCCTGTGCTAAAGGATGATTCAGAAGCCACTGTGGATATAGGAATAGCTAAAACATGTTGTGCAACCTTCGAAAGTATTTTATATTTTGAACCATTACTCTTCCACCAACCTAAAATATCTAATTTATCATTATCAGGATCCTCACAACCATCATTCAAATACCTCTCCACTTCATTTTTATTTTCTACACTATCTTCCTGTTGTAAATGTCTTTTGAAGCGAGCAAAAGTATTAACATTTATCTCTGTATCATTGCAATCCATATCATTAACATCATGAATATGTCTATTAACATCCTCCGCTTCATCAACTCTTAAATAAAACTCATATAGTCTTACTAAATGATCTTTCACCTTTGTTGTTAAATCTTGTGCTTGGTGATAATCATACAACTCACCAAAACAAAATTTAACATATTTCAACTTAAAACGTGGATCTAAAACATTAGCCACATACAATATGAAATTCTGATTTGCATCACAACCCCAATACTTCTCAAACTTCAACATTATTTTCATCGTCATTCCACTTAAAACATCATCTCTACTTTTACACAATTTCAACAAGTTTGTATGCATGTAAACCAATTTATTGAAGAAAGAATTTGATGTCACATGTAATGAGCCAGAAAACTTTAATGTAACTGTGTAAAAGATCTTTAAAAACTTGACCAAAATTCTACCATTTTCCCAATCCTCCGAACTAGGTGGCCCTATATTTTTTTTATTCTCTTTTTGATCAACCTCTACAAAATAACCCATATACCTAGTGTCACTCTCACCTAACCTCACAAACACCTTTTCAAATCTTTCAGCAGCATCCAACATAAGATAAGTTGAATTCCATCGAGTTGCAACATCCAAACATAATAACTTCTTACAATCTATATGCAATTTTTCTGCACACTTTTTAAATGCAAGCAGCCTCGCAGGTGAAGATCTCACAAACCTTACTGCATTTCTAATCTTAACAACTGAAACATTAATCTCTTTCAAATCATCACTCACAATAAGGTTTACAATATGTGCACAACATCTTACATACAAATGATCATTTAACAATATATTAGATGACCAATCTATCATCACATTCTTCAAATATGAAATAGTCACATTATTAGAGCTTGCATTGTCTCTTCATAACGGTTAAAAGTTTATCAATACCCCACTCCAACAAACAATTCTCAATCACTTGACCAATTACCTCACCAAGTATGATTTGAAACTTGATGAAATTGAGAATTCTTTTATGCAATTTCCACTCACTATCAATCCAATGAGCTGTTAAGGACATATAATTAATGTTTTGGATTGATGTCCATGTATCTGTTGTCAAACATAATCGTTGACCCCTAAGTGCTATCTTCAAATTTTCCTTCTCGTCAACATAAATTTTCAAACAGTCTTTCATAACAGTAAAACGAGAAACACTATCAAATCTAGGTTGTATTGTCCTCAAAAATGATTTAAATCCCCTTCCCTCCACAAAATTAAAAGGCAACTCATCAATTATAATCATTTGTGCTAGTGCAAATCTACATTCTTCATGATTATAACCTATTGCCTTTAGAGTGCCCATACTTTTATCTTCTGATTCATCAACCTCTTTCTTAGGTTCTAATACCAAAAGTTTTTGCTTCTTATCAACCACAAAAGGGAATTTTTTGCATATTTTCAAATGACTCCACATATTACTTGTTCCATTCAAAATAGTATGACATGCATAATCTCTTCTACAATAATTACATGCAGCTCTAGGTTTATTAGGATCACAATCTAGTTTTGTAAAATGATCCCAAATTTGTGACTTTTTTCTATCATCAACATTTCTTTTTCTCATTGTAAGGACTTCAGGTTGTTTACCTCTATCATTGGTGACAGATCCTGCGGTGGCTGATGTAGTTTGAGTGTTTGAAGCGAGGGCATTAAATGTTGATGTTGGGGTAGTGTCGATGGATGAAACATTTTGGTTTTCCATCTGTAATTAACAAATGAAAAAGATCAAAACATGTTAATAATATATATTTTAAGAATGCACAATATATTCACAGCATATATTCATAATAATTCCACAATATATTCACAGCATATATTCATAATAAATCCACAATATATTCACAGCATATATTCATAATAAATCCACAATATATTCACAGCATATATTCATAATAATTCCACAATATATTCACAGCATATATTCATAATAATTCCACAATATATTCGCAGCAAATATTCATAACAATTCCACAATATATTCAAAGCATATATTCATAATAATTCCACAATATATTCAAGCAACGAAATATTCATAATAATTCCACAATATATTCTCAATAAAAAGTTCAACTTTGAAATTATAGCACTGCATGCTTAATCTAGGTAATCTTTGGTCCGAGTATTTCAAAATCACGAGTATTCTTGATTTAAGTCCCAACATCCCCACAGTTCTAAGTAAATTAGACTACCTCCGTTCCAAGAAATATTACATCTGTTTTCGATTTTGACCGAGAGAAGGAAGATAACATAAAAATTAATCTTGGAGTCATGCTGTGAGCTTGTAGTGATGAATGTTTGCAACTAAAATCTAGCATCCTAATAACTTTAAAAACTACAAAATTCATACCATCACAGAGTACACAAAACAAATCCAAGCGAAAAATAAAAATAAAAATCATCACATGAGAGGTAAGACTTACAGCTGATGTGAAACAAGAGCTTAGTGTGTGGATCTGTTGCCTTGATGTTGAGGAAAAGAGAAGTGGAGAGCAAATGGGTTCGTGTTGCATAGAATGAAGGAGAAATGGGGACGGGAGGGTGAATGTCAAAGGGAGAGCAAATGGGTTTTTTAGATGGTTTTTGGCTTTTTGCAGAGGTTGAAGGGAGGGACTGTAGGTGTTATGGCGCTGTGAAGGCAGAGGGAGGCGAGAGAGCCGAGAGGCAGAGGGAGGCGAGAGGAGAGGCTAGAGAGGCGAGAGGTGAGAGGCGGAACGAAACTAAAGTTTAGGGTTTTTAAGTTTTTATTTATAGTGGGGTGAGTAAACCGAACCGAACCGGTTCGGTTCGGTTCAATCGGTTTTGTCCGTACAAAACCGAAACCGAACCGAACCGGATGATTTTTTACAATTTTGCAATCGGTTTAATCGGTTTGTTTTTTCGGTTCGGTTTTTTCGGTTTTTTTCTCTCGTTTTTTTCGGTTATTCGGTTCGGTTTGCTCACCCCTAGTTGAGGAGGTTATAATCCGATCAATACAACAATCAATTAGAGAGAAAATAAAGTATTGGATGAAATGATGAAAGCAAAAGTTCAATTAATTAAAGAATGTAATTTATTTCTTTGGTTATATTCTCTTTATACCATTGATTGAATATAGTCACACATCCTATAAATGTTCCTTAACATTCCATATATTAATGGTAAAGGCACTCGGATTATGCTCATATTTTGTACAAGTGACAGCTTCATAGAAGCCCCCCCTATCTTTGTTTGTGCTTACCATTATGTGTTCAACTCAAAATACATGACACCCACCCACCTACAGCAATTTGGCCACCCACCCACCGAGCGAGAGAATGCGGGCATACAAATTTGTGCCTGCAAGAACAAATTATATGTTCAAAAAAAGAAAAGGAAAACGCCCATAAAGAAAGAAAAAAAGAAAAGAAAAGGTACCTTTTCCCTACATACACTAAAAGAAAACAAAAAAAAAAACATATTGTTTATAGCAACAATTATATGAGCACTTGAGCTCTAATAAAATTCTCCAATACCCCCACAGTAAAGTCAATCCAGTACAGCCTAGCCATTCAAAGAATCTAGCAGGGAGAATGTGGTTTGAGGGAACAGTGAGAACACATAGGAATAGCACCAACAGAACAGTCTTTTGAATTTACATCGATATAAACTAAGGATAAGATTTCTCTAGGATTTGAATACGGTGGTGGCCATGATATCTCTGTTGGCGAACCACGAATCACAACACGTGTGTGGCTTGAACAATTCAACCAGAGCAAAAGTTTCTGTGGTGAAACCTGATGCATGCATGTTGACAAACCTAATGTATCTCTGGTTAGCATCAAATCACTCGTGAATTTGTGGATCATCGCCTACACATATAGTGCAGCAAATTTTCAATTCCACACACCCATAACGCGACAAGTTGTGTTGACTAGCGCAGGCTCTTGCCCCCATTTTTATCACTTGTTTGCTTTCGTGAATGACCAAACAAATGGGAAGTGGATCTGTGTAGAAATGGGAAGTGGAAAACGACGTCATTTTGTATACGCCATTGTAACGTAATTTTCTTGCAAGGTTTACTGGGTTTTTTTTTTTTTTGTATTTAAGAATTATGGTGGCATACTAGCAAGCCATAAGCTTTTTTAACTGTACAATGGTTGAATCCAGACGGTGTTAAACAGCTTCTCAAACTGCTTCTTTTCATCTTGCAATCACGGTCTGAGTATTGCATGTCCTGTTAGTTTTTAAACATTGATTTAGTCAGAGATAACTCTAGTGATAGAAACACAAATAAAAAAATATTGTTAGAAAACATATTATCATGGCTTATATTCTGTCGATCAATCTATTGATTGACGACTTCATAAAATGAAAAGTGCGACAAGAAAATAAAAATTATTAGCACTAATTCAATGTCGTCTTCCAGCTAAATGAGTTACCCTCTCGTCGTCTTTTTTCTTAGGGCTCCCTTAAATTTTGCGAAATATACCAATAGGTTCCCATTTTAGATTTCTTCATTATTTCTTAGGGCTCCCTTAAAATGCGTAGGAGGGAAATCGTTTTTAATTGGTATTTTTATGGTGATTGAGAAATATTATTGACGAATGTTTTAATTAAGATTGTTATTTCATAGATAAAAAAGAATGATGTTTGATTTAAGATACATTCTTCTCTATACTTTTTTCTTACATGATATTAAGTGGGAATTAACAACTCTGACTTGCTTTCGAGGAAGAATCGCCATCGATCTAGTGCTCATATTTCATGATTCTGAAAGCAACCCAACTTGGTACGGTGGGCTTAATTTGTTTTTCCATTACTATGGTCCTTTTATTAATTCTCTAGCGAACGTATACGTCGATGGGTACCATCACCTTCACACGTCAACATTTGCACCAAAAAAACTCTGTCGAGAGGCCTACAGCACCCCAAGTAAAATAAGAAATTGCTTCCGCGAAACCACATGATGAGCCAAACAATGGGTTCAATATTACCGCCATGTTTCCTTTTCTTAATCTATCATCCAACTAGAGAATTAATAATTTTCAAATATGATCTGCTGCATATAATGGGTTTTTGTTTATAATAAGTTATTGATCGTACTAATCATGCATGTATACAATCGACATAGATTATGCTATTTACGAAAGGACAGGTTGTGTACGCACTTGTCTTTTACACTATAAAGATGGAGAATAATACACATTATGCTAAAGTTTCCAGGCTGTTTTCAGACTTTTGATTTATTAAGAAGAAAAGGAGAGAGTGTGAGAGAGACAAGGGCTAGAAAGTATGAAATCCTGTGAAGAATGGAATTATCTCTCAAGTAATTATTTTATCCTGAGAGTTGCAGCTAGCGGAAAGGAATTCACACGAGGAAGGAATTTCTATGAAACCTAGCAAGCATGAAAAGCTTGCATTGAAATATTATAGCCTACATCAATTACGTAGCAGCTCGAGTTTCATGCTCTCGCAGGGAGGAAAAAGAAAGCCCATTAATTAACTGCAAAAACTTTCATGCGTGTTTACAAAGTAGATGAACACTTCAAGATGATTTGATCGCACATTGGATTGGACCAGAAAAATAAAATAAAAGACCATTCATGCTAGATATGGTGCGAAGATGGAATTTATTGTAATATTGGGAGGTGCAAATCGCATTAGGTTTTAGGTTTTCACCTTGGTATTGTGTCTCGATCGTATTAATCAATCCATATTGAAAAAAGTCGTCGGTATATCTTTTCTGAGTGGACTTTGATACTAAGAGGAGTATATGTTCATGTCAAAAATCTTGACCTTTGACTTCTGCCTCAATTCTCCATCAATCATCATTACTTTTGTGACTTTGCTCCCTTCTGTTCATCACTATTACTTCTGAATTCAGCTGAAGATTCTCATGAAACTAGTGGGACTCGTTTGGTAGAGTGACAAACTTGACTAGTGACCATTCCACATGTTCCATTGCTGTCAGATTACGTTGGCATGTCGTGTACATGATCATATAATACGCAATTATAATAATCACATTTAAATGAGTTGTTTTTACAGATTAAATAAAAAGGAATTTCTCAACTTAGAAAGTCGGAATAACTTCACAACTCATCTGAAAACACAACATGGAAAGTTTCGGTTTGTTTTTCTTGATTTGAGATGGACAGTGGAGTTTTTTTATAATAAAAAAAATTCATAGTTTTACGTCTAAGGTTGTGTTTAGTCTTTCCGAAACTTTTTCGATGTTTGTTTGTCTTCTGGAAAGTTGTCAATCGGAAAACACTTTCGATCAAAGAAGAATTTGGTTTGGTTTTGGGAAAGTGTTTCTGAAAATAATTTAGTAGTAAAACACTTTCCTAAGTTGTGAAAATTTTAGAAATATCATTATTTGTTGATTATATCAAATTTGATCCTCAAACTTTAGATTGCTATATATAATTTGTTTTGAATATTTATTTTTCAATTCCATCTCTTAAAATTTAATTTTATAAAATATAATTTTATGTCATATCATTTTAAAATTTAATTTTATATTAATTTTGTCTCGTTTATTGTTACCTATTTTATTTGAAATAATTTATGAAATGTTAATTATTATTATTTTAATTTATTCACCTTTCATTTTTTTTATTTTTTAGATTTGATCTTTATTATTTTGATCTTTATTTATTTTATTTGAGATAATTTATGAAATTATATTTTTTTTTCAATTTCATTCTCATTCAACTTTTTAATTTGTAAGATTTGTTTCTCATTATTTTAATAAACTTGAAAATAAATTATTTTTCAGTTCATTTTCCATAACACAAACAAACACTGAAAAGTATTTTCCAGTTCATTTTCCATAACATCGCTAAATATCGAAATTCATTTTCCAGAATTTACTTTTCAGAATTTACTTTCTCCCGAATCCACTTTCCGGAAAGTTGTTTCATAAACAAACAAAGCCTTAAATGAGTTGTTTTTACAGATTAAATAAAAAGGAATTTCTCAACTTAGAAAGTTGGAATAACTTCACAACTCATCTGAAAACACAACATGGAAAGTTTCGGTTTGTTTTTCTTGATTTGAGATGGACAGTGGAGTTTTTTTATAATAAAAAAAATTCATAGTTTTACGTCAAGTACACTAAGAAAATCAACAGCTGCAAAGGAGATGAATTCATATTCCTTGTATAGAGAGACGGCGTCTTCAGCTAGTCTATCATCTTCCACGCCATTTCCTTCTCCAAGAACATGAACGAAAGAATCTAATTTAAAGCTTTTACAGATAGAATTGAACTCATTTTGAGATCTCTATGGGCTGCAGCAAGCATCCTTTTTGAAACCAATTGGGATTGTATTTGCACAGTCACATTCCAAGATCCAATGAATTTGAGATCTCTATGGCTCTTTTGATGGCACGAACTCCACCTCACTAGACGCTCTAACCCCAGTAGAAGTTGTTTTCTTAGTGCAAAGAAGACAACCCATGTGATTAGAAACCTCCTCTCTGTAGTGGATTGTTTTTTAATGCTTAGGAAGAAAGCACCCCCAATCACAATGGCGAAGGAGTATCTAGAGTAGATTTTATCGTCTAGTGATTCATTATAAAAGAGTTTTTATATTGTTCTTTTACATTCGAGTATATATGAACAAAATAGGAATGAAGTGGAATGCCCACCTTTGTTTTTGGAATGTCACAAAATTATTACCCATTATATATAAAAAAAATTATCCATTATATATATATATATATATAACAGTTAATTTGATGGAAAACTTCAATTACCTTAACCCAACCTTTCTCTCTCATTTATATTAGATGGCTCATAACATATAAGATACTACCTGACCCTACCCTGGGAACAAATTTAATTTTCATGAACAAGAAATTGATTTAGTTCTTCTCTTTTCAACTTATGTTAAAAATATAATGCACCCTCGTCATAGGATAAAAAAAACATTATGGCGTATGAATATATTAAAAAAAAAGCACTAATGCATATATAAGATTAAGCTCTTACACTAATCAAATTATATTTGTTTGATATGAGATCCATTTTAAAAACAAAATAAAGGATAATATTTGAAACTACATATGATATGACATATAATTACTTGCATTTTCTTAATTTGGGACAAATAGAATAGATCAAATTTCAATTTTTTTATTCTATTTCATCCCATTGTATATATACACAACACCTACCGAGTCTAACTATATTTGTCAATGGTACTTGATTTTTAGAGTCATTTATCAGTAAATTGAAATATAAACATTAAAAGTGTAGGATTAGAATGAAAAGTAACAAATTATGAAGATAAAAAGTTTGCCAATGGTATATAATCAAACCATTAGACTACAGTAAAGCTCTGAATAGGTTGCTTTTTAAAGAAGAACAATCAACAGCACACATATTAATTAATAAATTGTTTTTTTTCTCTTCAATTTATCTAGGCGGCAGTGGGTCCACATCCCTTATCAATCTCATATGGCATCATCGGTTAGTAATGTGTAGAGGATACAAATTAGTGGATGAAAGAAAATAAAGTTGCCATAGCTAATCAATCAATCAATCAATCAATTTTCATTAAGCTGATAAGATATATGTGACTTTCCCTGGTTAACTAGAACTGATTGTGAGTCTCTCTCTCTCTCGCTATGTAAAACTTCCAAGAAATGGGCCACTGATCGCCTAGGAAGTAACCTAAGAGACAAAGGAGAGATGATGTAAATGTCCTACACGACATGACAAAGGAGAATGTCATATGTCGGTCCACCGCCCAATCTCGAATGTGTCCATCTTTGAATTGACTGGCATCAATTATGGTGCCTTTTGATTCCATGTTTTCAATTATGTCGTCAAATAATAATAATAAAAAACAATACTTTCACTAATTAATGCTAATAAGTTGCACGCCCATGTAATTAAAATTAGGACTTGTATTTTTCTTCCTCACGTGAGCGAAGTTAGCTTGGTTGTTCCTGGTAATACATTAAAAAATAAAAAATAAAAATGTTTGGCAACCTGTCTGCTGCCTGGCAGCAAGCACCTCCTCGCTTTAAACATGAATGTACCAGCCACATACCAGGAACAACCTAGCTACCCATATACCTTCTTTTTTTGCCGTATCTTAAAATATTTTCCCTAAGAATGTACTTTAAATTATCATTTTTAATTGTTCTATACCAACTTTCTCTAAACATGAATTTGCATCAACTACTCTTTTTTTTTGACATAATCATTCTTTCCACCAATTAATTACTCTAAGAAACCAGTCAATCAACCAATAAAAAGTGTCATATATAACCCTTTGACTCAACTTCCTTGAAATAAATTAACTCCCCATTATCTTCTTTTCATCCCACTAGGTAAGCTTATATGATCTCTATAATCTGTAAATATCACATGTATTCAATAAAGAAAGAAAAGTTTCATTCGAGCATTCTTGAAAATATATATTACTTTGCATAAACACTCACTACTCACACATTTCTCTTTTACACGCATTTCTTTTTTTATATTTACTAACTTAAAATTGGAGGGATCCTATCTTGATAGGGGACTTGTTTTGCAAATATCAATCAAATAAGAAAAACCTAATTCATTTCAAGATTTTTATGAATCATTAGTGGTTTTATCTGTGGTAACTTGAGTAAAAAGCTAGCTCATTCTTGTTTCATAACCTTAACCAAAATTTCTTTTAATGGATGATAATACTCTAATCTATGCAAGAATTATTTCACACTCTTTTATTTCATCATCAGGAAACCTAATCTTCATTACATGTATTAGGTGCTAAACGGCAATTCTATTTCTATGAGATAATGTTTTCTATATTGGACACTATTAATTGGATTGGACTGCTAATATATATTTTCTATAGCTAATTACTTAGTTACATGTGACACTAATTTTATTCATATAAAACATATTTATTATTAACAGATTTTTATTTTATTTTTTTATATTTGCTTAATGAATCTAGAGTAAATATAAAGTCATTGGGGAAAAAAAACTTTGTAAATAAAATTATAAAATTTCTATTACATTAAGTTATTATTCTGAAATATTCCTAATCAATAATTTAATAAATTTAGATATTATTTTTAGATGTTAAGACTTATACATATTGTATTTTCTTTGTATAACAAAAGGTAGTTCTTAAAGTTGAGGTATTAGAAATAATTGGAATTAATAAGTGCTTTTAATATGATATATACATCAAACTAACTCATATGAGAATTCTATATAGAGAGATCATATATGTCAATAAAAAAGCACATAAGAAAATTATGCAATTAAATTTAAGGTCATTAGGTTATCACATATAAAAGATTTTATATTTTTATTTTGACTACACGTTGTTCTAATAAAGAATAACAAACTAATAGATATTAAGTGTAATATTAACTATATAAATGTATTTGAGTGATCAAATGTGGAATCACCTTAGATAAATTAGGTAAAATATTTTACGTATTCACAAATAATATTAATTGTGAAATCCTTATATAAGGTGTTAAAAACAAATAGTCAATGACTTTGGTGTTAAAAACAAATATGATTTCATAGAATATACAAACTTCATGTTATAATATCTAATTTAAAACATTCCTAATATAAAAAAATTGTATTGAGAAATTAGTCATTGAAATGTTAATTCAAACCATTTATAATTTCCCTAATATTTAAGGGATCATGTCATATTATTAGATATTATACTTTATCGTCAAATATAAGTCAATCATTCTTTTGAATTGATATTAAGTTAAAATATATAATTTATTTAATTTTATTATTACAGGATTATGATTTATATTTATGCTAATTTATTAGAAAACCTAAGGGTCACACATTAAAAAAAATTAAAATAAGATGATTAATCAAGTGTGATTAGATTGAAAATAAATTTTAAAAATTGAGGACTATATTATAATTACTACATGGGATTACAATTTCAAACCTAGAAAAATCAATTAAGGACATGATGAGATTGTATTATAGGATTATTAAAAATCTACATCTTTTGGGAAACCTAAAATGGACTAGACATGACTGAATTATATATTCTTTTTTATCTTAGGTTTTTTTTGTCTATGTAACAATACATTTTCCAACTAGTTTTATATAATTTGAACATTGTTTTTTACTTAAATCTACATTTTAAGCTCCAAAAGAATAATGAATTAACGCTTTTTTTAAAAAAACAAAACAAAACATTAATGATACCTTTTTAATTCTATAGCAATAAAAAAAATAAAACATTTCTATAGGCATGATACTCTAAATTTACAAATTTAGATTTTTGTGTAGTCCAAAGGTGTATTAAACAATTTCACAAAAATATTTATTTAAGGAACTTAACAAAACAAAGTGTGAAATAGGCATGATACTCTAAATTTACAAGGGAATCACTCTTATTATAATGAACACTCCTTAACAAATCCTAGTAAAGAAAAGAATGGGTCATTGGAGACATATCGGGACTCTATTTATATATACACTCGGTACCATTTGAAAGAATGTTAAGATGATTTTAACCACACTTTGAAAGACAACTAGACAAGGTCGTAATTGGATAGGGGTTTTGTTTGATGTTAAATTAGTGTTCATTTCTATCTCGTTTAATGGTCTTCTAAGGTATAGTTAAAATTATCTTATTAAAATCACTCTAACCATAACGGTGTATCAAAATTGTGTCCTCGTTGAATTATTTTTTTCCTTTATCCTATTTTCTCTTTAGCTATATTAGCTTATCTCATCTTCTTTTGCTGCTCATTGAATCTTGAATGTCACTTCTTAATCATTGAATTTTAGTAAGAGTTTAGGTTAGTTTTATATATGTTAATTAATTTGCATTAAACATGCATCTTGGCTTGTGTAGGTTACAATAATATAAAACTATTAAATTATATTATTTTTTTCAAAACTTTTGATCAAAAAATATTAGAATGGTTAAACACCATACAGTAGTAAGAAGAGTTTCCAACAATAGCTTGTTTAACAAGGAGTTATGACAAGCAACCCATGTGAAAGCGAAAACAACCAATTGTTTATGCTTTTGATCTTCTTCCATGGTTGGCAATGCCCGTCACCGCCCTTATAAGATTTATTCCTCAGTAGCTTATCGTCCCTACACACTCTTCCATAGATCATTTGAAGCCAAGTATAAGATAATAATTCAAAAACAATTGATAGAATATATTTTAATATAGAGAATTTGGGGAATGGTCTTTTTTAATTATTTTTTCAGGTCATTGATCCAATTCTAGGTTTGCTCATTAAAGATTATCGGTTCGAGTCTTACAATCTTAAGACACTAAAATCTAGTAACTGGTCGTTCACTCCAGTATTCGTGAGATTAGTCGAAATATACACAAATTGATTGAGACACCCACGTTACAACAAAAAACAAATTTCAATAATTTCAAGTAGAATTAAGTTGTTAATCACGTGAGTATTTATATCTATTATTACTAGCTAGGAGGAGATCCCATGTTCTCCAAGGTGTTAAAAATACGTTATATTTATATAGGAATCCATTTAAGAAAATTCAATTGTAATGAAAAAATAAATAACAAAGGACACATTGAACCAACTTAAAATCCAAATTAATTAGTGAAATTTGACTGCACGTCTTATCTGTCATTCTCTCTCCTTCTTCGTTTTCCTTTTTAAAATGCAATTTTCTTCTTGATTTCTTCAAAATAGTAACAATTTCTTTAAATATTGCTAACCTAATGTGTCTTAATCTGTTAGCTGGCCCTTATAATTGGGGAAATGCTAACGCCACTTCAAATATTCTTAATTAGGTTTTTTGCTATTAATTAATATTTTTATAATCTTTAATATATTCTTTTGAATTACCTATAAATAAATACTCTTACTAGGATTATAAAATTAAAATTAAAATTTCAATTTATTTTTAAAATTATTTTTGATAGTTAAAATTTATAAATAAATCTTGACCGAATGAAATTAAAACTATAGACATGGAATAATTAATAATATATATATATATATATATATTATAGAGAGTGAGAGAGAGAGAGATTTTAAAGAGTTTATGCTTTTATAAATAGTTATGACTTTATTTTAAATAAGGATGAAAAGTCAAATATTTTAATAAAAATAAAATATTAAACACATTAAGTAAGGGATATTTTATATGGTAATATTTTGAAACAATTTACAATATATTCTAAATAAGAAAAAAAAAGGTATTTATTATGATGGATTAAAAATATCAAACGACTTTTAAGAGGTGACCTAAGGACATATGCTGGCAGGATCTTTCTCTCTGAAGTGTTGTTTAAAATTAATATGATAATTTACCATATCTTCTTGCCCATACAAGAGCTTAATGAACAGGAAGAAAATGGATTACACATTGGCACGCCCCAAGATGTGAACATTATTAAAATAACTCTTATATAAACAATAAATAATATTAATATATTATTTTAATAATTTATTAATATAATTGTGTGTTGTTGAGATCATATGTTTAAACTTCAATATTGTTAATATTTTCAGTGATGTGATAAACAATGTTGTTTGTAACATTTCTTCATTTTATAAAATAAAATAAAATAAAAACTCAAACGCACAAGTCTGTTTTGAGCCCACCTACTAGCGTTTTTTATATACCATTGAAGCCTCAGTTTTTTATACCACATCAAATATGGCATTTGGTAAAGACCTATGATTTATAGTCAAGATCTATTGTCTATGTAGTTCATCCACATCTAATTCCTTTCCCTTCTTTATACATCATAAACCTTTCAATTCTTTTTCAAGAGCATCAAATTTATCATTAATATTTCCAAGAGAGTCTTTACTCCAACCCACAATCATTTCCTTCAAATTCCTAATAGCCTTCCTAATCCTCTTATGATATTTAACACTAACAAACAAGAATCTGAGGTATCTTTTAAAAAACTTCTTATACTTTAGCTTTATACGCCAAATTTTAAAAAATCCTGAAAGGTTTAGGACCCTAATTTACACAAGGTTGCTTTAAAAGGATATGTCTATGTAAATCAATTAAAGATGATTCATGAAACATAAATATCTAAGATGCACCTATCAATTTGACTTACAAGATTACCATGAAACCATTTATATTTCCTACAAGCCAATGGCAATTCTATCAATAGACAAGAGTTAAAGCATTCAAAAAAGTCTTTATGGATGAAGTAATATTCAAACCCTCTTTATGATCAGATGGTAAATAAACTCATTGAAATTCCCAATCAAACGTTGGTTTCATAACTTACAAAAAAATACTAGATCATCCTATAGTTCCCTTTTCATCTTACAATCACTAGAGCCATATTCGATATGGATAATACAGTCACAATTAAAAGAAAAATAGAACTTTATAATGAAAAACCCTATTAGTCAAACTCATATCAAAATTAAACACCTTAATACTATTTTTATTCCAAATGCATACAATTCCTCATGAAAGACTAGATGAAAGAATAAAATACTAGGATCTAGGTAGTCTTCCCAATACCAAATTAACCAATATATTATTAATAGCCACCAATTTAGTTTCAATGAGCCTTGAGAAAATCCACTATAAACTTACAAATAAGATGCCTAACATTTTTCAATTTACCCCTTCAACCCAAACTACAAGGATTCTAATAGATTAAATTAACCATAAAGAAAGAGAAGAAAGCCTAACCTTACAGATTAAAGGTACAAGATTATTGCCTTATCTCTACCCAAACAACTTTTTCCCTATCTATGAAAGCTTCTAAAGAGTCAATAACCCACCCATTATTTTCAGCAATTTGGAGAATTATTACCCACTTTCCAACAATTGTGTGTTTCAATATTATTGTCTTCTAAGTATTAGTTTCTAATAAATTAAGATGCAATCCTTCCCTAACTCTTTTTTTATCGAGCAAATTATTTTTTTATGATCTTAATTATATCTTAAGATATAAAGTTCTTAAACGTATCCATGATCACTTATTAGATAGTCTCATACAAGCCTTTCTAATTTTCCTCTATTTTGTAGTTGATTCATTCCTTAATTGTTTTTTAGCTCTTTTTTAATTTCTCTAGTTTTTAGTTACCTCTAGTTCCTTAATTTCACTTTCGTGCTAGAGACACATTCGTTGTAAACACAGGATTAGCATATGAGAGGAATTGTATTTGCTGGATAAAGACTTCACCTTAACAATATCTTTGTGTTGATATTCATTGGTAGGAACATAACATCTTTAATTCATCTTTTTGTATATCTTAAATCAAGATTTACTTGCCTAGCCACCCTAATTGTATGTTGCCTTGGGCTAACCATTAATAAGAAAATAGCATAACATTAAGAATTGGTTCAACTATTAGACTTTAAATAGTTCTAAATTTGTAGGTGTGAAGGAGATAGAGAATGCTTAATGTGTATATTAGGTTTTAGGGTTTTGAACCACTATTACAGGGATCAAGATGTTGTTGTTATGCATCACACTTACATAAAATATATCACCACACAACCCAAAGATTAGTTTTGAGGGTTGATGAGGCTTATAAGAAAGGGTTATCGCTTTTAACAGGTTTGACACCTAATTTAAAATAATCAAACCAAATTCTATTTAGACGATCAATTAAAGATTCAAAAAGCAGAGAGGAGAAAATAGATAAAAATATATTGCTTTTAAAAAGTAGTTTTTCTTCTTGAAATAAACAAACTTGTGAAAAATCTCAAGTTTGAAAATTCCTTTTTAAGATCATAATACTTAATCCAAGAGAGAAATCTTTAAAATAAGACTTTTATGGGTAAAGAAGGGTAGTGAGGGGAGTAAATAGCCCAAAGAGGAATACGGTTGTGAGGTGTTATCTTGAAAAGAAGTAGAGGCTAAAGAGGAGAATTATGAAAGCTTTTTTAGGTGGTGAGTTAGTGGTGGTAATTGTTTTTCTCCTATATTATTACTATTAGTATTATTTTTACTATTAATATTATTGTATTATAATAATTATAACTATTATTCTTATATACTGAGAAAATCTTTTATATTTTCTTTCAGAATTTTGTGCTTTTACACAATTTTGTATATTTATATTTTCAACAATATATCCTTTTCTTAATCATTTGAATGAGAATGCACGAAAGTTATTTAATTTAATTTTTCAAACATTATAAAAATGAAAAATAAATTTTGAAAATCTTAGCAAAACTTGCAATACCCAAAATATAGAAAAAAAATTAAATTAAAATACCTAGAGACATAGATCATGAAAGAACTCAAATAATCTATAACTATATGAAGAGAAAATGATTTTACAAGTAGGCTTAATGGAGGATATGAGAGTAGAAAATCTTGACAAAAGCACAAAAGAGAATACAATAAGTGTAGTCTTTGAAAAATTACTCAGAATTATATTCTTTAATTTGATTGGTCAAAATGTGTTTTAGGCCATGAGCATTGTCTTAATTGCTAACCAATTAACGTAACCTAAATTAGTAAATACTTGAACAAAAAGATTAGCAATGGGATTTGACCTTGTTCACATTGAAAAGGAACCACAGTCAAAGAAATCGACATCCTAGCATCTATTTCAGATATTGTCTTAACAAAATAAACAGTGTACAATTCTAAGCCAGAGAATTATTAAAATTCATAATTTATATAAAAAAATCAAAACTTTAGCTACATCCATCATTTTGTAGTGTAGTGGTTACTACAAATAATTAATTTGCTCAAGTTAAAAAGAAAAAAAAATCCCACCGCAATGACCGACAGAAATGCTGGAACCATGGGCCCAATAAGATTAATTTCATGGCAGTATAGTCTGAAGTATTGAAAACCAGTGCACGACACATGCTGAACCGTGAATGATTTTTCAAATTTTGTTTTTTGGTTCATGAATTTATGTATTGACATTTAAATTTGCAACAGTGTAGCGCATACACTATACATCTTTTTGGGCGCAAAATAACATGATGGGTGACATGAAAATGACACCAAGGAGATAAAGTTAGGCAAGTGGGAACTCCCCAACACCTTAGAAAATAAAATAAAATGGTAAGTTGACTTCTTGGGTGAGTAGGAGTCTCTTTTATTGTTTTACATGCTCGCTATTTTAGAAAGAAAAAAAAGTTTTCAAGTCATAGGTGTATGCTGTCTATATAAAGCACCACTCTCTGTGCTTTCCTTGCCATCACTGCAAGTTGCTTCTTTGCCTTCACATCTACTAGATTGTCTTCCTTGATCCGCTCGATCCAATATGGTGCACAAGGGTTCTCTGGTTCTCCTCCTGGCTCTCTCCTCGGTGCTATCTTCGGTTGCAGTTCCAGCAACTAGTGAGTTGCTAAGAGGGTTTTTCTTATTGATTTGATGGTGTTATCATTCATTTCAAATTATTGATCTTCATTGAATCTGTTTGCTTTCATAGGAAGCCTCAAATCGAATGAAGCAATCCCATCAGAAGTCCAGGAGTTACTGCCTCAGGTCCTCCCTCTTTCTTTGGGATTTGTTGTTGTGGGGTTTTAACGATTAAATTGGTTGGTTTTCATAGTCCTCCATTCAAAAACAGTAAATGAGTGTAGTCTTTTCTGGGTGAAGTGATGTGCTTCTGTCTTTTTGTTTAAAGTTTTTTCAGAAGGTGGGGTGGGGGTGGGGGGGTTAACATTGATTTACAATTATGAAGTTAACATAAATGTAACCAAAACCACCATGATTATATTCTGAAGTTAGCATGAACGAAACCAGCATCTCGTAGTTGTCAACTGTCAAGCGAAAGAATTCTGTTTCTATTTCATGTCTTCTCACCACCGGCCCAGCCGAAAGATTAAACTATCACTCCACTCAGAAACCCCTGTGCTGTGCTATCTCCCTCGTACAATTCCTTACTTAACATATATGATCCTCTCTCTCTCTCTCTCTCTCTCTCTCTCTGGAATCTAGACCTTAATTACACGGTATTCATGAGGGTGTTTCATCATTTCTTTGCAGGATGCTGTGATTTTGACCAACGGAGAGATGCTCATTGATGTGGGAAAAGGGTATATCGAAGGGAGGATGGACTTAGAAAGCACAGACTACCCGGGAACTGGAGCAAACAATCACCATGATCCGAAAACCCCAGGAAAAGCTTAGACTCACAAATTGTAAGATTTTATTATGTATGTGCATGAAGATCGAGAAGAGAAGGTGTGGGGGTTTGTTTGTTTTATGAAGGATATTGTTTGTCTATAATAAACCCTTAATCCAATATTGCTATGAAGGGATGTTTGTTCGTGTATAATTTATCTTTTCTATTAATGAGGATGTTCGGGTTTATTTATATGTAAATTAATTTTATAGATTTTAAAATTAAATTTATCTTTAATTTGGAGTTGACGTGCGGTTTCATTTTCTACAGGGGAATGTTCTCTGTATAAAATATGTATATATATATATATATATATATATATATATATATATATATATATATATATATTCACACACACCAACTATTGGATTTGAACTCCTCATTGAATCAAATGCTCCAAAACGCAACTTTGAGTTTAGGCAACGTCATATATCATTATCCGTATAATTGTACCCATCCACGTAGATGCTGTCATTCTTGTACGAGGCCAAAAAAGTTGGTAAGAATTTTTACACAAACATAAAAATACACAAAATTATACCAAAAAAATATAATTTAATTTTCAACCAATTTAATTTTAAAATATAAAAATTAAAAAAAAATCAATTAACCCCCCTAAAAAAGCCTAAATCAACCTCAATTAACATGTTGAATCCACATCCTAGGTCCATAAGATTTTAATATCCTCGTAAATATCAAATAAAAAAAATATAAAGTTATATTCTTAACATATTCAATATTTAATATTGAAATGAAAAAAAAACTATATATATGAGATCTGAATAATTTCACTTAAAGCAAATTGAAAATAATTTTAAAGTTCAACTCGTAAACAATCAAATATTGAGAGATGATATTGAAAATAAAATTATTGGAGGGTGAAATTGAAGAAAATAAATATTCAATTAAAAAATCCCCTGAAAATTGAATTGAGTTGACATGTGTCTACTTGTTAAACCAATGACTAAGAAAAACAACCAAGATAACCTTATAGAGAACAAATTAAAAAAAATGTTATGATGCCTAATTAAAAAGAAATCTAAGAAATGAATAAAGTCAACTTAGGTTATTGTATTAAACCTATAACTTGGGTCATGAGATTGTGATAATGCAATAGAAAAAAAATCAAAACGCAATTTTCAACCAACCCAATTTGCAGGATTAAAAACAAAAACATGAAATCCAATTCCTAAACAACCTGTGAATAATATTAAAGATTAAATTGAAAAAATAAACTTTATAGAAAAAAGATTAATTTGCTAGAGGATAAAATTAAAAAAAAAATCCAATTAAAAAACATAAAAATGAATTGAGATTACTTGTGTATACTTGTCACACCTACTATTCGAGCGAGGAGATCGAGATAAACCTATAAAAATTTAAAAATAATTTTAAAGTCTA
Organism: Salix exigua; assembly: GCA_032356905.1. Lineage (NCBI taxonomy): Eukaryota > Viridiplantae > Streptophyta > Magnoliopsida > Malpighiales > Salicaceae > Salix > Salix exigua. Next base: position 4,959,040 of record CM063600.1, read on the forward strand.
ATTAAATATTATCGGATCAAAACATATTACTAAGGTTAACTCACGGCAATATATCTAACTTGCAAGTTGGGTCATAGTCAATTTTAAGTTTTTCTCAAAATTACTGTTTTCTTTTGAAAATAATAATAATAATAAATAAATAAATAAATATAGACAACTTGGGAATAGCAAGACGAAAAGTGTTTTAAATGCATATAGAAATCAAGTTAGAGTTTTAAACTAAATTGAGAGCCTAATAATAAACTAATAGTCATTGATAAAGTAAAACATTATGGATTAAGAATCATTACATTATAAATTGCTACAATGCAATAATAGTTTTTCCTTCTACATTGCTAGCCCTGAAAGTAAAAACTAAAGGGGAAAATTGTATTTATAAGTTGTTCATATGGTATCATCAAGTTGATTAGGATGCATTGGTTTTTTCAGATTTCTTTACTTACATAGTAAAATAATTTAATTATTTTTCTTAAAAAAACTAAATTGGTGACTAAGGGCTTCCACGTGTATATAATTAATTAGTATAGTAAAACCATAAAATTACTTTAAAATTCAAGAAATTTGAATTTTTTTACATTAAAATAAAAATAGGATAGTACCTAAAATATTGTTAAGAGATGTTTTACCCGTAATTGAAGGGGGGATTAAAATAACGTCAAATTCATTGCAACGAAAGAGCCCTCGGATAAAAATCGGATAAGCTCTCCTCCTACTTAGTTATTCGTGTAGAGGCAATCGACATGCTCATAGCTTGGCACCCCATCCTTGAGATTTCTACAACGTTTTCTTTTCTTTTCGGATAAGATAATTAAACCACCATCTTAACGGGCTTTAGTTGCCAAACGACGGAAACTTGGGCCCATCAAGTAAATTGGTTGGGTTTAATCTAAATCGAGCAAGGCCTGGCCTGCTGTAAAATTGAGTTGACTCCGATTCTCTCCTCAACTCAATAGAGCTTTTCAATGATGTTTGATCACTATTATGATAAATTATCTTCTCGGATCTTACGTTATGATAAATTTTCGAAGGTAAAAATAGAGGTGTCTAGATAAAATGCCAAACCTTACTAGGTCAAACCCTATTTAACAATTTAAATTATTTAGATTGAGGTGTCGAAATATTGAATTAATTTTTTTTAGTTTAATTACATTTTTTGCCCTTAAACTATTGAAATCGTGGTGCATCGAAACCTGTACCATTAATTTGATCAATTTTATCACTAAACTATCATATTTTATACTAAAAATTAACATAAAATTTATAACTTTTTGAGATTTGGTTAATGTACAGATAATGTTTGAATCTTCCTTGTTAATTTGTTGTTTATGATATTTTAGAACTACAAGAATGTGTTATATTATTGTTGGATTATTTTATATATGTAATCTTGTATTTGATAAGTTTGAATTATTTAGTTTGTTTATGATTATTTATGGTGACATATCTCTTAGAAAAAAAAATTTAAAAATTTAAAATGAACCAGATTGCTTAATATTGAATTCTATTTCGATTGGTTTATAGTATAAGATAATTTAATTTAATTTGAAAAAAATAAATTTTTATGAGTTGATATGCAAACTCTATGAAAACTCAAACCACAATAGAACAAAAACTATTTCTTCTTTTTCATCACAAAACCTGATTATTCTTTTTTTTTTTGTTTAAAAATATTGATGTTATAACACAAATTGTTTTCACTTGTTTTTACTCCTGTTTTTCAATATATTTTCAAAAAATACAAAATATAAAATTATTATAAAAATACATTTGTGATGCAATTAGATCAATCTCAAGTCATTTCATTAGTTTTACCTTTTTCTTATCATTTTAGAATTTACATTTTTTTAAAAAATGAAAAAGAAAAGAAAATCAAAAGAAAATTTATCGAGTATAATAGCAATTGAAGAAGAGGTGAGTGACTAACATGAATTTTTCAGCCCCTCATAAAAGTAAAAATGGATCATAGGGTACGACTTTTAGAAGTGAAAGAGAAAAAAAAAATGAAGATGAAGAATAATTTTATTGGAAAAATATAGAGAAAAAATGGTGAAAAATATATATAAGTGAAAATACCTAAGGGAATTTGCATAAGGTTGGTTTTATTTTTCGTTGAAAATGATTAATTGTGACAAAAAAAAATAACTTTTTTGTTCAAATTTTACCTCCCATTTTCTTGGTGTTTTCATTTTAATTTTTACAAACGAAGCTTATTTTAGGCTAAATTAGACCTTATATAAGAGAACATGAAATTACAGTGATCATTCAAAAGAGATTATTTATATACTCAAAATACTCTTGTATCTAAAAAAAATTGAAATAAAATAATTAAAATAGAGAAGGAACAGTTAAAAAAATTGAATGAAATTAAAGTTTGAATTTTAACGTAATATTTTTTTTTATCTTTAATACCTAATGGTATACTTTATAATATAATTTTATACCCTCATATTAAAATCTATAGCTAAATCCTGATATAAAAACTGAACAAAATCATGGAATAAAGTTTTTTGATATTTTAGCCAAACCATAAAGATAATCATACACTATTTACGGTATTCACTCTTGTATTTTAAAACATGAAAAAAGATGTATTTTACTATTTTTTTAATCAAAATATACTTAGGAATATTTTTAGGATTTGGCTTATGCATGAAAATAAAATATATTCTTTTTTAAATAAAGATTTTCTTCTTGATTTGTTTTGGAAATTTCAAAGAAAATCATGTATTTTGTACCGGGTTACTATCATACAATTTAAGTCGATGATCTGATATTGAACGAAATTGCTACAAAAATTTTCAATAAAATAAATAATATTTTAAAATGATCCAAAGGATTTTTTTTGTAACTGTTTTATAGTTTTGGTAAAAAAAAAATGGTTATATTTTAATATGTATAAGTTTACACTTTAATATTATGCAAAATTATTTAAAAAACTTGCAAGAAAATCATAACTATTTTGAAATAAAATTTTAATTTTCTTTTGGGATTTTTTGTGTTTTATAAATATTATTTTATTATATTATTATTAAAATATAATATTATTATGTATGGTTAAGGTGGGCCCGATCCAACCTAGTCTAATTAGGCTACTTGGCAGGCCAACAGACCTGGTCTTTTTTGTTTTTTTAACATTGGACTGGGCCGAGATAAGTCCAACCCAATGTCAATTAGTCTCTGTCCAACCTAATGACTAAGCTGGACGAATAGTGAAACATGAATTAATTCATGTTCCCACGCAGATCTACATGTGAACAGGTGAGGAAGGGTCGAAGAAGAAGAAAAACGAGAGTTGTCGATCGCAGGGGCTTCAATCATAAATGAGGGGTCTTGTTGGTGGCCGAGGAAGCGTTGGTGGAAGAGGCGGTGGCCGACGTTGGCCGTAAAAAAGGAAGAAGCCTTTGATTGGGCAAAAAAGAGTTTGGAGCGTCAGTTCCTATTGCCGACGTAGATATAAAGTGGTGGAGGAGGTTTGTTGCAATTTTTCATGGTGTTTCTTAGTTTTGGATTTATGAATTAAATACTTAATTGACCGTTAAACTTTTAATTTTTTTTTAAAATCACTTTTTATTTCAACCAATTAAGCCTTTAAGGTTTGATATCATTTACAAAATAGTCATTGGATGTTAATTTCTTCAATTTAACCCTTATTTGATACTAAACTTTCATTTTTCTTGCAATTTTGCTCATGATTTATATTTAATTGACATGGTAAAAATTACATTTGGTCTCCTAAAATTCTAATCCTTTTAATTAAACCTAAATTAGGCTCTTGATAAAATGAAGTTCCTAATAAAATTAATTTAACATATTTAAAGTATAATTTGTCGCACTTAATTAAATCCTTAAGTGGGACTCAAATAAATTCTTAAACATAATTAAACTTTAATTTGGCCCATGATTAAATTAAAAATATTTTTATGTCATTGAACTTAGTTTTTATGCAAAGTTGTCCAATTATATTTTCTTACCTTGAATTTTCATTGTTTTATTTTATTCTTGGACACAACAAGGTACAATCAAGCTTTCAAATTAGTTCAAAATTTCTGTTTTGACCTTTTCACCACTCCAGTCCTTTTTATTTTTTATTTTTATTTAATTTTTAGTGGATTTGGGGAATAACCTAAAAATAAGTTATGATAGTTACTCCTCTCTTTATAATGCTTACAACATAAAGTCTCGTAAGAGGTTTTAGATAATAAGTTTTGTAAAATTAAAAAAAGAGAATGAAAGAATGAATTTATCATATTAAGAAATGATTGATCCATCTCAAAGTGATAGAAGTAAGGGTTTAAAAGCATGATATTAAGGAATAAGACTAGAAAATGCATTATCATGTAGGTGATGGCGTAAAAATATATTATAAGCTTTATTTAATTTTGTTAGCTACAACCCAAGACTTGTTTGGACTTAATTAATACTTTGTTTTCAGCTAGTACATATGAATTTTTCATTTTTACGTGTGAGAGTGATTCTTGCATTCTTTAGTTCTTGAACGAATCGAATTTGACTTATTAATGATTAGCTAATTTCATGGTGTCATTCTACTTATTCCAATAGTGTTGGTGCTTTGGAGCAGGATTGTGTTACTCTTATCAGACTTATTTCGGCTTTCTGGGATCAGATCTAAGTCTTGATTGTGGGTTGCGTGACCACGTGATCATGAAATTCACATCAATTAAACCTTCATATTTTAGTACAAGAGTATTTATTATCATTCTTACAATACTTCAACACTTTCAAATTCTATAAGTGTTATCATGTGAGATATAAATATATTAGAACTTAAATTGTATTATCAATTGTACTAAGCAAAATTATTCTTGTAAACCACTGAAAGTTAGATAAAAACTATTTTTATTTTATAAAGATTTCAATTTCCTTGATAACATTTATTAACATTTAAATGCCCTTTAATATCATTTTGCTTACTTTACGAATACATCATAGCATGCAAACCAGAACATTTGAAACCTTGTTAAAATAATATGAGTGGATGAAATTAAAAATAAATCAATGATTATAACAATATAATTTTACAAGAAAAAAGGGACTAATTCAGATGCAATATAGCAATCTATTGGGTAACTCTGTCTAAAATAAATAGCAAAACAACCTTTTATTTTATTTTTTTTATAATAATTTTTTTTTTATAATAATTGACGCTATAAAATCCCTATATTCGCGATTATGATTATGATTTTTATTTTTCAAATTGTTATTTTTAATTTTTTTATATGGTTATATTTTTTTTTTCTATTTTATCTTTTAATATTGTTTTTTAGAAATTAAACTTAATGGTTTTTCTAAATTGGATGTTTGAAGTTTAATGATTCGGGTCACGGTTATAAAAGTTAATATATTTGTTAAAAAAGTCTTATAATTCATTTTATTTTGAATCTGGTTATTATAATGATTTTTACATATTTGTCAAAAATGATTTTTAATATCTTGTTTTTTTTTTCAGTACTTATTAAAAAAAAAAAAGTTTAGTCCGACGAAAAAATGACTAATAATTTCTACACGGCCAATTAAGGATTTCTGTATACTTCTCTACAGATGTCTAATCGCGAAGATCTCTTTTTTATGCTGACATATTTGGTAAGATCTCACTTTTACTTAAATGGCAAGTATATGGAAGAGGGATGGAAGGATAATTACACTGTCCATATATTTTATTTTTATTTTAATTTTAATTAAATATTTTTTTAATATTTCTAGATTATTTTCATATTTTTAATATAATGTTTTTTACAAAAAAAAAATATTTTCTTTAAATAAAAAATAATTTAAAAAACAAATTGTTAAGTTTTAACCGGTGTTTTGTATATTTTAAAAATGCAGTAACAGAAATAAATTAAAAAAAAAACAGTTTTTTATTTTATTTTTATGCACTTTAGTAAAAACTAATTTTAAAAATAATCTTTATTACTGTCCAATCACAAAGTAAACTGGGAAAGACACTGAAGGCGGCGTAAAAGGCGTAGGAGAGGAGTCTTTTGTAACTTTGTGCTTTTTTCTGACGTGGGCCCACAAAAAAAAGTCCTTTTTGCTTTTTGCTTTTGTCTTTCTTTCCTGCTTAAGCTCCATCCATAGCCACTACATCGCGTGGTCAATAGGTCACCCCGTTAGCTGACTTGGATGCCAACTGTCACCGATTCCTATTTCTTTTTATTTCTACACTTTTCCTGTTCCTCAGACTTATAATTCACTTTTAATTTGTCTTTTCATTTTCTTAGGATTACATAAAGAAATTTAATATGAGAAGAGCCCTATTTTTCAGATTGAATTTCAAAATCATTACATCTTCATTTTTTTTAATTTTAATTTGAAACAAGATTAAAATTATAACATTATTGATGGGTCCAAACTCTAATTTTATATACTCTGACATTATTCTTAACTCACACCACAAAATTAATTTATTATCATAAGAGATGTTTATTTAATCTCATCTATTGGAACATTTCAGGTTTCAATTTTGAAGTAAACATATGGACTTTTATACATATATATATATATAAATATAAACTTCCTAACAAATGCTGTGGTTAATTTATTTTCACTTTTAATTTATTAAAAAATGATTCAAAATGAAAAAAAAACATTAAGAAGTAATTGGAAAAAAGAGAAAAAAAAACTATTATCCAATTTAAGAAGTTTGAACATTAGTTTCAAGGAATCTATAGAGAAACTCAAAGGCACATAATCAAAAGGACAACTTGTAATACTTTATTATCGAAGTTTATGCATAAAATAAATCAAACACCCTATCATTTTTAAGCAGACATAAATAATACAGGTGGCAAAATTAAGGAGATCATGACAGCCTTTTCTCCTTTCTATGAACCAACTAAACTTGATAAACAATAAACAAATTGAATATCTTTAGAGAAAAAGAAGACAAGAAGGTTTTTTTCTATAAAAAATAAAACTTCTGATCCTGCACGTTCTTTATGCTCTCCAGCATCTGCTGCCTTTCAGGGTGGAGATTTGTTGTAAGTATGCTGCTAACTTTGAGAGGGTTTTGTGGGATTTTTAGTGAGGGAGAGAGAGAGGAGCTACTTAGCTTTATAAAGCTTGTTACTGTCTAAAAAGGAAAAGAAAAGGAAAAGCCTATCTTTTCCCTCTCTCTTTTTCTCAATCTTTTTTAACATTCTCTTTTACTTTTTGTTGCAGTACTAATCTCTATATGGGTTTTGGTGTCACCCTTCAAAGTTTGCAACTTTTATTTTGATACAAACAACAACAACATGAAGGGCGAGTCTAAAGATCCAGCTTTCAAGCTCTTTGGTAGAAAGATTTCTGTACCTGATACTCAGTTTCCGGCCGAGCCACTAGCCAAGGTACTTACTTACAGGGATATGTATACGTATATAATGAAATACCCATTTCGGTTTTGAGGTGGGGTTGTAGTTAAGTTTGCTATTTGAAAGTCTTGAGATGTTATCTGGGTTGTCGGTTTTGTATTGATTTTGGAGCTAATATGATGTTTTAGGCTGTGTTTGGTACAAGAAAGGATGAACTTGAGCTTAGATGAATCTTGAAATGAATGTTGTAGAGGCTGTTTTGTCTTTGTTTTTGGTTGGGTAATCGCTGGCATCAAAGTGGTCGTTTCTTGATGAGAAATAAATAGTGAAGGTATTTGCGGTATGAGTTGTTGTAAGGCTTGTAGTTAAAAAATGAAGGATGTTATGTGTTGTTTGTAGAGACATTTTTAATGGAAAAATAGTGTACAAAAGGTGGTGTCTATGCCGTGCTCTGTTTCCTCTGTTGTTGAAACAGGAAACCTCCTTTCTTTCTTTGTTTTTCTCTTTCCATTTGCTTATTGCTGAGAAGGAATTTGCCTGTTTGAGGAATGATAGTAACTGTAACTTTGAATTTTGGAAAAAATTGGTCCCAGAATATATGTATATTTTTATGTGAGATATCCAAAATTGGCAATTTTTGTGCATGTACGATTTTAGCTCGATGGTGAACATGCTATTTACATTTCTCATTTTATCGTGAACAGGTACATAGAAAGATTAAACTACTACTTTTAGGGAAATTTGAGAACTATTTCAGCTTTTCTTCTTTTATAAGGAGATAAAGCTTTGTGAAAATTGGTCGTGTGTTGCATTTGTTCTTCCTTGTTCATTTTGGGTTAAATTCTGAAATATCTTCATATTTGATTCTATACTAACATGGTAAAATACAAAATTTTGAGACCAGAACTAGTCCTGTGATTTTGGTTTTCCAATTGAGGGGTAGTGGGGCTAAAAACGAATAATTCACCATAGTTTTTCTTGTGTTGCATCAGAAAGTGATTCAATCATGCCAATCAAACCCGCAAGTGCTTAATTATTTTTTCTTGGAAAGTTACAAGCAGGTTAATGATCAACTTCGTTTCCCATTCTTTGTATCATTTCAAAAGTTGCTTTTTTCATTATAAATTTTCTGGTGCATTATCACTACAAGGCACGCTTTCTTTCTTTTAGAAAACAAATTTTTTACGAAGATAAAAAGTTGCAGGAAAATCAAAGGAATCCATTAATCTCATTTGGAAGTGAATTAAATTATTATTTGTTATGTTCTCTTTATTGTTATTTAAGATCTTTTGACATAAACCTACTCTAATTAAATGCGGTAAAGATATATCAGTCCCTTAATTTCATTTCACCTCTGCTAATCTATTTCCTTTTCCTCTTAAATTAATTTTCAATTCTATAACCAGTCTAATTTTATTTTTTGTTTTACTATCAGGGAAGCTGCAGTGAGATAACAAGAGTAACCAAGGGTCCTAGTGAAGACAACTCGGAAGAACCTGAAATGTTTTCTGTTTCTGGACAAGGCAAGGAAGAAAGCCAAGCTTCAATGCGAGTGAACGAGGCACAAGTAATTGCTAAGCCTAAGGAAGGTCCACTGGAGACTAATGACACAGACCAAGAGAAAGTCCTTAAGAAGCCAGATAAAATTGTACCATGCCCAAGATGCAACAGTTTAGACACAAAATTCTGTTACTTCAATAACTATAATGTCAACCAACCAAGGCATTTCTGCAAGAATTGCCAAAGATACTGGACAGCTGGGGGATCAATGAGAAATGTCCCTATTGGTGCTGGACGGCGGAAGAATAAGCACTTAGCCACTCAATATCGTCAGATATTAGTATCTTCTGATGGGATGCCTATTAGCGGAATGGAAAACTCAGATTCAATCAGTCACCAACTTCAATCTTCTGTTGAATCTGCAAGCACCTTGAGTCCATCAACAGAAAATGGAATGGTTCTAAAATTTGGTCATGAAACACCTCTTTATGATTCCATGGAGAATGTGCTTAATCTTGGAGACCAAAACAGATATGTTGAGATAAGTTCAGTCAATCGTCAAGATAATGTCGAGGAACCATCTTCATGTGGATCCTCCAAGACAGCTTCCACTACTTGGGCAAACGAACTGCGAGAAAATATTATGCAGAAAGAGCGAGTTGATTTGCCAGCATCTTCTAATGAACTCAATCCACCAAATTCTCTGCCTTGTTATTCTGTTCCTTCATGGGTTTTTCCTTGGAACCCAGCTTGGAATAATGTTTCTTCGATGGCCGCAGCTCAGTACTCCACTGGCCAGGCTCGCGTGACAAATATTCCCAATCAAGTTCAATTGTGCCCCGCACCAATGTTGACTGTTCCAAGCATTTGTCCACCAAACATTCCTTTACAATTTGTACCTTCTTCTTATTGGGGTTGCATGCCTGCATGGGCTGCTGGAACAAGAAATGTATCATTGAGTGGATCGAATGCCTGCCTTTCTCCATCAACTGCTACTAGCACCAGTTGCTGCTCAGGAAATGGCTCACCAACCTTGGGCAAGCATTCTAGAGATTCAAAATTTATGGATGAAGAGAAGGCAGGAAGACGTATACTGGCTCCAAAAACACTTAGAATTGATGACCCAAGTGAGGCTTCAAAGAGTCCTTTATGGGCTGCATTAGGGTTACAGAAGGATCCCGCATCAAAGGGTACAATCTTCAAGAATTTTGAAACCAAAGCAGAATGCTATGGCCATGTATCTGATATTACTCATTTACTGGAAGCAAACCCAGCAGCTCTTTCTCGCTCTCATACATTCCAGGAGAGTGGCTAAAGGAAACCTGATGAGATTTTCCATTATGAACCTCACTTTTGTACTTGATCTTCTCCAGGCACACGTGGGGAGTTGTTTTATGTGGAGTATACCACATTGATTCTTCCTTCACCGTGCATGAAATTCCTGCTCAACTAATTCTGATTGAACTCTGAAAGGCAAGTTCCTCAGAATCAAATGCTACATCATCAGCGGTGCTGGCAACACATCTTCAAGTCTTCATTGTAAATAACAGAGGTGGTTTAATGCGTGGTGGTTATGGTCTGCGGCCTATTTTAGGTTCAACTCGTACACTCATACCTATATTACTGCTTGGATTCTGGAGAAAAATAAGATGAAGCTCTGGCTTGTTTGTATAAATCAAAGCCATCATCCATTGGAAGGCTAATCAAAGTTCTGAAGTCCAGTATCTTTTCTCAAATGCTGTAATTTGTGTTCTCGTTTGCTATACCCCAACCATGTCAGCTGGAATAGTATATCTCTTTTGGAGCTGTACTATTTTGCACCTGTTTACTGAATCTTTTTGTGCCTGAGTTTGTAAAGTTTGAGTAATTTAGGTCAGACCTAGGTTCTTAGTAAATTTCTCATGAAGTTCTTTTAGCATTCTAGGGGCTCCAAGAAAGAAATTAGTATCTTATCTGTCTCATAAACGAAAGTTTGCTATAGTATGAGCCATATAATTTGGAGACCGAAATAAAAAATTATTCAATCCTTAGGTAATATAAATTTCTATCTGTTGTGGAATCCTTGTAGGTCTTTCTGATCATTCTAAGTACTTCTCAAGAATATCCCAGGTTTATGCACTAGACGTGATGCAGGTGAGTGCATGTTTGGTAGTGCATGTGTTGGGGTGGTGTGGTTGAGTTGTTTTTTAAAATGTTTTTTTATTATTAAAATAATTTATTTTTATTTTATGAAAAATATTTTTGATTAAACACATGCAACTGATCTAAAAACATCAAAACTTTCAAAATGAACTGCCAAACACATTTGCTGGTGGAGATGTCACATTTAAGGGAGAGAATCAGGAGGCAAAGCATTTGCTGCACTTGTAACGCCTGCTGGTACCATTGGAACTTTAATAATTTCTTGCTATATTTCTAGGTTCACAGAAATTAATCTGCGCTTTACAGTTCATAACTCCTACAACAGACAATTTTACTTGATATCATGTAGGATTCCACTCTCCTTGCTTCATTTGTGAAAAGCTGATAAAAATTCTCCACAGTTCGACGATAAGTCTCATCATCTGTCCTATTTTTCATGCCCCTCAGCTTTTAGGGTGAAATGAAGCGGCCATCCCCTGTCAAAAAGATTTTCCTTCATCGTTGATTTACAAAGAAACTTATCCAAAACATCTGCTGTAGCCAAGTCAATCTTGCCTATGGATTCAAGTAATCAAATGCATTTCCTTATGCCAGTCAGTATTTCCAACTGGTGAAAACCTTTTAGAACATGGTGAGTTTATTTTTGATCCTCTCTTTTTTAAGTTCGTTGTATGTTCCAATTACATGCTTTCTTTAATCATAATAAAGCTCATCTTTGAACCTTGCTTATATTCCCTTCTCTTTTTTTTCCAAATAAAAGCTCCATTTCCTTGTGTCAGGAATGATTCACCACTCTTAAGGAATATGTGCCATCCTTAGAAAGAGTGGTTTGAGTGATTTCCTGGATAATGAAGGCGGCATCTTATGATATGCTCGAGTTCCTTTTCTGCTTGAAAACAGAACCAAAATAAATAAATAAGAGGATGGAAATACCAGCCAAAATCCCGAGTTTGACAGATAACAGGAGATCAGTGATGAATTCAATATGTTCACAGCAACGTAAATATTTCATTAATGTGCTGTGGCTTTTATAGCCATTATACAATATGTCTCCTATTACAATTCTATGTCCCCAAGCCTATCGGATAAGTAGGGAATTAAGGATTTCAATTTCTATCAAACTAGTTTACATAATAGATGACTATTTCGATGATATTCAACACTCCCTCAAGTTGGTGCATAGATGTTTTGCATATCCAACTTGTCCAGAATTCCATGAAAGGCTTGACTTGGTAAGGCTTTAGTAAGAATGTCCGCCAATTGGTCTTGGGATCGGACATGAGGAACTTCAATCAATTTTGCTTCCAATTTCTCTTTGATAAAATGTCTATCAATTTCTACATGCTTCGTTCTATCATGTTGAACGGGGATTATGAGCTATGTCACATGCTGCCTTGTTGTCGCAATATAGTTTCATTGGAGATGCTATTGGAATATTGAGTTCCTGTAATAGATTTTTAATCCATAATAGTTCACACACACCTTTAGTCATTCCTCTATATTCAGCTTCTGCACTAGATCTTGCTACCACTTTCTGTTTCTTGCTCCGCCATATAACCAGATTTCCTTCAACAAAGGTTAAGTACCCCACAGTTGAACGTCAATCATCAATTGATCCAGCCCAGTCTGCATCAGTATATCCTTCAACTGATAATGATGATCCCTTAGTGAACATAATTCCTTTGCCTGGAGAAGACTTCAAATACCGCAGGATTCGGAGCACAGCATCCATATGCTCTTCACTGGGTGAGTGCATAAATCGACTCACAACACTAAGAGAGTAGGCTAGATCAGGTCGGGTATGTGCGAGATACATCAATCTCCCTACAAGTCTTTGGTATCGTTCTTTATTTGCAGGAATTTGATTTGAACTCATAACCAATTTAATATTTTCCGCAGCAGGTGTATATTTTCGTTGTGATAAGAACATACCTTGTTAAGATCTTAACACCTCGATTCCCAAAAAATACTTCAATGGTCCAAGATCCTTCATTTCAAATTCACGAGAGAGGTGGGTCTGCAGCGCTCGTCGTTCATCATCATCATCACCTGTTACGATCATATCGTCAACATATATAATTAGCACTGTGAGTTTTCCTTTATTGTGTTTCATGAAGAGAGTGTGATCAACATTGCTTTGTTGATATTTGAATGTCTTCATTGAATTTGTAAATCTGCCAAACCACGCTCGCGGTGATTGTTTTAACCCATACAATGATTTCTTCAGTCTACACACCTTTTTGCTTCCTTTATTTTGTAACTCACATCCTGGAGGTAACTCCATATAGACTTCCTCTTGGAGGTTCCCATGCAGGAAGGCGTTTTTTACGTCAAACTGATGTAGTGGCCAATCAAGATTTACTACTAATGATAAGAGTATACGAACAGTATTAATTTTGGCCACTGGTGCGAATGTTTCTGCATAATCAATTCCATTTGTTTGACTATATCCTTTCACTACAAGTCGTTCTTTAAACCTCTCTATGCCACCATCTGCTTTGTATTTAATCGTGAAGATCCATCGGCATCCTACTGGTTTCTTTCCGATTGGCAATTCGGTCACCTCCCATGTTCCATTTTTATGTAAGGACATCATTTCTTCATTCATTGCTTCTTTCCACCTGGAGTCTTTCAAGGCCTCATGCACACTATTAGGTACATGTACAGTAGATAATTGATTTGCAAATGATTCATGTCTTTGATACTCTATGATAGGAAACATAATTATTCAAAGGGTATTTAGAAGTAGAGTTAAGAACCGGCTCATAATTAAGTTTGGGAACTCCCCTTGTGGTATGGTTAGGCAATATTCGAGGAGGGAGTTCATGACTTACTGTGGATTTATGAAGAGAAGTAGAGCTATCAGGTGGAGACAATTGATGGTGTGATCTATGAGTATCAGCTATATTATCATGATCATACAGTTGCTGCTCATTTCCTTGTTCGTGTTCATCGTCTGTACTTGTTTCAGCTTCATTTCTTTCACTAGTTCTTGTAGTTTCAACACCTGCACATTCTTCTCTTGTAACCTCATTAAGTGCAGGTTCTTCTATGGTTTCAGCAGATGTAGATGTTCTGTTATCTCTGTTTTCAGCTGCAGTATCGAGTACTGCAGGTTCTTTTCCAAGTTCTGCAGCTTGTAGATGCAGATTCTTCTCCGTTTTCAGCTGGATGACTTAGCCATTGCAAGTCTTTAATACACATACTTTGCTCCCCCGAGTTGCGCTTGCGGTAGCGAATAAAACATTTGCGAGTTAATGGAATTGAACGTCCATGGTGACATGGATTCTGCGAGTTGGGGGATGAAAGCACCTATACCCTTTTTGATGAAGACCGTAGCCAATAAAAACACATTTTAGTGCATGGGGTTGCAATTTGTGACGAGCTGCATTTGATACGTGCACAAACGCAGTGCAGCCGAAGACTTTTGGTGGGAGGTTTGGCATGGATGGTATAGATAGGCATTTATTTAATGTTTCAATGGGTGTTTGGAAGGCCAGGCTGCGAGATGGGATTCGGTTGATTAGATAGGATGCTATAGTAAGGGCTTCACCCCAATAATAAAGAGGCATATGAGCATCAAATAATGTGGCGCGGACCATTTGCAGAAATTGACGATTTTTTCTTTCTGCAACCCCATTTTGTTGAGGAGAAAAGAGACATGTTGTTTGATGGATAATGCCATGGGTATGTAAAAATTGTTTTAGCTCATGGTTTGCAAACTCTCCACCATTATCAGTATGAAAAATTTGAATGGAAGTCTTATATTGGGTCGCAACCATTGTATGAAACTGTATAAATAATGAGCAAACTTCCTCCTTTGTTTTTATCAAATACACCCATGTCATGCGGCTATGATCATCAATAAACGAAACAAACCATCTTGATCCATTAAGTGTAGAAATTTTGGTTGGTCCCCAAACATCAGAGTGTACGATCATAAACGAAAAATCACTTTTGTTCAAACTTGTCGGGTAAGAACTTCGGTGACTTTTTGCTAATGCGCAAACTTCACATTTAAACAGTGATGGAGAATTATTAAAAAATAATTTTAGGAACAAATGTTTTAGATACCCAAATGAAGCATGTCCAAATTGTTTGTGTAATAGCCATATAGCTGAAGTAGAGACCGAACCAGGAGGCACCATTGTCTTCTTCAATACTGCTGTCTGAGCAAGTGCAATTGATGAAGTTGGCGTGAGATCAAGATAATATAGCTTTCCTCTTCTAATACCACACCCAATTGTCCTCCGTGTCTTGATATCCTTAAAGACACAATAGTTAGGCCAAAATATCACAACATAGTTTAGGAATTTTGTGATCTGGGATACGGACAATAGATTGAAATTGAGTGAAGGGACCACAAGTACAGTATCTAAGTTTAGATTATTAAGAGAAAGAGAAAATTCACCAATAACTTCGGCTGGGGTTCCATTGGCTGTGGAAACAGCATGGGTTTCAGAGGGTTTAATCATGGAAATAGAAGTATCAGATGACATATGATCAGTTGATCCTGAATCAATAATCCATGAACATGAACCAATAGGTGCAGCAGTGTTTTTGAAAGACTTACCTAGTTCGGTTGATGATGTGTGTAGAGCAGCAGGGTTTGATGTTCCTTCTCCATGATTTCCAGTTAATGCATCTACAGGGGTCCAGTAACCGCACATGTAGTAGATGCCATGAGGTTACGTTCATCGGGAGCTTTGGCAAGATCCCACCATTCGAGGTAGCCTATTAAATCATAGCATCGAGATTTTGTATGTCCTGTACCACCACAATGTGTGCATGATCCGGGTGGTCCGGATGTCCCATGATTTTTACTTGTCGATTTTAAAACTTTGGGATATTGGAGTGGAAGGGTAAGAGTGGATATTTGCCCCGGTCTATGTCAGTCGTGTGGCTAGGGTTTGATGTGATATCGGGAAACAAAATCAAAGGTCCTAGACTCATCATTGGAGATGGTTCCCCTATTGGCTTCTCGGCGTATATAAGCATAGGTATGTTCAAGATCCAAACTTGGATCCATGCGAAGTATCTCTCCTCTCACTTGTTCAAATTCAGCGTCAAGCCCATTCAGAAAAATGTGAATTCGTAATTTCTCAATTGATTTCTTATATGCAGTAACATCTTCGGGGTCTTTCATGATCACCTTGTCACTGTAATCAAGTTCTTGAAAGATTTCAACCAGTTCGCCATAATATGTTGCTAGTGAGCGTCCAATTTGACGGAGAGAAAAAGCCCTTCGATTTAGAGCAAATATTTGTGTTTCATCGTTTCCATCATAGAATGCTTTGGCTAGGGCACTCCAGATTTCTGGAGCAGTACGAATTCAAATGTATCGTTTCATAATTTCAGAAGTCATTGATGTGAGTAACCAACCTTTAACCTTTTTATTCTCCGCATTCCATTTTGGATATAAGGGATCTTTAGCTTCGGGCTGAGGGGAATCCCCCATAATGTAATCTAGTTTCTCTTGACCGATGATGTGCATTTCGATGATTTGGGACCAAATGTCATAATTGGTTTCATTGAGGGTTATGCCAAGCATTAAACCCGAATTCTCGGCTTATACATGTATGACTAGAGAAGGGATTTGGTAGTTGATTCGGTGTCCTTTGTGTTTCAAGGGGTTCTGCAATTTCGGGTTCTTTATGAATTCAGGTTTCTTGTGTATTTTGGGATGTCTTGCAATTTCGGGTTTCTTATGATTTCGATTTCTTGTGTGTTCTAGGGTGTCTTGCAACTTCTAGGTGTGTAGAATTTTGGGTTTATTGTGAATTTGGGTTTCTTGTGTATTCGGGATTTCTTGCAATTTTCTCGTGTATACAGTGTGGCGCAGATCGTTGGGTGGTGGATTTCGATGGAATTTTATGGTTTAATTTTGGTTTTGTGTGGTAGACTCGATACCATGATGAATTCAATATGTTCACAACGAACGTAAATATTTCATTAATGTGATGTGGCTTTTATAGCCATTATTCAATATGTCTCCTATTACAATTCTCCGTCCCCAAGCTTATCGGATAAGTAGGGAATTAAGGAGTTCAATTTATATCAAACTAGTTTACATAACAGATGATTATTTACGATGATATTCAACAATCAGCAACCTCATCGACCTAGCTTTGACTATGCAACTTAGCGCCCGGTTGTTTGTTGCTGCTTTGTATGAAAGCTTGACGTGGGACACAACCTCCCCATTTTAGATCCTAATAAAGACACAGAATAACACATACAAAAGAGAAAAGAGAACTGACCATGGTGTCCAGGATGAACGAAAATACCATGTAATCTACAAAAATGGTCATTGCTGTTCTCATTGTTTTGCTTTGCTTCCTGTTTGAAAATCAGAATACCTTGTGTTAGAGAATAATATAAATTATATTCTTCTTCACCTATCAATTTAATTTTTTAAGAGAGATGGTTCTTTAATATGGTATCAGAGCTTTGTTGATACAACGATCAAGAGTTCGAATCTCACTATCCTTATTCTATTTGATAAAAATCAAGCACAAGGTAGAATGAATTCTCGTGCAAGTTTCAAGTCTAAAGGATTTTCACTTGAGAGTGTGTGCTAGAGTATAATATAAATTATATTATATAGCCTCACCTAATAAGTTAAATTTTTAGATGAGATGATTCCTTAATACCTTACGAATGAATGGATGATCATCGACATTAGTAACTGTTAGAAAAATAAATCAATACGGAGACCGAAACACATTTGTTTAGAGTTGCGAGAACTTTATCTTTTGCCTTACATGAAAATAACATCTCTAAAATACAACTAAACAGCTACACTCTCTAAAAGAAAAAAATAAAATTTAATTTGTGTTCATTTTTTATGTAAGAAATAAAACTATAAAACCAATTGTAGTTAAAAAAAAGTTATTTTCTTAAATAAACTCAATCTCTATTAATCATTTCACTCCCATATTCATACCTGCTAATTAATTGATTTAAACAATTTTAATTCTACGTTCCAACTTCCACTATGAGTTTTTAGGTTAAAAGCATCAAAATCAACCTAAATAAAAAAAAAAATGCAACGAAACCCACCTTTAGAAATATTTTAGAGTTTGGATGGGCGTGTTTCTTGGATTTAGGATATACTTCCTTCCGTCTTCAATTTGAGAGTCTCTTCTTCTATATTTTATTTACAAAGGATATAATGGTCTTCAAAATATTACAACTGCAAATGACTTGAGAATATATTTTTAAATTGATCTTAATTCAGTAATATGCTAATTAATTAGAAGAACCAAATCTCTTAAAGTAAGCTTTACTCTGCGGAGTATATATTGCTTTGGTGGCAAACGGCCATAGCATTAGCAAACACTTTTTTTAATGTTTTTTCATACACAAATAGAGATTATCAAGCGTAATCTCATTTCTTAATTTAATAATACATCTTCAAGTACTTGTAGATTTACGTGCATGTTGATAAATAAATAGATAAAAAATGAAATTGTGAATGCTTGAAAATGGATCTTAAGAGTGTATTTTGATCCACAGGTTCCAAATCAATATCTAAACCAAAAAGTTATTGCTGTATGAATCTAAGCTGTTTGTTTATCAAAAGGAAGCATGCAAAAGTTAAACACCCTATACGCATGCATGTCTCGCACCAAAGCTATGCAACTTAAAGAAGAGCTCACTTTGCTTAAATGGGAAAATCAATCAATGCAGGAGTAGTTTCATGCTGTCAAATCTCTTGGAGATGAGATTGCACTCATCGATCATCCCATCTCTAATAATGATATAATTCTCTTCATTCTTCATGGTTTAGGACTTGAGATTGAAGCACCAATCCTGGCCCGAGAAAACTCCTCATGTTTAAGAAGTTGCACGATCTACTCGTGTGACATAAGGCTTACCTCCTTCGTCTTCAAGTAACCACACAGCAACTGGTGGCAACAATGAACTACTCGAGTCGATTTCGTAGCAATCGTTCTGGTGTAATTTCTTCAACGAGCCATTTCGCCAAATAATGTCTAAGAGTGCAACTTTCAGAGCCCACTGCCAATATATTGTGTCTTAACCTCTTATCAAAAGGATACCAAATGGTTGATAGATTCTGCTTCTTCTCATAATATTACAGGTGATTTGGAAAACCTATCTGTCTACTTGGAATATGATGATGGAACAAATGAAGTTGTCATTTGGCGATGGTTCAGGTTTGTGTGTCTCCATAATGGTTCTTTGGCATTTCATTCTCCAAAGCATACCTTTCAGTTAAAAGATATCCTATGTGTTTCCAGCATTTGCAAAAACTTAATTTCTGTGCACCACTTTACTACCTAAAATCATATTTTTATTGAATTTCACCACTATTATTTTCTTGTTAAGGATCAGGTCACGAGGCAATTCTTCTCATCCACCACCAAACTCACTAGTGGTCTCATCCCGAAAAATAGTTAGAAATGTGCATAAGAGTACATAGATTGATGGGTGGCACAAAAAGTCTAGACATCCATCTCACAAGATCTAACTCATCTTGCGGATTTTTTCCCCTTCCAATCAAAAAGAAAATCAAGTGTCCAATTCTTCTACTTTTTCTATAAATAAAGCACATAATCAGTCTTTTCATTCAGCCAGTCTCAAAAGTCATGCACACCTTGACCTCATTTGCAACTAAGTTTGGGTTCCCTCTCATGCTATTAGTCTTGATCTGTCACTCTACTACTTACTTTTGGTTAATCAAGCGTGAGTAGCATATTCTCACAGTTTAAACATCTAGTTGAAACTAGATTTCAGACAAAAATTAAAAGTGTTTACTCTAACAATTAACAATGGTGGTGAGTTTGTGGATCTTAAAAAACATTTCTCATCCTCCCCAATTTTCGAAGGCCATCATCGTCACCTTGTAAATTCATCTCTTACAAAACAAAACTCCTTTTTAAATTCTGTTCAACAAACCACCAAATTACCTAAAGTTAAGAAAATTTGGCTGCTTATATTTTCCCTTAATCCGGCCTTCCAACACTCATAAACTCCAGCCAAAGCAACCCCATGTGTGTTTTTGAACTACTCTCAAACATAGAGTGCATAAGGTGCATGGACTTAAACAACAAGTTTTTGTTGGTAATAAATTAAACAAATTAATTTATATCTAATGACATGTTATATTCCACGAAAACCAATCACCATTTGATGCCTCCTCAACTGTTCATCACAGTAGCCTCTCTTTTAAAATCATAATCGCCCATCACGCTACTTCTCATACCGCAATCTCACACCTGTTTCCTCGTCACCCCTAGGTATTTCCCCCATTCTTCCCTCGTTTGATCTACCAACTTTTCACACCGTTCAAGAATCCACAAGTCATGCAAACTCCACTCCTTCATTGAACCCGTGAACACTTCTCCACCAACAAATCCTCCATGCACACACTCCATGACCACTGTTCCGAGTGCAATATCTGTAAACACAAGCAATTGCACTCTATTACAAAACACCCCATCCCCCTACCATTAAAGTAAATTGTGTGTTCGTGACCGAAATGGAGAAGAGCAATGTCCGATGCGCTAACAACTCTAATGAGACATAACATGCGAGAATTGGCTCCCCACCACCAAATTTTGATTGTTGGATTTGAAAATCTCAAAAAGTCAATAAAAGTTAACATTTTTATTGAATCAAGAACAACTACTGTGTAAATTAAATTCTAGAATTTTGTACAAAATTGAAGAACATTGATAAACACATTTTCAACTATAAGGGCGAGAATCAATATAAGGCGTAATCAATATAAGGTTACTCGCCATCCCTTTTTTAGTTATAATGAAAAACTTGCCGGATTATATAAGAAAATTCTAATGTGTTTACAACTTTTTTATGTTTTTTACTTCTAAACTAGAATTGAAATTGCATTTAGACTAAATCACTTGATCAAACATTTGATCTTATTTAGGAAAGAAAAACATGCTAGATAAATTATAATCTAACTCTAACACCTTGTTGTGATCTCCTCAATCTTCAATGTTTTGGACTTCAGCCTTTACTCTTCTACTTTCAGCAGTCTTGGAGTCCAGAAATTTCAACAGTGATCCCATGGGTTGCAAATGGGTGTCTAGAGTCGAGAGAAAATCTGATCGTTACGTTGATAAATTCAAAGCGACACTAAAATATATATTGATTAGCAACCATCAAATCCATTACAGATAATATTGAAATCTATTGCTGAAAAAATCAATAACAAATTTTGCATCAACGAATTAGTTATATATAAATTAGTAACGTGAAAATTCATACAAGCAATTTGTCTATAATAGATAAAATCAGAGACCTGAGTTGTATTATGAAGAGACATTCTCCTGATTGTCCAACCGATAACCATATGTTATGTTCTAACTGTATTTATAATGCAAGGGTGGTCCTTGCTCCAACTCGATGCTTACAACGCATTTTTGCATGGCAAATTAAAAGAAACTGTGTATATGACTCAGCCCAGGGTTTCAAAGATTTGTCCAAACCTAATCATGTTTGCATGTTACACATATCCATTTATGATCCCAAACAAGCTCTAAAGAAATGATAATATGCTTTATGAAACCAAATTATGGCGTTCATAAATGGAAGTGACAATAACTTGGCACTTAATTCTCTCTAAAGGACATGAGACACCTTTTTTTTCCCCTTAGTGTGCAAGTCATTCCCATTATAGCTGACCTTTTCTTGTCTCAACACTAATATATTTCTTACATCCTTTCTAAAATAAATATGCTTGGTGCAAAATAGGTTTCAACTATCCTGTCCACAATGACGGTTCGAAAACTCATTGATGGCACTTCATCCCTCGACATCAAAGTTCATAGGTAGTCTTCAATACCTATCTCTTGTTAAAAAATCATCTCATCTAAAAATTTTAACTATTAGGTGGTGCTCCATTATATAATTTATATTATTTTCTAGCACACTCTCTCAAATAAAAATCTTTTGGGCTTGAAACTTGCATGGACCCACACTATCTTGTGCTCAATTACTATCAAATAGAATAAGAGTAGTGAGATTCGAACTCGTGACTAATGAGTCAATAAAGCTCTGATACTATATTAATGAACCATCTCACCTAAAAGTTTAAACTATTAGTTGAGCCTCCAGAATATGATTTATATTATTTTATAGCATCTCTCACATGTCTTGATATATTCTTTGTTGTTAGCAAACTCTAGCAATTTATGCACAAGCCCACTGCTACACACTGGACAATAACAAAGAGACTCTTGTGATATTTGAAGCAAATCTTTTACCATGGAACTCATATCCGCAAAAGCTTAAGCTTGACCTTAACAACTGATGTTGATTAGGCATACAACTTATTAAATGTAACCCATCCTCCACCAACCACCTTGAGTCAACGACAAGAAATGATAAGGATGAGAATTGGAGAGATAAGGCAGGTGACCAAGATGTGGTTGTTTCTCCATTGATAGAAGCAGCGTGAAGAGTAATTCAAGGAATCCTATTGAAATGCAATCTCTGAAAAATAGGAAATTCAATCACTGCAAAATAGGAAATCAACTAAGCAATCTACTTCTTAGAAATAGCTCTGTAATAGCATTATAATAGGAATGATGATATATGGAAGATTATTGCCTTAAGTTCCATAATCTTCCTTACACTGCGAACTGTAAAGTCTATATATTAAGAGATTAATGAGGACTCTACACTCATGTTCTTGAATAAAAATACAAGCTTTTACAAATACTCTTTCCAGTCATATTTTCTTTATAACAATGATGATAGGAGCTCAACATCTTCCTTACTATTTTTCCTTGGTCCAATTCCTTCCAAAAAGCACAGGGCTATTGCAAGATCATCAACATAAGCACAATATAGGTCCCTTGCCAAAGCAATGTTTAAAACAATTTGTTTTGTTGTCAATATTTCAGGAACTTGGCCTCCCTGGCTATTCACCACCAAAACGATTAAACATAATTCTTCACGGGTATCTAGATCTTGTTACAATGATCTAAAATTATTTAGAATTTCATCACTTGAGATTTGATTTTTTTTCAACTTTATGTAATTTTTTAAAAATTGATTTGTCATAAACCACAAGTCATTCAATTGTCCGATCTTCAATGATAATTCATACAAACCACCAATGAGTGATAAATTGCTATTCCTAGAGTACTAATTCTCTATTTTGTGATTTACGTAGTTTTTTATCTAACAAACAATCACACAAATACAAGAGGCATAATGGAAAATTTGAAAAACCGTATTAATTGAAAAAATATCAATTTGCCCTCTGAATAATATCCATATATGAGTTCATATTTTTTTTAAAGCTAAACTAAATGAAATCCTTGATTTTTCTAGGTCTATAAATGTAATATCTATATTAATTATACTCTACTCTTTAATTTCTAAGACATTTTTTTTTAATGAAATCATACTTCATTAAATCATCTCAGTTTGATTTCTGACTAGTGGTTCTTATTGTGTGTGACTTATCAGGTGTCTAATATGTTGAACCAAAATAAATTATAATTATAATTATATACATTAAATAATTTATTTTTTTATCAATTCAAAATTTGATTAATTTTTATTTGAAGATCATATGAATCATCTAACGATGTGTTATCTGCTAAATATTAGTCATTAGTGGTTTTACATACATAACCTTTCAGTGACTGTTTCTCATTGTAATTATTATAATTTCATCAATAATATTCTGATTTAACATTGAAGCATTGAGTATGCTTGCTATGCTAGATCATGTTTGTTTCATATATAATAGTTATTTCTCAATCAATATTACCTGAGAACTTATGAAATATTTTCTCTACTTCACCTATGATGATGAATCATCTTTTGATGCTCAGGTACTTTTATATAATTCATGTTTTATCCAATGTGTACCCCTTTGTTATCTCAATTAAGATAACATGTAACATTATCAAAATGTAATATTTTATATGTAAGTTAATTTAGTGATCTCAAGTCTAAGGATTACTAACATAACCTATATATGAGTTTTTTCATAGACATAATTAATCTTACTATATGAAATTCTTATATAGGTTAGTTAAATGTCCATATATTATGATAAACATCTACATATTAATTCTAAATATTCTTTATACCTTAACTTATGAGAACAATTATTTGCTTTTATATAATTCATGTTATATCCAATGTGTACCCTTTTGTTATCTCAATTAAGATAACATGTAACATTATCAAAATGTAATATTTTATATGTAAGTTAATCTAGTGATCTCAAGTCTAAGGATGACTAACATAACCTATATATGAGTTTTTTCATAGACATAATTAATCTTACTATATGAAATTCTTATATAGGTTAGTTAAATGTCCATATATTATGATAAACATCTACATATTAATTCTAAATATTCTTTATACCTTAACTTATGAGAACAATTATTTGCTTTTATAATATATATGTTAGTCTCTACAGCTCAAATAAATGTTAAGTATTTAAGAGAGCATCGACTATGAATATTTTTGTAACAATACTTTAATACAATAAGAATTTCATAATTATAAAAAATTTATAATTTTCTTTGCATTTTTTTTCATTTGAACTTTATCTTACTCTAGATTAATAAATAAAATATTAAATTCATTAATATAATATTATATAAAAATTAAAAATAAATCAAGTTTTTTAAATAATAAATATATATTTTCACACATAATAATACCATTAGTTGTCGGACATATTAAAATTAAAGTCACCTCAATTTTTAATCCAGCTCAACTATCTTTGACCTGTATTTTATTTGATAAGTACTTCAAAAACGGATGTGCAAAGTTGATAATGAATATACTATAAAGCCCGTGTCCAAGCAGTGCACCGAACAATTATGATCTAAGATTGGCCTTACTAACGACATCCATCTGGTGGAGGCGTATTAGAGATAATCCCACAAATCATGCAACAAAATCAAACCCCACAAGAGCAGCCTACATTCAAGGATGTAGTTGTCGATTAATCACAAGAATCCAGCCTCACGACAATTACATCTTTCACAACCACGATGCTAGACAACGTTCCAAAACCAGATTTTGTATTTCTTTTATAGCACTCCATTCCTAACTTCAATGGCACTGTAATAAAACCTCTGTCAATATTCAAACTCCAATGGCACAATGAGTGTTCTTAAAAAAACTTCTGACAGCTTTCAAACAAGACACTTGCATATATATTGTTGATCCTAGCTATGACTTTCATACTATATTTGCAAATTCCTAAGCATTTGGAGACTAATTCTATGATCAATATACTTAAATATCGATTATTTTCAGTCTTGTCATTAGTATGTTCTTAGCATTTGGAGATTTCGCATTGCAACTTGTAGGCGGCCTACGACATCTCAATCTCAGTGGCAACAATTAAACAAAATCTAACTACTGTTTTTGATGAGAGGAATGGCAAACTCGTGGTTTCGGGATTTTGACAAATATACAGATTGGTCAGAATATGATATTATTTTCCCACCGGCCTTGAGATTTGCCTGTTGTTATAGTTAAATTAAATGATTGGCTTCATCCATTTAATTAATAGAAAAATATTATTTTGTATTCATATAAGTGGTCAATGCAATGAGTTTTATCTTGAAAGAAACTAGCTATATTCGGTGCATAACATGGGCATCTTTCGTTGTTTGCACGTACCTCACGGGAGGGTATAGCCATTTCTAAAATCAATAAGTTCTTTTGAGATAATTATTTAAAAAAACATCGAAGTAGGAGCCATGTCTCTCTCAAGAAACTAGTCGTGCTGCACCTGTTTGTAACTCTTCATCTATAAATACCATGAAAAACGCCCCCATCAACTCCTCATCAGCTAAAACTTGAAAGTTCAAGAGTTTCTCTTGTACTCGATACGAAAAAATGGGAATGAAAGTTTCATTTCTGCTCCTTCTCTTTATTTTTCCGGCTGTATCAGCCGACCTGAGAGTTGGGTTTTATA
Source organism: Salix exigua (assembly GCA_032356905.1). Classification (NCBI taxonomy): domain Eukaryota; kingdom Viridiplantae; phylum Streptophyta; class Magnoliopsida; order Malpighiales; family Salicaceae; genus Salix; species Salix exigua. The sequence continues at coordinate 4,984,948 of CM063600.1, forward strand.
AATCAACATGCCCTGACGCAGAGGCCATCATTTTTCGGGCAGTACAAAAGCGGTTCAATGCTGATAAATCAGTAACTGCAGCCTTGCTTCGCATGCATTTTCATGATTGCTTCGTTAGAGTATGAATATTCCATTTGAAAACTACTGAAATTTCTAGAGCAATAGATTTATTATTTAAATTAGTCTATTCGAGGTATTAATGTTACAAATCTTAGTGCAGTAAACATGTTAATATGTGTGAAATTTGGGTTACATTAGATACATGCATAAAGGTAATCTGACCAACTTCTTATTGTAGGGATGTGATGCGTCTATTCTTATAGATTCAACTAGTCAAAACCAAGCAGAGAAAGACTCGGGACCGAACCAGACTGTCCGTGAATACGAGCTTATTGATGAGATCAAGAAAGCCTTGGAGGCTAAATGCCCTTCAAAAGTCTCATGTGCGGACATCATAACAGTTGCAACTAGAGATGCTGTTGTTCTTTCTGGAGGGCCAAACTACACGTTGCCTACAGGAAGACGTGATGGGCTAGTCTCTAGAGCGGGTGATGTGAACCTGCCTGGACCACAAGCGGATGTGTCTCAAGCATTTCAGATTTTCAGAGCCAACGGTCTAACCCTTGAAGAAATGGTGATCCTTTTAGGTGCTCATACAGTTGGTGTTGCACACTGTAGTTTCTTCAGTGAACGTCTTCAAAATGATCCTTCAATGGATGCTAACTTAGCTGCCAGACTGAGAAATGTTTGTGCTAATCCAAATACTGATCCTACTGTATTGTTGGACCAAGGCACAGGTTTTGTGGTCGATAATGAGTTCTATAAACAGCTCCTTTTGAAGAGAGGAATAATGCATATTGACCAGCAACTTGCCATTGATAGGTCTACTTCTGGTTTCGTTTCACGTTTTGCGAGAGATGGGAATGGATTTAAGAAGAGTTTTGGAAATGCAATGGTGAAGATGGGGAGCATTGGGGTTCTCGTTGGAAATGATGGAGAAGTGAGGACAAATTGCAGAGTTTTCAATCCAAAAAACAAACCTACCGTCCCAAGTCCCCCCCCAAAACTCAAGGCTTCACCTCCCGTCAAAAAAACCAAAACTAAAAAGCAAAAGAAACCTAAGAGTAGTGGGACTAAGAAGCAAAAGAAACCTAAGAAGAGTGGGACGAAGAAATAGCAAAAGAATACATGAGCACTGTATTTGAGCTTGATGTTGTGCTTGCAATTATTATATATTTTGCATTTTATATTTTTTCCCGAAGAAATAGCAATTGCTGTGTGCTTGACATTTTCTTTTTTACTTTTGTGAGTTTTGTTTTTCCTTGATCATCATGAACAGAAGATCTTGTAACTTGCATGGACAACATTTTGTCTCATTTATGCATGAACTTTGAAAATACAGTAAACAATCAAATTTACCATATAATAATTCTCCCAGTATGTCTTCTATGCATAAACTATGCGTACCTTATGATTTGATTTACGATGTTAAGGTGGGAATTTTTGGAATGAGATGTGAAATGTTACTTTTAAGTAAACATTAACTTAATTTCTTAAGTCGACATATAATTTAGTTCTTGTTGAAGAAACTTCACATGTGCATTTAGCAAGGAAGCTTCTTTGTAAATCCAAGAAAGTTTGCTGTAATGTCATTGTGATAAAGCCTAAAGTTCATCAACCATACTACTATGAGATCACACAATGTATGATTGTAAGGATTTGTTTGTAGCTTTTGAATATACAAAGGAAAAACAAGGTGCGTGCAAACAGATATTTGGCTTGAATTTTAATTTTTATTGCTCTAGATGAAATTGACACATTGTTTTATAATACATCATTATAACATCAAGGTTTACTCTAATTAGAGATCATCCCATCCAAATTAGATCAAAAGAATACTTTGCCTAAAAAAGCTTCTTGATCACATACAAATCTTCATAATTGGATGCCAATTTTCTTCTATCTTCACCGGATATTGAAAGAATCTTTTATAGTAGTAAGTCATAGTAAGTCACCTTCTCTGAATTCTCTTTAAGGTGAACGTGTTTATCATATGACATGTACATTTATTTTTTTTATAGTTGATTGTGGAAAATGTTGACGAATCTCTTCTCATATTCATTTTCGTTACAGAAATTTATTTATTATTAAAAAAATGCCATGTATGCAATTACCAAAAAGATTTTTTTCGTAAATCCAACAAAGTTTGCTATAAAATTATCATAATAATGCTTATATATTAGCTCATCAATCATATTAATATAAGATCACACAATGTGTGATTACGAGGATTTGTTTAGAGCTTTATAAATTACAAAGGAAAAAGAAGTAGTTTTGATAATCAAAACAAGATAACATAAAAGCAAACATATTTTGTCTTACATTTTCATTTTCAGTGCTCCGGATTAAGTTGACATATTCATGCAAAGTATTTCTTTATAAACATCATAGTTTAATAGTCAAGGAGATTATTCCCGTCCTTATAACATGAACATGAGTACTCTTTATGAAAAAGCCTTTTTGATAACGTAAAGATCTCCATAGTTGGATGTCCATTATCTTTCAACTTTCATGGTATTTTAAGAATCTTCTTCAGCACTAAGTCACGTTCTTTGAACTCTCTGGTGTAAGTTTGCTTATCATATGACCTAGCTGAAGAATTTGTAAACAATTTGATGAGTGATGAGTGAGACACGGGACAATATTGCTGGAACCACAACAATTGTAATCAATTGTCTTATTTAATTTGGTTGAAGGAAAGATATTTATACATGAACTGATTATGGGCAAGTTATGGGACTATACTTATGTTAATACACTGGTTACCGTTACAATTACATGTATTAAAATATTAGCTTAGAGTATGGGTTCAGTATGGGCAGGACAGATATTACAGAGCATGTGTTCTGTAATATCTGTGTATCTTCAACACTCCCTCTCAAGCTGGATCAAGGGGGTTGATGGATCCAAGCTTGCAGAGAAGTCGATTAAACTGGGAAGAAGGCACAACTTTGGTAAACACATCGGCTAGTTGGTCACCGGTCCGCACATAATGAGTAGTGATATTGTTAGATTGAACTTGTTGACGAATAAAATGACAATCAACTTCGATGTGTTTGGTTCTTTCATGGAACACAGGGTTCTTGGCAATATGCATGGCAGCTTGATTGTCGCAGAACAGGCTCATTGGAGAAACAGGTGGGCAACCCATATCTGTAAGAAGACTCCGAAGCCACACAAGTTCACAAGCAGCCGCAGCCATAGCACGATATTCGGCTTCGGCACTAGATCGAGCAACAACATGTTGTTTCTTGCTCTTCTAGGACACAAGATTGCCTCCAACAAAAATACAATATCCAGTAATGGAGCGCCGATCAATTTGATTACCAGCCCAATCAGAGTCAGTATACCCCATGAGGTTGGTATGGTTGTTTCTGGTCATGACAATTCCACGCCCGATAGTGCCTTTCAGGTATCTCAGAATTCACTTGACCATGCTGAAATGATGAATAGTTGGAGCATGCATAAATTGACTAACCAGATTGACTGCATAGGTAATATCCGGGCGAGTAATCGTCAAATAAATGAGCTTCCCCACAAGCTGTTGATAGTACTTAGGTAATGGAAAGGTCATTCCTGCAACGGATAATTTTAGTTTGCTGTCAACAGGGGTAGGGGAAGGTTTAGTTGAAAGCATACCTGCATCTTGAAGAACATCAAGAGTGTATTTTCGTTGATTAAGGAAAAAACCTTTTTTAGATGAAGCCATTTCAATTCCAAGAAAGTATTTTAACGAACCAAGATCTTTAATAGGAAATAATTGTTGAAGAGTCTTCTTAAAGTTAAGAATAGATTCCGTATTATTTCCGAAAATAATTAAATCATCAACATAAATTAAAACCATCAATTTATCATTATTTTGGAATCTGACATAAAGAGAAGAATCAATGGAACTTTATGAAATCCTAAGGTAGTAAGAGCACTACTAAGCTTCGCATGCCATGCACGAGGACTTTGCTTCAATCCATAAATAGATTTATGAAGTTTACATACCAGATTAGGGGTGGCACTTAATGAATGACCAGGAGGAAGCTTCATGAACACTTCTTCTTCCAGATCTCCGTGTAGAAAGGCATTTTTTACATCCATTTGAGATAAAAACCATCCATTATTAACAGAGATAGATAAGAGAACTCTTACAGTTGTTGCAACGAGGGCAAAAGTCTCCTTGTAATCGATACCAAATTCTTGAGTATAACCTTGAGCTACCAGAGCGAGCTTTGTGCCGATTAACAGAGCCATCGAATTGAATTTGGTTTTGTATATCCATCGACTACCGACAGCATCCTTACCTTGTGCAAGAGAAACTAAACTCAAGTATTATTGTCCGCTAGAGCGGTCAATTCCTCCTCCATGGCTTTTCTCCGGACCGGTTGAGATTGAGCTTCAGTGAAATTTCTAGGTTCATGATCATTGGATATGGTGACAAAAAGCACAGTCATGAAGGTGAGAGTTGGGAGTAATCCAAATAACTTGAGATAGAGTACTGATCTGTATAAGCCACATAGTCTTGAAATTTGGAAGGGCACTGACGTGATCGAGAAGGATTGCGTCTTGGAGTGGCGCCTCTTACGATAGCGTTGGCGATACAACGTCAGGTGTCATAATTGCAGATGAAGTCTCCTCAACTGGGATAACTCATTTGGAGCACTAGGCCGAGTCCTGTCGATGCTATAGATTTTTGCTTGAGGAAGAGGAACTAAATCTTCCAAGAACTCCCCTGACTAGGAGTAGTGAAATAAGGACTGGTTTCAAGGAAACGAACATCCCTGCTGACGTATAGTTTTTGACATACGACATCATAGCACTTGTATCCTTTTTTGGTCTGAGAGTACCCTAAGAAGATACATTTGGAAGCACGAGGGTCAAGTTTGTCACGTTGATTGGGATGACGGTGAACAAAACATTGGCACCCAAAAATTTTCAAATGCGAGATATTAGGAGGTTTACCCTGCAAAATTTCAAGAGGACATCGAAAATCCAGTACTTGACTGGGTAAGTGGTTAATAATATAAGTAGCAGAAAGAATACCAAAGGACCAGAATTTTTTTGGGAACATTCATTTGAAGCATTATAGCTCTAGTTTTTTCTAATAAATCTCGATTTTTGCGTTCAACAATTCCATTTTGTTGAGGAGTATTAACACAACTAGTTTGATGAATTATTCCATGTGAAATTAAATAATTTTCCATATCATGAGATGTAAATTCAGATCCATTGTCAGATCGGAAGATTTTAATATGCGTGGAAAATTGAGTAGAAACTAGCTTGTGAAAGTCTTTAAAACAATTAAACACTTCATTTTTTGCCTTTAGCAAATATATCCAGGTAACTCGTGAAAAATCATCAATAAAGATGACAAAATATTTAAAACCATCAATTGATATTAAACAAGGTCCCCATACATCTGAATGAACTAGTTCAAAAATTTGGGACGTTTTGGACTCGGATACTTTAAATGGAAGTCTGCTTGATTTTGAAAAAAGACACGTATCACAATCATAATTTCTCTTGGATAGATTAGGTTTTATTTTTGAGATGACGTGGTCGGAAGCATGAGCCAGACGAAAATGCCACAGTTGGTGATCATTGAGCGAAGGATAAATAGCTTGTAGTCCTTTCGGAACATCAGAATCACAGAAGAAATAAAGACCATTTAATTGAAATCCTTCACCAATCTTCTGTTTGGTGTAATGGTCCTGAAAAAACACCTTAAACGGAGTAAATATAACATCACAATTAAGGGAAGTGGTTAACCGTCGAACCGATAATAATCGAAATGGAAATGACTGAACATATAAAATATCGGAATCAATAAATTTGGATACAATTTTAATTTTTCCCTTACCTTTTACCGCTGCAGTAGATCCATTAGCAGTAGAAACAAATGATGATATCGGAGAGGAGATAAAATCATGCGGTTTATTTAATTGATTTGTCATGTGATCACTTGCGCCGAATTCACCACCCAAATATTATGTAATTTACTCAATTCTACAGCAGATCATAAGTGCAATGTACATACCTTGGAATTTTTCAAAATTGTTGCGGGTCAACCCGGTGACTCGCGAGTCAACCTGGCTGACTCGCGGGTCAACTCAGCTGACTCACGGGTCAACCCGGTTGAGTCACGGGTCAACCCGAGAGAAGTTAAAAGAGCGTTGGCAACGGGAGGCTCGGTCGAGACTCCATCTTCTCCGTTTCTTCTTCCCGAATTCTGCTTTTCTTGGAGAAAAGTTGCAAATTTACTCAGCAAATTCATGGGGCTAGAGGTTTGGGAATCATATGTTGCAATATTAGCTCTCGGTCTGCCAATCTTCCTTTGATTTCCACTTTGCCGATTACCCAAATTTCTAGGTTTTAATTCTGGGTGTTTTACCCAACAACGATCCACGTTGTGTCCCATTAAATTGCAGTAATTACACTTTAGATTAGAACGATTACCTTTGAATGAAGCTTTTTCTGCATTTTTGAAATTGCCCAGTTCTTCGATTTTCATGGAAGCAAATGCACGGGTTTTTGCCATTTTTGATGGGTTATCTCGGGTCATTACTTTTCTTCTAATTTCTTCTCTTTGGATTGTTGCACAAATACCCTTCAGTGTGAGAAGCTCACCATTCATCAGAATATGGCTCCTGAGGTCTTCATAATCCGATCCTAGGCTTGCCAGCAGCTGGAAAATTTGGTCTTCTTCCTTGCGGCTGCGAAGAACAGTTGGGTCTACTGAGTATGGTCTGTAAGTATCCAATTCGTTCCACAAACCTTTTAATTTGCTTAACAAATTTACGAAGGGTTGTCCATTTTGATGAAGAGCTGCAATTTCTTGTTGAATTTGAAAGATGCGGGCTGAGTTGTTTTGATTGCCAAACATTTCCCTCACAGCCTCCCACAGTTCCAATGAGGATTGATAGTAGCTGAAAATCTCAGCAAAGCTGCGTTCCATTGAATTCAGCAACCAAGACATCACCACCTGGTCCTTGGCTAACCAGTCATCGAATTCGGGTGAGCAGCTGTCGGGAGCTTGTTCCTTCCCGTTGATGAACCCAAGCCGAGACCTGCCACCAAGTGCAATGGTCACTGCCCTTGACCAAGGTAAGTAATTGAACTCATTTAGCAACGACTTGTTGTTATTTTTTGTGAGGAATTTGCATCACTGTCGATGCTTGAGGAAGTAGTAATTCTTTTAGAATTACTCCCAGACACTTGACAGTCCATGACTGTCACTTGATTCTAATTGATGAAAAAATTGCAGAGGTAATGAGCAGGATCAATGCTCTGATACCATGAAGAATTTGTAAACAATCTGATGAGTGAGACACGGGACAATATTGTTGGAACCACAGCAATTGTAATCAATTGTCTTATTTAATTTGGTTGAAGGAAAGATATTTATACATGAACTGATTATGGGCAAGTTATGGGACTATACTTATGTTAATACACTGGTTACCGTTACAATTACATGTATTAAAATATTAGCTTAGAATATGGGTTCAGTATGGGCAGGACAGATATTACAGAGCATGTGCTCTGTAATATCTGTGTATCTTCAACACTAGCCACCTTTTTTGCCATAGTTGATTATGGAAAATGGTGATTAATATCTTGTCACATCAATTTTAGCCGGCTAAAGTTTTTTAAGCATTTGTGTATACCCGATGATAAATTAAGTAAACATCAAATCGAGAAAATAATTTGTCAAGGTATGTCAGAATAAGGTACTTCCGAGAGCATGGGTTCGAATCCCACTCTCAATATATTTCTTTTTAGTGAATCCAAATTAAAATTAGATTTAATATATATTTTCGAGAAAGATGAACGAATGTTGAGGTGGTCGAGCGGGTTTATGAGGTGGGAGACAAAAATTTTGTTCGAAAGGTTGGGGGTTCAAATCCCAATCTTGATAGATTTCTATTTTACTTAAAATATGATTAATTTTTTTAATGATGATAATTTTCTTACTTTTTTAATGATGATGATAATTTTATGTTGGTTATTTCGTTGAAATCTATTAAACAGATAAATTTATATCTATTTAAAATTCATATATTTTATAGAAAGCTTGCACTTCACAGGAATTCTGCACAAATTTATTATTTTGACCAAAAATATATTATAAAAAAACAATTAATATTTTTTGTGTTGAAAAAAATATAGTACCGCCCGCATCGAGGCGCGGGGCATTGGCTAGTGTGTGTGTGTGTGTATAACATGCATTTAGGAAGGAAACAAATATGCACACCTACGAGGCGAATAAAGGTGGTAGGGTGTATGTATTCGAGTGTATGGGGTAGGTATATATGATATTAACGAGTAATTACATCTTTGGATGGAAATATAGTAAATTGATGATAATGTTTTCAGATAAGATTGATATGGGATTGAGCATAGGAGCAAGAAAGTTTTAATTATTGGACCCAAGAATGTTTTATTCGTTAATTGGGTTAACCCTAACAGATGAAATATTCATATTATGATGATAGATTGTTTAGTGATGATTGTGAAATTGTTGATAAGGAAAAGTTTGATTGATGCATAATAAAAGAATAAATTAAAAGGGATGTGTTTTTAAATAATACTAAGTAGTATAGCACAATATGAATGTGTAACGTTAATTCTAGCCGTAAAATTATGATATCTCTCTTTGAACAAAAAAAAAGGTATTTTTTATCTTTATAAATGTCGCGACAACGATTTTTGGACGCGCTTTGCTCCCGCCATTCCCTGTTTCGGGAACAAAGACGCTGCGTGAAAATATAGGGGTGTTTTTATAGTCGTAAAAATTACGATTATAATTATCAAGAGTCGCCACCTAGTATTAAGGTCACTAGGAACTTATTGGTCTGCGAGAGTATAGGTGAAGGGACTTGTTGTGTAAGGGGAAGACGCATCACCCCTAGTGCACCCTACCTAAGGCAAGCTGCATTGGTATTTGATTTTTTTCTAAGTTAAAATTTTGCACAGACATTTTTCAAAGAATCAATTTTTTTATTTTAGACCAGGCTGACAACTCGCCTTATTTGGATCGGGTTGCCGACCACAATGAGTTGGCAACTCGCTCTGAACAGTTGGGCTTCCAGCCTCATGGGCCGGAAGCCCACATTTACTCGGATCGGGCTTCCGACCATCATGGGTCGGGAGCCCAAAGTTGTTTCAGTCGGGCTTTTATAACGTGGGCCGTCGACTATCGTGGATATCCTACTACATGCAGACCGGTCGGGAGGAAGAAGACGATTGAATAGTGCAATTTTTCAAGTGTGATGAAACTTGTACTGTTAGTACCGTTGGGTAGAGGATATCGAGGTGATGATTTCTGTCGTGGTAGCGTCATCAACGGTGGCCTGTAGTGGCTGGAAAAAGCTTCCAAAGTTTCGGTTCTTCATTGCGGTCGCGGAAAACGTCGCCGGAGACTTGCCTCGAGGATGCACTCTTGTTACTAGTGAAGAGGAGAGACTCACGGTGAAGGGAAGAAAGATAGTGGGCGGTTGGTTTGAGAGAAACGGTGGAGCGAGAGAGAGGGCAGGGGTTGCGTGTAGAGAGAAGCAAAATTTCCAGATTTTTTTTGCAAGGTTTCTTCTTCCTTTCTGTTTCTACAAATTTCTTCTTCTTCGGTTTTTCTCGTCCATCAGCTAAATCTCTCTTCTCTTCTCTGCATAATTCCTAACTTTTTCTACAAATTTTCCCTCTGTTTTTCTCTTTTGCCTGTTCCCATCTCCTCTTTTTTTACCTCCTCTGCCCGTCTCCTCTGTCTCGTCTTCTCTTCTCTCCCAGCTCTCTCTTCTTTTTTCCCTTCTCTGCCTCCAGCTTTCTTCTCCGTGATGCCCTCGGCTCTCTTCTCCTCTCCTCCTTCTCTGTGTGCCCTTCCGCTTCGTTCGCATGGCTATTTATAGCCATGCTGGTATGCCACAGTATTTCAAACACTGTGGCTGCCATGTGCAACAGAGCGTAAACAATTTCACAGTGCTTGCTTTCGGCTAGTGGGTTGTTGGTGAATGTATTTTGGTCCTTCAATTTTTGCAATTTGACCCTCAATTGAGCATTAAATTCTCAATTGTCTTTAATTTGGCACCTAATTTTGCACAATTAGCTTGGAAAAAATTCAATTGGGTCTCCAAAAATTTCAATCTTTTAAATTGAACCCGGATTAAATTCAAGGATTTGACTTTTTGTCAATTAAGCCCGTAATAAAATTAATTTGATCAATTTAAAGCATAATTAAGTCCTTGCACTTAATTAAATTCTTCAATTGGACCCTAAATTAATTCTCAAACATAATAATATTTTGAATTAGCCCATGATTAAATCAACTTGGCTTATAAAAAATATAATTATGATTTTTGACTTAATGTTTACATCGAATTTGTATTTTTCTCATTTTTCACGTAACAGGGATATGATTAAGCTCAACAAATATTCAAAATTTTCACCACAATTTTTCTAACAACACCAAACCACTTTTATTTTATTTTTATCATTTTTATTTTATTTTATTTTGGAGAGTAACCCAAAATTGGGTTACGACAATGAACAATAAAAATAATAACCTATGGTCAAGGCTTGGTTTTGCCTTTTTATATTTCTATTTTTATTTATCATTTTTTAGGGCATTATGTTTTTCTACTAAGATTAAAACTATAAAAGTTTAAAAGTTATTGGCTTGTGCGTTGAACACACACGAACATGTAGGAGATGTCACACATTTTTAATGACACGTACAACGTCTCTCGATGGTTGAACCTAACCTTCCATCGTGTCGTGTCTTCTTCCTTTTATTCCAACATGTGTCGGCATTTGTTGCTTGATTTATCCCTTGTAAACTTTTTGCCCCTCTTATCTCTTCTTCCATAAAAAATATATAGACTAGTATTTGTATTTGTTATTTCTACTTCGGTCATTTTTATTTTAATTTCTTGTTTTTATGTTGATCCTTTTGTAAAATTTCTCTTTTTTCTTCTTCTCAATTTAGTCTTTTAATTTCAACTTGTCATATATTATATATATTTTTAAGGAATATATTATGTTTTTGATTGTCCAATAAAAAAAATCAGTTACCATCTAATTTATTTTTCTTCTAAATTTAACCATCATTATTTTAATTATAATTTCATTTTTATATCCTTTTATGTTGTTTATTTGTTGTTTTCTATTTTATTTTTAGTCTATAATTTGTTGGGGATTATGATTCATCTCTTTTCAATGTAAATGTTTTTGGTTTAATGACCTTAGTTATGGGTTTACAACGTTAATGTGGTCATCATTTTTTACTCTTTGTTTTAATTTTTTTACTTTAGTTTTTCTAAAAAATTAACTTTGTGGGTTTTTGTTAAAAATTTTTTATATAGTTATCTTGATTTTATGATTTAAATAATTATTGTACAGGTTAATCTTAATTGACTCAAAAATTATTACCAAGGTTACACACACTATCTCAAATTGACTTGGAGTATTTTTTTTTAAAAAAATCATTGGTGGCTTGCTTTTGCTTATCATTTAATACAAAATTATTAATCTTAGTCAGTATTATCACTCATGTTATCAATTTCTCTTATTTATTTAAAAATTATTGTAGAATGTAGATAGTTTTTATGGGAAAATATATAGAATCATGGCATACCATTGTCATATGCCAAATAACAAGTAGAAGAGAAACATAAAGAACACAAGAGCATTGTAATTCATATTGATATCATGTTTATACTTATATGTTTCCCATAATATTTGACTTTGATATGACAACCCTCTATCTCTTATAATTCAATCTCTAAGTTGAAAAGGAACGCTCTTATCTACTTAATTTGTATTGTTTTTCTTGAACTATCTCTCTATTTTTGTTGCCATATGAGTTGTATCTTAAAGCTCAACATAGTATTGCAACTCAACCAAATTATTTTTCTCTCTGCTCAATCAATTCAACAAATATATTATTCTAGCTTATTTATCTCTTATAATATTAGTTATAATCATAGCAATCTTTATTTGATTGTGGTAATCCTCCATACTTCTAGAATCCTAAGACAAACTTTGTTCTCAATTTTATCATGATAATCCTCCACACTCCGAAGATTCTCATATAAACTCTATAATGTTTGATGTAGCCCTTTATAATAATGACTAGAAACAAGCTTTTCTCATGACTACTTTAATCTCACACCAAGTCTTTATAGGTCTCTCATGATTCTTTCTTCTTTATAAGACAAGTTGATCCTACTAAATATTAGCATTGTCATTAAACTCACTAACAATAATTTTCACTTTCTTTACCTTACAGTAATGGTGATAGTTAAAAATCAACTTTATTTTTTCGAACTCCAAATAAGCTTTTGGATAAAAATATTCCATGAAAATCCATAATGTCCATCTTAATACCGTCCAAATCTCTATCCAAACAATCCTCATTATCTACTTTTTTATGGCTAGATTGTTTAAATGGTTGAATTCTCCTTGACCTTTGGTTTTCTTATGGTTGAAGCATTACACAACGATCATCTTCAAAATCCTTGTCTTTCTCATATACATTTACAAGTACAAATTCTTCCAAATATGAATTAGTTGGTCTCAAAAAACTTTTCCCTTCCAAACAACAAGCCATTTTAATTCTTAAACAAACCATCTCACATATTACCTTGAAAAACCTTGTATTCTTCAATGATGCAACCATATTGCTTGATAGTTCTACCTATATGTATCTAGTATTTTGACTATGTTTTATATATAGATTTCTTAATATTATTTGTTTTATATTTTAAAGATATTTTAGGAGAAAGATTAAAAAATGAGTATATTGGAGAAAATTAGCAGATTTGGCTATCAGTCAATGTTTCGTGCATAACTTGAGCTATAAGAGTCAAAATGAAATGATTCCAGTGGAATTGTAAATAACATTCATACCTTTCTGTAAATCTATGTTAAGAAAAATAAATAAATAAATAGCATGGAAATCATAGCCATCAAAGTCAAATCTTTGATTCTACCAGTGTTAACCTTTAGCCATTTCGACTTGAATATCTTATTCTACAAAAGTACATTTGATGCAAACTCAATGTTTTTGAATTCCTTGCTCCAATATCTATAAAAAAACACCAAATTTCATCAAAAAATGAGCTTATGTGAGAGATATATGATTTTTTAAGATAACACATAAATTTTGTTAACAAACAAGTTTTGTGAAAAAAAAAAGCCCAAGTTACATCCCATAGCATCCAAAGAGACACCAAGTCTTTATTTTGACAATTTAGGTAGAATAGTGACTTGCAATATGTTGCAAGTCAGATCATTTTTTTATGCATAATTTTTTTTTTAAAGCATAACTAATATGTTTGTTTCTTACCATGATTAGTTTTATCATAAATTCAAGTTTTGATGCACAATGGATAATTTTTTATGCACAAGTGATATACTAAATGGTGTTTTTTTATTTTATTTAAATGATAATATATTATTAAATCGACCTATGCTAACTTGGGATAATCCTATATATATAAATTATGAAGCCTAATTTTTAAACAAAAAATTATTTGAGCATGAAATTAAACAAAAAAAACATTCAATTGTTTAAAAAGATCAACTTACCTGAGGCCACCCTAATTAGCCTCTCAATCCTAGAACCAATGTCATAAAAAAGTGATAACACAATGAAGAACAAAATAAATAAATTATAAAACCCAATTCTTCATCAATCTAATGTTCAAGGATAGAATAATAAATAAAATTAATTTTAAAATATTACTTAACTTAGGTTAGCCTATCAAACTTTCAACTCAAGTTAGCATATCCCAAGTTATGAGACTGGAATAAATACATAGAAAAATAATAGTGAAATCAATGCCTAAAAAACCAAATAGTAAATGATGAATTGGAAAAATAATTAATCAATAAAAAGTACAAACACAATTGAGTCAACATGCGCTAACCTGCTCCCCTGTTTCGGGGGACAACGGAGCGCGGTAAAAATGGGGTTGTTTATGGTCGTAAAAATTACGACTATAAATATCAGGAGTCGTCACCTAGTATTAAGGTTACTAGGAACCTATTGGTCTGTGAGAGTCTTGGGTAAGGGGACTTGTTGTGCATGGGGAAGACATATCACCCCAGTGCACCCTCTCTAAGGTAAGCTGCATTGTTGTTTGATTGTTTTATAAGTTAAAAATTTTGCACTGCATTTTCAAAAAAAATTGCTTTGTTGGTGTACTATACATTGTAATTTTACACCGTAGTTACAAACCTTTTTATATACTGAATGTACTTTACAATGTAATTTTACTACGTAGTAAAAAATTTATCTCATGGTGTACTTTACAATATAAATTTACTCCGCGAAAGCTATAATAAAATAATTATTAAATTATTTTTGATATTTTGGCCGACTTCCAATGGATAATTGTAAACCGGTTACAATATCCAAATTTTCATTTTAAAATATGAAGAAAAAAAAATGCAACATATTTTTTTATGAAAAATAAAATGAGAAAATATTTTTTTTTGTTTTTTTGTGTTTTTTATTGTTTTTCTATTTTTTTTATTTTAATTTTATTATTTTATTATTTTTTATGAGTTGGGATGTCAGCTATAGTGGGCTTCCGACCACTTAAATGGGTTAGGCTTCGACCTCGTGGGTTAGAAGCCCAGAAGATAAAGGGTTGGGCTTCTAGTTGATTTTCGGTTGGGTTGTCATCCAATGGGCCCTATTTATTTGGGTTGGGCTTCCAGCCTAGATGAGTCGGAAGCCCGATTGATCTTGGTCGGGCTTACGACCCACTAGATCGACGACTCTATTTATTTGGGCTGGGCTTCCAGCCTTTTATGGGCTTGAAGCCCACATTTTTCAAGACACATGGGCCGGCATGAGGCCCGACCTGTTTACTATGGCCCAGCCCACGTTTACAGGGGACGCAAATTGCGTCCCATTATGCATGTAGAGGAGGGAGATGATGAATTGTAAAATTTCAAGTGTGGTGAAACGTGTTTTTGCATCCCATTATGCATGCAGAGGAGGTCGAGGTGATGATTCCTGTCGTGGTGGCGTCGTCAACGGTGGCCTGTGGTGGCCGGAAAAAGGGTCTGAAGTCGTCGGTCTCTTACTCTGTTCAAGCTTGCAGTTGTTGTTGCTTCCGCTTGAGGTGGTGGTTATGTCGTCAGGGTTGAGGTGAAGATGCTGGAGATAACGTGATGTCGCGAGGTGCTCGGAGCTGGTGGCCGGAAGGCTGAACGGTTGGCTAAGAGAGAGAGGGCGGTTCTGCAACTAGAGAGAGAGAGAGGGATGTGAAACAGAGGAGGGAAAAAAATGGCGAGGACGAAGGTCCTCTTCTCCTTCAGTTTTCAAGCGTATTTTCTATGCTAAAAATCTCTTTTCTGTGTTTTCTCTCGTTTTTTCAAGTTTGTCTCTCCAATTTTTCTTCCCAGATTTTCCTCTCTGTCTTCTCCTCCTTGTGCAGCTTTCATGGCTGTCATTTATAGAGGCTTGGTCTGCCATGGTGGCTAGAATACTGTAGTTGGCGTCGACATTGTGGCCTGCTTTGCGAGGTGGTGGCTTGCAAGCGAGTGTCGGGAGGTTTGTCATTGAAAATGGTTAGAGGTGTAAATACATTTTGGTCATTCAATTTGTAATTGCTACAATTACACCCCAATTGGTTTTGTACTTTTAATTTTGTGTAATTTTATCCGAGTCGAAATTTAATGTTAGCCTTAAATTTGCGCGCCTTTTTTATTCTGGTCTCTGCCTTTTGTTTTATGCAATTTGACCCTCAATTGAGCATTAAATTCTCATTTGTCTTTAATTTGGCCCCTAATTTTACACAATTAGCTTGGAAAAAATTCAATTGGGTCCCCAAAAATTTCAATCTTCTAAATTGAACCCGAATTAAATTCAAGAATTTGATTTTTTATCAATTAAGCCCGTAATAAAATTAATTTGATCAATTTAAAGCATAATTAAGTCCTTGCACTTAATTAAAATCTTTAATTGGACCTTAAATTAATTCTCAAACATTTTATTTTTTTTTGAATTAGCCTATGATTAAATCAACTTGGCTTATAAAAAATATAATTATGATTTTTGACTTAATGTTTACCTCAAATTTGTATTTTCTCTCATTTTTTTGGGCGCAACAGAGATACGATTTAGCTCATAAAATATTTAAAATATTCACCACAATTTTTCTAACAACACCAAACCCCTTTTATATTATTTTTTTCATTTTTATTTTATTTTTGGGAGTAACCCAAAAATTGGGTTACGACATGACTCAAGTGATGATACTAAAATAAAGTAATTGAAAACATATCAAGAAAATTATAAAACCTAATTACTAGCCAACACAATGAAGGATGAAAATATGAAAAGTAAAACTAAATCTAATGATTGAGGACCAAAGTTGATGTTTAAAAATAAATTATAGACTATTTTGTAATTTTATAGAGATTTAGGCATGAAAATCAAGGTAATGAGATATAAGAGAAAGGAAGATTAGGTCACTAGAGCCGAATTAAACTATCTCCACATAGATGTCTCATTGTGGAAGGAAAAGAAACCAAGATGAATAAAGTGACACCATAGAAAGTTGATAAATGCCACCTAAGTGTGATGCCTTTTCTTAGACATACCAACCATTTCCTTCCTTTTGTTCAATCTAGTCCTTAAACAATAATTTCATATTCAGGGTCTCTAAATATTCAATTGTTTGAAATAAATAAAAAATATTTTTACCAAACCAGATCAAACATCAAATAGATGCTGGATTTTCCTCCAACAATTTAATAATCGAATATGAATTTAATATAGAAAACATATTAATTTCAATCTCAACTCAATTTGAATTAAAATTAAGAAAAAATATTAATATAATCAAAGAAAAAGTCATATCACCATTAGAATTCACACCAATCATGTGAGTGTATAGTGATTTAACAAACTCTTGTACTTTCTTTAATTGATTAATTTAATAAGAATTTTCGATTATCTAATATACTAAAAGAGGTTAGGTTCAATTAATGTTCATTGTGAGACAGATCATTTTGGACTTCAATAGTGTTGCTCGATTTTTAATTCATTCGGGTTGGGTCGGTTCGTCAATTTACTAATTTTTTAATATTTGTTTACATAATTAAATAACCATTGTGTTCCTAAAAAGACAAAAATACAGCTTCTATCGGAGGGGTACAGTTCGGTTTTTATTGATTTTTTATATTTCTTTGCAAAGTAAAATAATCATTCTATCCATCGAAAAAGAAAAAAATAAAGTCGGGAGGGGTGCATTGGTAATTGTACATTTTTTTAAAATGGGTAAATACTATTCTGTCATAATAAGATAATATTGAAGAGTTGGTTGTAAGGTTGTTACGGTAATTTACCTTTTTTTAATATATTCCTTCAAGTACTGTGGACCCGTGTCACAAACGTTGCCAATAGTATTCGACCGCACACCCCCTTCGGGCGGTGGGGGCGGCATAATCCGATGGAGAAAAATGTTCATTCGGCGTCTCCGTGAATGCTTCGCCTTATCCTCTTCCTCATAGTGTGGTGGGTCATGTATCACAATGGCCGGAGACGTGACGGTAGTCGGTTGAACATTTTTCTCCCCTTTTTTTCTTTCATCTTTTAATTATTTCACATGATCATGATTTCTATTATATAAGTTTTTATTTGTTTCAATAAGGTTCTTCGATTAAAATTGATTATATATTTAGGTTTCAATTCGATCCTCATTCTTTTAATTTCCGGATTAAATCCCTTCAAATATTTGGTACAAAATTTTTGATTTTTTCAATTTTGTCCTTTAATTGAAATTGATAATATAATTGGTTTTCATTTTGTCCCTTATGCTTTTAATTTTAATTTTAATTTTAATTTTAATTTTAATTCCTTTATTTCTTAAATAGTCCCTATTCTTATCCATATTTATCTATATGTGCTCTTAGCTTTGATTTTTAATTTTTATTTTATTTTCTCTTTTATTGAGGTGTCGTTTTTTTTTTAAGTTTTGTTCTTAAATTTAATTTGTATATGTGATCATTTGAAAATTTATATTTCTATTGTTTTTATTTCCATTGTTCTTTCTTTTGGCTGTTTTTTATTAGTTTTTTTTATTTTTATTTTCATGTCAAATGATTTTTTATAGCTAATAATTTTTTTTCATGTTTTTGTTTGCTCTTTTGTTAAAGTTATTTTGTTTTTTTATATATTTTGATTGATATTTTTTCCACAATAATAATAATAATAATAAATGTTATATTTTATTATATCAAATTTGCATATATAAATGTTATATTTTATTTGATTTTTTGAATTTTGTCTATTGATTGAAATTGATAATATATTTGGATTTCGTTTTGGTCCATCTACTTTAAATTTTTTATCTTAATTCCTTTAAATTTTTTATATTTCTTAAATAGTCCATATTTTTTCCATGTTTATATATATATATATATGCTCTTAGTTTTTGTTTTTAATTTTTATTATTTTTTCTTTTGTTGAGATGATATTTTTTTCAAAAATTTTGTTTTGAAATTGTAGTTTGTGTTTATGATCATTTAAAAATTGATAATTCTTTTTTTTCCTTTGTTCTTTCTTTTGTTTTTTTATTAGTTTTATTTTATTTTATTTTATTTTAACGTCAAAAAATGTGAATTTGTTGCATTTCATGGCTAACAGGAGGGAGCAGGATTGAACCTACATCGCATTTCGATTGCTGTTAGAGCTTGTGCTTCAGTCGGCTCAAATATTCCTGGCCGTCAAATTCATACGGTGGTGATGAAACATGGATTTGAGCCCGATCTTCCTGTCATGAATTCTATACTTGATATGTATTGTAGGTGTAGTTATTTATCAATGAGATGAGTGAAAAAGATTTGATTACATGTAATACATTCATACATGTTCCCCAGGAGGTTGGCTGGCAGTGGAGGCCTGGAGTTCGTGGATGTGCTCCCCATGAAATTTCAGGTTCGAATCCGCTCAGGTGCAAACAATTTTTTGGGATCATCGGATTTGGGCGAAACCCTTGACTTAACCGTAGTATACTTGTAAAAAACATGTTTGTCGAGGTCTTGTTCACCCCGAGATTAGCTAGCCCCAATAGCCTGGATAGCCATGATTAGCTTCGTATTCCAAAAAAAAAATCAGATTCTATACTATAGAGCCTCTCTTTACATTAGTCCAAATTGCTTCCCTTTCACTTTCACCAGTCGTATAGCAGCATGTGCAAACGTGGCAGCTTTGCATTGCGGACAGCAGGTTTCGCAGAGGGCCAATAGGCTATCAAGCAAGAGTACCTCTATCTTGTTCTGCCCTTGGGCTTTTGAAGGCTGAGTTGAACAATTGTTTTAATGATCGGCTGAGTTAATCTATTTGTTGGGCTAAAATACTGAGATATTTTGGTAACGGGGCTCGCAAACGTCGACTCAATTAATGTCATGAACATATTCTGGGTGGTGGACAAACACTATCGGAAATAATTATTTTTTATTTATTTTTATAAATGAAAAAAACTTTAAAATTGGTTCGATGATTTCCAATACTGCAAACAGTAGGTGAGTTCTGAAGTTACAGCTGCATCCAATCAGTCAAAGTCACCGACGAACAAGCTGTGAGGTGACAGTCACCACCAAACAGTGAAGATTCCTTTTACTGTAACTAAAGTTGGCAGTTTTCCATTTGTAGCTAATGTCCAAAAGCCTACAAAACCTTGTGAAGGTGACAGAAATATGCCGTGGCCTACAACACTTTCATCGACGGCTGGCAACAGCATGTATATTATAATTAAAGCTCTCTCCCTCTCTCCTCTGTTCTTGGCAAGAATTTGCAGGTGTTTTCAAGATCAGACACTGACCAACATTTAGTTTTGCTTTTAGGGCACAGGCATGGAGCATTTTTCTCTTTAATCTGCTCCACATTTAACCAAACTATAAACTATGCTGTCCCTGTGCTTCATTTTCATACATGCTGGGACAGGAGGCAGAATATATGCGTGCAACATTGACTTCGAAAAATAAAACAACCGGCCGGCAATGTGCACACGAACAAGTGGGGAAATTTACAACTAAGAGCCAAACAAATTAAGACAGGCCTTATAATGAATGTTCTTCCTTAACCAACATCAACCATTGTCTCTGTGTTTTGTTTATTTATTTGTCATCATTATTGGTTAGGTTTTCTTTGAAGGTGATAGTGGAAATGTTGGTAAAAGTGAACTCATGTCTGAAGCATTCTTATAGCAAGTCAATGTGCCTACCCATTATATTGATTCTCTTGCCAGAAAATTTAAACTAATTAATAGACGTTATCACATTCTACTTACTTTTTCCTGTTCTAAAACAGAAATTGCACTAGCTGGTTTTAGCTTGCATGATTTGATTAGGGAAATTATGTGGCTAGACAAGAGAATTTATGAGGTCTTTGATGATTTACAAATACAGTGGAGAGCCATAATATATATATTGACTGTTGATAGAGCTAATGTAATATCAAACAGAAAACAATATTAATAATGCTTCGAGGAAAATGAGATTGTGATAAATTTAGTTTAAAATTCTCTTAAATAACAAAAAAAATAGCTATCATGTATGTTCAAATATTTTATTGTAGCTAATTGATTAGTTACAGATGATATTATTATATTTATATGAATATATATTTATTATTAATAAATCCTTAATTCATCTTTAATATTTATGCCGTGAGGTTCCCGTTATGGTGTTGAGGTTTGGAAAGTCATCACCTAGTTATTTAGTTAGGGTTGTTTGGAAACTTGAATATTATGGTCTTTCTTAAAGGTTTGAAGTTTAAGAGAGTTGTTACGATTAGGAAAGGCATTAACAACCCTAACATGCTTTACTTGAGGTAGGTTATTTTGTGTTTTTAATGTGGTTTAGTGGTTTGATGATTTCCTAATAGGTATTTTAGTTTGAAATTTATTTGTACGAATAAATCTAGTTTTCTGTATCTGTTATAAGCTCATATACCCAAGCAAATTCGTATATAGAAAAGTCCATGTATGTGCTCTAATAGAGTTCACCTATCCTAGATAAAAGAGATTTTTTTTTATCGTGATAAAATACTTCTAATTAAAATTGATAAATATTTGGGACAACTCTGATAATTTGTTAGATAATTTTTTAATGTTTAAAATATCAGTCTACTCGTAGATCGAGTATTCATATCAAGATAGTTTACCATTAATTCTCATGAATTAAAGGAAGATTGATTGATTTTTATAAATAATGGTTAGACTCCAATATGTATGCAAAAACTAGAAAAACGTTAACTTATTTTTTATATTAAAATATAGATTTATCTTTGAGACATTTGTTTAAATAGGTGTTTGTGAAAAATAGCATAAAGCCCAAAAACTTAACACAAAATAAGAGACTGAACATAAAGACCCTTAGCACTAGGTCAACTCGGTAGGGTTGATCCAACTAAGTCAACTTAATTGGTTGACTTGAGTAGTTTACCCAATTATATTGACTTAGTTAGGGTTAACCTGCAAACAAAATACAAATAATTAAAGCAAAATCAATTGAAACTTAGTTAAAAAAAATCAAACCAAAGTGGATGAAACACAAGAAAACTAAGAACATGAAGAACATTTATCTAAAATCTCATAAATGAAAAGATTAAATCAAACCAATTTTCAAGAAAAGAGAAACATGGAAATGTTTAAAAGAGTGATTTTTTATTTCACACCGCAACCTTAAGATTCAAATCT
This sequence comes from Salix exigua, assembly GCA_032356905.1. NCBI lineage: Eukaryota > Viridiplantae > Streptophyta > Magnoliopsida > Malpighiales > Salicaceae > Salix > Salix exigua. The sequence continues at coordinate 5,006,709 of CM063600.1, forward strand.
CTAAAATAATGTTATTAATGGGAAAAAAAATGTTATATTATTTGTTAACCATAAAAGAGGAACATGAATGAACCAAAATCAAATCAAAACCAATTTTCAAGCAAAGAGAAACATGGAAATGTTTGTAAGAATGAATTTTTATTTCACACTTAAACTTTGAGATTCAAATCTCTAAAATAATGTTAATAATGCAAAACACAAAACCTAGATTATTTGTTAACCATAAAACAGAAACATGAAAGAACCAAAATCAAATCAGAACAGAGCATAAAATTAACACGTCAAGTAATTTTCTTCAGATGAAAATCAAAAACATTGCCCAAGTCTACCTACAAATTCGCAGAAATGCAACAATTATGCCTAACCTAAAAAATACTTTTTAGGCCTTTAACCAACTCCTTTTAACTTCATCAAACTAGATTATCAATTATCAAACTAACTATAACGACTTGAATTCAATTAAAAAAAATAATCATAATTTATGCTTCAAAATCATATTGTCAACGAAAACATAAAAACATGCTTAATCAAATTGGAGTTTAAAACCTAACATTTACAACTTTTTACTATTGGACGTAGTTAAAGGGCCATTAACATGTATGAATTTAAGCATAAAGATTTAACCAAACAACATGCCAACAAGTTCAAAAATGTAAACTAAACAATCATAGCATACTAGATTTGAATTAAACAAAGAACTTAAATAATTACTCCAACTTTAATAGTTTTAAAAGATATACATTATCTATTTTGCAATTCTTTTAAATTAAATGCCTATTCTTTCAAACCAAATTATATTCTAAGATTCATTTCTCTATTTTCTTCTCCTTCACTCTTATTGTTTACCTCCTTCAGAGAAACCAAATTAGAGGTTCTAGACAAGTCAACTAGTATTCTAACAAACCAAAACCTTATTAATTTTATCCAAGATTTGTAGTTTTTGGTTTTTCAACCACCTTGTGATAAAAAAAAAGGTGTTTTCTACCTTTTGGTCTTAAAGGGATGGTTTTTCACCTTTTACAAGAACTCACTAGTTGTTTTTTAAGTGTGAATATAAGAGGTGGTTAGGTAGTTTTGTATAGGTAGGTGTCTTAGTCAAGACTGATTGGTTGGTCATTTTCATGACCTCGTTAAAATAGTTATGACATCATCATTTCCAACGACCACTTAAGTTTAATAGAAGAAGTGCATACCTTTTTTATTCGATCATTTCTTGCTCAATTTTGAGATTTGTAGCTCCATATTTAATTAATCAAAGATGTCAACCCGATCAATTTTTTCATGAACAAATAGTGAAGGTTGATTAAGGATAATATGTTTAGATGATTAATGTTGATTATAAGGCATAGTCATTTGATTCCAAGGTAATAGTTTTATAGATGAGATGTGTGTGAGTTGAATGGTGGTGGTTTTAGATTTAGAGATGGTCAGAAACATTGTTTTTTTATTTTCTAAAAGTGTCTTCCTATTTAGCCAAATCTACAGAAGAAGGTGTATAATATTTGAAAAAAATATTTTTTTTATTAATTCTTAAAAAATAGGGTTTTCTAATATGAAATTTTTCAAATTCTCAATTTCATCCTTACTCTCCTAGTTTGTTTACTTATGCCCCCTTTTACTCTTTAAATTTTAATCGCTTGCATTTCACCATTGTTGAAATCCAAATTTGTCCCTAGTTTGGAGTGCCTTTTCACTTCAGTTCTTGGTTTTTGATTTGGCTAATAAGTTACTAATGGGTTAATGATCTTTTAATTTTATTCAATTGGATCCTTAGTTTTATTGATTTCAATCCTTAAGGTCACATGTTTTTGATAGATTGGTCCTTGTTTTTATTTTATTCAATGAAATCCTTAATTGCTTACTAGACTTTGAATTTTATCCAATTAAGTCATTAATTTCAACAATTTAGCTTTGATTTTTGTCTTTTAAACTTTGATTTCTTTCAATTAATACCCAAATTCTCCAAAACTTATTTTTTTTTTACAATTAGACTTTCAATTGGTATTCCTAAAAACTCAAATTACACACCTTTTTTATAACAATAATTCATTTAATATTAAATTAATAAATTTAATATTTTATTTTTGAATTTAGAGTAAAAATAAAATTCATGGGATAAAGGTTCTTTACAAAAAAATATTGTAAATTTGTTATAATTATGAGATTAAGATTGCATCAAAATATTCTTCATAAAATATTAATGGTTGATACTCTTTTAAATACATTTTTTTTATGAAAGGAAATAGTTTCTTTAATAAGTTGAGGTATAAAGGACACCTAGATCTAATATGTTGGTATTTGTCATAAAACATGTATAATGAACTGACTTGCATGAGAATCTCATATGGAGAGATCATCTATGTTTATAAAAAAATCTTCAGTGATGATTATACAAGTAATCTTTAGACTTGAAATCACTAAGATATCTTTCATAGAGTATGTTGTATTTGACCCACTAACATATTATTGTAGTATTCTAATCTAGATTATAAAGAAATAGACATTGGGTATAACATAAAGTCTATGAATATAATCGAGTGATTAAAAATGGATTCAACACTTTGGGTAAATTATGAAAATTGTTCCATTTGTTTTCAAATAGTATTAATTGATGTATTTGATCTCATATATAAATTAATCAATTGTTGAATTAATAATAAATTAAATTGTTTAATTTATTTAATTTTCTTTAACTATAATTATAACTTACATTTGGGATAAAATATTACAAACCTATTGGATCACACACATGAAGAACCATTAGTCAAAAATTAAATTGGGATGATTCATGTATGACATGATTAAGATATATTTTAGAAATTAAGGACTAGAATGTAATTAATACAATAGTTATATTTGAAGACCTAGAAAAATCAAGGACTTTGTTGAGTTAATTTCTAAACTTAACTTAAATTAATATAGAGATATTATTTAATAGTAAAATTGATATTTTTCCGATTTATATAGTTTTTAAGATTTTTCTATAAATAGTAAGTTATGCCTTTCATTTTTATGTGACTATCTATTAGACATAAAAACTAAATAAATCATAGAATAGAGAGTTGACACTCTAGGTATAACAATTTCTATCTTTTAAATATCAATTTGGCAATAAAGATATGTAGTTAATCACTTTGTTTTGTGCACCACTATTAAACATAATCATATCTCAACCTCTTTTTCTTTGATTGTTACCATTATCTTCTTTCTCTGTCTTTTCTATCCTAGTATAATAATCAAACACTACCTCATACATTATAATATATTTATTCAATTCTATGAATTATTTTGTATTATATAATATAAAGCAAAAAAGAAAATAAAATATAAATTATTATTTTCCTTAAAGGTTTACTTATTTTTCCTATCACATACTATTACCAAATACAAAATACTATAATTTTTAAAACATACTCTAATAATATTGCATAAAATAACATAATATGCATTTATTGATGAAACGTTTTTTGATGATGCTAAATGTGTATTTTCTTCATGGGCGTACTTTTTTAATTTTGTTATGTTCAATTTCAAATTTTATATAAATTTTATTTATTTTATAGGGATTTTTATTTTCTTTTTCAATTAAAACAATAAATTTACTAGAAAAACAAAAACAATAAAAAATAAACCAAGAATGAAAAGCTAAATTTGTGTATAACAATAATAACAAATCTAGATTAAATAAATAAAAAAAATAGAAATAAAATGTACATCATTTAAAAATCGAGGTAAATACACCAAAATAAAACTAAATAAAGTCACTTGAATAATCTAGCTTTAATTTTACATGTACCCTTTATCGATAACAAATCTAAATTAATACGATGATAAGGATATTAGGAGAACAATTATTGAAATAATCCTCTCCTCTCTTTTCGCAAGGCATTTATTGAGTTTAATAGTTTCTTGTAGTTCACTTTACATACAAAAACTTCATAGAATCTGACTCGTAAATGGTAAATAATTGATAGCTAGCACATGGATTTGCATGAAAGTTTTTTTTATGAATTGTTTCTTGTAAATGAATTCAATTGAAATATTGCACTCCTACGAATAAATTCATTTATCCAATTCTATAATTCACATCCATTCAAAAGATATATATGCTAACCATGCATACAAATATTAAAATAATGCTAAATCCTTTATGCACCTTTAGCAATCACATCCTTTTATAAAGATGTTAAAATAATTAAATATTTTTTATAAAATAATTCTACTATTCAAATTTAAATTGTCATTAGTGAGATAACTCCATTAGAGATATATAGTTTCAAAATTCATTGTTACTTATCAATTTACTTTATTATAATTTTATCAAAACTATTAATTTTTAAAATTACATTCTCATGGATATTAAAAGAAAAGGAAAAAAATAATCCAATTATATATATATATATATTAGATCATTGAGCAATTATTCAAAGAAAGGAATATAAAAAAAAAACCTCCGTACAACACTTATCCAAAACATATTGAATGTATTTTAATTGTTATGAATATAATTGTGCAACTTTTTCAATAACTTACTTCAAGATTTGATAGGGATGAGATTCAAAAAAATATGATGTTATTTTAAGGCATATATAAAGTTCACCTAAAATTGAAATTCTCTTAAAACATTATCTTACTCAAATTCTAATTTTATATCGGAGAACATGCAATTTCAATCATTTATTACATGAAGACAACAAACATGATGACATATGAAGGATAGGATTACCAATATAGTGTTTGAATATAGTATGGGTGACTCATCGGTAAACAATATGATGGTACCAAGATAGATGGAAAAAGCAACAAATACATGATTCCTAGAAAATAATGGACAATTACATAAGAAAAAATAGATTGCAAATAGATTAAGGGCCTCAATAATGACAAAATCATTATTACATCAGCATGATAATAAATGTGCAACAAAACTTGAATATACATCATATTTTTAAACATTCAAATCACCAAGGCAATTGAGTTTGATGCTATTAAAAAAAAAAAATCTTTAGCATGTACAAAAACATTACATGGAAATGAATTTTTTCTTTTTTTAATCTATCTCCATCTTACTCCTTACAAAATTCTTTCTATTAGAATAATGGTAGAGCGAAGTCCAGAAAATACAAGATACCAAAAGTAAATTTGATATTTGTTAATTTTTATATATTAACAACATGTATCATATATTACATTATCTATTAAAGCTTTTTCTTATATTATGGAACAAAGATAACAACTGTTTTATCTCATGTTCACAATAAGTTTTTAATGGAGTTTTTGAGTTTTATTGCTAAGTTTCAATTTATAAAAGGATTTTAAAAACAATATAGTCTATGTGTGAGCAAATATCAGGAAGTATATATGATTCAAATAAAAATATACTAATTGGGATAATATCTAATATTATTTTATTTTATTTTTACCTAGAAATAGTTATGCATGTAATTCCATATTCTCACATATATTTAAAACTAGTAAATTAAGGATATTGGAATAACATGAATAGAAGAACACAAACATATAAAGGGAAATAAAGGATATTGGAATAATATATATAGAAGCAACGCATGTCATTACTTTTAAAGTAAAATGATGACACTCAACAATGGTACAAACCAATGGGTTCAAATATGAAAAACTAAATGCACTTTTAAATTCATGTGTTATGTTTTATGTGCTTTAAATCTTAAAACATTAATATTCATGTATAAAATTAGAATTACCAACTTTTTTAAATAGCATTAGCTTTGATTTTAAAATTTAGAATGTATTTACACATGCCTTTCATGGAAAGGATACATTATTTAAATAAAAAATATATTGTTGTAAGTGTCATGTCAATCAAGTACAATGTTTTAAATTATGAGTAAAAATCTCAATAAATTTGAAATTATTCATCTAAATTGTGTAAGTAGGTTTTACAATCTTCATTACAAATTCATGTTTAGTTGATATGTCCTTTTTGTATCTCTATTTATCTCTAGAACAACACAACCTTTTAAAAAAATCAATCATGGTTGCCACTAATGATTTTCCACCAACGATGCCTTATTTTATTCTCCTCTCATGTTTTTTTTTTCTTTTTATTGAATACTCCAAAATCTAGTTGTTATTAAATTTGATTTTTTATATATATAATAAATATGTATTTAGATATCTATGATAAAATATTTTCAATTTAGTTTGGTTATGTCACCCTATTGTTTTTTGGTTAAAGTTTGGTTATTTTATCTTTCTATTTTAAATCATTTGAAATTATTATACTTATGTTAATAAGGATTCTTCCTCTAATGTTGTTTCATATTTAAGCTAGTTCTTCAATTCAGTTATGGTGACATGACACTTAATTATGTTATAAGAAATTGGATATATATTCACATGTTAGTGTAGATCGATCTTCTAGAAAGAAAAAAAAACCTTTTTTAAAATGGTTAATGATCTTCAAGTTGATGACCATAAAAAATACAAGTTATCATTTGAAAAAGGTTGTTTGCAGTTGTTATTATGTTAGTTTTTGTCAAATATTTATTATAGGTGGAAATCGTGATATCCTTGATAGGGTTTTGTATAAGTAATTTTGAAATATAATTTGTGATATTTCATCTTAATGAAATTATATCTTTTATTAGAAAAAATAAATTTATATTAATAACTCAAAATGTGTTCAAACTTATGTGTGTTGAGTGATGAAAATGTAACTTAATATTAATACAACACTCCACTCAATATTGTCAATTAAAATCTTAATGAAACTAGTTAATGGGGTGCTATTAATAATTATGGAGTGAAAATATCATTTATCTATTACCATTTCAACTATTATTTTCAAAACCTAAATGACTTGGTTGGTGGATTTAAAACCTAGTTGGATTTGATTTGTTATTAAACCATCTAAGATATTAACTAATCAAATTAAACTGATTACTTGACAAAATTGTACTAATTCGTCGTAAACTCACTCAAATAAAAAAACGTTAAAAATGAAGAAAATATCATATATTATAAAATAATAAAAGGATAAGGGTCAAGAACCATGGTTCGATGTTATTGAAGAAAACAATTTCACTTTATTACTCATGCTTTCTCCTTCTAAGGAATGGTTCCACATATTAGATTTATTAAATAAAAAATACATTTGATGTTTTAAGGTTTAAATGAGTAACAATGCCTTCTAATAAATATTTACTCATAAAAACATATTTCATTGATCACACACTATTTATAGTGACATTATTGTGATTTTAAACTCTAATTAAGTCATTTAAGATATGAGTTTTGACAAATGCTCCATTATAGTTTTAAAATTTTCATCCATTATATTTCTCTTTCCAACTTTATTTACATCACAATTTATTCCTTAGATGTAAGGAGGAGAGAGAAACAGAAAGAGAAAAGATAACAAGACACCATAAAAAATACAACTTTATTTTGGTTATATGAAGTTTGCTTATCAAGGTCTTAAGCTATGAAATTATCAAAAAAATATGATCATGATCCTAAAATATATTTGAGTTTTTTTAATTTAATATAATGTATTTTATTTTCTTAGATGTAGTAAAATGATTTTCAGGGCTACAAATGAGTTTCTAGAGATTTGTTTTAATGATTTTTAGGGTTTTTTAGAAGAAACAATAGTAAAATTGGGTTTGAGAGTTTAAAAACTAGTGATATCGAATTTCTAGTGAGCATTTGTTCATATAGGATAAATACCAAACTATCTTTTTTTTTTTAAATAAATTTATGAACAACATATATTGAACCCATGTGTGCATGAATATGGTTAATTTTACCTTAAAACAAGTTTAGCTATTTTTTTTGTTATTTTACTATTCCATTTTTATATTAAAAGCTTAGAAAACTAATCATTATTTTTGGGTTTTTTCACACAATATTATAGGAGAGAAATATTTATGACTTAATTAAAGATTTTAGACTTAATATATACTTTCAATTATATTCTTTTTAGTATTTAAAAACTTTAATTAATTTGTCATTTATTATGGAACTATAATTAAATTAAATATTTTTGCCTTTTTGATTAAATTTTATTTGTTAACAGATATAATTTATTTTTCTTTATATCTAGATTTTGGAATTAGTTTATAATAGATCCTTGTAATTTTTAAATAAGACTAGAATTGTTTTACATACATATTTTATCTAAAGGCTAGAAATGTGCTGCATATATTTTATCTCAAATATTTGAAAATATTAAAATAATTAATTTACTATTAAAGGAAATTACATGAAATTACCAACGATGGTTTTCGTCAATAAAAATATATATCCTAGTAGTGATAATTTATCTTATATCTAATATATGTTTATTCGTTATCATTAGTAATGACAATGTGTAGTAATGATTAAATCATAACAGCTTTGATATAAGATAACGTAGCGATCTCAAGTCTAAGGATCACTTTAAAAATTATCATATGAATCTATTCACAACCATAAGTGATATTTTGAATGAAATTCTCACGCTGGTTATTTCAATGTACATGCCACGTGACAAGCATCTACATATTTTTGTTTCAAATATTTTTTATATATCAGCTTATTATGGTAGTCATTTTCTTTTATAGAGGAAAAAATATAATACGTATCAGTTTCAACAACTCTAATTAATATTTAGTCTTAATATAACATTGATCAAAAACATCTAAAAAGAATACTTTGATGTAATCAAAATCTTATAATTATAACAACTTTATAATATCTTTTGCAAAATATTTTTATCCCATGAAATTTATCTTTACTCTAGCTTCATTAATTAAATATTAGATTTATTAATCAAATATGAATAATTACTTAAATAAAATTAATACCACATGAAACTAACTGATTGACTAAAATGAATATTTACTAACAAGAACACCGCATCATATTAGAAATTTTGTCCATAGTTTTGATGCAAGGTAGCATTGCACTAGCAAATGATATGATGACTCCCTTTTAAATGTATAAAATGAATATGAAGATTGTTCCAGGGAGAATAGGTGCCGGCTGTATAAAAAAGCCTTAGAACATAATCTATTTTTTATATATATATAATTATTAGGATTTCAGGGGCAGTAAGGAGATGGCAGAAAAAAAGGGGAAAAAATATATTCCCTCTGGTCCTTTAAAAAGACATGAGAAAGTTATAAACAAAACAATTATGTGTGGGTACATTCCTAAAATTCCCTCTGGTCCTTTAAAAAGATCCAAACCTGTATGCGTAAATTAGCTTCAAAAGTCTTCAACCATGGAGCAAGACGATTGAGAACTAATTCAAAGGCTGAATCCCAATCTGGCAAAGCCTAACAAAGTAATTGCATGACTTTGAGATTTTCATTTCAAAATACCACTCCATCGATCGGGTTAACATCTGGGCAATATTTTCTGAGACGCGCCATTGAATACCTAACCAATTCAAAAACTTGCTCCATAAAATCAAGATATGTATGCAATGTAGAAGAAGATGATCGACCACTTCTGTTTCAAGAACACAAAAAGGATAAAATGCATTCCCATGGCCAATCAAATCTCTAAATATAAGAAAATCTCCTGTACATAGTCTGTTGTCTGTGAAAAATATCATTTTTTGGTGGGGCAAAACCCTTAAAAGATAGAGCAAAAAAAACGAAATGGGATAATATATCCGGTCATAAATGTACTTCATAATCTCAATGAAGAACTACCTACTAATCGATCGGCTCATTCATCCGAACAACAGCACACACAATCGATTTAAAAATTTTAATTTCAAGGAAGCTAGTTCAGGTACAGAAAGAGAGCAGAATTCAGGCAGAGCCTAGAGGGACGAGGAAACCTCGTCTGAAACAGCAGAAGTAGTCGGTTCCTGCAGTTTTTTTTCGTACAATGTAAACGCGGTAATAGAATATGAAGTGGTAGATGTTGTGGACATATAGATATACGTTAAAAAAGTGTTCGATGTATAAGCCAACCCTTATGGCCCCTTTCCTTCCTCTCGTTTAATATAAAAAAGATGAGATCAGGAGAGGAGAGGAGAGGAGAGGGTGAGCCATGTTTCCTTATACGTCGTTGTTAATAAATTATTGCTGGGTTCTGGGCCGTGAATTTGGACTCTTTCTCTCATCTCTGCATTAAACAATTCTCTAGACTCAACTTTCCATGCATGCCTGCACATGCACTTGCCAAAGCTCTAAAGATTTGGTTCACACATCTTCCTCACTCCTACTATTTACAATCAAGTTTTTTTTTTTTCATTTTCACCTTCTCTTTATGTTTTAATATTCTTTTATTAGAATTTGTTTTTATAATTTATCTTGATTTGATTTCCATCAAGTTATTATGGTTTTAAACAAGTATTTTAATATTTAGTTTGCGCTTGGTTTATGCTCGATTCTCAAAAAATTTATTTTTATAAAGGAATGATTAAGTACAAAATAGTTTTTTTGAGAAAAAATAAAATCTTCAACCTAGTGGAGTCCTAGTATCCAAATTGTGGATTTGATTGGTTAACTTGGAAGTCCGAATTAATCAAATATATGACCATCTATTTTTTTTTAAAAAAAAATCAACTGTTAAAATATGTTTTTTATTTGTTATTCAAGTTGTCACTAACCTTTCAAGTCGATTGGATCGTTTTTTACCTTTCTAATCGACGTGGTCCAGGTAACTTCAACATGATTGAATATTGAATTCAGGTTAACTAAGAAGTCAGGTTATGAGATTTAAAAGTTAAACTATCGAGTTGGGTGTGATAACAACATCAAATAGTTGAACTTCTTAAACTAGCTATATAATAAATTATGGATGTGATTATGGATGTGATCATTCAATCTTTGAATGAACTGAATATCATATTACTAATTCTTAAAAGATTTAAATTAAATATATATTTAGACAAACAAGTTTATTATTTTAACCATTGGAATGGAATTTAGAATTATAAATAGTACATACATGAAGGAAATAAATACAAGTTAATTGAGCAACATGCAAGTGTGGGGCTTTATCTACAATTTGAATTTTTACCTATTTAAAATCATTGCATGTTGGTGGCAAAATTGTCAGGCAGTAAGGTCTACCAGATATTGATTATTGATCAAACTCTGAAACATTTTGCTTGAGCTCTTCACTAATTCATATGCTGTGATGATCAATATTGAACCAGCCATATAATTAATCAAATATCCTGCACCTCTGTGTAATCAATTAATTAGTTCATAATTAGCTTCTTAATTCCTGTTACTAGCACAGCAGAGGAGTAATCTTTGTCTACTGTCTGTGTGTGTGTATTTGAATAAACTAAGCAGGCCAGGTGTCGGGAGGTTGACTTGGAAGAGAACAAGATTAACATAAAATTTTATAAATTAGGTGAGGTTGTAAATTCAATCACCCAAGTACTGCCAAACAAAGGATGATTATGTAAATTCTCAAAGTAATATTCCTTCCATCCCTATATATACTTTCACCTCCCGAAGCATTCTACCTTGTGTTTATGTACTTTGTTTTAATCCTACAATATTGTTTTTCTAAGGAAAAAAAAAAAGTTTTTCTTCATTTCAGAGTAATGGAAGATAATCAAGGCCGAGACCCTAATAGCCCAAGCAACCATGCCACTGAAAGAAGCGAGCCGGTGAGGTCACGGTGGACTCCAAAGCCAGAGCAAATATTGATACTTGAGTCCATCTTTAACAGTGGAATGGTAAACCCACCGAAGGATGAAACTGTGAGAATAAGGAAACTTCTTGAGAAATTTGGTTCTGTTGGTGATGCAAATGTCTTCTACTGGTTTCAAAACCGACGATCAAGATCTCGCCGCCGGCAACGCCAGATGCAGGCAAGTCTGGTTGCTGGAGAGCACACAAGTAATCAACAGGCACAGGCTGGTGGTGGTGCAATTCAATATAAAGGTGGTAATACTTCTATTGGGTTTGCAAATTCTGCTTCTTTTGTTCAATCCCCGTCTTCATATCTTGCTGGTTCCTCTTCTTCTTATGGAGTTGTTGATGAAGATCATGGTGGAGAGAGTCTGTATTCTTTCTCTAATCAGATGACCTTTCAAGAACTGGACCAAATCTCTGGTGTAACTTCAATTCTATGCCCATCGGAGACTTCTAATTTGCATTACCAAACTGCTGGTAAGTGCAAGGCTGTGTCACTTTCTCTTTTCTTTTTAATTTCTTATTTTCCCAAAATGGAAGCCACCATTTTAGTCCCAAATGTTATTATCTCTATGATCAGAACCCACACCCTCCTTGGACCTGAGTAACCCCATATCTCCGGAGTATAGCTCTAGCCAATTCCTTTCTTAAAAGTGGGAATTTCTTTTGCTACGACCTAATTAGATTTCAATTATGGTTTTAAATTTCTATTCCTGATCAAGAGCACAAGAGTGCTACAGAATAAACTAGACAGCAACTTTTAATGATGTGACTGTAGCTGTATGTTTTACTCTGTGAAAGTTTCGTTTGTACTTGTCCGTGAAAAACAATGGTCCCCCCCTTCCTGATTCACTTACAGTACCTAGAAAAATTCCACATGAAATCTTCAAGTTTTGAGAGCCTCAAAATTATCCAGTGTCCTTTTCAGTTTTTTCTTATTATGAAGCACTAAGATCGATTACAGAATTTTGAAATCTCACCAACTCAGAATTGAGGTTAAGGAAATCATAGCAGAAATTCAACTTTTTTCTAAACCATTCTTGTATTTGGGCCGTACATGATGTTATTTCATTTGCCTCTCCCTCTTTCTTAATTCTCAACTTGCTTGATTTGCTTTTTTCCATTTTTGAACTCGAAAAAAGGGGTGGACAGAAGATCCACTATCATCATGTGCTCAGTTAATTGCTAAAATGAGGCTTGAGCAAATGAAAACTGGTGTTGCATGAGCTAAGTTTTCTTCTGAAAATACTATCTCTATGCTGTTGTTTTCAGGATTCATCACAGTTTTCATCAATGGGCTTCCCACAGAAGTTCCAAGGGGGCCACTTGACATGACAGCAATGTTTGGTCAAGATGTAGTGCTGGTCCATTCTTCTGGAGTGCCTGTACCCACTAATGAATCTGGGTTTCTAATGCAAAGCTTGCATCACGGTGAAAGCTATTTCCTGGTAATCATCTCCGGACATTAATCATCCACTTGTGCTTCTGATCATCTTTTTATTTGCTATTTTTTCTTTTTAATCTTCTGGTTTTCTCTTCTCCTTCTAGCTCTACCTCAGCTGTAGGCATTAAATTATTGCCACTTTCTCATGTTCAAATTTAGTTAATCCCTCAATTACCATTTCTTGCTTGATTTAGGCAGGAGAGAATTTTTGGAATTCCATGAAAAACTCTCTCTTCTCTTGGTGGGACAATTTTATTTTTTGTTTAATCAGTTAAAGGTTACATAAGACTGAGTAGTCCTGCTCACACAGTTAGCAATTCCAATGAAGTATTAGTTTAAGGTTGCCATTAGGGTTTCTAAGCAAAGTTTAGCAGTGCATTAGTGTATTTAAAATTACGTTATGAGATTACCTACGCTCCCTCTCTCTCCTATATATTCCTTTTCTTCTTGGATTCTTCATGAAACATACCTCAAAGAACTCATTAAAATACTGGACTTCTTGCTACAGGTTTCAAGATCAAATTAAATCGATATTAAAGCTGCGTCAAGACGTGGGAGCTTCCTCTACTTGTTGGTTTGCTAAGCGGATGTATTAGGAGCAATATTTTACTACCATGGACGACTGGGAAAAAATTAAAAAAAAAAAAAAAAAAACACCCGAGAGAGAGAGAGACTCTTAGCATTTGATCATCATGTCTTTCCTTGCCTTCTTTTTTCATTTATTTTTTATTTTGAGTTTTTTTTTTCTCTTGTTTAACAGGAAGCTTCCAAAACTCAATATAATTGCAGAAAACGTGTAGCAGAAAGACATTTTGTCAGCTTTTGTTAGGTCATTAGAAATTAGAAAAAGATAGGCATCCCTTTTATGTTTGAACAAACAGTACACCTAACTTATCTATTCCTTTTTGGAAAACCAAAAAAAATAAAAAGTAAGGTAAGGCAAGGAAAACTTGCATGTAACTTTGCGAAACCAGTCACAGAGCCCCTTATGATGTTCAAGACTTTAAGTTAAACCTCATGATTACTATCCAAAATCACCTCCCTTCAATAATTATTTCAATTCGCCGAGACTGAAATGTCTTCTCCAAACTCCATTTTATGGTTATGTAGCTAGTTAATAGGCTGTCGCCACCGAAACAACTCGAAGCAGATGAGAATGACTGCTAACAAGGTTTATTATAGGAAGTACAGGTAAATATATTTACAGCATAATTTATATAATTAATAAGCTTAAATGCTAAAATACCTGTTTTTAGGTTAAGTTCCATTAGGTCTTCCACTAAACTAGAAAAACAAGGATACAAAATCTTATTGACGATTATGGGAAACCCGCATCTTCTCTTGATGGGCCTTGGATACGTGTAGATATACTCTTTACCTTTTGCACACCATATAGATAACAGCAATGGGTTTCCTCTACATTTTGAGAGCAAATCTCTTACGTACGTACCAAATCGTCGTGTTTTAAACCGGAGTGAGCATAAAAGCCTCTGAAGTGATGTGTTCTTCAGCAATGCTTGTATCGAGAACTTAAAATTGGAGTGACCGCTATATATCAATTCGGTTGTTTATTGAAGATGAAGATGAAGAAAAAGTTATTAAATTTATTTGAAACCATTCAAAAGAAGAAGAGAGAGTTAATAATCCAACATTGACTGCCCAAAAAAAGTAAAAACTGCTGCTAGAAAAGACAGACGAGACCATTTCTATATGGTACTCAAGGACTACTTGAATTTGTTGATGCAACCAACCAAGACCTCCTAGCTCCTCAAAGTTTCATCAAGAACAATTTCATAACACTTCCTAGTCCTGGAAACCAAACCTGGAAGATTTAACAATATATCAGCTATTGACGAGCACCCCCGATTGCTTCATCTTACCATGGAGTTCTCCTTCTGGCCAAGTCCAGCTGATCGACTCTGGAGAAAGCATTTGCTTGCCCGTCAAACATTAGAATCATGAATTCTTCAATTGGTTTGAATTCTCGTTAGAAATTCGGGGCCCGAATTCTTAGTTAGGCACTGTGGGGGTAGTGCTAGAAAACTGCACAGAACATGATTGAACTTTTGGATTAAGTTACGACGACAGACATATTAGCAAACCTCTTTCTGCGAGATTTGGGATTAATGCAATCATAAGTATAATTAAGATGCTCGCAGAAAGACGTGGCTCCCAAAGTCTTCTCGAGGAACTCTAACAAATTGCATTAAAACATTCTAACGCAGAAAGTTCAATGATACAAAGCAGATGTAATCATGCACCGAAGTTCAATCGCTCAGATCTTTATTTCTTTGGTTATATTAATTGTTATTGGCAAAATGATCAAACCAGTGACCCTCCTGGCAATTTAATAAGCAGTCTACCTCTAAGATATTTGAGAACCTAGATAAAACCATGGCTTTATCTGGGTATAAAGAGAGATAATAAATAATCACCGAGGGGAATCTTAGAAGACAATAGACAGTAAAAGTTTGCATAAAAAATGTTTGTGTGTGTGAAGGGGGAAGGTTCAGTGCATGCAGCCAGCTGAATTTTGGCAAATCAAAGGAGTAAATTCAGCACTTGAAAGAAAAAAGCTCCGGTTGTTTAGATATATGTCGGGAATACAAGAACAGTACTCGAATGGCCATCGCCTAATTATTACGTTCGCTATGCTAGATTTAGAGCAGCATTCCTCCTTCTAATGATATTGCACACGAAATCAGATCGAGCTCGCTGGATTAATTTTACATAGCATAGCTAGCGGATGGCTCGTTATATATTTTCTTAATTATAAAAGAGATCTTAACTACAAGTCTTTCTGAGAAGGAATAACATTGATATCAGTTAAGTTACTAGAAGAGCTTGGGATAGTTTTCTATTTTCATTTTCAGTCTGTTAGAAAGATTAGTGCCTGAAACAATTTGATCACTTCCATTTCCAAAGTTGCTTAGGTTGATAGCATATTCACGTCTATGTAAGTAACAATTGCTCTGATTTTAGATTTTGATACGAGTGCAATGGGAGTTCTCAAAATTTGCACGAGTGTCGAATTAACAGGTGTATATATATATATATTCAAAATTTGCACGAGTGTCGAATTAACAGGTGTATATATATATATATATAAGATTGTTGTATTGGGATTTTACGAATTAGGAGCTTGAGTATGATAAATACTTCATCTTTATTACCCCATACTACTTTACTGCCCTGGGCTACATAAAGGGTCGGTTCAAACAAATAAAATAAATAAACACACCACAAGAAAATTGAAATAATAATAAAAAGTAACAAAATAAGCAATGGAAAATATTATGTCATAGTTTGCCAATGTAAAATACAATAGAAATTTTCGATGAAAATGGCGATGGAATTAAGGAAAAAGAATTATTTCAGCATTTCTAATGTGTTAAATCACCAAAAGAAGAGCTTATAGAAATTCAATAAATGATTTTAAGGGGAAATTAAACTCGACAACTCTTTCAAACACATATATACTCACCAAATCAATTTTCTTCTTCTATCATATTTCATAGACCCCCCTCTATCTTTCTGTTCCTCACACCTCCGGTCACCGTAAGCAAATTCAGTCACCATAGTCAACACCACTTTGAAGGCCTCAGCTTCCTTCTCTTTCTTTCTTTTCTTATAAAGCTTCACTTTCTCAAGTAAGCAAAACCATTCACTTATGTTTTATAACCCATTTACATTTTAATTTAATCTATTGAAATTTGCTTGTAGTTTTTATAATTTGTTTTGTATATTTTTTAAGTGTTTTCCTTGTTGTATAATTCAAAATTTACTATATTATTGTAGAATTTGTATTTTTGAAGTTTCTTTGGGATTTGGGTCAAATGGATTTAATTTGTCACTTGATAAAATTCAGTGTGATTTTGTAACATGGGTGTAGTAGAATTTAAAATAATGTCTAATTAAATAGGTAATAAATTATTTTTGTCAATTTTATGGTTATGTCTAATTAAATAGGTAATAAATTATTTTTGTCAATTTTATGGTTACATTGAGAATTTAGAGAAAACTAAATTTGTGTGGAACATGAAAATAATTAAAGGTTTTAATTTAAGTTGCAAAGTTGAATTGGTAAAATGGTAGAAAACTAGTTAGGTTCCTATTAATTTTAGACAAGTTAAGGAAATTAATATGTAATTGAAAATAATTAAAGTATTAATTGATGTTATTTATTCTTGAATAGAACAAATGTTTGATACTTATTGTTTCTTGAATTGAAGAAGAAGAAAAAAACGTTAGATTGGTACCATTTTTGTTCTTTATTGCCTTTTAGTTTTGAAAGTTATGCTTCTATGAAGAATGATAATTGAGTTGTTGTTTGTTGATGAATCGAACAAGCCAAATCAAAAGTCAATGACAGCAATGAGGAATACGAGAGAAATGCAGAGGTAGTAATGAAACCCCAACTTGACTTGGCATGTATTATTTTGAAGTCATTTTTGAAGTGTTTTGTGCTTATAATAATGTTTAGTTGTTATTTATAGGAGGAAGTATGTTGATGACTAGAAGAAGCTGAGGATGCAGGGATGGAGAATCGAGAATTTGTCTGTACAATTAATTAGATTATAGTTTTTGTTTATATCTAGGTTGCAACGAAACCATAGGATTAGTTTCAAGAGCTACCCTAAAGCTCACATGGTGGTATATACATATTAAATCTTTTCATGTTTAATGAAGCAATAGTCTATGTTTTTGAAATAAAATATTTTTCTCTATTTTGTTTTTTGTGGGTTATGTTATATTGTGTTGGTTGTTTATTACCTATAATTTATTAACTACACATGGAAATTCATCTAATTAGTCAGTCAAGTAATGGATATGAGAAACTATTGTATAATGGGTTTGATATAGCTTGCAAGTTTAGTATTGTCCTAGTTTATAAGACCATGGAAAAGATTTTGTTCCCTTGGCATCTTGTTTATTACCTTTACCAATTACATGCAGTTGTCAATTTCTAATGAGAATTGTGTGTAATTTATGTTAATTGTCTCAATTTTTGAAGATGTATTTTTTTGTTGTGATTTTGTTTGTGGGTTTACTTTGAACAAATGTTAACTTAGTGATCATGACATACAAAACAAGAAAATAAACAAATTTATATTGCGACCACAAATCTGTTGGATAATTGCAATACGTATTAAAAAAGTAAGTGGTAAAATCTAACTTTGCTTAAATATTCCATTGGTATATAAATTACTTATGAGAATACCAACAAAAGAAAAATTCTGAAAATATTGAGTTAGCAATTGCTAATATCAATGAAATTTTCCCTAAATATAGATGAAATATTCCATGGCATTTTTCAAATTTCTAGTTTGGAAACAAATGTTGACATATTGGATCAACCCAAGTTTCATGACTTAACATCTTAATCATTCATTAATAATTTACTCTACTATACTATATTTAACAATTTTGTATTTTTTAAAACTATTTTTTACTTTATAATATAACAATAAAAATAGATGTTTATAAAATTAAGCACCAAATAATTGACAGGATATTAGGGTTTTACTTTAGATCTTTTAGTATGGTAAATAAATGGAGTGGTGGAATTACTAATTCAAAATTCATTTCCTCAAAAAGGAATTAAGTTAATTTCTTATACATAAGATCAAAATTCATGTGTAGGTATCTCTACCC
The DNA here is from genome assembly GCA_032356905.1 of Salix exigua. Lineage (NCBI taxonomy): Eukaryota > Viridiplantae > Streptophyta > Magnoliopsida > Malpighiales > Salicaceae > Salix > Salix exigua. The sequence continues at coordinate 5,025,444 of CM063600.1, forward strand.
TTCTCTATTTTCCCCTCTTCACTTTCAATATCATATCTTCTTGTTATAGTGATTTATAGTGTCATTGGCCTCAATATCGCTACCATGTTCTCAAAGAATTTTAAAGAAGGGTTAGAAAACCGACGACCCTAGTGGTCAATCTAGAAAACATGTTTTTTTTTTATCATAAACCAAATCGAACTGGAAAATACTCACCTCTAACATCAAGGCTCGAACCGTATTCGGTGCGCGCGTATGGTTGTGTTTTTTTTTTTTTTTTTGGTTCTTGAAAAGTTTTGAATAATAATAGTAGTAGTCGTCGTCTTGGAGCAGATACCAGACACACGAGCGGCATATTTAAGTGAAAGCAAGCACAAGTACCGTCCTTTAAAGTCCCTTGTCGCCTATTACAGCCAGCTAGCTCAAGATCACCGGCTTTAATTTGTTGTTCTTTCTGGCCTGAAATCAAAAGGGAAAAGACGACGATATCTTTCAGAATTATAATTTCAATCTTTCCCGGCCCATAAAAAAACACTAATAATTCAACGTCGAAGCTGAGTTTCATGTGGATTCATTGCATCCTTTTTAATGAACTTGAATATGTACAGTGTTCTTGACATGGATTCCCGTTGGAAAGCTTTCGAAATAAAAAAAAATGAAATAAATAAGACAACACCGGCCTAGATAGCCAATCCAAAGGAGACGGATGTTTGTTTGGAGATGTCTTTACTAAATTCTGAGAACATTTGGCACATTTTCTGAGACATACCATGTGAATCCAAGTTTTTTAAAGGTTTAATGGTCGTTGGCAAATACAATAATAAAAAGGATTCACTTTCGATTTTATTTATTTTATTTTATTGGTATTAAAATGCCATGCATTCAAGATTTTCCATACAAGGATAATTATATGATTATCAATTATATATGCATTACAATGTGCATGCTTTTGAAGATTTTATGTTATGGATTGTTGTGTTGACTAGGAGGTAAACCAGTCAACCCAATTCAGGAATCCAAAGTGTGTATAAAATAGCGGATCAGGCTCATGATTTGAAGGATGCAAACTGTTCATCTTTTCCCACGTAAATCCAGCAGGGTTTTTCTTGGTCTGTGTGAACCTTACGTGGAATCAACTCTGGGAGCTACCATTTTGTTTTTCTTTTTATTTGCTTGTTAGTATTTTTTTTTTATTTAATATTTGATCACCATCAGGGAGCCTGTGTGAAAGACTAACTTAAAATATTTGCTCTTTCATTTTATTACTGCCCTTTCATTGAATATATATTGGCAAAATTTAAATGAAATATATATTAATATTCGATCATCATCTGATGATTTACTTGGGCACGAGATTGTAGTTTCTCCAGTTGTGACATGCTCATGACAGATTTCCAGCTTCGTGTTGAGCTAATTTATATATTTTTTAATCCTTTTTTTTAGAAAATACATGAGCTTGCAGCTCAGTAAATGAAAATAAATAAATAAATATATATATATAATAAGTTGTGGGTCCACTTCATTCCTTCGGCTCTGGGAGAGTCCTTTGTTTCAGAGCTTGTCAAAAGGGGGGAGCCAGATGGGAAAGTCAACAAATCAGAGGCCCAAAATAATGTTAAGCCCAATCTATAACAAGCATAGAGCTTCAAAGCCCTGACAGGCTCCATATCACACAGTTCAACTTCCATTTTCTTTGACCTGAAAGACATGGATAAATTATTATGGATTGTTGCTGAATTTGATATCGATATGGTCAATAACCGTCATGCTCTTACTCTTGGAAAAATGTTTTACATGGGATATGAGTTTTTTTTTTCTCTTGGATTACTAAAATGATGTTTTGCTTTGAATATATGAAATAGGTTTATCTTCAATATCTTTTAAGTTACTTTTTTCTAGTGTACCATCGTATTTTTATTTCTTGGAACTATTTTAGACAAGCTCAGTGGAGGTGCTTCACACGCTTAAGTCAACACCTCAGCGTGATGAAAATGATGAACTATAAAAATTATAATTATAATTATTAATAGTCGCTATTTATTATTAAAGTTACTAAAAACCTATTGGTCTATAATAGTTTAGGTAAGGAGACTTGTTGTGCAAGGGGAAGACGCATCACCTCCAATGCACCCTATCTAAGATAAGCTGAATTGTTGTTTGATTGTTTTCTTAAGTTAAAAAAATTTTACACTATATTTTCAAAAAAAAAATATTTTTTTGTCAATGTAATTTTATAACGCAGTTAATTTTTTTATTATCTACGGATGTACTTTACAATGTAAATTTACACCATAGTTAAAACATTTTCTTATCTATGGATGTACTTTACAATGTAAATTTACATCCTAATAGATAAAACAAAGATAGTTATAATTATTTTTGATATTTTGACCAAATTCCAAAGGATAATCGTAAATTGGTTACGATATCCAATTTTTATTTTAGTGAAAAAGATGCACCATATTTTTTTGTGAAATATATGATGGAAAAACTTTGGAATCTGGTCGTATGTAGAAAAACAACACATTTCATAGACAAAAGCCCAAATGAAGTTGTGAGCAAAAGCAAAATGAGTTTTAGTGCACCATAGCAAATCAAGATAACATTATGTTAGTGCTAAAAACACATGAAGAAAACCCAAACAAAATACCGGGGGCATGTCAAGTCAGCATGATGTTAGTGCTAAAATCCCATGATAGAAAGCCCAAAAAATACTGGGGGCATGTCAAGATAAAAACTCAAACAAAATACCGAGGGCATGTCAAGTCAACGTGATGTTAGTGCTAGAAGCCCATGATAAAAAGCTCAAACAAAATACTAGGGGGTATGTCAAGACAAAAGCCCAAACAAAAATCGGGGGCATGTCAGGTCATTATACAAGTCAATTATGAGAATTAAAAGGAGTTCTAAGAGCAAGCACTAAGTGATCCTTAGTCTAATGGTCGTTGATGGTTGTCAGGGTTTGGATTATAAGACAGAGAAATAATAAGATGGATAGGAATAATTTTTTCATTTAGTTTTTTTTTTGCATATTTTTGTCACTTCTTATTTATTGTCTTTTTTATTTCCTCCTCTATTATTCACCCTTTTTTTGTACATCTTATATTTCTTACCTAATTCCATATTCCCTATTACAGCACTCCTTCTAAAACATTTCTCGTCTTATTATCTTATTTTATATTTTGTTTACTTTTCATTCTCTATGTAAGATTGAGGAGAGAGAAAATCATTACAGAATGGTGATGAGAGAGAAAGTAAATGGATTCTTTATTTTACCAATGATAAAAGCTTGTCGTTTTTTATGTCAATGGATTTCATTCGACAAGGGGGACTTGATGATGGATTTTTGTAACCTTCATCTTGCTTGGAAAAATATATCATGGTACGGGGGGGGGATTTTCTTCTTTGTTTTTGTATATTTGGACCTTTTTTGGTCAATTTTGGATTGTTTAAGTAGTTTCTTCTATTCTAATGATGCTTTACGATGTATTTTTGAGTCAAAATGAATGAAAAATAAAATTTTCTAGAAAAAAAAACCCATAAGGTTGATTTTCAACCATTTAAATAGTGACCAAGTTTTAGGCAAAGATAAACAATGTGTTGTCTATCATAATAGATACCATGTTATATACCTTTCGTTTTATTAAAATAGATAAGAGGTCATTTACCAAAAAAAGATCAGTTGGGGCCTGGGTTGATATGTCCCCATATATGGACTTATTTTTAAGGGTCCATACTCATTAAACCAATTTTTGTTAGGGTTGTATGCCTTGTTTTTTTTTCCTTTATTTTTTCCCTTTCAATTTCTTCTTTTAATTTCTTAAATTGTTTATCATATAATTATGTAGAAACAAATAGTCTAAAATATAAAATTATTAAACTAAATGGAGTCTATGATCCGAGTCATGAGTTCGGTGGGTAAAATCTTGAAGTTCGAGTCAATCAAATATGTTGTCATCTTATTTTTTTGTAAAAGAATCATTTTCTTTTGAACTAGTTTTCATAATATGTTTCTTTTGAAGTTCGGTGGGTATTATGATGTATGAGGTTTTTCAAAATGATTTTTAGTTGAAAATGCTTTAAAATAATTAGTTTTTATTTTTGACATGCTACAACAAAATCATTCAAAACTACCTTAACAATAATTTAACTTTTTTCAAACAAGAAATAATTTAAAAACAGGTTAAAATACAAAAAAAAAATCTCACACAGTCCATTAGGAGTTTCCTAGTTTTTCATCTTAAAAGTTAGAACATTGTCAACTTAACGAATCATTAAATCTTATCCCTTCGTTTTCTTTTCATTTTTTTAATTACATCTTTAATGACATTTTTAATCATCACAAACATTTAGATTAAAAAGTTTCCACGTAGAATAAGAAATCACAAGAAAAGACAATCAATTTCTTATATCAAAAATGGGAAGTTAAACTATTATTAGTGTGTCTATAAAAGCCTAACCAAAATATTAAAGAATTACCATGCTTCTATGATAGCCTAGCCCAAATATTAAAAAAGGTGAATTTATGATAAAAAGATATAAATATATCTGGATCTTGATTTAACAAAGTCCTAGGTCATTCATGTTGGAAGTTAAGTTGTTGAGTTGAATTTACAATAGGCAAATGCAGAAGATGTTGAAATTCACGGATTAAAGCAACTATGCACCTAAAAGCGGAATTGGTGCAAATACAATAATTATAGCAATTCTAAAATCAATTACTTGAAAGTAAAGAGATAAGGGAAAGAGATTGCTAACTCGGGTTTTTAACGTGGTTCGGCAAGCCTACGTCCACGACTCAAGTACCAACTCGTACTTGAGTATTGTACTCTCTTACTAAACCAAGTAACAAGATTACAATTTCTTGCTTGATGAATCCACACCAAGACTTTACACCACTTGAAGATATGCCCTCTTCAAGATTTTCCCTTTCCACTTGAAGATGTCCCCTCTTCAAGATTTTTCCTTGGTGATGTTCCCTCACCAATACCAAGAGTTTTATACTCAACTCTCAAGAGTTTCACAATGGTTGTTTTAGTAAAACAACAATACACTCTTAATAGTGTGGATATTACAAATGAAGATCTAAAATCTCTTTCTCTCACTTAATAGCACTTAGGATATTTGAAGGTGTTTAAGTGTAGTGAGAATGAGAAATACTCTTTGTGTTAGGATATGAAGATTTAAACACAAATATGAGTATTAATGAGGATTGATGATATGAAGGTGTTTATGCACTTCTAATTGCCTCAATATAAGATATGAAAGTTATGTGTTTTTTGTTTTGCAATTAAGAGGCCTATTTATAAGTTTCTAAAAGAAACTAGCCGTTTCTAGCCGTTTTAGTGCAACTGCCATATCAAGCGGTCGACCAGTTCATAACGGACAAAACCAAGCGGTCGACCGGTTCACAACGGATAAAAATAATTTGTCTTCCAAGCGGTTGACCGGTTCACAACGGATACCTCAAGCGGTCGACCGGTTCATGCAGAAATCTATTTTGATAAATTATCTTTTCTGAATTTCTTGAACCGATTGATTATGACTTAAACCTTTTAATCATCAAATCCTTTTAATGCATGCACTGTGAAGTGTGTGAGTTCATTTTAATTTGTGCTATCAAGATAGAAATTGAGATTTACACAAAGCACTAAAATGAACACTTATTCTAAGTCTTCACTTGCTTGCATCTTGGACTTCTTGGAGTGATTTCTTCTTGAACTCCATTATGCTTGTTGATGTATTCTTTGAATAAAACCTGTTTATAGCTTAATCTCATCCAAGCATATTATTAGCCCATTTTCTTTTTATTGTTATCATCAAAATATATAAAGCATACAAAGTATGACATTATATGTCAACAGAAGATTGAATGGAAAAGAAGAAGCTGGAGAATGATGTTATGTAATGATCAGTTAGTTACTTTTCTGTATTTGTAACAAACTAAGAAGAGAAAAAAGTAATTAAATGCTTTTCTGTAAGCCTAGCTGTTATAGGTTGTAAAACATCACCCATGTGTTTTCCCCAAAAGAGTTTATAATGGGTATTTTGTCAATCATGTTGTGTGCGTGGAAAATATATACACAAATTACCTTTTCTTCTGCAACCCTCTCTCTATGTTCTTCAATCTTCTATGCAAACCTTTTTCTCCTACTACCCAAATCAACAATCAACCTGCAAATCATCAAATAAACACTATCAAACACAAGATTAAAAACTTCAACATGGTATCAGAGCAGTAACTTGATCAACAAGGGACTGAAAACACAAAATTCCAGAAAAGATGGTGTCCAGTGGAGATGTACGAACACCTCAGTTCAATGGTGTGAACTATGATTTTTGGGCAGTGAAGATGGAGACAATCCTCATAACATTTGATCTATGGGATGTAGTTTAGTATGGCATGAAATCAAGTTCAGTTGTGAAAGAAGAAGAATCTGAGAAAGAAGATAAAAAAAAGTGATGAAACCGAGAGCAAAGATGGTGAAACTGAGAGCAGCATATCTGAAGAAACTGTTTTAAGAGAAAACAAAATAAGAAATGCCAAGGCATTGAGCCTCATCCAAGGAGCCTTGACTAATGAAATTTTTCCTAGAATTAGGAATGAGAATACTGTATAAGGACCATGGAATGTGCTGAAAATAGAGTATAAAGGTGATAAGAAAGTGAGGGCTGTGAAATTACAAGTTGTGAGGGCAGAATTTGAATACATGAGAATGTTAGAAGGAAAAGGCTTAGAACACACTATTTTTCTAAGTTTTTTGAGACTATAAACAATCTAAAATCTGTAGGAGAAGATGTACCTGAGATTAGGATTGTGCAGAAGCTCCTGATGAGTTTAAATATGAGATACAAGTCCATAGTCTCTATCATTGAAGAGACAAGGGACCTTGATGTGTTGAAGGTGGAAGAAGTTATAGCCTCTGTCAAAGTGTTTGACAAGAGGGAAGACCTGCATGATGAACAAGACAGGATTACAAGGACTGAAAAGGCATTCAGTACTCTCAAAATTGGCTATAATCATGCTACAAACAAGGCTATGCAGGGGAGATCTAGTCCAAGATGGCAGGGACATGATCAAAGGCATGTAGGCTGGTCTCAAGGAAGAAATGTGAATTATCATCACAATTCTAGTCACAACACAAACTGGAATAATAGAAATGGAAGTAGCAGCAGCAGTTCACAGCACAGAGGTGGAGGTAATCAAACAAACACAAAGCCTTAATGTTCTGTATGTCAAAAATTTCATTTCGGAATATGTAGATATAAAGGGGAGCCTAAGTGTGGGAAATGCAATCGGTTTGGACATTATTCCAAAGATTGTGAAAGCAACAAGCAGCTAGCCAATAGTGCAAAGGAGGAAGATATGTGCACAAACACTATGTTTTATGCATGCCATGCTACCAACATAAAGAATGAAGATGTGTGGTTCATTGACAGTGCATGTAGTAATCATATGACCTCTCAAGAGGAGAATTTAATTGATGTTGATAGAAGTATCACCTGCAAGGTGAAAATGGGTTCAGGAGATTTGGTTCAATCCACTAGAAAAGGAACATTAGTTATTGAAACCAAAAAGGGCAGAAGATACATAAATGAGGTGCTGCTAGTCCCAGGTTTGGACGAGAATCTACTTAGTGTAGGTCAAATGATGGAACATGGTTACTACATCTTGTTTGGGGGCAACAAGGCAGTAATATTTGATGATGAGAAACTAGAAAATGTGCTTGCAAAAGTAATAATGAAGGGGAATATATGTTTTCGCCTTGCACTGGAATCCTTAACTCCTGCAGCCATGAAAGCATCAGTTAATGAAGATTCGTGGACATGGCATAGAAGGCTTGGCCATTTAAATCTTGCAAGTATGAAGAAGATGAAACAGAAAGAGATGGTGTATGGCTTACCTGTGATAGCAGAATCAAGGAATGTGTGTGAAAGTAGTGTAAAAGGGAAGCATCGCCGAGAGAAATTTGATCAAGGGGAAGCATGGAGAGTCAAACATCCACTAAAACTTATGTATACTGATCTCTGTGGACCAATGCAGGCAGAATCAATTGGTGGAAATAGGTACTTTCTTACCTTTATTGATGACTACTCTAGAATGTGTTGGGTATATTTCCTCTGAAATAAATCTGACACATTAAGTGTTTTCAAGAAATTTAAGCTACTTGTTGAGACATAAAGTGGCTACTCTTTAAAAAAATTGAGAAGTGATAGAGGAGGAGAATATACCTCCTATGAATTTCAGAATTATTGTGCAAGTCAGGGTGTGGAGAGGCAGCTCACAGTAGCTACCCACTAAATTCTGGGGAGAGGCAGTGAACACTGCTGTGTATCTTCAAAATAGGTGTGTTACATCAGCTGTGGAGGGTAAGACACCATTTGAAGCCTTCACGGGAAGGAAGCTTGGAATCAAACACTTAAGAGTGTTTGGGTGTGTATGTTACACACACATTCCAGCAGCACTGAAACAGAAACTGGACAGTAAGGTAGAGAAAGGAGTGTTTATGGGTTATGGAAGTTGTGAGAAAGGATATAGGGTGTATATTTTGGATTCAAAGAAGATAGTGTTGTCAAGGAGTGTTGTTTTTTATGAAAACAGCTTCGGGAATTGGACTGAAAATCATATGGAATCAGTCACACAACAACTAAGGTTTGAATGCAACAAAGAAGAGAATGAAGCAGAAGAAACTAATGTAGATGTTGCACAGAATTATGATGGCAATCTTCAGTTAAACTCATCTGTAAATGGTTCAGTGACAGAATCAGTTGAGGATATCAGTCAAGGATCATCACCTAGTTCAACTCCAATGAAGTTAAGGAGCATTGAAGATATTTATAATAGATGTCACATGAGCATTATTGAACCAGAAAATTATCAAGAAGCAGCAAAGAGTAAAGACTGGCAGGATGCAATGAGAACTGAATTAGAGATGATAGAGAAGAATCATACCTAGGAGCTAATTGACAGGCCTTTTGATACTCCTATGATAGGTGTGAAATGGGTCTTCAAGACAAAGCTCAATCTTGATGGGTCCATACACAAGCATAAGGCTAGACTTATAGCCAAGGGATGTGCTCAAAAACCAGGGGTGGATTACAATGAGACCTTTGCTCCAGTAGTAAGGTTGGATACTATAAAGACTCTCATTGCTTTGGCAGCTCAAAGGGGTTGGAAATTATTCCAACTAGTTGTCAAGTCAGCATTTCTAAATGGAATGCTTGACGAGGAGGTGTATGTGGAGCAACCAGAGGGGTTTGAAGTGTAGAGATCCAGCCACAAGGTGTATAAACTATACAAGGCTCTATATGGACTTAAACAAGCCCCTAGAGCCTGGTATAGTGAAATCGATGTTTATCTTACAAGCTGGAAATTTAAAAAGAGTGCAAGTGAAGCAACTTTGTACACTAGAAGTGATAGTGAAGGAGGCCAGATCATTATCTCAATATATATTGATGATATGGTGTATACTGGAAGTAGTGAAAGGATGATGACTGAGTTTAAGAGGGAGATGATGTAGAGATATGAAATGTCAGACCTAGGGCTTCTTCATCACTTTCTAGGAATTGGTGTGTTGCAGACCAATCAAGGAGTTTTTATTCACCAAAGTAAGTATGCTAAGTCTCTACTTACTAAGTTTGGACTTGAGGACTGCAATCCAGTCGCAATTCCTCTAACCGTGGGTGAAAATTGAAGAAGGAGGATGGCAGTGAACCTGCAGATGAAGGGTTGTATAGAAGGATAGTGGGAAGCTTGTTGTATTTGACAGCAACAAGGCCAGACCTAATGTATTTAACAAGCTTAATATCAAGATTCATGAGTTACCCTATGACAAAGTAGAAAATCTTAATGAAATTTTATTTTGTTAAAAGTATGAACTCATATATTTCCCAGAGTATCCCCTTACATTACACTTGAGAATGAACTTATATAGTAATTACAAAACTGAAAAATTACTTTACAATGGTTATATTCTAACGGCTACTTTACAACGGCTATATTCTAATGGCTACTTTATAACAGTTATTTTACAATGGCTATATTCTTAACAATTATGTTAATACCTATAGCCACTATGCTAACATCCCTCCTCAAATTGATGTCGGGTGAGAACAAAGCATCAATTTGCTAACAAGAAACCGATGGCGTGGGCTAGGCAAGGATTTGGTAAACAAGTCAGCTATCTAAAGATCATTGGAGATATGTGGAAGAGAAATGACATGAGAATCGATGGGCTCTCGAATAGAATGATAATTTACTTCGATATGTTTAGTACGCTCATGAAACACAGGATTCGAAGCAATCTGGATAGCACTCGTGTTGTCAGCATGAAGAAAAGTAAGAGAGGACTGAGAGAAACCAATTTCTGCCAATAAACCACGAAGCCATACAATTTCCGAACAAGCAGCTGACATGGCCCGGTATTCAGACTCTGTAGAAGATTTGGAAACACGATCATGTTTCTTGCTTTTCCAAGAAATCAAGGAATCACCAAGAAACATGCACCACCCTGTGACAGAGCGTCGGGTATCAAGACAACCCGCCCAATCAGCATCACTATATACCACAAGGCGGATGGGAGAGCCAACGGGATAGAAAAGCCCACGGCCAGCAGAACCAAGTAGATAACGAAGAATGCGATGAACCGCTGCCAAATGTAAATGACAGGGAGATTGCATGAATTGATTAACTTGTTGAACAACAAAAGAGATATCAAGCCGAGTAATAGTAAGATAATTCAGGCTGCCAACCAATTATCGATATAAAGTGGGATTAGGCAGAAGATCACCATCATCATGTCGAAACTTAACATTCACCTCTAAAGGAGTATCAACCGGAGAAGAATCCTGAAGACCAGCCAAAATAATCAAGTCCTGAGCATATTTCTATTGATGCACATAGATACCATAAGAAGAAGAATGAACCTCCAAACCCAAAAAATAAGTAAGAGAACCCAGGTCCTTCATATGAAAGCAATCCTAAAGATGCTGCTGAAGTTGGCTAATCAATATAGAGTCAGTCCCGATAATGACAATATCATCGACATAAACAAGGAGTAGAACAATACCAGTGGAAGTTGTGCAAAGAAATAATGAAGAATCATAATTGTTTTGCACAAAAGAAAAGCGAAGCAAGGTAGTCCGAAACTTGTCAAACCACGCTCGGGGAGCTTGCTTCAATCCATGCAAGGATCGCCTCAATTTATACATAGACGATTTAGAAGAAGAAACCAAACCCAGTGTAGGTGCCATATAAATATCCTCCTTAAGGTCGCCATGAAGAAAAGCATTTTTGACATCCATTTGGTGAAGTGCTCATCCCTGAGAGGCAGCAATGGCAATAATAGCACGCACAGTAGTCATTTTGGTGACCGGAGCAAAAGTCTCCTCATAATCCACCCCATATTCCTGTCTATTTTCAAAAGCAACCAACCGTGCTTTATATCTATCCAGAGTGCCGTCAGAGCGGAGCTTAATCGAGTACACCCATTTACAGCCAATGGGCTTAACTGCTGGAGGACAAGGAATAAGGTCCCATGTATGATTTTCCTGTAGAGCCTGAAGTTCCTCCTGCATGGCTATTTGCCAGTACTCATGCTTGGCAACCTGTGAGTAACGGGATGGAACAATAATATTGGATAAAGTAGCAGAAAAACCATACCGATCAAGAGGATAAGATTCCCTCGTAGAACGGCGAAGAGCCGGCGTAGGAGGAGGTTGCGTAGAAGTGTCTCCATGACTAGTATCAAGTGGAGGAGAAGTTGTCGAAAGAGGCAAAGTTTGTCGACGTCTTTCATACACAATACCAGGTTTGAAGCTTTCAAAAGAGGACACGTCCTCAAAATGAGGAAGAAGAGGAGTTACCGAGGAAGATGTAGTAGGAGTAGAAAAAAATATTGATTTTCAAAGAAAACAACATTTTTAGAGATATGAAATTTATCACAGCTGAGATCATAGCAAACAAATCCTTTGTCAGAAATACTATAACCTAAAAAGGCACATATAGTAGATTGAGCAGAAAGTTTGTGTCGTTCATTAGGAGGTAAGTGGACAAAGCAAACACAACCAAAAGTATGCAAGTCATGATAGCTAGGAGACTTATGATGAAGAAGATAGAAAGGAGAATCAAATTTTAATACCTGGGATGGTAATCGATTGATTAGATACACTGCAGTAGACAAAGCTTTAACCCAAAATTTAGATGGAACAGATGACTCAAGCAATAAGGATCTAGTGGTATCCAAAAGGTGACGATTCTTACGCTCAGCAACCCCATTTTGTTGTGGTGTATATGGACACGACCGATGCGAAACAATGCCTTTTTGCTGTAAAAAATTATGAAATTTCCGTGACATATATTCCCCACCCGAATCAAATCTCAATACCTTAATACTAGTAGAAAATTGAGTTTCAACATAGGCACAAAATGTCTTGAAAACTGAAAATACCTCAGATTTGGAATGAAGGAAATACACCCAAGTAAACCTACTATAATCATCAATAAATATGATGAAGTACTTGTAAAGAGCATGAGAAAGAATCGGTGGAGGACCTCACACATCACTATTGTTGTAACCCAATTTTGGGTCATGCCCCAAAACTATCAGAAAATAACAATAAAATAAAATAAAATGGGGGATGGTGTCGGTAAAAAAAATCAAGTTAAAATTTTGAACATTTTTGAAAAAATCGATTGTACCTTTTTTATGCCCAGAAATGAAAAAACGCGGATCCAAAGCTAAAGTAATTTATTATGAGATAAATCCGCGTATAAATTAAGTCATAAAATATAATTATATTTTTTATAGACCGATTTGATATAGTCGTTGGTTAATATAAAAGCGTAATTATATTCAGGAATTAATTTAGGTCCAGTTGAAGGGTTTAATTAAGCTTGATGACTTAATTATACTTTAAATTGATCAAAATAATTTTATTAAAGGCTTAGTCAATAAGAAATCAAGTGCTTAAATTTAATTCGGGCTCAATTGATGATATTTGAATTTTAGGTAATCAATTTGAAGTTTTTCAAGACAATTAAGTGAAATCGGGGACCTAATTGAATAAATTAAGAGTTTTATGTTTGAGTGGGAAATCATATTGCACAGATAAAAATCAAGGACCAAAGTAAAAGGTGCGCAAGGTTTAAAGTTAACTTTGAATTTTTCACAAGGGCATAATTGCACAAGATCATAAATGTAAGTCCAATTAAGGGTGCAATTAGAGGAGTAACAAATTGAGGGACCAAACTGTACTTTACACACAAAATCTAAAACTTGCGCCACCCAACAAAATCCCACTTTGAAGACAACATTCTCCACCATCCACATGGAACTTTGAAATTAAAAGACAAATACATAGAGCAACCCACCTCATTTTCATGGAGCCACAAAAAACCCCATTTTTCGAAAATACATTGAGCCATTAAGACTTCCCCCGTTTCTTTTGAACAAAAAAGGGGGGGCGATATAAGAAAAGGAAAAAAACCGAGAGAGGGGGAGGTTTTTTGGGACGGAAATTTTTTTTTGAAATTCGGAAGGCTGGGCATTCGTTTTGGGTCCCCTTTCTCTCTTATTCTTCTTCCTTCTGACTTCTTTTTTTTTTCATTCTCTCTCGGAACTGAAACTGGTGCACTGGCCTCTCCCTCTCGGTGAAGAAACATCGCCACCGACTGCCCTTCATCATCACCACACTCAACCCTTCCTCTCTCTCGACTTAAAACAGGGCAGTTAGTTGTGCATTCTCTCCCTCTCAGCCTCTGCTTCTCTTTCACGGAAGCAGCCCTCCGACGTCTCTCTCTCTCGGCCTCACAAAAAAATCACAGACCCGAAGCCTCTCTCTCTCGCTCGGCCAGCCATACAAACACCACTAGACCTTTTGCCTCGCCTGCAACATCACCTCAGAACCACCCTCACTCTCTCTCTCGACCTCTGTTTCTCCTTCACGAAAACAGCCCACCATCACCTCTCTCTCTCTCCTAAAACCCGTCCCTGTTTGTCTTGCCCGATCAGACAGCCACGCGACCACCTTCCAGCCCACCTCAGATCACCTCAAACCATTGCCATAAACCTCCACTTCACGCCAGACATCTCACCAGCAGCTCAGGCGAGGCAAAGGCAGAGCAACACCGACGTTGTTGCAGTACAGCCCGTGACTTCCAACCCTTTTTCCGGCGAGCTCAGACCACCATTCCCGATTCCACCACGACAGGAAGAACCACATAAACGTCCTCTACACTAAGGTATTAACAGAATTCACATTCGTTGTATTTGAAAAATCCTCGTTTCTACTGTTCATCGTCTCCTTCGGTGCCAAAATCCGGTTCATCGTAGATAATCAGGTCGGTCTAGTCGGACACTGAACCCGGCCAGACTGCTGAGATCGATCTGGGCCACGACCTGCACTACTAGGAAAGTCGAGTTGGCACTTAAATTGGAAAGGGTGGGCTGGGCTCCCAGCCTACCCGAAAATAATATATAATAATAATAATATAATAATAATATATAATATAATAATAATAAAATATAATAATAAAAAATATAAAAATAATAATAATAAAATATAAAAAATATTTTTGTTTTTTATACAAAAAAATCTAAAAAATGTGTTATTTTTCTTGCATAAGGCCAATACACTAGCATATTTTAAAATTGTTTTCTTTAAAAAATATATATTAACTTGGGTTTTGAAGAAAAAAATGAGTTTAGGCATGGATTTTGCAAAAGGAAAAATCATTTTTTGCATTTTGAGATTTTACAACATGTTTGTAAAATTCAAAGGGTATTGGCGAATATTCAAAAAAATATAAAAAAACTTTTCGGTGATTCATATTATTTATTTTCCGAAGTTTGGATAAATTCTATCCAAAATATTCAGCGTGAATGGTATATCGTCAACATGTAAATATTTTTTTAATATTTTAGCAATCATAAGACAAACAAAAACATCAAGCAGCTTACCTTAGGTAGGGCGTATTAGGGGTGCTAAAACCTTCCCTTTACGCAACCAGTCCCTTACCCTAAAATCTCTGAAAGACCAGCACTAGGTTTCCTAGTAACCGTAATACTAGGTGGCGACTCCCTTTGTTACAAAAAATAAATAATCCCCCGACAGTTAATCTCCCCCGCTCATGGGGACAAGTTGCCACGACGCCGCTCTCTAACCATTTTTGGGGTGCGACAACTATGAATGATATCAAAGCTTTTTGTAGCACGACTACCATGAGAAGGGAAAGGAAAAGTTTTACTCTTGCTTAATTTACATGTAGAACAATCAATCAAAGCATCATGAGAAGAAAAACTAGATTTATTGCCCAACAAACCAGAATTCAATAATTGAGATAAGACAATAGAGTTCGGATGGCCTAAAAGTCTATGCCATACGACACTTTGATTTTGAACAGTAGTGCAAGCAAAAGAGAAACAATTAGGAATGGAAAAGTGCAGTGGAAATAATCATCCAACTTTCGACCCCTATGCGATGATCTTTCCTGACACCTGATCCTGCACAAGATAACCAATACGAGAAAAATACACATCACAGTTATCATACACCAGTTAACCGACTGAAATAAAGCTAGTAGACAACTTTGGTGATACAAAAATATTCTTGAAAGTTGGATCAATATCTCCAACCTTAGTATTGGGTATGTGACCACCATTAGCAACCAGAATTTTTGATGAGCCATGATACTTACACACATTCTTAAGTATACTAGATGAGTTGGTCATATGATTTGACGCAGCTGAATCAGCAAGCCACAAGTGAGAATTAGAATGAATACCTTGCAACCCCAAGGACGAGAATGCATTAAGGATCATCTGTTGCACCATTTCTGGAGTAATAGTACTTGATGCAGTTGCTGCTGTAGAAAAGCTGTCGGACATCACTGCGGGAAAAGCATTTGTCCGACGATTTTGGAGACGAGTGGAACACTCCTTGATGATATGGCCTTGCTGCTTGCAATAATTGCAGAACTTCTTTCTACAATTGTTAGCAATGTGCCCATATTCTTTGCAGTTGTAACACTGAGCACTGCCCATATTTCGACCTCTTCCCCTTCCTTGGGCTGCAAAGGCAACATCAGTTGTATTGTCTTGCTTGAGACTGTCTTGTGTAAGAAGGCGTTATTCTTCCCTCAGTAAATCCCCAAAACAAACATCCAAGATAGGCAATGGATCTCGATTCATTAAATTTGAGCAAGTAATCTCAAATTCGGGCCTCAATTTCATTAAAAATTGATCCCGCTTACTTTGCTCATGAACCTTTTGAATAACAGAAAGAGAATCGGCTTGTATTTGGGCATAAATAATATCAGTATATTCTGCCCATAAGTTCATAAAACTAGAATAATACTCCTGAATAGATAGATTGCATTGAGTATAATTAGAGATATCGTTTTCTAATTGTAAACGTCTAGCATTGTTATCTTGATAGTAAACCTTTTTCAGATATTCCCATATGGTTTTTGCAGTTTTATATGGCCTCAAATTAAGAATAATAAGAGGATCAACCGACCCTAATATCCAAGACATTACCCGGGCATCTCTAACCTTCCATTGAGACAGCTTTGTATCGTCTGTGGGAGCTAGATCACTTCCATCCACATGACCCCATAATTCTTTTCTCGTGACAAAAACTTGAAACTGAAATTCCCAGACGGAATAATTCTTTCCGGTGAAGCGAACACCAAACAAATTAGAGTTGTTTGATGTCATTGTGTTGATGACCCCAAAGACAACCAAGAAAACAAACCAGAAACTAACGGAGAACCAAGAAAATCGAGAGTCCTATATATCTAGGACTGATGGAAACAAAACAAAATCACCTCAGCCGAGAGCCCTAAGTATGCAGGGCTGATCCACAAAACCGAGAGTGTTGGAGATTCAAGAGTGTGGCTCTGATACCATGATAAAGTAGAAAATCTTAATGAAATTTTATTTTGTTAAAAGTATGAACTCATATATTTCCCAGAGTATCCTCTTATATTACACTTGAGAATGAACTTATGTAATAATTACAAAACTAAAAAATTATTTTACAACGGCTATATTCTAACGGCTACTTTACAACGGCTATATTCTTAACAATTATGCTAATACCTATAGCCACTATGATAACACCCTACAAAGAAACACATGGGGATTGATAGAAGGGTATTGAGATATGTTCAAGGTACCCTAGACTGTGGGATTGAGTACACAAGAGGCAAATCAGCTATTCTAATCGGTTATTGTGATGCTAATTGGGGGGTAGTGAGGACGATAGCAAGAGTACCTCAGGCTATGCTTTTAGCTTTGGAAGTGGTGTTTTCTCTTGGGCTTCTTTAAAACAGAGCACAGTGGTTCTGTCAACAGCAAAAGCTGAGTAGGTCTCAGCTTCTGAAGCCACAGCACAAGCCATTTGGCATAGATTTGTGCTTGAAGATTTTGGGGAGATGCAAGCTGAGGCAACTCCATTGTATTGTGACAACATGTCAGCAATATCAATGACCAAAAATCCTGTTTTTCATCAAAAAAAAAGACACATAAACAGGAGATATCATTTTATCAGAGAATCCTTGAAAGAAGGGTTGATTAACATGCAATTCTGTAGGGGTGAGGACCAGTTGGCTGATATATTCACCAAGGCTCTACCTAAAGACAGATTCAACTATTTAAGGTTGACTTTTGGGGTTAAACCAGTCAGCAACTTAGGAGAGGTTGTTGGAAGTTAAGTTGTTGAGCTGGATTTACAATAGGCAAATGCAGAAGATTGAATGGAAAAGGTGACGGTAAAGAAGGAGGAAAAGAAGAAGCTGGAGAATGATGTTATGTAATGATCAGTTAGTTACTTTTCTGTATTTGTAACAAACTAAGAAGAGAAAAAAGTAAAAAAGTAATTAAATGTTTTTCTGTAAGCCTAGCTGTTATAGGCTGTAAAAGATCACACAATACGTGTGTTTTCTCCAAAAGAGTTTATAATGGGTATTTTGTCAAGCATGTTGTGTGCGTGGAAAATATATACACAAATCACCTTTTCTTCTGCAACCCTCTCTCTATGTTCTTCAACCTTCTGTGCAAACCTTTTTCTCCTACTACCCAAATCAACAATCAACCTGCAAATCATCAAATAAACACTATCAAACATAAGATTAAAAACTTCAACAATTCAGACGTGATTTAATTTTAATAAAATATTAAATATGTATAAATATATTATTTATTTTATTATATTACAAGCTAATTAGTATTGATTTATATATTAAAAAAAAGGAGGTCAAAGAGTTTAAATTCCAAGTTAACACAGGTTTCTTAACATTTTATATTTATTGAAACATTGTGTATAATATTAAAACCCATTTGTATAGCATGTATGGTGCGTGTCTTGAAGCAAATAATTTTTTATTATTTTTTATTATTTAATACACATCCTTAAAAGAAAAAAACCATTAATATTTAGGAATATTACTTAAACTCATGTTCAAATATTAAGAGGGATGGAATAAGATTTAAGTAATGGGATATACTACCCTATTGGATTGCCTAATACCCGTTCGGCCTTCCAATAAAAATAAATTATATAATTTTTTTTTATCAATAAACAAACAATTTGGTAAAGGAGTTCTTTTGGGAGGCTCAGCCCATACAAGAATAGCCACAACAGTCATACATGGGGGCCTTTATCTTCTTTAATAAAGGAGGGCACGACTTTCAGGCCCACTAGATCCAAAGCCCACAATCGTTTTATTTTTTCTTTGAAAAAATCCACTCTAGCTTGGATTGTCAACCTGACAAAACCCTTTCAATTTCATCCTAAATCCATGCTCGACAACCCTTTTTAATGCTAGCTTAAAATCTTTTGATTCTGATTATTGTAAAATCTATAATTTTATTTGTTTTTATCAATCTCCATTTTCTTACACTCCATAGAAATCAATAGAATCGGATGGATGCTGATTTTTTAATTCAACCTCTTCAATTTTTTTCCGTAATGAAAATGAGACAAATCACGTTCCATTATTATAAATGTTGTTGGATAATTTCTGATGAAAAAGAGTTCATGATTGCATGCCCGTTGCAATCAACTACAAAGAACTTCAGAATCATGCACTTGTCAATTGATAGAACCATGAAGGCTCATCCAAGATTTGTAGACCCCACCTGATGTAGCATTTTCGCTACGTCACTTTCTGTCAATATTATTCTTTAAATTATTTTTATTTAGAAATATATTAAAAAAATAATTTAAAATCATAAAAAAATAATTTAAAATAAACTTGTTTTACAAACGAACTCTTAAACATCCCCTGAGCCATGAACTGCTAATCAAAGCATAAGGTGGTGGGGCTGGGATTGGACTGGCATCAATCCATGTGTATTGTAAAGCATGAGTATATGGTAAGATGGCGTCGTTTTACGAATCACACCTGCGTGAAAAACAAGGTCAACAAAAGCATACCAAACAACAATGACACGCACTGCTTTGAAAAGTCATGAAAGATGGGCAGGTTCATTCATTACGAGTCAGTGGTCAGACGAGAAACAACTCTCTCTCTTTCTCATCATTCACAAACAAGATTTTGCCACGAGGCAACAGATCAGATGGAATAACACTCCAAAACTACATGTTTTTTGAGGATTATTGTTTTGCAACTCATGGCTACTATTTCTTCCCTGTTCTTTTTACTACCTCCTCGCTGTTCCTCATCCTTAAACTTTGTCCATGACACCTGATGAGACCCACTTTTCATCTCTTTGAAACCAGCTCCTCGTTCTTTCTTTAGTTTTACCGAAAACCCAGCTGATCAGATGCAGCTCCTACTCCGAGAAAGTCTATGAAGGGCATGTTGATTTTCTCATTCCTATTTTCGTTGTCACCAGAGAGATAGGGATTGGCCCTGGTGGTGCCAACTGACTCAGTTGCAGAATCTTCTGAGTTTGAATCCGACTGACCAGATTGGTCCACACCCCTAACCACCACCCCATTGTCACTGCCACAGAACTTGTCAAAATCCACATTTCTCATTGTCTCTTCCTTATCCACGGAAGATCCTGCAAGCAAACCCAGAAAACCATAGCAAGATACAATTAATATAAACAAGATCAAATTACATAATTAATACTAACCCATTCAAGAGAAAGTAATTGGAAAAAATCGATAATAGACTTTTACAGATGGGCATACCCCTTTGGTTACCTTGGGGACTGAACCTGGTGAAGAGTCTAGGAGGCACTTTGGTTGAAGAGGGAGTGAGGGAGAGATCAGTGCATGTTGAGCCAGATTCGTCAATGGTACTAGAGATAGTTGTTGATTCACTGCAAGCATTGTTTTGCAAAGTATCATCTACTGATCCTTTAGGGAAGATTTGAGAGGACGAAGGGGGCTTTCTCCTCCTGTAAATGCTGGAATTTTCTCTATGTTTTCTAGCCATGATCACATGCCAATGATTCTTAACAGCATTATCAGTCCTTCCAGGAAATAGCCTTGCAATCATAGCCCATTTGTTGCCATAAAGTCTATGAGCAGTTAATAGTCTATCCTCTTCCTCTTCAGTAAATGCTCTCCTGTTAATTCTTGGATCTAGCTGGTTAAACCACCTTAATCTGCAACTCTTACCTGATAATCAAAACATAGAGCAAAGAAGAAGAAAAATCCACTATTAGACTTGGTATTTCAAAATGAAAAGGTCGAAGGAAATCCAAAACCATTTTTCCCATTTTACTAATTTGATCAAACTTAATAAAACTAGCCAATCAAGAGGAGGGGGGGGGGGGTGGAAGAAACACCATTTTTATTACTTCAATGGGGGTGATCAATGCACAAGGTAAACATCTTTGAGGACATTTTTCGCTCAAAACAAAACTTTTAGGGGTTTACCTGATCTTCCTTCAAGATTCTCTGCTATCAAGTTCCAATTTTGAGGACCGTATTGGGCGACAAGCTCTTTGAGCTTAGCATCTTCAGCTGGTCTCCAATGGCCTCTAGCACAGAGCTTCGCATGCCCATTTCTACCATGAACAGAGGTTTGAGGCTCCTCTTGCTGACGTGAATTCAAAGACAAGCTCGTTTTCTGAACTCCAAAATTCACATCACCAGGTCTCTGAGCTCCCCAGCTCTCTAACTGCTGAATGCTCCATGGTTTCCTGTCCTGGTCCATTGAATGACTCAAAATCTGAAACCCCATATGAGGATTACTAGTTTTTATCTCTCTTGGTTGACCCATAACACCAAATGCATGAGAGAGAGAGAGTTGAGAAGCAGGAAGAGGAGGTGGAGGCAAAAAGTTCATGATGTCTTCATACCCATTGAAAACATGTTTGTCACTCATTAGGTGTTGTAGACTCATTCTGACCAAAACTAAACCAGATAAACCCAGATAGGAAAATCAAAGTTAACAGAACTTCAAAAACCCCAAATTGATTCCTTTCTACAATGTATAAAAAAAAGAGGAATAATAGAGGTAAGATTTTGAAGTAGCAGGGAGAAAAGGAGCTTTCTTCCTTTCCTTTTTTTTTTCCTGTTGCTTGATTTTGGCTACAGAGATTCAAAAGCGAATCGCATTTCCACGTTCGCTACTCTCCCTCTTGCCCATTTTAAAGGGTTTGCTTGTTTGCAAGAGAGACATAATTAAGTTTTTAATATTTTGAGGCGAGGAAGAATCAGAGGAAACAGAGGAAGCTGATTTATAAGAAAAGGGAACAGGAAATGAAATGGGGTTTCACTGCTTATTGAGAAAGATAAAGGTTGCAATAACCATTACCAAAAAGAAGAGAAGAACCCACACGATTCTCACTCTTTCCTCCTCGCTCTCCAATATATAAATGTGTTGTTTATCTTATTTATGCATACAGGTAGAGCAGAAAGACATGAGGCGAGGAAGGTCCTTATTTTGAGACTGATCTCTCTCTACAGTGAGGATACAGCACCAACAATAAGATTATATGGTGTTTATAGGGAGGGAAGAGTCTCTTACCTCTGTATTGGTGGAGTGAGGTGCGTTGCGTTGCGTTGCGTTGCATGCAACTCGAGAACCACTCGTGTGGGTGGGTGGGTGTGGTCCCTAAAAAACATATGCTTTATGGTGTTGGTATTGGTGTTTGCCTTTGTTTTCTCTCTTTTCTTGGTCTTTCTTGGGGTTTGGGGAAAACCAGAATCTGTTTGTCTTTTACTGAAAGGCTTTTGCTTTTTTCAAAGGAAAACGGAAATTTAAAGGACCAAAGTCCACCACCACCACCATCACCTGTCTTTAATGCTTCCTTGCTGCCCCATTATCATTTGTGTAGCTCCTACACTTTTCTCTATTACTTTATTTTTTTCAAATTTCGTGGCTGTTGCTTGTTATGCTATTTGATTCTTCTCCATTTTTAGATTCTTTTATCCATTTGTTTTCTAAAAGTATTGCATATGTCTGCCCGATCTATCTCATTATAAGATGAATGAAATAGAAAGAAGATGGAGATATCAGTAGAAAATATATCCAATTTGGATTAGAAAAAAGTATAGTGGCATACCTTAGTGGTTTGATAAGAACATACACTATTTAATCATCAATGGCAATAAGATTGAACTTGTAATTCTTTTCTTGCAGCCATATCATGAAAATCAAATTCAACATGTTTTATGCTTGAATGAAAACCCATATTAGTTATGAGATAATTTGCTTCAAGATTATCACACCATAAGATAAAACGAGAAAATGATAGATAATCAAGTTCATACAACAATGAAGATTGAAAAGAGTCATCGACAATAACTTTATATTTAACCTCCTTAAAAAATCAAGCAACCATTTTTTGTTTATTAGACTTTTAAAAAGATATAGTTACAACTAAAACAAATAACATAAACACTCATAGATTTTCTATCATTTATATTAATATCCCAATTTATACTAATGTTTCCATGTAATAGGATATTAGAAGATGCAATAAAACATAGGCTAAAATAGCATATATTATAAACCTTATGTAAGATACATTTAACTACAAGTTAATGGCCATTGAACAGAGCATGCATGAACTATCAAGCCTTGCTAATAGAAAAAACATACATACATACATACATACATACATACATACATACATACATATGTGTAAAAGTAAAACATTATAGAGCTTTAACAATTTGATGACATAAATTAAGGTTAAACTAGCTAATATCACTATTAAAGGTGGTAAAAAGACAAACTAATAGCTATTAATATAAAAAAAAAAATTGATATTAGGATATGCTAGCCTTATGCTCAAAGTTATGGGCATAATGAGACCAGGAGAAGAATAGCCCATGAGAAGTAGATTGTGTCATGAAGATCCTTTTCATTTTATCAAATGTGGACACGCGGTATCATGAGGTCCCTAGTGGAGTCTCCATTCCATTGACCCCCTCACACCGTTTGTACATATACGACATTAAAAAAAGTAAATCAAACAACTTGGGTCATGAATAGAGGATTTTATGTCAAAACAAGTACTATAATGATTTATAGAAAAAAATCAATAATTGTGCATGGATATATATATATATAAACTAAAATGTGTTGACATATAATGTCATACTGTGTATGCTTTATATATTTTGATAATAACAATAAAAAGCAAATGGACTAATAATATGCTTGGATGAGATTAAGCTATAAAAATATATTATACAAAGAATACATCAACAAGCATAATGGAGTACACGAAGAAATCACTCCAGGAAGTCCAAGATACAAGCAAGTGAAGACTTAGAATAAGTGTTCATTTTAGTGCTTTATGTAAATCTCTATTTCTAACTTGATAGCATAAATTAAAATGAACTCACACACTTCACATTGCATGCATTAAAAAGGTTTGATGATTATAGGTTTAAGTCATAATCAATCGGTTCAAGAAATTAAGAAAAGATAATTTGTCAATATAGAGTTTCTGCATGAACCGGTCGACCGCTTGTGTTACCAAGTGAATCGGTCGACCGCTTTGTGTTACCAAGTGAACCGGTCGACCGCTTGAAGACAAATTGACTTTCGAGCTGAACCGGTCGACCGCTTGGGTTATCCGTTGTGAACCGGTTGACCGCTTGATATGACAGTTGCACTAAAACGGCTAGAAACGGCTAGTTTCTTTTTGAAACTTATAAATAGGCCTCTTAATTGCAAAATTAAGAAGACACAACTTTTATATCATATAGTGAGGCAATTAGTAGTGCATAAACACCTTCATATCATCAATCCTCATTAATACTCATATTTGTGTTTAAATCTTCATATCCTAACACAAAGAGTATTTCTCATTCTCACTACACTTAAACACCTTCAAATATTCTAAGTGTTATTAAGTGAGATAAAGAGATCATAGATCTTCATTTGTAATATCTACACTATTAAGAGTGTATTGTTGTTTTACAAAAACAATCATTGTAAAACTCTTGAGAGTTGAGTATAAAACTCTTGATATTGGTGAGGGAACATCACCAAGGAAAAATCTTGAAGAGGGTACATCTTCAAGTGGGAAGAAGGAAAATCTTGAAGAGGGCATATCTTCAAGTGGTGTAAAAGTCTTGGTGTGGATTCATCAAGCGGGAATTGTAATCTTGTTACTTGGACTAGTAAGAGAGTACAATACTCAAGTACGGGTTGGTACTTGAGTCGTGGATGTAGGTTTGTCGAACCACGTTAAAAACCGAGTTGGCAATATCTCTCTCTTATCTCTTTACTTTAAAGTAATTAATTTTAAAATTGCATTAGTTATTGTATTTACACTTAATCCCCCTTTAAGTGCATAGTTGCCTTAATCCGTGAATTACAAAATATAGATCTAGATATTTTAGGATATTAAAAAAAGAAAAAGATTAGTTTGACACTTATTAAAGTCAACATCTATTCACAGAGTTGATTGAACCATACACGTGGTGTTTATTTAAGTCTAGAAAGAGAATTTTAAAGTTTGATCATATGAGAGGGGAAATAAGGATCAATAAAACATAAGGATGTTGCATGTTAACATTAGTTTAAATACAAATATTAAGCAAGACAATATAGAAATTAATGTAATAAATAAAACAACCCCAAAATTGCCTACATTATATCTCGTTGATAACTAGATTGAATCTCTCATTAGAGTTAGTGACCTTATATTAATGATAAATTTTAGCTATTAATTAGTCTTTATAGCATTTAGTGAAACAATTTATGAGGGACTCTCAGCACACTTAACAAGTTAAAAAGAGATGAACTAGCATACTCTAGTGAATCTAAATGAGATCAACTAAACTTGTATAATTATAAAAACACATAATTAAAATAATAATTGGTGGTGTAAGAAAACAAGAAAGTTTCATAGAGAAAAATTGATATATGATCCAAAAGAATGGATGGATAAGACGTTAATGTTAACTTTAGATGTAGTTCTTGTAGCTTTTTAAACTTGAGGACTAAAGATAACCGATTAGTATTAAAATTGCTACAAAATCATCTTTAACTATATCATAAAAAATTATGACTTTAAAAACTCACTCTTTGACAAAAAAAAAAGTAACCATGAAATTAAAATAAAAATCATTATATAAAATAAATTGTTGTATAAAAAAGTAGGGATATTATGATATTAGGAACATGTAAAATGTAAGATAGTTTTAGAAAATATTGAGGTTTATGAATTAAAGCATAGCCAAGGTGTAGTTTATCAAGTTTCTTACAACCACCTAATTCAAGTTGTTCAAAGGTAGCGTAGGCTTCTATATAAATTATTTTAGTGATGTCTAGCATAACAAGATGTGTTGCCTCAATATTAAGATTTCATTAATGATAGTGATTTTGTTTTTTTATAAAGATATCATTAAAGTTATAGTGGTTGAAGGTAAGGGCCTTAAAATTAAAGAGGTCAAAAAGTTTCTTCTAGGGAGAAAACCAACACCTAAAAAAAGTAGAAGGAACATGATAGGATATTATAATTATAATTATTTCAAATTTAGCAATGTGTGTAAGTGTTATATCGTGGTTGATTCCAACTTGACTGTTTTATAAGATAAATTTTATTTTATTTGGTGACCTCACTGATTTCTATCATTCTTCTTATTGACAAAACCTTATCGACTAAAAAGAAATCAAAGTTAAATTGTTGTTTTTATTAGAGAAAGTGGATTGACTAGCAATGATGGTCGAAGAGGTAATTATATAATCAACAAGAATTATAGATATAATGAATAACATATATAAAAAAAATCCATATGTAAGAATTTATGGCTCAAGAACAAATTATACAAATTAAAAATATAATAGTATTAGATTAAGTTATTAAGTAGTCACTACGTCTTGAAATCTAGTTGTAGACATTTGAATAGTTTCAAGTTAAAATTTAAGTGACTGGCTTACCAATTGAAATTGATTCATCATTTTAGTTTTTGTTTTTCATACGTTAAGTACTTGAGTGAAGAGATATAATTTGGAATAAAAATGATGAAGCTAGAGTTTATTTAAAAGTTGTTTAAACGTGGTGGATCATGTTGAGCACAATCAAATAATCAAAGTTTAGTATGATAGTGAATGTGTTCTTTAATCTTTCGATAAAATCATTGAACATTATAGACATAATTATTGTCAAACTAAGTCCCTTGTAAAGTTCTACAAATTTGAGAAAAAATTACAAGACCTTGACATTGAATATTACAAATAAAATCATTGATGGGCTAAGTCCTTTAGAAAGTTTAAAAGAACAAGATATTGTTTCTTCTTTTCTCTCTACCAATATCTTTTATCTATTTATCTATAGTTTTTATTGTTTATCATCTAAACATTTTAGTTTCTCATTCCTCTTCATTTTTTGTTTCTATGTGATTCTTTATACTAAATGAAACTGAATAGCTGAATTTAAACATTGTTATTGATGATTATGACCTTTCCTTCCTTTCACTAATTACTAATAACCATCGAGTAGGTAATAGGTATGCTACCAATATTTTTTTTTTATCGATTTCACTAGTATTTTTTTCATGATTTTTTTGCTTAATTTTTTTTCAATTAGTTTTTGAGCTAACTTGAAGAAAGTTTTGATTTTTAAAGGCTTGTCATGTAAAATTTTATATCTTTGTATGTTATTGTAGCTTTTAAGATATTTTTCTCATAATTGGAGTCTAGGATTGGGATAATTGAAGATAATTGAATCTTTTTAAGGAGTTTTGGCTTTTAGTAATTGCAAAGGTATCACCTTTATCATTCCAAACATGTAAATTTTCTTATTATGATGTTAATATTTTTTTCTGGTGTAATTAGTTAAGGCCATTTACCCCCAAATAAGTTCTTATACTTTTATGTTGTTGTGTGGATTCACAATTTCACTGTTACATGTCAATTTGTTACATTTTATTAGCTCCTTAACCATCACTACAATATAAGGTTCCCAAAAAAAAAACCTTATTTCTTTAAGTTTATTGTGTGAAATTACTTGTTTTTATATGCTCTTAGATTCAGTATAATTTACTAATGAATACTTTCATCAGGTCCATATAAGTTTTCCTATTTTTCCAAAGAATCTAAACTTCATAGATATTAAGTTTTATGTTCTTTGGTATTTTTGAACAATAAAACTTGCATGTGTTTTTCTCTACTTGTACTTGCCTACTAATATATCAATACATGTAGATTTTTTTAAGAGAGTCTTAGTGTTATTACACCAATAAAAAGGAAAGAGGCCACCACATGTTTTTTCTTGAAACACACACATGAGCATGCATGTTTAGGAGTACAATGTTTTTTGAAGATTTGTTCTCATAAATTGTGCTTTTCTTTGACATCTTTTGTTTACTTTTGGACAAAAGTATTAAATAAAATGTTGTAAAATCATGATTTGGGCATAGATATTTAGGCATCTATTTTTATTTTGGCCTAAGAAACGTATCGCATGTTAGTAAACATATATCTAATATTGCTTTGTAATGTCAAAATTGTTTTTATTAAATTTCAACTTTTAAAATATATAGGAAATAAAAGTAATTGTTTTGTGGATTTATTTATTAATGCATATTTATAGGTAATGAAACTTTAGATAGTCTCCTATATAAAGGAGTTGTTGTCAAAGGTTTTTAAAATTAGAATATTGATGATATTATTACCTTTTTATACTTAACTTGTTTAGATGATGAAGAGAAGATCACAAGAGAGTAATCCGAACAAGAGCATTACTAGTTTTTTTGGCAATGTTTTTTATTACCATAAGCCATAGGTGTCAACCATGACTAGACACCTCATGCACAAATACCCTCTCTCTAACACATGCTCATCGAGTGCAAAATTAAGTCACACATGAGGTGTCTCGTCTAAGTAGGGTGTATACTCTACAAATTGGATAAAAAAAATAAAAAATGGATAATTTTTTAATAATCAAATTCATTAAACACCATAAAATTGGTGATGAGATCATTGGTGAAAGAGCCTTATAAAATATTACATCTATGTTATACAATATTCTAGTAGAGCCATGTAGACTCTACAAATATGGATGTGCATAAATAAAAACGAAAGAAAATTATTGGTAATAAAAAAAATAAAATTGATGGATGTATGTATGTAAAAGTGAGAACTTGAACCCTGGACTTCAAATTAAAAACCAAGGGCGTGACTGGTTTTCAAAAATGAAATATTTTAATTCAATTTATCGAATTAAATCTATTATTTTAACTTTCTTTTGAGTGTGGAGTCGGTCCAACCTACTTTTCTGATTGATTTTTATATTACTTTGATCTTTTTACTTTATTTTTTGATAATGTTCTGTGATCTAAGCCTATAAAAGATGAACAATTATTCTATTCTTCCTCTTGAATCTTTTTGACTGTTGAAACGATGGTCCCACTTTATTGCCTTTCGATTTTCTCTTACAAGTTATTCAATTTTTCCAACCATTTGGCCCACATGATGTCTCTCATACGGAGAAAGGCCATTCATTTAACACATGGGGAATGCCCACTTATCATCCACCTGAAGGACCCACCAACTTCTCAATCCTACAAAATTGATGACTCAAAGAGTATCTTTATTATTTTATACACATGCATCCATAACACTGTATTTTAAAAAATAATTAAAAAAATATTTTTATATTATTTTTTACATGCTATATTAAGAAAAAAAAATTAAATATTATTTTGATATATGTTTTAATAAAAAATAATCTCAATCACACTTACAAACAAAACATAGAACAATAAAATAAAGGGATTTAAAAATGTACAAGTCCTCTCTTTTTCTTCCTCTAACCTCTTTTTTCTTCACAAAACTCTCCTTTTAAATTCTAGGTTGGGCTTTTTTATAATCATATCATAATATATAAATTTTTTGGCATGATTGTCTCTTTGTAGATATTAAGGTTTTCAGATTAAGTTATGCTTGGCATCTGTTTCAAAAATACTTTGAAAACATTTGATTGTTTTTTTTAAATGGTGTTCTTAGATTATTTTTATGTGTTGATGTAAGAATTATTTTTTAAAAAAATAATAAAAATATTATTTTAATATATTTTAAAAGAAAATAACTTTACATAACATTCCCAATCATAAATTAAAAAATACAAAACAAGAGGCCAATTTTTTTTCATTCTATAAAAAAGTGGCATAAAAGAAAGGATAATAAGAGGTAACTGAGGTTCGTGAGCTTTGATATTTGTACAGAGGCAATGATGAGCATTGCTTGTGTGGGAGAGAGCGAAAGCATTTTTTCCCCCAATAATTCATGCCAGCCCCTTGGCCTCTGCTCCATGCTTCTGCTGCTGCTGCTGCTAATTACCAATTTACCATCGATCCATTCTTTTCTGCCACACGCATCTTTCATAACTCATCAGCCCCATCTGCCCATCAAATCTTTTATTTAAAGAAACGAAACAGTGCTCCTAAAAGCTAGACCAGCTCTTGGGGTTCTTTTGTTTGCTAATTTGTAGAACCCTTTGAAATATCTGACTTCAAAAATAAAATAATTTTGTTTATAGTTTTTAGAATTTGACCAATAAAATAGGTTATCATGAAAAATATATTCTATTGATTTTAGAAAATGGAAGATTTATTTCTGAAATTCTGAGCCGCGTATTAGTGGAACCTGATGGGTCACATAAAAAACAATTAGTTTATTATTAAATGAGAAAATTAATCAAGTGTGATTT
Source organism: Salix exigua (assembly GCA_032356905.1). Classification (NCBI taxonomy): domain Eukaryota; kingdom Viridiplantae; phylum Streptophyta; class Magnoliopsida; order Malpighiales; family Salicaceae; genus Salix; species Salix exigua. Next base: position 5,055,527 of record CM063600.1, read on the forward strand.
AATTGTAAATACATCAGCGATCTTTATTACCATGCATGATTCAGAAACAAAAAAAAAAAGAGAGGCTAAAGTGTTAAAAGTAGAAGAAACTGGGCTGACTGCTTAGCACTGCATTTAAACAATTTTAAATATTTTTATTTTAAATTAAATATTTTAATGGATTAATATCATATAATTTTTAAAATATAGAAACATTATTTAAATAAAAATATTTTAAAAAAATAATGACACCGCTCAAAAAGTGAGAGCCTGATTTGTGGTTATGTAGAAGAATCATTACAGTACAATAAGCAAAAGCACACGCGTGAAAGCTTTCAGGTTTTCTGTTCCAACAACTCCCTCTCCCTCTCGTCTTTAATGACATCGCAACGTAAAGAAACATCTTTTATTATTATTATTATTATTCGAGTCAAGTGACAACTAGACACTCGCCTGTTTCTTTTTATTTATTTGTTTATTTTAGCTTTTTGTAGAATCTGACCGTCTCGTGCATGGTTATTGTTTGTTTCTGTTTCTGAACACTGTTTTGGGTTGTTGTCGTTTTTGTTTTTGATGACGATAGTGCTGGACAGGGACGTTATACACGTGCGGGTGGATGACGTCCCAACACGTGTACGGTGATGAGGGGGGTTTTGTTGCTAACGATTTTCGGAAAAGGTCGGCGACTCAGACGTGGGGACGAACTGCAACGAAATATCTGCCCTTTCTTTTAACACTCACGAGAAAAAGGTACTTCTGTTAGTTAAGAGTCCTGAAATGACAAGAATAACCCTTCGCTTTCTCTCCTTGTAATGCTCGACAGGGGTCCAATTCAACAGTGACATGGATCTTAAGTGGCCTATGAGGCTATGACTACATTACATTAAAGGCAAAAATAAATTGAGGAGCTGAATAATTTTTTGTATGGCCGGTTTGCGGTCTGAGAAAGAAAGATTGAGCAAAACTAATAAGAAAATTAAATCCACGTGCCATCTTTTTGGTAGCTGACGCGCTCCTTGAATGGGACGGCGCGCGCACCATATATGTCCACAACTTATTTTTTATTTATTATAAGACTAAAATAACCCCACTTAAAATATAAATTACAAAAAATATATATGAATAGCTGAAAATATCCTTAAAAAAAATGACAATAGCAGGAAAACACGTGAAAAAATACAAAAAAAAAAACACTTAGAACAAATGTTTATGAAACAAAAAAAAATCACATACACCCTTAAGCATTAAACAATTTTTATTTATTTATTCAAAGGCAATGTAGTATTTTCAAGCCCAAAGATTTATGAAAAAACTATTTACACCCTTCAACAATTATGCATGGATGATTATAATCTATTAAATAACCATTTTATCCTTACTTTTCTTTTCAAGGCAACCAATAAATATATTTTTCTCAAGGGCAAAATGGAAGAAACATTGTAAAACAATCTTAACCCAGTTTTGTATATTAGATGTTGAGAGGTCACACTAGCCACAGAAAGGGCGTGGGAATCTCTCATACGACCTCATGTGTTGTACATGCATGCCCACTTTTTTTCTTTTTAGTTGAGTACATAATTATCTTTAAGGTGACTTTGTAATTACAAAACAAAACCAATATGAAAAGCAAAAAATGCTCATTCAACTTATGCTTTTTTTATATTTATTTTATAGGTATTTTTATAATTTTATTATGTGTTTTGATTGTTTATTATTTTTTATATTTTTTTGCAAATACCAAAGAGCCCATTAGCTTAAATTATAATAGATATAAAATTATTGTGAAAACACAAGAATATCCCTTGAGCCAAAGTTTATTATTTTTTGCTTCCAATATTATTTGAGTTGTTTCACTATACAATCAAGATGAAAAAAATATTTATTTATCTCCACTCTATTTACTAATAATAGGTCCTTCTTAATAATTTTGTAACCATCCATTACATTGAAAATCACTAACCATACATAAAAATGTAATAAACCATTTTTATTACATTTTCGTAAAAAAATTGCAATCATTTTCGTTATTTGAATTTCTAATAGCTTTCACTAAAATATATAGTATCTGCTATATATTTGAAATAACTAATTGAGGTAATAAAACATATAGCTACAGCTGTGCTCCAAATGAAACCGCTAAAGTGCTAAGATTTTGTTTTGTTAATAAATATATTAAAATAATATATTTTTTATTTTTTTAAAATTATATTTTATATAGCACATAAAAATAATATAAAAATATTATTTTTTAATTTAAAATAAATTTAAAAAATTTCAGAAATTTTCAAAAATATGTTTAAAACGCAATGGAAATTAGGATGAAAAGACATATAATAACTTATTTAAATTTGTTTTTACAGTATTAGTTGTTTTTTTAATTTAATTTTATTTTAAAAGACTATTTTTTATATATTTTTTATATTAATACATCAAAATAATTTAAAAATAATTTAATTTAAAATCAAAATAATAATAATAAAAAGACTTTTAAAAAATATAAATACAAACTGATATATCAAAACAGGATTTTCTACCCAGCCACAACGGAGAATTTTCGAAAAGATGTCGACGATTAGTTGGTGAGGTCGTCAACTTGTTGGAAACTGGAAACAAAAAGGAACCAAAAAAGCAGCCTTTGTTGAAAAAAGAGCAAAACTATTTGAAATTTTGAATACAACATTAATTGACTATTCCCTTTCTAAAAGAAATGTTGTCTGCTAAGATCATCCATGTCAGTTTCAATCCATATCGGTTAAAATAATCAAAATATTTCATACAAATTTAAAAAATGAGAGATATAATTAGAGAATATAGTAATTTCTCATAATATTATATATTTATAATTTTCTTCTAGAAAATTATTTTATTGTGTATTTTTTTAGATTAAATTTTACAATAATAAATTATTTTATTTTTTGATTTGAACAATTTTTTAAATTAATATATATATATATATATATATATATATATATATATATAAACAGTCCAACCCCTGAAATATTCTGAACCGAAACATTCCGTTTCAATTGAAAAAAAAAATCAAAATGGCATGACAAACTTAGCTAAGACATTTTCCACCCACACAAAAAAAAAAAACTACAATTTTCGAACATGCTATTATCTAAACATGAAAACAAGGTTACCACCACTAATTTAGACAAATTAATTTCAATATCCTACATAGTTAATGTTCTTGGTCTCAAGGAATTGTTGGCCACTTGGATATATGTATAGAAACCACATTTATTATATTATAAATTGTTTTTTCCAAAAACTTAAGGTACATTTTAAGTGCAATTAATAATTTTTTTGAGACCCAGTTTATTTAATTTCCGGGGTGCAGGCGTACGCGTGCTTGTATATATAAATATATGTGCACACAAACATGCTTTTACTATTTATACATGACTACGTGTATGCATGCTTTTAAACACATTCAAATATCATTGCATCGTAAACTAAGAAAAGTGGAATATTCTAACAAATTAAAGACTCTAATCTAGTTATTTATTAAAAAAACTGAGATGAAACGATATTTTTTTTTGTCTCGATTTTAATTTCAATCTATTCTGAAATTTTTTGGCTTAATTTTGACAGGAATATCTCGATACCGTTCCAGCTCAAAATCATAAATTTTTTTTTTATTTTAGTGATGTTTCTAATTTTTAGATTATATATGTTTGACTTTGTATTTGCATTGTATAATTTAAAATTAATTTATCTTGAATTTAAATTATACTTGTTAAATTAATATTTTATTTTATTTTATTTTCATATATGAACATACAATCTTAAAACAGTATACCAAAACGTTCTAAAATCAAAACGTTTTATTTCAATAAAAAAACCAGAACGACAATATTGATAGCCTTAATTGCTCCAATCTAGCTGAAAAGGAGATAAGACAATATTTAGTTATTGATTTATTATTTGATTTAATAAATAACACAGCTGCTATTGCTAGCATCACTAGGTGGTTTAATTGAGATAATAGCTAGGGTATGCTTGGTTTAATTAATTATATATCTTCAAAGCAAATTAGTTAGGCATTCATTAATTAACGTGGGATGGCGTGCGAGTTACTTCTATTCATTTTTATTTTATTTTATTAGGGTTAGGCGTTCATCAATTCAAGATGAAGGACGCCATTGACGTTAAAGTTAAACTATATGATTAAAGTATCGTATTGCCCACGGTTACTCCTCGAATGAAATTATTTATGATGAGAAAAGGTATACTAGCTCGTCATTTGCAACCAGCTAGCTAGTTCTGCTATTCAATACTCTTTAAGAACGAGGAATTTACAATACAAATCACTTGTGATTGAACAGCCTTGAATTTTTTCCCTCTCCCCCTCCCTCCCCCTCCCCCTCCCTCCCTGTGTGTGTGTGTGAGAGAGAGAGAGAGAGAGAGAGGGAGAGGGGAATTGTCAAAAAAGAAAAAGAAAAGGGGATGATTATAAGAAATCAACGAGCAGTCTTCCATGGATATTCATTTGGATTCTTCTTGCAGCCTATAATCAACCAAGCAATCAAAGTAGCTATGAGTTGTTCTCTTGTCTAACCTCGACTCTTCAAATTTTCGGCTGGTAGGAGTGGGCCATTATTTTGTTGCATGTGTACATGAACAATTGCCTTCATTTTCGACACTTGAAAATGAATTAAACCACGAATTCTTCTAAAGTTTTTCCCCATTACTTTGAACAGCTGAATTAACCAACCCACTAGCAAGCTAGGCCACTACTCAAGCATGCCTCATTGACTGGACAAATCTTGACTAAGCTTCTGCGTCTCAATCACAGAGGTGGGCTCTCTCTCTCTCGATCAATCAATCAAGCATTCATCCATACAGTAATGCATGCGAGCAAAACACAATGTAAAGTGCATTTTATTTTTCTTAAACGAAAAAAACTATTTGCCGACTAAATTAGCCAGAATTTCACTTTCAACCACTGTTTTAGAAGTCGAAAATAATTTAGGAGTGAAAAGCAAAGTCTGAACGGATCAAGGAGGGTGTTGTATCTTATTGGGTTGCATGGATCCTTTGAAAATTAAGCTGTTTTCTGCTCACATGTTTGTAAAAAAAATCAATATTTTTTTATCCTTGATCTGCAAACTATTGATTATATAGATGCATTGCAACCTTTTAAGCTATTGTTATTTTTATTTTTTTATATATTTTTTTATTGTTTTGACGTGCTAATATTAAAAAATACATATTGTTTTAATAAATTCTCAAATAATAATAATAAAAAAAACATCAGTCTTATTCATTTACATCAAATTCGATCCTTTTCAAAAAGAAAAAAAGCGCAACGGCACATAACATCATAGTAAACTGGCAAGTGAAGGTTCATGAACGTGTCAAAATCAAAGGAATTCGACACTGGCAGGAAGGGGGGAAAACCTCTAATGTGGACAAAGCTTTTTAAATCTGAACCCCACATTTATGAAATTAGGTTCTCTTACTTTGATGTACAAACATGATCATGGGGTCCATTAATCAATTGATACACTTTATTTACCTCATTTTTTAAGATATGATGGATGTCTATACATGTCAATCAAGTCTATGTCTATATATATATATATATATATATATATATATATATATTCCTAGCTATGGGGACATCGAATCCTAATTTTGATACCAATTCAAGTAACTACCATGATAGAGACTACACTGTGATGTAACATGGTTGATACACACACCAGCAGCATCACCTAGGTGCTTTTATATTATTAATCTAGATGGAATATTATTGAGATGGGGACAGTATTTATTTTATTTTTCTCTTAAAAAATAATCATGAACTCCTTAATTATGGAAATTCACGCTTTAACTACCTCGTGCCAAGAGTTCTTGTTTGGTTTATGGGAAATGTACATTTCCTGATCAGTATCATATCCAGCGTACATTCATTGGTTTTAATGTCTGAGTCGCAGGTTTATTAAGCAACAAGAGTCAAGAGTGGTCTTAACTTTGGATTCTTGGAGACGTTGTTGGGGATTTGATCAGACGAACAAGGAGTCAGGAAACCTAATTAACTTGATTATTTAGACAGTTTAACATATATAATGTAATTAAATTACTAATAATCTTGACGATTAGTGGTCTTGAAGTCTTCAAAACTGAGCCACGTGATTCTTTTTCACAGATTAAGGAATGAAACAATTATATTGTTTTGGTTGGATTAGGTCTAACCTAGGTTTACCATGTGACTCAGCCATGCATGCTAATTAAAAAGGATGATCGATAAGTTCTTCACGGACAGATTCGCTAATTTTATTTGGGGAACTCGTCGAATTTATGATCACCAAACTGATGGGAGTAGTGTTGATTTCACACTTCAACAGTTTTTTATATCCACTTTACCCTTAAATTATTATAATTTCTCAATTTAATGTTTATATTATAATTGTTTAATACAGAGAGTTAATTAAGTGGCCCACAAAATGACATTTTTCTTAGAAATGTACAACTTGGGTAGAAATATAGATTGAAAGTCTTACAAGCATATTAATTAAGAGTTTCTAAAATTAATTATACAAACATATTAATTTGATGAAAAAAATTAAAACTGGGGAATATTTTTGAAAAATTCCCTTCCTTAATATCCTAAATACATCACTTTTATCTAGTTATCCTCGTATAATTATTACACAAGTTTGCCGAAAATAACACTTCAGTTTTTCTTGTGATGCAATAAGTGAATTTAATTAATAGTCTATAGATAATTTAAAACCTCAAGCATAACTTTTTTTTTATATAAATATCTGGAAAAAAAGAAAAGAAAAATAACGATGGAATGACGATTGAAAGCACAGAGTTCATTCTCTCTCTGTTTTTTTTTTTTGAATAACGACTGGACGACATGGTCTTGAAATAGCAATAAAATAGAAAAATAAAGCTAGTATCGGCATTTAAAAAATCCCTTGGCAAGTAGCATTTTCGTCAAGCAAGGAGAAGTGGATGGTAAGTGGAGGAATCAACTATGTTCTACTATAGTCTTGTTTTATAGGCATCAATTTAATTCAATTCCCAAGCTTAATAAATATTCAAATTGCCTTTCCTTTTAATGAATTTTCTTAAGCCATGATATGCGTTATAGCTGGACTAACTACTGCGAGGCACTCTCGTATGGCTTCAAATATGTTTCGAATAACAAGTAAATCGTCATATTTTTAAAAATAATCATTAGAAGAAGAGTTAACCGGCACCACATGATAGCGTTTCATCTCCATTTCTAGAAGCAAGAAACGAAACTTATTCCTGGTTGTCATGAGTGCTGAATTGCCCTAGCAAAATTTAACAGCTGAAAAAGAGGGAGTAAAAGGAGAGGACCGGAAAGAATGGACGGCCACCGCTCCACCACAGCACAGAGGCATTATATAGGTTGGTTGGTTGGGTTGTCCCAGCTATGTCCAAAAGGGAACACCAAACGCAGCCTTCGTTGAAAATAAGGGCCTTATTGAGTCATGGTGTCAACCTTTCACTACTCCATTTGACTAAACGACTTGTTCTTTTCGCAGGGCAAATCCCGGTGAAAAGTGTTTAAAGAATAGTATAAACACACTACTATGATGACAATATCAATCATCTCTTTTGCCAACCCAACGATGATCTCTATTGCCAAAGGAAGTTTGTGGGCGTATAGTTTGTGGGCGTATGTCGACGGTGCTGTGTGATCAGTATTTTTGGCAAAGAGGTAGTGAGCGTGACTCTTCCATCGCTAGCTAGCTCTATTATTTTAACCAATGTCTCCAGTTAAACGAAGTGAGAAACTCCACTTCGAAGGCCCCATCAGGGCTTACCCCATCAAACAAGGATATTATAAAATGACTATATGGAATGTTTCATATCCTAGTTATGAGAAATTTAAATAGAATATAAATTATATATTATGATTTACGAATAGCAACAAATTACTTTTGAAGATAATAAACCCAGTTAATAATCGCATCTGTGAATTTGGAGATAATTCAAAGACATACCAAACTTATTGTTGTTATTCATTTTGGGCCCCACATGAACAAATAAAATTATCTGAAAAATAAAGAAAGAGAAAATAATAAAACAAGTCATGTTATATATATATATATACTAGCCAATGCCCCGCGCCTCGTCGCGGGCGGTACCATATTTTTTTCAATATAAATTTTTTTTAATTGTTTTTTTAAAATATATTTTTGGTTAAAATGATAAATTTGTGCAGAATTCCTGTAACGTGCAAGTTTTCTATAAAATATATGAATTTTAAATCGATATTTATTTGTTTAATAGGTTTCAACGAAATAACCAACATAAAAAAGCAAGAAAATTATCATAATCATTAAAAAAACATTAATCATATTTTTAAGTAAAATAGAAATCTGTCAAGAGTGGACTTGAATCCTCAACCTCTCAAATGGAATTTTTGTCCCCAGCCTCATAAACCCGCTCGGCCACCTCAACATTCGTTCGAAAATATATATTAAATCTAATTTTAATGTGGATTCGCTAAAAAAAATATTGAGAGTGGGATTCAAACCTATGCTATTGGAGGGGACCTTAATCTGACGTTCTTTAGACCATCTCAGCTACCTTAACAACCGTTTGTCTTTCATGAAAATATATATTAATAGTAGGTGTTACTGTGGATTAGCACAGTAAAATCGGGGCGTGTTTTATTGTATTTGTGTGTGTGTATCCTTTTATCATGGCGCAGGAAAAACACTGTAGATTGCTACAGTGTTTTTTGGGAACAAAAAAAAAATTAAAAAGAAAATACAATGTAACCGACATAAATTAAAATTTCAGAACGATAAGTATACAAACTAAATGAAAAAAATAAAAACAAAATCTAAAAACACAAATACATAAAATATGGATTATTTTTGTCCAAAAAGAACAAAAACACCAAAAGAATATATATATATATATATATATATATATATATATATATATATATATATATATATATATATATATATTAGTGAAGAGTATATCAGAAAATTACCGAAAACTATTTAAGGAGGATCAAAATATAAGACATTAAAAAAAATCTAGTACTGTATTTTTGGCTAAGATAGGCTATATTTTCAAAAATAAATATTAAATTTAAAGAGAAAAATTCAAAACTGAATGTTTTGAGACTCAATTAGAATTTTTAAAGGTTTATTTGAATTCACTGAGAGCTTAATTGCAAGAAAATATATTTCTTGAAGTTAATTTAGGATTTAATTAGAAGAAATTAAAGTTTGTGGTCAAATTATATTTTTTAAGAGTTAATTTGGTCAAATTAGGGGCTTAATTGCATGAATAATAAACTTTGATGGGCAATCAAGGACTTCATTGAAGAAATTCAAAACCAATGACTAAACTAAAAAATATGTGAATGTAGAGGCTGAAATTGACCAAATCAAGGATCAAAATGAAAAAAAATAAAAGTTTGTTAGTCAATTAAAAGTCAAAATACATAAATTAAGAACCAAAAGGTCAACTTAGGGTCTAGAAATAGGGTTTGGCAATGGTGAAATTACAAGAAATTAAAAGTTTAAATTTACAGATGCAATAAAAAAATTAGAAGAATAGGGGTCAATTAATATTTGTCAAATCCTAAATTAAAAACCTAAATCTTATATGGGTGACATGTTGTTCATACTTAATGAAGAAAAGCTAAATGATATATTATTCGGTTGTCTTGCATCTATGTTTTTAGCGGTCTTGACTTATTGAGTTGACAACTTTAAATGCATAAATGTTGAGCTACATACCTTCAAATTAAGCAAGATTTGATCCAAATAAAAGGTGTGTTCTCCTCTTCCAACTGTTGGTGGTTTCATGGAGCAATAATGCAAAAATTTCTCGATGTAACTAGGCAACTCAATAATGGTTAACAAAACACCCGTCAAGATTGATATGTCATAATGGATTCAAAACCTCTTTAAACCCTAGAAAATCTTCTTAAATGCCCCCTCAATAATGGTTTAGGAAACGAAAACCAACTAGAAAAGTTAGACAGAAAAAGCCATTGTTATTCGAGGTGTTTCTTTAATTCAAAGTTAGACCCTTGTGGTGTGCTTTAGGCCCCGTTTGTTTTCTGGAAAGTGGTTTCTTTTTGGAAAGTGAATTCCGGGGAAAGTAAATTTCTGGAAAGTGAATTTCGATATTTGGCAGTGTTATGGAAAATGAACTGGAAAATACTTTTCAGTGTTTGTTTGTGTTATGGAAAATGAACTGAAAAATAATTTATTAATAAATTAATTTTTTTTCAAGTTTATTAAAATAATGAGGAACAAATCTTACAAATTAAAAAGTTGAATGAGAATGAAATTGAAATTGAAAAAAAATATAATTTCATAAATTATCTCAAATAAAATAAATAAAGATCAAAATAATAAAGATCAAATCTAAAAAATTAAAAAAATGAAAGGTGAATAAATTAAAATAATAATAATAAACATTTCATGAATTATTTCAAATAAAATAAGTAACAATAAAAAAAATGAGGACCAAATTTGATAGATAAAAAATTTCAATAAAAAAATGATAAGAAAAAAGCAAATAGCAATTATAAAAATAAGGACCAAAATTAATATAAAAATTAAATTTTAAGATATGGAATTGAAAAATAAATATTCAAAACAAATTATATATAGCAATCAAAAGTTTGAGGATCAAATTTGATATAATCAGCAAATAATGATATTTCTAAATTTTTCACAACTTCCGGAAAGTGTTTTCCGCCCAAATTTTCCGGAAAACACTTTCCTGAAAACCAAGCCAAATTCTTCTGTGACTGGAAAGTGTTTTCCGTTGACCAACTTTCCGGAAAGCAAACAAACATAGAAAAGTTTGGAAAGTGGTTTCCCGGAATTCATTTTCCGGGAAACAAACATGGCCTTAGTTTTTTTTATTTGTTGCTTTTGTTCTATACTTATGTTAAGCATAGCAAAATTGTTTGGAATGTGTAACAAATAATATTGCATTCACGCTTTTTCTATTGTATTATTTTATTTAATGTTGTTATTTTGAAGTTTTTTTATACATATGGTTTTTGTTTGAAATTTGTTCTTAATGTATGTATGTATGTATGTATGTATGTATGTATGTATGTATGTATGTTGTTTCAGTTTATGTTTTGACCTAACTTATACATGTTAATGCAAAGAAACACCCTGCCTTTGTTATGTTTGTTCATGCACAAAATGATCTTAAAAAATTAATTTTGAATTTATTATTTATTTTGCATGAAGATATAAGCTATGCTAAGTTATTTTGCTTTGAATTTGGTATCTCAAACTTGATTTTAATGTTTTGATTTTTTTTGTTTAGTTTTATTTAGAAAATGGTTTGTTTTTGGCTATATAAAGCCTAAGAAATAGTAAAAATAATAATTTGTATTTTTTTTGCATATAGCCAAAAATCCTAAAACTATATGTTGGCATGTTTTAAAATATATTGTGAGGATCTTACAACAAGTTTGTAAGACTCCAAAGGATCTTGGCCTATACTTTTTCAAAAATAAATATTATTTACTTTTAGTATAAGAATAAAAAGCCTACAATAGATTAATATCCAAAATATCGTAAGACAATATTTTTATTATTCCCTTTAATATAAGGTTAGAAAATCATTTTAAAAAAATAATATTTTTTATTATCAGGATTTACAAGGTGTTGATATTCAAAATGTTACAGTGAAAATCGTTATCTAGTGAGGATGTTTCACGTTTTCATATCAAATTTTTAACTCAGAAAATCAGAGTCTATTCATCATCGTAGAAAACCCATGGTAGTTCAATAAAAAAAAACATCATCCCACCTCAGTAAACCCACAACAAAAACAATGTAATTTATCTCAGAAAAGTCATTCTAGAGGTGGTAATATCTCCTGTTCACTCAAAATCTATAAAAATATTCATAACACTAGATAACGACGCATGCCTCTCCATCTTTTTACCATTAAAAAACAACAAGGTGGTGTCTTTCCACGCCATTCCTGACCTTTTATTTTTATTTTTATCCAGAAGTCGCAATACCGTGCCACAATTCTCATTGAGACTTGGGACGACATACCATAAATGCTGTGATCAGGATGAAACAAATCCAGTTCAACACAGTAAACTGCACGGCAGAGAAGTAATCAACACGGTGTCGTGTCGTCACTTGAACCTGATCCACACAAGTTCTTGACCGATGCCCCCTCGTTAGATGATCACCACACGAGTGAGTGAGTGAGGATTGTTAGATTCCTCGACGACTGGCTTGTCAGTTAGTAACAAAGGGAATGAATATCCATCGGATATGAACTGAAGCGATGGACGTTTTAATGGTTTCAAGACAAAGATTTCCATGGGCAGGTGAAATGTAAATTGTCAAGTGGTTCCATTCATGGAACCAAGACATTTTTACAGCTTTTTTTTTATTAACAGGAATATTCAAGTCATATATATTTCGGGTTTTAAAATTAACGATAATTCAAACCTAAAATAATAATAAAAACAAATTTCTTAATCTCGAGCCATTAGAAATTAAAGAAATAAATAACTACCCTTTAGATGATCTACTCTTTATTAATTTAGCCCTTAGCTTTTCACGAGCAGCTATCATTCAAGAACATCATCATTAGAGCCGTTTCTGTTAGCTACCGATTTAGCCCTACATATCAAACATGAAAAGCTTCTATACAGAGGAAAAAGAACGTCAAAAGCCGAAATTCCACCTTACACTGTAATCGGACATGACACCAGAGGCATAATAAGATTGAAGCTTCCATGACTGGCAGCTGATAAATTGATCTTAATTTTATTGTTCATCCCTTAGCATTTCATTATTTATTGAGCACCTTTTCCTTCTTTCTTTTCAATTTGCCTCTCAAAAATTATGTTTTCATGCTTTATTTCTTGCAATTTTGCTTCACATACGAAATGTCATAGGCTACCCCAACATCGAATAAATGCTCAATAATACAAAATAAAATTTTATATTATTGTAAAAAAAACACACTTGACATGACAAGAATCAAAATTAACTTAAAAATTAATCTTTGTATGAATGAATATGTGTTGGAGAGGCGAGTTCATTGAAGATGGTGTTATGCTTTGAATATGCATGAAAAGATAGATCTATATTCCTAACTTATTTTTAAATTAGATCTAATTTTTTTATTCTAAAAGGGATTAAATTATTATATGAAGTTAAAAATGAGTTTATATGATATTTTCGTATATGTTTTCTGGTTAAAACAAATGCAAAAATGGGTTCCTAGGTTCCAAATCTAAGACTTGATTTTCTAAATATAAAAAAAGACAATAATAAATGACATGTAGTCTACTTAAATAGATTCATTTAAAATCAATAAATGCAAGTCTTGCTTGGGCTTTCGCATTTTAAGCGAAGTGTGCAAACATCTAGGGTTTTCGTTTTCTTTTATATTTTATATATTTTGTTTTTAATTGAATTTTGAATATTTGTTTTAATAATATTTATAAAGGTCTCATAGTCTCTTAATTTTGAATTATTGTTCACTCTTACATTTATAAATTATTTAGTTTAATTATTTTTTAAATGGTAGTAAATGTTTTGGATAATTTTTATAATTTTATAGTGCTTCTAAGAGATTATTGTAATTTATATATTTTTTTCTCATTAGATTTAAAGTAAAAAGCTATATTTGCATTGTGCATTCATAAAAATGAAATCATATATATGTACATAGCGACCAGAGTAAGTATCCAAGATAAATAGTTAAAAAGGTGTAAAATAAAAAGAGAAATTAGATAGAATATTTAAATTTGTTTTTCTCTTTTATTTTTTAATAGAAAAAATAACTTCCCACTTCAATATGTAATTAACATCTATATTGTCCTTAGTCAATTTATCAACTTTTTTTTTTATTGTGTTTAAACACAAACATCATTTTTTCACTAATTATTTGGCAAATTAATTTGTGCTATAAAAAAACATGTTCGCCACCTTCTTTTTTTACAATCAAAATTAACTTGAAATGATATCAATTGCTAATAGATTGACTAGTGCCAAATCTATATTGAAAAAACGAAACAACTTACATTTTCATAAACTACATCCGAAATCTAGCTATGAGCTTAATCAAATCAATAGATTGTTATAGCGTCGTCTATAACTTCTACTCTATATAATTTTTATAGTTTATTTTTAATAATAAACTATTTTATAATAATAATATAATCATATTTTAATCATATTTTAGTTCGTCATCTATAAACTTGAGTTTTTGAGTTTTAAGGTGAGATAGTTCATTAATATGATATCAGAGTTTTGTTGATTTATTTGAATCCCACCATCCCATTTTATTTAATAAAAAAATCAAATATAAAACAACATAAATTTATTCAAATTTAAAGTACAAAGTTTTTTAGGTTATTGTTTCTACTTTCATCGAAGCTTTCTTCGTAGCATACACAGAATTCAGAATTATCACTTTTTTTTTTTTACGTGTTTTGCTTTTGGGGGTGTACCTTTGCAAGCTCGTGAATACGTTCTTGCCGTTTCTTACTTTCTTGGAGTTTGGTTTCAGCCCTGACGTTAGTTTTGAAATATATGTTTTGCACGTGCGGCTGGTCCCTCAGCTAATCCGGTAGCAGAGCCCTCGGTAATACAACTTTGTTGGTTAGTGGCAAATTTTAATTCTAGAGATTAAGTTTATTATTATTGAAAAATCATATTTATTTCTTTTTTCTTTTGATTTTCTGTATTAACCTGATAAGATTTTATAAAATATTTATACTGTGAAATATCATTTTTGTTATAAAAATTAAAATGACACTAAGGTAATTGATCCAAAAATAAATTCGCGCAAATTAGTTTTTTTTTCATACTACAGTTTCACGGTTAGATTATGAAAAAAATAAAAAAGATTATATATAAAAATATGTATGTGTATTGAATTTTTCATATATATATGGGTTAAAATTAATTGAATTTTTCAATGCTTATCTCTCCAGCAAAACTATGAGATGAAATAATAAGTGTATACACAAAAATCTAACCGTCAATATGTTATTCAAAAAAGAAAAAAGCATCGAGGAGGCACTATCTTTGTTGGATTCCCACCCCCATATTTTTGTCTGCCTTTTGTTTCACCTTACTTTTAATTATTATTTTTTGTTTTATTTGACTTGCATGCCCAGCCACCTTACCTTTATTTTGGTTCATGCATGAAACATTGTTGTCCGTTTGACCATGGAGGGACCAGGAGAGCTCAAAGTGTAGTTTTATTTTATTTTTTAACACTTTCAGATAAATTATATTGAATTGCTAGTGCTAATCTATTCCATTTATGTCCTCATGAAGTCTCGAGTTCTCATAGTTCTATCAAAAGAAACTAGTCTCCTTAAAAACACGTAAATTTAAGTTGAACCCTAAGATGCCAAACATATAAAAAAGGTTTTCATATATACAATTTATGGTTATTTTATTTTTAATTTTTATTTCTCAAGAAACCCAAACAAACTATATCAGAAAAAATGATATGATCCTAAACTAAACTTCTTTTTTTCTTTTAACAAAATAAAACTAATAAACATTGTTTGATGCGACGCGTCTATTTGGAGTATGATTGATGTTGTTATTTTAATGCTTGATTTGAGGTTATCATAAAAGAGCTTGCTGTCAATCATATTGAAAAGGTAGTTTTAATTTAAGAGAAAGAAATTGGACAATACATTTGATAATAATTAAAAAAAAACATTTTAATTTGATGATACCTCAAAACCTTGGTCAAATTAATTGAATAAAATTCATATAATTTGTCATCATGCACAGATTTTTCTTTGGCGTTTATATACCATCCTATTTTCAATAGATAATTACAATAAATCAATTAAATTTTTTTAATTAGTTGAAGGAAGATAGAGAATCAATCGCTAAGACTTGTGAATTCATCATGGGTGTTAAATAGCTAAGAGCCAAGATGTCGGTTTCTCGATTCTTGTTATTCTCATCACATCCTTTTCTTGGGCTTAACATACATATTTAATGTTAATTTCACCCAAATTACCCTCATTATCTTCGACCCTCGACCATTTTGATACCAAGAATAAACTTTAAGAACATCACTCATTTATATCTATAATCTCAATGTTAGAGAAACAAAATAGTATTTAATTTTGCCTTTAATTTGTTTTTTGAAAATTCTCAATTAAAGGTTTACATCTATTTTAAGAATTTTCACCATATTTTCCATCCGAATTGTGCTGTTTATATTTATATATATAATATAATTTTTCTTTTTAATTTTATTTTATTTTTTAAAATTATTTTTGACATAATCACAATAATCTTAAAAAACAAAAAAAAAAACATTTCCTTCAAAAAAAACATTTTTAATAAGCAATGCCGAATCGGGCACTGCTATTAATTTTACTACTAATTAACACCTCAATACCTAAGTATATTTGATGTTTTCACTACTATTAATGAGTTTTTGAATTCATGTATGATTGTTTGTATTGTGATTGCAGTTATTTTTTAAATATATTTTTATTCAAAAAAATATCAAAATAATATATTTTTAAAAAAAACTACAAACATAATTTTTTTAGTTTAAAATAAAAATAAAAAAATATATTTTTTAAATGAAACAGTACCAAAAACTGAGTCTGCGTAAATTTAAACTGACAATCTTATCAGTGAGCCCTCTTTTATAGAATCGATGTTTGAAAAGGAAGGATTTCTAGTGCGTGCCAGTTAAGCCAGTCCTCCTTCCTGAAGTAAATGCGCGCTTGAAAGAAATCACCGGCACAAGAATCGATCTTGATGAGGGAATGTACCTTTCCCATAAACCAAACGGAAGGACTTACAGAACAATAATAGCAGCAGCAATGGTTACTGCATTGAAAAAGTACTTCATCATTTGGACCCTGCTTTTATCTCTCAAGAAAAATCTAAGGCCTTCATATTTGACTAACTTCATCGATTGACTAGAGTCTAGAGCTGCTCCTATGATTTGGGCCAGCCTAAGGATATACAGAAGAACCCCACAGTAAGTATTTAGGTTTGCATGTGGAATACTAAGGATCATAAGATTGCTCCAGTTCTTTTTTTATTTTTTTAAAAATAAAAAATAAAGAAGAATTAAGCCTTGAGATATTCACATTGTTTGAAGATGCCCCTTTATTTGAGGGAATAAACAAGAAGATGAACTGATTACTTCTGCGTGCCGAACACCATAAACTATCAAGTGATTCCATTCATGAATGGTTTATTTTCTAACGAAAAATAGTTTAATTTTGATGTAACTGAGGAACACAAGGTTTTGAATGTGAAGATAACTCTTCATATTAAAACATAAGTAAAATGTTTTTAAGTCTTCGATTTCTGTACTTGTTCTAGTTTAGTTTGCCTGTTCTTTACCACGACTTCATGTATAAGCTCTTTAATAGTAATAATAATAGTAATAATAAATTAAACGATGATGAACAATTCAGTCTCCGCAATCAGCTGCATGTATATAACCATCGAACAATCTTGCCCGCGTACAACGAGACAATGAGAGTAGTTGTTGCTTTCTGTACAGCATAAAAAAAGATCATTCATGTTTCCTGGCATGCAAATTGGAAATTCAGATATTAATTTTCAAATCTGTGAACCTGGACTTGTTTCTTTGAACTTGATCTTTCAAACATTGAGTCCCTTTCCTGTCAATTTTCTCTGAGGATTGCATCCTCAATTTGCTTTGTCCATTAGCAGCTAAGGGAATGGATCTTGACAAGATGCAGCTACAATACAGGCTCCATGATCGATGGCTAAGAAAACCTGCAATGTAGGTCACACAATTTCTCAGAAAGTCGTTGAACTTTCCAAGTGATTTTATATCATTCCTGCATGCGTTTAGCCAGAAGCTAGGCGTCCATAGTTGACTCCTGAGCCCTTAATTACAAATCAAGGCATATTATCACTGTAAATCATGATTGAAGCTACTTTAATTAAACAGACAACTGAATCTCATATAAGAAACAAAATCCAGAAAGTAAAAAAAGGAAAAATTGCCATCCTCAACCTTGCTGTTCATTGGTTTGGACCAGGGGAAACTGGGTGAAATTGTCACCTTTTTATTCCATGTAAAAGGAAAATTGCAAAATCTGAACGATGTGATTTTTAAACCTTTGTTGACTGCTGTCCGAAAGTTAGGTGATTGTTGGAATAAAGAACATCATAAATATGTAAAGAGTTGTCCAAGAAAAGACTAGAGTTGATTAAAACTATAATATATATGATGGAAAACTTGCAATCAACATGCCTACTAAGAATATATCCAAAGTCATATAGGATGTTGAAATACAATCCTAACATGCATATTAATCATGTAACATATCTATGTTTAGATTAAAAGAAAGAAAAAAACTTAATTTTTAAAGCACTTTAAAAATAATAAATTTATTGTTGTCAAGAATGAATCATTTGCCTTTAAGACTTATTAATCCTTCTTTGGTGCAACAAGGATGTTTACAACAAGACTCCCAAGATTACAACAACACTACCTTGTTTAAATGCACTTCTAAACAAGATCTACGAATCAAAATTAATGGACTCGAATATCTCTAAAAATACTAAACATAATCCCTAGACTAAGAGAAAATACAAAGCACAAGACTAAGGAGAAAAACTTTGAAAACAAAAGTGAGAAATAGTGTGTTAAGAAATAATTATTATGAACTTAATAATGGATTTGGGAACCAAAACTGACAAAAAAAAACTAACTTTAATATTTATTAGAATTAACTTTTATCATTACTAGCTTTGATTACCCTTTATAAAACCAAAATTAAACATTACTTTTTGGCTTTAATTTGATCTTTCTGAGCTAAAAACTAATTTTGATTTATAGAAATTCTATAAAATAAATGATGAGTTGATGTTGGACTTGACAAACCAATGAGATAACAAAAACTAATTCTTTATGGGATGAAGAATTATGTTACAATAAACCAAATCTAAGATCAAAATAGGCTAGAAAAAAATATATCAGGGCCCATGCCCAAGCCAAGCTTACCGTTTTCGTATCGGTTAAACTTATAAAACCTTTTTTTGGTTTATTTAATACACTTAAATTTTCACTACATAAACCACAAAACATCCTTATATTTCTCCTATGTGGGACAAAGGGTTTTGGGTTTCACAACAAACATGTCAATCTTGAGTTTTTAGATCAATTTCTCGTTCACCCATAAATTATTTTAATCATGTTAATGTTACATGTTAAAGAGATTGTCACAACGATGTTTTTTTTTCACGCTTCATGCCCCGCCACAATTGGATTTGGATGGACAACGACGTGCGGTGAAAATAGAGAAGTGTGTTTTCTAGTCGTAAAAATTACAACTATATATATCAGGAGTCACCACCTAATATTAAGATCACTAGGGCCCTATTGGTATGCAAGAGTTTTGGTAAGGGACTTGTTGTGCAAGGGGAAGACGTATCACCCCCAGTGCACCCTACCTAAAGTAGGTTGCTGCATTGTTGTTTGATTGTTTTTCCAAGTTAAAACTTTTTACACTGTATTTTCAAAAACCATTTTTCTGTCTACGGGTGTACTTTACAAAGTAATTTTACACCACAGTTAAAAATCTTTTTTCTTATCTACGGATGTACTTTACATTGTAATTTTACACTGTAGTTAAAAACCCTATTTTTTAAATCTAAGGATGTACTTTACAATATAATTCTATACCGTAGTTAAAATTTTACACACCAATAGTTAAAACAAAATAATTATATTTATTTTGATATTTTGGCCAAATTCCAATGGGTAATTATAAATTGATAATGATATCCAATTTTGGTTTGAAAATATGAGAAAGATGCAACATATTTTTTTTATGAAACACATGATGGGAAAAGACTTGGAATCCCGCCGTATGCATGAAAACAACAAATTTTTTGTTTTTTTTATAAAATTTGGAATGGGCCTGGCGCAGCCAACTAGGATGAGCCACGAAAGGCCGACCCAAAGACCAAAACAGGAAAAAAAGAAGCCAGAACATGTAAATAGTACTAGTGAATTAATTCACTTGCAATGTTCATGTGTTACGTGAACAATAGTGAATTGATTCACTCGCACTGTTCACGTGTTACATGAACAGTAAAATGGAGGGTGATCGATAGTGATGAGAGTTTCGCTTGCCACTACCGCCAGGTAAAGGAGGTTGAGGTGGTTCTCCCTCTGGTGGTGGCGTCGAAAATGCTGGCCTGTGGTGGCCGATAGGAGCAACGGAAGAGGCTGATGGTTCGTGAAAGAGGAGCTGCTGTGTGTTGTTACCGGCGCTGGAGAAGAAGGCTGAGATCGGGGAGCTGTTGGTATAAGGGAGGAGCTATCGGTGCCAAGAGAACAACCTTTGTGCTTAATGGGAGCTGCTGCTGGAGGAGAGAGAGCGTTGGTGGCAATTGGTTTTAGAGAGACAGAGAGGAGTGTTGGCACTATCAAGTGGAGAGAGAGAGAGGAGTTGGCGGTGACTCTGTTGACGCTAAGGAAGGTGACAATGGTTGTGCTTGTGTGCAAGTCTATTTGACCAATTAATGTCCTAAAAAACCTTTTTTTTAATCAATATGTTGGGCCTAACCTAAAATCTAGGCTAGAACTATCAAAGTACGTTTGATTGACTATGTCCTAACAATCCTCTTTTTCTCTCTCTTTTTATATTTGACTGGATTCAACCTAGCCATCTATGCTATCCTAAGATAGGTTTAGCCCAGGTTTACTTGGTCACTAGCTTGTCCTAGTGATAATATTAATTATTTTGGTTGGCTATTTCATGCAAAATATAATTTCCATAGAGGGTGGAGAAAACAATGAAGAAGAAGAAGAAGAAATTAAAGGGCTCATCTATCATGGAGTTAAGGTGACTTGGCTAGTGTTGTATAGTGGCTTGAAGCGGTGACACTTCTAGATTTATAGCAAAGAGAGAGAATAAAGTTATTGAAATTGTTAAAAATCGAATGGTGACTGGTTTTTTGCTAACTTTGCCCACAAATTTGTTGATGCTTAATGAGTGGAATTCATTCATATTTATAGGGGTGGAAGTTAAACATCTTGTTTTTATTAGGCACAATCTTAGCCTATGTTTTAATTGAGAAGGATTACAACCATTGACTCAAAGTTGTTGTTGAAATGTTGAGTTTAATACTACACGTTGCATGATTTGATCTCTTTGGGGACGCATCGTGATGATTGTAATGTCAAACAACCAAAAAAAACTATGTTAGAGTGTAATACAACGTTTGATAATCGTGGTGGTGTATGGTTTGTCAAAGTTTATAAAGACACAAAGCTTTAAATGTTTTCCTGAAATAGCCACCTAAGTAGCATTTCGAGTACAAATAAAAGGATGAACAGTAAATTAAACAACATGTCATATGATTCTTCTAATTTTTTCAAAACAACATTTTTTTGGCTCTAGGGCCTTAGTTTATGGATTTTTACAACATTTAATTTTGACTTTTATTTTTTGATTTCCTTTACTTGAAGCTCTAAATAAATTCAAACTTTTAACTTTATGCATTTTTTCTCTATTGAACTTCAACATTACCCCTAAATTTCAATGTCTTTTTCATTTTATTCCTTGATCTTAAATTTATGCAGATTGATCATTAAACTTTTAATTCTCTTTAATTTCACCATTGATCTCAATCAATTGAGTCCCTAAAGTTTGATATCTATTGTAAAATGAGCCTTGGCCATGAGTTTTTTCAATTTGACTATTTATCAACCCTAAACCTTTGATTTTCATTTTATTTTACGCTTGATTTCAATAAATTGTTCCTGTAAAAATTATTTTTTGCTCCTAAAATCTTAATTTTCTCAATTAAGCCGAAATCAAACTTATCTTTTCACCAAGTAAGTCCGTAATCAAATTAATTTAACCTATTACAAGTTTAATTACATGCTCACACCTAATTTAATCCTCTTTTATTCAAATTAATTCTTAAACATAATTAAATTTTAGTTTTTCTTATGATTAAATCAAGTCTTCCTATTGATAATCAAATTATGCCCTTAGATTTATTTTTTATTAAGATTTATCAACTAATCATTTATTTTAACCTTGAATGTGTCTTATCTCTTATATCTTGGGCACAACATGGTACAATCAGGCTTTTAACTTTGTCTGAATTTCTGACTTAGATTTTATGCACATCCAAGATCCTCATAACTTGTTTTTCCGAAAATGTCAGTCTTGTAGCTATTATCCTCATTGCATTACCCTTTCAAACATTGACTTCCTCTCTTGTCAATTTTCTCTGAGAATTGCATCCTAAATTTGCTTTGTCAATTAGCAACTAAGGGAGTGGATCTTGACAAAATGCAGCTTCAATACAGGCTCCATGATCGATGGCTAAGAAAACCTGCAATGTAGGTCACAGAATTTCTCAGAAAGTCGAACTTTCCAAGTGATTTTATCATTCCTGCATGCGTTTAGCCAGCAGCTAGGCGTTCATAGTTGACTCCCACGCCCTTACAAATCAAGGCATATTATCACTGTAAATCATGATTGAAGCTACTTTAATTAAAAAGACAACTGAATCTCACATAAGAAACAAAATCCAGAAAGTAAAATAAGAAAAAATTGCCATCCTCAACCTGCGGTTCATTGGAGAAACTGAGTGAAATGGTCACCTTTTTATTCTATGTAAAAGGAAAATTGCAAAATCTGAACGATGTGATTTTTAATCCTTTGTTGACTGCTGTCCGAAAGTTAGGTGATTGTTGGAATAAAGAACATCATAAATATGTAAAGAGTTGTCCAAGAAAAGACTAGAGTTGATTAAAACTATAATATATATGATGGAAAACTTGCAATCAACATGCCTACTAAGAATATATCCAAAGTCATATAGGATGTTGAAATACAATCCTATTGAAGGAAAAGGGGAGCGGGCTCAAAGCCCACGGGCTGAGGAGGATTGTAGCAGAGGACAGGGATGACGGTTGAGAATTCGAAGCCCAATCAGCGAAAAAAACGAAATGGTCCCAGTGAGAGGCTGCAAAGGAAAAGAAAAAGTGGAAGGTGAATTGAAGGTTGACAGGCTTGTCCGAACTGTGCACAACGTGACAGAGGTGGATGGAAAATTTTTAAAATCTGAAATGATACAACAGAGGTCGTTCATGCACAATATGAACAGAGGAGAAATCTTTCAAAATCATCGGCAGGTGGAGAGTAACCTGCCACCAGACCTTCCAGATGAAGCTATGGGGATGGAAGAAGGAAATGTGGTGGTGGTAGAAAATGGGATGGAGGAAAGACAGGACACACCTGAAGTGGAGAATTTGATGGAAGAAGTAGATGCCATGGAGGCATACTCATGCTGAAAATGGGACTCGTATGAGGGGTAGGTCTGATACAACCATTTTATTATGAATTTTTTATTTTTAAAATTATAGAGGGGTGGGAAATAATGGATTTTGTGAGGTTTTTTTCATGATATGAGGAGGTTTTATCATTGTGATATTTTGGCGGTTGTAGAACCGAGAATTAGTGGGGTTAAGGCGGACAAAATTGTTTTGAAATTAAAATTTGATTCAAATTTTAGGATGGAAGCTAATGGGAGGTCAGGAGGCTTATGATTGATGTGGAATAAATCCAAAAATAATAAATAAATTCTGAAATCGTCTAGGCATTTTATTCATGGCATTGTGAAAGAAGGAGAGAGGGATTACTGATTGTTTACGTTAGTGTATGCTAATCCAAATATGGATTTGAAGAAGCAATGTTTGATGAAGTGGCGCAGTTGGCTAGGAGTATTAGGATGCCATGGATGGTTATAAGTGATTTTAATGAAATATTGATGGCTACAAAAAAGGTTGGGGGAGTTGGAGTTGATAATTAAAGAATATAACAATTTGCGAAATGGATGCAGGATTTTCAATTGATAGATCTGGGCAGTAAGGGTCTAAATTCACATGGAGAGGGGGAGTGAGAAATGGCTATGGTAGAGTCTATGAAAGGTTAGATAGATGTTTTAGTAATGTTCTATGGAGACAAATGTATCAGGAGACGAATGTACTAGTTCTTGTAAGGGTTAGATCTGATCACCATCCCATACTTGTAGAGGTGGAAGAAATAAGAGGAAGGGTTCAGAGAGTAGAAAGATCTTTTTGATTTGAGGCAGCTTGGTTACAACATAAAGAATTTGGGGAGTTACTAAGGAATAACTGGGAGGGAGAGGTAGAAGTGCTAAAGGCTTTGGAGAGTTTGTCATCTCAGTTGCAGAAATGGAATAAGGATGTTTATGGCAATATATTTCAGCGGAAAAGAAAGGTCTTGGCTAGAATAGGAGAAATCCAGAAAATAATTGCATGGAGGGGAAATCCATTCTTATACCAGCTAGAGGAGGAACTAGCAACTAAGTATAGCCAGATTCTTCATCAAGAGGAAATTCACTAGTACCAGAAGCCCCGATGCCAATGGATTGCGTTTGGAGATATGAATACTTCCTATTTCCACACAAAAACTATTATTAGGAAGCAAAGAAACAAAATAAAAGCACTAAAGAATGAACATAATGTTTGGGTGTGGGAGGAGGATAGGTTAAAGAATATGGCAAGGAAGCATGGTAGTCAAAATCGTGAGTCAACTCGCAAACTCGTACGAGTTCGCGAGTTGGCTCAGCAAACCTGGTTGGACCAGTAGAAAAATCGAAACCAGTCAAACTCGATCAAATCCGGTCAAAATCGGGTTGACTCGTAAAATCGGACCGGATCGGTTCGATTTCACGATCCAGGTTTTTTTTTTATTATTATTATTTTAACACCAAATCTTGCACTGATTTATTTAATCACCTCTTATATTTATACACAAAAAAATTTACCTTCTTGTTTCTCATCCTATGTGGGACAATTAAAGAAGGAAACATTTAAAAAGAGAGTGGAGACTCTCGGCGACTGGATAGGGGAGAGTCTGGAGAGGGGGTATTTAAAAGGTGTCGAATTGCGAAATGTTTTCACAATGGAGAGGAATTGCGACTCAATGGAGAGGATTATTTGTCCATTTTTAAACTTGTACCGGTAGCCACCAAAGGATGAATAAGCTGGACAAATTATATATATATATATATAATGTTTTTAATATAAAATTATAAAAAATATATATTATAAAAAAATAAAATTGTTGTGTTGATTTTATAAAAAATAAAAATTATATATATATATATATATATATATATCATGAAATCACTCTTGAAAATCAGTAATATTAACTTTAAAATTTATACTTAATTTTTTATTTATTTTTTACTTTAAATTAAAAAAAATGTAATGTTTTACATCATTTTCATATCCTGATATCAAAATAATTTGTTGGAGTTGGAGCTAGTACTAGTAATATACTAGTATTGATGTTGATTGTTGATACCAATATTAGTAATTTAGTGCTGATAATCCTTTCAATAATAATACTTTTGATAAATATATTAAAAATAACGAGGAAAATGACGGACATGAGACTGATTTAATTTATATAGCATATCATTAAAATATTTATTTTAAATATGTTTGTTTTTACCTAATGAAATTCTATGGACATAATTGTTTTGTAATGTGTTTTGAAGTTATTTTACATCATGTATGAACCTAAACTAATTAAGTTTTATGTCCATAATTATGCTATTTTGTATTCAAAAATATTTTACATAAGATTTTACGATTTTTCTTCTCACACAATTTTAGCTGTGATTTTAAGATTTTTGTACGGACAAATTCGGGTATGATCTTACGATTTTACTATCCGATCTTACGATCCGATTTTTTGGAGCCCTTTCCGATTCGTGTCAAAATCTCGATTTTGACTACCTTGCAAGGATGTATTTTCAGAAATTATTTCGGATAGATAATGAGGAAGTTCATGAAGATAGTCTTTTGGAGGGGCAGTTTCCTATTATTGACACCAGGTATATAGATCAACTAATTACATCGGTTCTTGATGAGGAAATTAGCGCTGCTATCTTCCAGATGAAACCGTATAAGGCTCCGGGTTCGGATGGATATCAGCCTATTTTCTACCAATCTTAGTAGTGTGTGGTTGGTCAGTCTATTTAGAGGTACATAAGGGAGGTGTTTACAGGAAATATGGATATATCTCCAATCAACCATTCTCATGTGGTCCTGATTCCTCAAATTCAAGTACCTGAATATATTCATCAGTTTAGACCAATTAGGTTATCCAATGTGATCTTCAAGGCGATTACTAAAGTGATAGTGACAAGGTTGAAAAGTGATGCGACCATATTATTTGATAATTTCATACATATTTACATAGTGTTTTGCATATGTTTTATGTATAAAATGCCTTGATATTCTTTGTTTTATATTTTGAAGGCATTTTTGGATGAAAGACGTAAAAAAGAGGTAATTGGAGGTGATTGACAGATTTGACCTTCAGTCGGTGTTTTGTGCAGAGTGGAAGCTCTAGAGATCGAAATGAAGTAATTCCAGTGACATTCAAAATCTAACATCCATAAATTCATGTAAAGCTAAGGAAAAAGAAATAAAATAAGGAAGATCATGGAAATCACAGCCTTCAAAGTCAAATCTTGCAATCTGCCGATATCGACCTTTGTCCATTCCAACTTCAATATCTCAAGCTACAGAAGTCTGATTTATGCAAACTCAATTTTCTTGAATTAAGGACTCAAAGATCTATAAACTCTCCAAATTTCAGCTCAAAAAGATGTCATACGAAGGAGATATGAATTTTACAAGGAACAACAAAATTCTGCCAACTTAAGGAAGGACTATTTTGTAAAATAGACATTAGGGTTTCTAAGTACATATAAAGGAGAAGAGGAACAAGGAAGTGGTGGCCAACACAAAAGAAAGCACAAAATCTTCCTCCTCTAAACCCTAGATCATGTGTTCTTCCATCTTTTTATTTAGTTGTTCAATAAACATGCAAGGCTAGACTCTTTTGCTTGATTGCAAGGACACAAAAACCTTTCTCCTCCAAACCCTACTCGCATCTCGAGTGGATGGAGAATGTCTGTTGATTACAGAAAGCTCAATCTTTCTACACGCAAAGATCATTTCTCATTATCATTCATGGATCAAATGCTTGAACGCCTAACAAGTAAGTCTTTTTATTGCTTTCTTGATGGATATAGTGGATACAATCAGATTGTTATTAATCTTGAGGATCAAGAAAAGACTACATTTACATGTCCATTTGGTACATATGCATATAGGAGAATGCCTTTTAGTCTCTGTAATGCTCCTGCAACTTTTCAAAGATGTATGATGAGTATATTTTCTGACTATGTTGAAAGAATAATCGAGGTTTTTATGGATGATTTCACTGTGTATGGTGATTCTTTTGATAGATATCAAAAAAATTTATTTTTGATCTTGAAAAAGTGCATTGAAACTAACCTTGTCTTGAACTATGAAAAGTGTTATTTTATGGTAGGACGGGGAATAGTTCTTAGGCATGTTTTTTTCCCTCTCTTGGTTTTCACCCATATCAAACTCTATAAAATTTCAACACATGCAAAGTCAATTTTATTGGATAGGTAACGTACAGAATTACATTTTTTTTTTATAAAGAAACCAAATTCAAATTTACCCATGTTCATGTTCAAATTTCTTTTGGAATGTCAAGAGATAAAACTATTTAGTTTAATCAAAAATTCCATAAACACTCCCATATCATCAATTAATTTATCGTTATCAAAACTCAATTTTCTTATCATGTTATATACTATATATTGCTTCCAAAACAACTTCAAAATTAGTCTTTATTACTTTGTAAGTCAATATCCTTTTTTCAAACTTTCCAATCCTTCTTTGATTGTTTTCCATGCATTTTTATCGTTTTAATTTCATAAAACACATATGATCAAGTCAAAAATTCAAATAAATCATCCGCCCTCAGCATACTTGAATGGCCAACCACTACATATACAAGGGGAGATACTATTTCCTAAAAATATTTCTTGTTATTTCGATGAATTCCAATCATATTTAATACCATAATCATCAATTTGATTCAATTTCTCTCCCCCCTAGAAACTTATTATGAACCTTAATCTCTAATTTGATGAAAAATAATGAAGAGTTAACAATTACCACATAACTTGCAAAACTTGTGTTTAAATACCTTGCCGAAGAGAAATTAACCTTTTAATGCTAACAAATTATATTCTCCCTTCTTACTCTATCTTCCAAATTATTTCTAAAAAACACTCCAAATCTAAAGGATTTTGTTGTTTAAATCCTTTAATTACACTAATTTTTTTCGTATTTCTCTTGTGTTTTATCTGAATGTTTGAAGAAATGAAGCTCCCTTTACTTTCCCTCATAGTCGCCCAAAACAACTATTTATATGGCTAACAAGTTGTTAAACTCCCTTTATATCCTTTGAATAGTATTTTTTTTTTATAATTATCGGGTATTCTTTAGGTATATTTATAATACCATTTTTTAACATGCAATATCAAAATTTCATAATTTATACCTTGATACTTTTCTTTTCCTCGCAATTCGCTTCCATTAAAGATTTATTCATATTTTTAATTTTCTCTTTATTTTTCATACTCCAATTTATTTATTCGTTTTTCTAATTTATTATTTTTAATTTCAAAGGTTCATATCTCTTCATTTACAATAAATATCAAATCCTGAACTTTTGTATTCACTTGCCTTAATCTCCATGTACACGCTCTTCAAGATTTCAATATCTTACCTCCTCGGTATTTTTCTTAAAAAAGAATTTTAATATTTAAAAAGACGCATCTCTCTTAAAAACGACCTTGGAAAATACATGGAGAGCAGTGATGAGTGGAAGGCACGTCGTTTGCTTCGCTTTGCTTTGATATTTCCAAGAAGGAAATCTGTATCCTTAATTTCTAGCCAGTAGGATGGGCCTGGACCAAAAATCCCCACCATCACCAGAAGGGTTTTAGCACCACAAACCCTAAACCTCACCACCACTCATTCCCATGCATTTCTACTCTTAGACGACCCCCCACACCAAAAAAATACAAAAAAATGAGCAGCAACGCCACCAGATTCCTCATGCTCCTCACCACAACAACCACCATTCCTTACCCGCTCCGTTATCCATCCATCCTCCGCCTCACCCGCCACCACATCCACTCCTCTCTCTCTTCACTTTCCCGCCACCACCACAGCCTCTTCACTCTCTCCCTTCCCCGCCCTTTAAAATTCAATTCCTCCCCTTCCCAGCACCACCACCAACTCCATACCTCTGCCCATTTCTCCGATTCCCCTTCCACCTCCACTTCTTTTCCTTCGACCTCCGGGTTCTCCGAGCCCTGGCCGGAGTGGTCTAGTTTTGTCAATAACCTCTCTGCGGCCGGTTATTTTAATACCAAGCACGGTTCTGACACTCCAGTTGATGATCTCACCTCAGTTGATGATTTACCAGAGGGGTTTTTGCGCTCTTGCACTGCTTCCTTAGCTTTCGCGCGTGATAAACCTCAGGCTTTAGGGTCGGTTTTCAGTTAATACATGTTTACTGTTCATTTGGATTGAGTTTTTTTTTTTTTTTTTGAGTTAGAGCTTTCGTTTTATGTGGTTGTTGATGGGTATTGTAGGATGCTTTCGAGAAGAGATATTGAGGTCGTGGTTCAAAGTGGTTTTCCATTTTTGTTCAAGAATAGTGATGATTCAGTGAGGAAGATGGGGTTGTTTTTGCATGGAAGTGATAGCAATGTGAGTGTTTGTGAAAAATGTTTATGCAAGAATTTCATGTTTCTATTCTTTGTTTGGTTATTGGAATTTCCTTTCGGCAGGTTCTTCTATCTGTCTTTCTATTCATTGTATTTTCACTTAAATTGATGTTGAAAGTAGAAGCTTATAAGCATGGAAGTTTATGATATGTATGAAATTTGAGATGGGTGAATAGATGATTTGTGTCAATGCATTTTGAATTGAAATTCGAGCAAAAGAAAAAAAAGAAAGAAAGAAAGATTAGTGCAGTTTGTTGAAAGCTTAGGAATAAAACTTGTGTCAATGTACTAGTGACGGCAGTTTGGTGATTAAAATAATATGATATTTTTTTTATTGAAAGCTAACTATGTAGGTTTACCACTTGACTCGAGTTTATATTTGTCAACCATTTGGCTTTTAGTAATTTAGGAAAACCATATTAAACCATAAGGAGAGCTCAAGGAAAGAGGGAAAAAGTGATCATAAAACAGAGGGATGTAGGTAGGGCTTTTGAAAACTGATATTTGGAGTGGACAGAGTCCATTTGTATTATAAATCCATTAAATGCTGACTGCAAGGAATGGTATAATATCAGGTAAGTGGAGTTCAAAATCGAATGAAATATTTCCTTTGTCCTGCAGGAATGAGGATGGTTGATATAGGGAGTAGTTGTTAGTAAACCAAACCTTAAATTTGCGTTTACTTGCTTCAAAACCTTTTTCTTACCTGCTATCAGAAGTTCCTATTTCAATTTCTGATACATCTGAGTTTATTGGAAATGGTTGATTTTAAGTACTTGATAACTAGAAAGCAGAAGCTATGACAGATTGTGTCAGTGGATAACAGTGATACCATCAAGTTTTCTACTTAGGAAACCATCTGTTTTCAAGATTTTTATTAGGTCTGCATATAGGATAAGGTCTTCCATCAACATTTAACAGGTTGATATTTTCCTTGAATGTACGTTGTTGAGGTCACAAATCATGCGCTAGTAGTTTCTGTTAACATTTTGTTGGGATAGAAATCATTTTGTATTGCTCCACAAATTGCACGTATGACTTTTAGACAGATTCAGAAAGAAGGCCGTAGTACAGTAATTACCTAACTGAGTTCTTTTATTTAGTATTGTAAACATTTGTACTTCAGGTATGTATGAGGTGCTAGGTGAAATTTGATGTTGATGGTGAGGCCTCAAAGGCTAATGCCTTCCATGTTCTCAATGGTTAAACATTGATTGGAATAAGATTTACTTTGAGGAGTCTCAGTGACATTTTAATGTGATACTAAAAAGTGACAGTTCCTTTTTAAATTTGATGTTATCTAATGCCAAGTGATTATTCTGTCTTTAATGCCACCTTTTGAATTATCAGTTTGTTAGAGTAGCATTTCATGAACTAAATTCGAACTGCATTTTACTGTATGATCTATTCTCGATGTTGGGTATTATTCAGACTGAAAAGGAAGAAGAGTCCTTGGTGGTGATTTATGCAGATGATGGAACTTTCTCCTGAAGTATATCTGAGGGGACAACAAAAATTTATGATTTACTGCCAAGTCAGTCTTAGTTCAGCTAAAGTGGATTATGAAGAGCTTTCAATCTATATATAAAAATAACTGTGCTGATGGAAAGCCGGGGTCCAAAATTCTTGTTTTCTGGAATTGGCTATGCACGTAGATGGGAGAGGTCAAACAAGGCTTGAGAATTTTATGTAATATTCTTACACAAATTTTGCCCCTAGTTTTCTCTTGCAATTAGCTACTCTTGAAAAGAACTAGATCCCCACCTCCCTCTACCTTCTCTCCCCCCTGCTCAAGTTATGCATATACATATTCTCCAGAGAATAGTGTCCTTGTCTCTTTTGAGAACCAGCTTGCAGATTTGGTCTCTTCTATCTCCCATTATAAAGGTCAAAATAACTGTTTATATATCTCAACTTCTGTTCCCTCCTTTGAACTTGCAATTTCCACATTTGCATGTTATTTTCTTTCTTCAATTTTTCTTCTTAACTATAGTAGCGTTGTTCAGGATTAATGCTTGTTGTTGTTGTGTTGTTTGTTGATGTGTTGTTGTCTCATATCATGTAACTGAATTATATCCTACCTTCACTGAAAGATGGCTTTATAAAAGCCTGGCAAATGGCCAGACTGTAGTTTTTAACATTTTATGCATCAATTCAAGTAGTAATTTTCTAACTGTTTCTAGGTGCCAATATTTAATCCATACTCTGTTATCGTTATCAATAAATGTTAGGTGCCAATATTTAATCCATACACCATGCTCTCATTTTTATTAAATGCTAGGTGCCAAATACTGATACAGCCCAGACAGTGGACCTGATGAAGTTTCTATTGAGTTATGCCAGCAGTTTTGTTTCTTCTGTGAAGACCAATCTTCATGATGTAGAACATGTGGAGTTGTCTGTTCGAAGTCTCTTTAGTGAGTTGGCTCAGCTGGGCTACAATACTGTGGAGGGAAACCTGTATGGGTCATATGGAAATCAGTTCTCTGATAGATATGGGCAAACACCAAGGCCTCGTGGGCAAAACATTGAAATGAAAAGAGGCGACTGGATATGCCCAGGGTAGAGTCCTATTTAATCTTATCTTCATCTTGTTTTCTTAACATAATTTGCTTGTCTTGTGTGGATCATAACTTCATGAATGAAGAAAACACCAGTAAACTCAGATATGTTTTTCATTGTTGTGATCGTGTGATGATTTACTTTTTTACTTCCATCTTTATGGAGCAGGTGTAGTTTCATGAACTTTGCAAGAAATGTTAAATGCCTTGAATGTGATGAAAAACGGCCCAAGAGACAGCTTAATGGTGGAGAGTGGGAGTGTCCTCAGTGAGCATTTCTTCTGTACTTGCATTTCTACAAGCTTGGAGCTTGGTTTGTCCTTGTTTGAGTTATGATTTGAGTAATTCCTATCAACTTTCTCTTTTGCAGATGTGATTTCTATAATTATGCAAGGAACATGGTATGCTTAAGGTGTGATTGCAAGCGACCAGGAGATATTTCACCCGGTAGCAGCAGCTCTAGATCAGACAAAGGATATGGCAGTGGGAGCAATGTGAATAAAAATGATCTGGTTAGCAGGCTGGCTGCCAATGAAAAGAAGGCACAGCAGTGGTATGGCAATGGTTCTCAGATGGACAGTTCTTTGGACAGGAATGGTGCCATAGCAGATGAAGATTTTCCTGAAATAATGCCATTGAGGAAAGGGGTGAACAGATTTGTTGTCAGCACAAGGAAGACTCCACTGGAAAGGAGGTTGGCAAATTCTCAATACCAAGAAAACACGGGTACTGATGACACTCGGGAAAGGAATGATATTCAAAGCATAGGTACAACCAATCCCCTCAACCAAACTACCACTCGGAGCCCTGCTTCACAACTGCTTAGTGCCCCAAGAGGAAGCAATTCTGATTATGTTCCGTTTGTGCCATTACCTGCTGACATGTTTGCCAAGAAACCTGAGAATTCAAAGATGGAGAGCGAGAAGTTGGAGATGGTCAACAATGAATCTCTTACTTCAAGCAACGGTGAGCAGAAAGGTGTTATTTCCGAGCACAGTGAGTATGGTAAATCAAGAGATAGTTGTCAACCCTCTGAGATGCCCGTGGACCAGACTCTGAGTGATGATAATGAGAAAGACCAAGCTGAAAAATCAGAGAGATGGTTTAAGAGGGTAGCAGAGTTGCATAATGTCACTGATCTGACAAGTGCAATTTCAGACGATGACTTCCCTGAGATCATGCCGTTGCGTAAAGGAGAGAATAAATTTGTTGTTAGCAAGAAGAAAGATCGGTCGCTGACCTCTCCAATGAACAAGAGACATATAGCCATGGAGCAAGCTAACACCACAAGTTCCGTACCCTTTGTCCCCTTCCCTCCCAACTACTTCGCTAAAAAGGATAATCAGCTACCAGATGAGACAGATTCCCATGATAAAGGTGTTAGTGAAACTTCAAGTTCTGCAACACTGGAGAAGCATCCAGAGAATGTGGATGGTGTCAGACTGGGGGTAACCCATGCAGCTCAGGAGGGCAGGACAGGAGCCTGGTCTGGGGACTACAAGAGTGATTTAAAGAAAGGTGCCACTTATGGGGAATCGGCAAGTGGGAATTTTACCCAAAATTATATTGATCCCCTGCCACCTGGCAGGGATAGTTGGAACACTGGAGATTCCAGGAGTGCGAGTGTCACTGGGACATCAAATCTAATGGGGAACTCAATGCAAAACCTCAATAATTCCGTCGCAAATGGCAATGACAGCGAGAGCTGTGGATCTTTCCAGAAAGAGAGTATCAGTGAGAAAAAACCTTTCATGGGAACCGCACCTCAATCATCTAAGAATCAGAGTGCTGGGGACGGCTGGACTGGAAAGAGCTTGGAAGGGTCGGCAGTGAAGGAACTAGATCCTTTGGATATGTCTGAAGAGGCCAAGGCAGAGAGGTGGTTCCGACGCGTAGCGCAGATCAAGGACATCTCAGAGCTCAGTCAGATCCCAGATGAGGATTTCCCATCAATAATGCCAATGCGGAAAGGAGTGAATAGATTTGTTGTGAGCAAACGAAAAACACCGTTGGAGAGAAGGTTGACATCTACTCAGTATAGAAGAGATCTTCCAATTGTCAGCTCTGATCCTGTGAATGAAAATGACAGTAGCTGATAGAATGAGTCTTTGGGATGAGGCCAGACAAGCCTGCGTTTTATCTCAAACTACGGACCAGGTTGCAGTATTGGAATTGCAGGTAATGCATTATCCAATTGCTCCCACTCTCGTGGCAAGCTGTTTCCAAGTCTAGGCATCGTCCAATGCTTGTGTCTTGGGCTGTGGTTGCATGTGTCCGTCGAGAATTCTGCTGCGATGTATAAGTTGGTCCCACTCTTGTGACAATTTCTTATTTTCATAGTGATAAAATAATTTTTAATGCATTAATTATGTCACAACAAGGACGCATTAAATTTCTCTTATTACATTGGAAAAATTAGTCAATTCTGTGCCTCCTCTTACGAATATTGACTCTTTAGTTTTGATAATACCAGAAATATCCACCATTTTCTTAATTTACGAGAACTAACACTATCTTTTTATAATGTCTTTTCCCATCCCTTTTGTTCTAATAAAAAGATATTAATATTAGGTTAGTCAAAAGTCATTGGATACCACACCTCTATAATATATGTTCTTTGTACTGTGTTTTAAAAACTTCGAATTTTTTATTATTATTATTTTAAATATATTGTTAGATCATTTTTATATGCTAGTATTAAAAATAATTTTTAAAGATAGAAAAAATATCATTTTAATGTATTTTTGAAATAAAAATACTTTAAAAAAACATCAATATTTTCAAACAATGTTAAAAATAAATAAATAATATTAATATATTTTTAAATAAAAATAATTTTAAAAAACATCAGTATCCTTTTCCAACACTCTTGTTAAAACACTCTTGTTAATAACTTATGCATCTTCAACCGGTAAGCCATCTGAAAAAGGCAAACTTAAAAAATTATTCTTTTGGCTTTTGTTCTTTCTTTAAATTATTATTAGATCCTTTTTTGAATTCAATTTGAAAAATTACTCCTATTATTAAAGCTACTTTATGCTTTTTGATTTAGCTAGTGTTGTAGACGCAAGTGATTTTAGAATTTAGGTGGTGATATACTAAATCATGATCTAACCTAGACAAACTATGTGAATGGCTAAAAAAATACTTTTATGGATTAATAAGACATATATATATATATATATATATATATATATATATATATATATATAAAAGTTATGGGATGGCCAAACACGATTAGCTTCTTAAAATTAAAAAAAAAATCTTATCATCGAATTAGGCTCAAAATTTCATAGGTGATTTTATGAAAACATATCCCTAGGAAACCTCTATGTTCCCGAACAAACCATTGAATCTTTTAAAATCATGTATTGAGCACTTATGCTTCTTCTATTATGGAAAATTTTATTATTTTTCCTATTTTTTATATCTTATGTTATTTTTGTTTATAAAGAAAATAACCAAAAAAAATCTATTTTATGTGTTTAGATTCCTAATTATTTTTTAGTAGAGGTCGGGTTTTCTAGCCTATATAAAGAACTTTGTAACCCTCTTATGAAGGCAACCACTATATACTTTGTTTTTTGAACAAAAAAATATATGAATTTAGGGTTCACATCTACAATCATCTTTGATCATAAATATTTTTGTGTTTTTCTTATGATTTTTTATCTTGTCATTGCCATGCTTAGCTTTTACTTGCATTAATTGGCATTAGTGCTAGTGATCATAGTTTTTATATTGCTTATTGTGTGTTATAATTTCATGGATAATTATTTACTTTTTATTTTCCACTAATAAACATAGTAGAAAGAGGTCGTGGAACATGATGTGTCCAACAGGAGGATAAAGAGGCTTTTTCTTAGGAGAGAAATGTCCATAAACTCATTATAGATAACATATATAAAAATATCATAAAATCGACTCATATGATAAAATAGAAATAGCAACAACAAACTTAAAAGAGAATATATCATTGTCGCGACGGCAATTTTTACACGTTTCGCGCCCCGTCATCCCCGTGATTTGGGGGGACAATGACGTGCGGTGAAAATGGGGTATTTAATAGTCGTAAAAATTACGAGTATAAATATCGGGAGTCGCCACCTAGTATTAAGGTCACTAGGAACCTAATAGTCTGCGAGAGTCTAGGTAAAGGGACTTGTTGTGCAAGGGGAAGACGCATCACCTCCAGTGCACTCTACCTAAGGTAAACTGCAGTGTTGTTTGATTGTTTTTTCCAAGTTAAAAAAAATATTTGTACACAGCATTTTCAAAAAAAAAAAAAAAAATTGTCTGCGGGTGTACTTTACAATGTGATTTTACACCGCAATTGAAAATCTTTTTTCTTATCTACGGATGTACTTTACAATGTAGTTTTACATCGTACTTAAAATCTTTTTTAATCTACGAATGTATTAGACAATGTAATTTTACACCGTAGTAAAAATATTTTTTATCTATGGGTGTACTTTACAACGTAAATTTACACCGCGAAAGCTAAAACAAAATACTTGTTAAATTATTTTTGATATTTTGGCCAAATTCCAATGGATAATCATAAACTGGTTACGATATCCAATTTTTCATTTTAAAATATGAGGAAGATGCAACATTTTTTTTTTTACGAAGGATATGATGGAAAAATCTTGGAATGTGGCCGTATGCACGAAAATAAATACATTTTTTTTTGCTTTTTTAAAATGCATTTTGAGTTTTTTTTTACACAAAAAAAATATGACAGGCCTGGCCCAGCTAAATGGGTCGGCCTAGCTGAACCTGCTAAGGGCCCAAGTCTGATGGACTTAGGCCCGACCCAACCAGAGAGGACAACCCAAAAGGGAAAAAAAAGAAATAAAAGCAAAACACGTGCACAGTGCAGTGAATTGGTTCACTACACTGTCACGTGAATAATGAACAGTGATTTAGTAGTCGACAGACCACGATGAAAGGATCACCTGCGACTGCCACCAGTTAGAGGATGTCAAGGTGGTTCCCCTTTTCGTGGTGGCGTAAAAAACTGAGGCCCGTGGTGGCCGGAGAACGGTTGGAAGTGGTTGGTCTGTGGTCGTTCATTGCTGCCTCTATTGTGCTCTTCTTCGCTGGAGCTGGTTGCTACCATTGGAGATGAAGGCTAGTTTGCTGCAAGTCACGGTGGAGGTGTTTCCCGTTGTTGTGCTCGCCGGGAGCTGTTGCAGAAGTTGGCGAGGAGAGAGAGAGAGAGAGAGATGTTGGTCTACAGACCGGCAGAGAGGGCTGAGGCTGAGATTGAGAAAAGTGAAGGTGATGGTTTTATTTCGCATGATATTTCCTTGTTCTTCTTTGCCAAAACCTCTACAAATTTTCCTCTATTTCGTTCTCTCTTCTGCGTAAATTTTTCCGGTTTTTCCTCTTTGTGTAATTCTTCTTCTTTGTTTATTTTTTCGCGTAATTCCCTCCTTTTTCTGCCCCCTTTGCATGCAACGTGCATGGCTTTATTTATAGGAGAACTTTGCCTGTCACGGTGGCTGAAACACTGTGGTTGTCGTCGGTGTGGTAGCTTGCTTTTGGGTGGTGGCTGCTGTTGGTTGGCTGTCGGCGGGCTAGTCAGTAGGCGCAGATAAAGGCAGCGGCGGGTTGTTGTTTAGGAAGGAAATAAAAATGCAATTTGGTCCTTCGATTTGTAATTGTTCTAATTGCACTCCAAATGATTTTGCACTTTTAATTTTGTGCAATTGTACCCATATCTGAAGTTCAACGTTAGTCTTAAAGTGCGCGTCTTTTTTATTTTGGTCCCTGGCTTTTGATTTATGCACTTTGACCCTCAATTGACAATTAAACTTCAATTTGACCCTTAATTTTGCACAATTACCTTGGAAAAATTCAATTGGATCTCCAAAAATTCCAATCTTCTCAATTGAGCCCGAATTAAATTCAAGAATTTGATTTTTGTAAATTAAGGCCTTAATAAAATTAATTTGATCAATTTAAAGCATTATTAAGTCCTTGCACTTAATTAAATTCTTCAATTGGACCCTAAATTAATTATCAAACATAATAATATTTTTGAATTAGCCCAAGATTAAATCAAATTGGCCTATAAAAAATATAATTATGATTTTTGACTTAATTTTTACCTAGAATTTGTATTTTTTTTGGGCAAAAAAGAGATACGATTCGGCTCAGAAAATATTCCAAATTTCCACCGTGATTTTCTACCGACACCAAACCTCTTTTATCTTATTTTTGTTATTTTTATTTTATTTTGGGGAGTAACTCAAAAATTAGGTTAGGACAATCATCATGATAAGAAATAGATCAGATTTAGGGATTTTAGGTTCTGTATCAAAATTCCCAAGTTTACTGGAACTTTATAGGCATAATAGTTCATAGACTAGTTGAAACATGTTTAAAAGGCTTTTTATTATAATAAGGTTCATGAGCCTACATAAGTTAAATTAATAAAAATTAGATTGAAAGGTTGAGCATCTATTTAGTGGAAACAATTAAAGAAGATGCAGGAGAGATAAGGAACATTAAATATCAATTATCAAGATAAGATAGAGAAAATTATAGAAAATATATAAATTTTTTAGAACTTCTAAAACCTTAGACCAAAGGTGTCACTCACTCAAACAACAAGTAACTATATTAGATATTGCGTGGGTGGGCTAAGATGGTCAATACATGAGGTATTGTGTCTCTTGTCTTTATAGGTTATTCTTAAAGCTTATCAAAGAATTTTAATGGTAAATAAGCAATAAACTTCTAGGATTGTTAGTTGAAATTTTCAAGTTACCATGGTAATAAATAATATGGGCATAATAATTATTTTAGATATGATGAACTTGGACATGAGCTATTAAGTGTAGCCAAACATATAATGGCTTTGGAAAACATTTGATGATAAAGGAGCTTATAGATATGACCGACATGAAGAATGATAATGACTCAAACAATGATGAGAAGGTTTTATATAGAGATAATAGTACTTTTGATAATATAAAGAGTTTATTAACAGGTGAGGGTGATTTAAAAAGAGATTAGTCATGTGTTAATATCTTCCATTTTACATGAAATGTTAAAGACAAGATCAATAGTTTAATTATAGAAAGCGGTAGCCGTGAGAATATGGTTTTGATAAAGGATATAAAAAAGCTTTAATTGACAATTGAATATCATCTTAAACCCTATAAGTTAACATGGCTAAACAGAGACAATGAGATCATTAT
This sequence comes from Salix exigua, assembly GCA_032356905.1. Taxonomy (NCBI): domain Eukaryota; kingdom Viridiplantae; phylum Streptophyta; class Magnoliopsida; order Malpighiales; family Salicaceae; genus Salix; species Salix exigua. The sequence continues at coordinate 5,094,983 of CM063600.1, forward strand.
TGACAAACATTGTATTGTTTTTTTTCCACGAGATAAATATTTTGATAGTGCTTAGTGTGATCTGGTATCTATATATGCATGTTATATTTTGTTGGGAAGCTTATGACAGTTTGATAAAAATATGATGCATAAAGGTATAATAATATATATACACTCTAGACATACAGAAAAAAAAACATGTAGTGTTAGAACTTATGAAGAAAAGGATGGAAATAAAAATTGAAAAAGGGGAAAAGCTTGTTGATTATATAATAATTTATAAGAAATACATGGGGTGAATGAGTAGTGTACGTCTTAGTTCCTAGTAATATAATAAGTAAAGAAAAAACTGATGTTGATGACATTTTAAAAAGATACAAATTATGCTTATAAAAATTTTAGATTTGATATTGGATAATTATTTAAAACATTGCCTCTCTTACAAGATATCCAATACTAAATTGACTTAATTATAGGTTCAAGTCTTCTAAATAGATCAACCTATAGACTTATCCTTAAGAAAGCCAAACAATTGCAAATATAGGTTATAAAGTTATTAAATAAAGCACACATTTAGTAAAGTATAAGTTTATATGCAATCCCAATTCTTATGGTCCCAAAAAGATATGGTTTATGATGTATGTGTGTGGATATTAAAGTCATTAGTAAAACCAAGGCTAACTAATCCAACTTATCGTCATTCTATTGATAGTGTCATTTCATTAGATTGGCATGCAAAACAGGCATACAGTGCTTGTGTCCACACTAGATCTCGCGCCACTAGCGTGTCAATACACAATCATGAGAAAGGAGCGTGCAAGATATGCACTGCCCTTTTAATGTTATATTTCAGTGTGGCTAACTCATTGACTTGGTGAGAAGAGTTTGTTGGTGGAGTCTATAAACATAGGGTGTTTTTTGGGAGATCTTTTTGAAAGTATTTTTGCAAAAAAAAAAAAGAATTTTTATTTAAATTTTTATTTAAATTTATTTTTTTGGTGTTTTTAGATAATTTTGATGTGTTGATATTAAAAATAATTTTTAAAAAATAAAAAAAACATTATTTTAATGCATTTCTAAATGTAAAACACTTTCAAAAGCATCTGCAACAACAACCACACTCCCAAACAGGCACATAGTATATGGGCATGTTTGGTATTCCGTTTGCTGTTGTGGTTGAGGTTGCGAAAAAGAAATTTCATAAAAAGCGCTTTTACTGCGGTTCAAAATAAGCTGTTAAGTGTTTGGTTAAAACTGTGGTTGAATTGGAGGTTGAAAAAAAAACAGTTTTAGGTGTTTGGTTACCAAACTTTACATATTGCTTTTAAACTTGTGAAATTACTTTAAAGGGCATAGACATACACACACACATTTATTTATATATATATATTATAAATTTAAAATTAATCACAATTTATTGCAAGGAATAATTCAAGTAAAATTGACACTTCATTTTATTCTCCCACCAAACTATTTGCAATGTCATCGCGAACAATATCCATACGTGAATGCGTCCGCAAACTCTGACTATTTTCACACGCTACAATATCTGGTAAAACATCATCTAGGATATAATCGGGATTTCTTATTCGAAATAGAATTTGACACTAATGTGTTTTAGATTAAAATGAAAACAGTATTATTTTGATATATTATTGTTGAATAAAAATTATTTTCCAAGATCGTCACTACCACACTTTTAAATACACTTTAAATTAAACTTGTGTAGATTTTTTTGGTATATTTTGCGGTGACATTTATTTTTGCTGGTTTTGTAAAAATGAATGTTAAATAGAACATTCAAAATTGGAATAATAATTTATATAAAATTATATATATATATATATATAATATCGATTTGGATAAAACCAATACTTCTCTCTCTCTTTTTATTAATTTTTTGGATATATATATTTAATTTCCTCCTCTCTCTCACAACCCTGCTTCTTTTCTCTCAACTCTCTTCCTCTTTCTCCAAACTCCAAAACGCCGCCGCTGGATGAGGATTTCCTCGAAGAAGAAACCGACATCGTTCCTCATGACCACGGAAATGGCAACGACCACTGCCCTGATCCGGACCAGTTCGACGAAGAACTCGACAATTAAGATGACATCGAAAACTACTCTGATCTCAATGATTCCAAATTGGATTCTTACACTCGACAATTAAGATGACATCGAAAACTACTCTGATCTCAATGATTCCAAATTGGATTCTTAATTAAGATGACAATTAAGGAGCTGGAGCAAGAGCGAGAGAAGGAGAAAAGTTTGAGGAAAAGTTGGAGGTGTTAGTTGTAGAGGAGTAGAGATGGGAGGTTGCAGACGAGAGGATGATTGAAGACGGGAGGACGAGAGTTGCAGATTTTCAACGGTAAAAAAATGATTTTGATGCAAATGAATCGTGGTTTTGATGCAGATGAATCGTGGTTTTTGATGCCAAATGGGTGCTATGAATAATGTATATTAATATTGTGATTGGTTAATATTGTGAATGGTTCTAGTAAAATAGAATTACTCTCTGACTAGTGGATAACCCTAATTTCGTCGTAAATAAAGTCAAGTATTTTAAAAATCATAATCTTTTTGTATAAAACTTTGAGAAAGGTAATGAGATGTGCTTTCCAACTATATAAAATTAAAATGATAAAAAATACTCTTCAAATAATTATATAGGCAAGAAATTCCAGGACTGCTATAAAAAATATTTTTTTAATCAATTGTTTATGTAAGAGACATAAAAAATTATAAATAATTTAAAATATTTACATGAACATAACAATAAAAAAATATACTTCAAATAATTATATGGGCAAGAAATTCCAAGACTACTATAATATTTTTTTTTAACAATTGTTTCTGTAAGAGACATAACAAATTATAAATATTTTAAAATATTTATATGAACATGAAAAAAAAATAAATAAAAAAAGGCTTCTATTTTAATGTAGAATACCATATTTAATAGTGGAGGCACGTAATTGATTGAATATATCTTTCAAGTTATTATTAAAAGCTGAACACAATCATCTCCAAAAACATTTTTGGCATATGTATTTATTAAGTAAAGAAACATTCTTTAATTTTAATTTTAATTTATTTTAAACCAAGAGAAAAAAAATTCTTCTCAAATAAATATAGTGATATTTTATGAAGTGATTGTCTCTTTCTTGTAGAACAAAATCCCTCCATATAATTTGTCAATCCTAAAAACATTAGCTTGACATGATAAAAAAAAAGTGAAAAGGCATCAATAAAATAAATTATAATGAAATTACATTTTTAGCCTTTATAAAAAAATTGATCAAGCTTTTTATTAGGGTGAAATTATCTTTTACATAAGATACATCAATAATTGCAAAATTAATTGGAGACAAATTATTCAAATCTTTTTTTTATCATATTAAAATAATTATTTATTCCTAAAAACTATTAAGCTTTCGGCGAGTAGTTCTTCAATCGTTTCAAAAACAATATTCCACGGTTAATTTACGGTCATATTCTTGGAAGAAAAAAAGAGTGAACATGCACAAAAGAGCTTCATCATGTTTTTAATTATTAAAAATATTTAAATAGTGGAATTATCCATGAAATCCGAAAAAGAAAGGTTGACTACAAGGGTGTTTTATTTATTTTTTTCTTTTATTTTTGTTGTTTTGGATTTAGTTAGGGTTGTTTAATAATTTTTAATAATAAAATATTATTAAGAAAATGATGATGTGCGTTACGCAAGGGTAAACATGTGATGACCATTTTATTAACAAAACTTTATTTTTGTGTTTTATATTTTTCTTGATTATTATTTTTTTTCAATTTCGTCCCACCACTTTAATTTCAGTTGATTTTTTTTAAACATATGTTTTTTAAACTTTCTGGGAAACCACTTTCCAAACTTTCCTGTGTTTGTTTGTCTTCAGAAAATACTTTCCGGTCAACGGGAAACACTTTCCAGTCAAAGAAAAATTTGGCTTGGTTTTCAGGAAAGTGTTTTCCGGAAAATTTGGACGGAAAACACTTTCCGAAAGTTGTGAAAAATTTAGAAATGTCATTATTTGTTGATTATATCAAATTTGATCATCAAACTTTTGATTTGTATATATAATTTATTTTGAATATTTATTTTTCAATTCCATCTCTTAAAATTTAATTTTCATATTAATTTTGGTCCTTATTTTTATAATTTCTATTTGCTTTTTTCTTATAATTTTTTATTGAAATTTTTTATCTATCAAATTTGGTCCTCATTTTTTTTTAATTTTTACTTATTTTATTTTAAATAATTTATGAAATGTTAATTATTATTATTTAAATTTATTCACCTTTCATTTTTTTTAATTTTTTAGATTTGATCTTTATTATTTTGATTATTATTTATTTATGATTTTTTTTCAATTTCATTCTCATTCAACTTTTTAATTTGTAAGATTTGTTCCTCATTATTTTAATAAACTTGAAAAAAAAATTAATTTATTAATAAATTATTTTCCAGTTCATTTTCCATAACACTGCCAAACATCGGAATTCACTTTTCAGGAATTCACTTTCCAAAAGAAAACCACTTTCCAGCAAACAAACGTGGCCTAAATCCTTTGCTTTTCTTTTAGATATTTTACTTAGTTATTGTTTTATGGTTTCTTTCCAATAGGACAACTCTAGTCTCATCCCAATTTAAGTTCGGTGTTTAATTTACTTTCCAAAAAAAAACCACTTTCCAACAAACAAACGGGGCCTAAATCTTTTGCTTTTCTTTTAGATATTTTACTTAGTTATTGTTTTATGGTTTCTGTCCAATAGGACAACTCTAGTCTCAGGCCAATTTAAGTTCGGTGTTTTTTTTTAAGAATATTTTATTGAAAATTACTTTTATATATATAATTTCACCATCTGCTATTAAATTAGTGACCCTAAAGTATGTGATTTGTTTTTTATTTTTTCTATGTTAGGATAACCCAAGTTAATTTGTATTTTTATTCTTTATATTTTTTATTTAACTTTCATTTTTCTTGTTAGGATCTTCTATGAGAGTCTGATTTTTTTTTATCTCGATCCTATATCTTGAGTGGTGAGTTTGTCAAATTAACCGGAGTTGACTCAGGTTTTTTCCTTAAGTTTCTAGAACTTTTTTTTTCAATCTCATCATTTTACATTAAAGTTTTTGTCTTTGAACTTTGTCATTTTTTCACTCTTAATTTTGTTTGGTTATTTTGATGGTGGGTTAGTTAAGTTAACTCGGGTTAGCTTGCATTTACTTTTTTAATGTTTTATTAATTAACTTCAATGTTCTTCTTTCAAAGATATTTTTTTCTAATCTTATGTCGCAAGTGGAGGGTTAGTCAAGTTAATCTCGGATGACTCAAATTTATTTTGTTGATTTTTTTTAGGTTAGTCAAATTAACCTAGACTGACTCAAAAATATTTATTAATTTTTTTCAATTTTATCACTTTACATCAAGTTATTTTCCCTTTAACTTTGTTATTTTTTCACTTTTTTTTTTCTTATTATGAGGTTGGGTTCATAAAGTTAACCCAATTTAGTTTGATTTATATATATATACTAGCCATATTGCCCGCGCGTTGCCGCGGGCATTTGTGCGTATACAATTTGACACAATAAAATTCATAATAATAAACCGATATTATATAATTAACATAAAGTTATAGATCAAGTAATATAATGCGTACATTTTTAGCTGGATTATGTTGCGCAAGCGCATGTTACATATTTTTCTGAATAAATGCGTTACGTTACAAAAGATTACAAAAGAACGCAAATTATATTACTTGTGGATAATTGCAAAACAGAGGGCCATCGACGTGAAGAACAAAGCTAAAACCCCTCTTCAAAATGAGAAATTTCATCTTCTTGCTAATCCTCCTGTTTTAAAAAAACATTGCAAGGTATTAAATGAAATGATAAAATATTGATGTTATTTAATCAAAAAGTGCATTAAATGTATATAAAAAAGGATTTGTCTGTATGATTTATGGTGAAATTGCAAATAACAATATGGTATCAAAAGAGAAAATGCAAAATAGAAACCATGGAACTGCATGAAAAGGCAATAAAAAAGTATGAAACATAGAAAAGTAAGTGTTGTATAAAAACATAAACATAACAATCAAAATAATAGGAAAAAAAAATGGAAAAACAACAATATATTTTTTCATACGTAAATGTCAAATAAAATAGCCTAAAATAACATATTGTAACTAAAAAAAAGAATCATCCATTTCAATCGAAACAACATCTTGGAGAATTATCCTAACATATCCATAAATGCATAAAGTAATTTAAAAAATAATCAAAATGTTACAATGAAGATCAAAATGTGGCCTTTAGTGGACCATATCCAAGAACTTAAACAATAATAAAAACAATCTAGCCAACAATAGCAACAACAGAATCAAAAATACAACCAGCAAGTAATTACAAAAAACATAAACATCAATCTTAAAAACAATAGTAGCAAATCTCAAAACCAAATGAAAACATAATCCAGTGAGATTGCCAATCATATAGTATATCCATTAATTGTATTATGCCTTTTGTATTAAGCTCACCAACCATAAGTAACAATGTACATGTTTTTCAAATAGCTTGGTGAAGTTATCCAGCAAAAGAACATGAACATTCATGATCATGAAATTGAGGGTTAATCCAAGCATATCCATAAATCCACAAAGTAATATAAAAATAATCAAAATTTTACAATGAAGATCAAAATGTGGTCTTCAGTGGACCATATCCAAGAACTTAAACAACAATAAAAACAATCTATTGAACAATAACAACAACATAATCAAAAATACAACCAGCAAGTAACTATAAAAAACATAAATATCAATCTTAAAAACAGTAGTAGCAAATCTTAAAACCAAATGAAAACGTAACGCAGAGAGACTGCCAATCATATAGTATATCTATTAATTGTATTATGCCTTTCGTATTAAACTTACCAACCATGAACAATATAATAAAATAGCCAATTGTTGTATGATGTCTCCAAATTAATAAAAGATGAATTCATTGGTACTTGACTGGGAATATAATTCTAGGTAGAAAGTGAAGCAGGAAAGAAATTGTAATTAAGCTAAGGAGAAAATCGTTGAGAATCATGACAATTTTCATGAAAGCATAATTTTGTACATAGAAAATCCTAAAAGAAGTAATCAGCGGTAGTTTAACAAATCTTAAAAGAAGTAAAAATATGATTAAAAACTCGTAAATTGTACATAGAAAAAGCGGAAAAGCAAAAGCAAAACGTAATCATTATATGAAATGGAAAGTGTTTGGTGTGCAAAGCTACCTCCGATGGTGGAGAAAGGCTGTTTTTGTGGCGTTTAGTTGGCGGTTCATCTTGTTCATCAATAATGATTGCTTTCTGTTTGAGACGACTGTAAAAGTGAGGAAAAGAAAACATTATTATATAAGAAAGCTTATTCTAAGATAATACACTTGATGCAAGAAAGTAAATGGCATGAAAATATTCTACATTGGCTAAACACATTAAATTTGAATCAATAATTATATTTGCGATAAAAGAAAACTGACAGATTTTCTGAAGGTGTATCGGTGAAGGTCAAAGTCTTCTTAGCCTTTGGTTGATAGTTGTTCTTGTCAATGTCATCCAATATAATACCTTGTTGATGCTGACTTGGTGGGGTGCTGTTAGATGGTGTTATTGGAGCAAGTGTTTCTTCTTGAATCATTGATGAGTTTCCAACAATCATGGTTGCGGAAGCGGTTGAGGATTCTACACCAAATTGCTCTGACTCAGCTACTAAAGATTGTTTTGTGCTTTCATCAAATACATTTGTGACATATATGTCACATCTGCTCAGTGCTGATCTATAAGCTCCGAAACGCAGCTGGAAGATTTTCACCTTGTTTAATACTTCAGTCATTTGTGGAGGCACAGTAAAAGGATCAACAAATTTTTTGTCGTAGACCAAATGATGTGCCGAGGCGTTAAAAAAGTTTTCAGCAATTTTTCCAGATAGCAAGAAGTTTGTAACATCATTGCCATCAGTTACAATGCAGTTAACCTTAAACCTGCATCAACATATCAATATTCATTTGCACTTGAGTAAAATGTTATTGTATTTTCTTCTTGGAAAATAAATTCATATGAAAGAACAGATTGTATGTTTAATCTTTTTCACCATGGAATTGGTGCAGATTCTGGAAGTCCATGTTCAAAGCATCTAAGGTTGTCTGAAGGTCCAGAGAGTGTTTTAGTGCATTTGGGGCATGTTTTGGACCATCATCCATAGAAGAGATCATAGTCAGCAATGGATGCTTTGCAAGTGAAACGCATATTCTGCATTGATGAAGGAAAGAGTTATTATAAAAGTTGAAAACTAATGCTAAAAGAGTATGTAAAAGCATTTGTAATAAAACCTTATGCTGATATGGGTCCATGCATAAGATCTCTTTAATGGTCTTTCGGTTTTCATTGATTTGTTGATCCAATGACACGACATCGTTCAAAGATGGAGGAAGTTTATGGACATCAAGTGGCATTTCAGCATAACTGAATTCAATAAAGTATGATATAGTTAAAAATAAATATTTATTGCTTAAGTAAAAATCAAATGCTAAATATTTTAAGAATAGTAGGGATTTACTATTGTTTATATGGCAAAACCTCCAGAATATTTGGATTGAAATACCAGAGCGAAGCAGCAGTCCCAGTTAAATTTGCTGCACCTGGATGCAAGCAAAACAAATAGAAGTAGCAAACAAATATGAATAAGAAAAAAATAGTATTTGTACAATAGAGTTAAAAATTGTATGATTTTATCGTGTTAGAAACAAATCAACAAACCTCGAAATTCTGTAACCCGGAACCCTGCAAAAACAACAATAACAGGAGATTGTTGTGCATTAACGATATTATCATCGAAGCTTCGAGCAATGTCGCCCCATAAAGTAACTCGTAGTTCTTCACCCCTGTTTGTATTTTTGAGATTCGGCATAAAACACTAAGAAATAAAAGTTACGAATGTAAATCCGGTACTGAAAAAATCTTATATTTTCAATGATGAACTCCCTTTTATCTTCAAGCCTATGACCCTGAACCAATATCTTTTCAAGTGGTTGGATTGCTTTAAGCCTGCCAAGAACATCTAAAAATATCTCTAGATTAATTAAATAATATAGTAGATATATATTAATCATAATTTTAAATGTTTTTTTACAGACCTGTAAGAATCCTTGATCCTTTGCCTTTGCTTAAAACATGTGCGAAATCAATGAGATGAAAATAGTATCGCGGCACATCATGTTTAACAGAATCAAGACGTGTTATCTTGGTATCAGACTTTAAGTCGATAATCGCCTCATGATTGACAACAATATTAGTATATCGATTTTCATAGGTGTAGAAGTCCTTAATCTCAACATAAGAACCTCAATTATGTGAAGATTGAAAAAGGTTGCATCTCTTGCCTTGGATGATCCTTGAATGGCTCCACCCTACCATGTAAGAAATGAATGAAAATAATATAAAGATTATTAACACGTGGTTAAAATCGTTGAATACTAAAAAGATAGAATGGATAGCCAAGATATGCACTCTTATTTGTTTAATTCCACATGATCTATGTTGGTAAAAAAGATAACGACAATATGAAAACAAAGGAAGAATATCAAAATATGGATTGTAACGATTTCATCTAATTTAAACATGACAATGAAAAGGATTTATGAAGTTTTTTGGAAAATGGCAACAAAAGAAACAAACACAAACACACACAGACACATATAAACATATTGCTATAAAACAAAAATGACATTAAGATAAAAGTAAATTACCAAGAAAACATTATGTAAAGTATAAAAACCTGGTGGTCAACAAAAAGACAGTTGAAGCTACTTGTTTGCCCATTTTGCTTTGGCATCCAAACGCGGCAAACTCTGGCTTGTACCAATGGATAAAAAAGATATTTTTTGATATCTTTCAAAGGGATTGCCATCAATCTGTATCATGAAAACAAAAATAAATTGATGAGGATGGGGAAAGCAACATAAAAAGTATGCTAAGACATTTAAACAAACAATAAATAGCTTGCCAAAACTAAAAACATGCATATATAAGATTTAAGCTAGAATGCAAGGGAAAATAATCATATTGAACGGGGAAAAAACCTTTTGGTAATGTATTGAGGACATCTTTGTAAACAATATTTTTAGCATGATCAAGCTGTTTCCCTTCTTGGTCACATGAAATGATTTTTAAACCTTTTTTGGATGTAACCCTTGAGAGTGCAACATATAGCTGACCATGTGTAAAAACTTGTTCTTTTAAGAAAACACCAACAAATTTCAGCGATTGCCCTTGGCTTTTATTTATTGTCATTGCATAGCATAATCTTACTGGAAATTGTCTTCGTTTGATTGTGAATGGGCATTTTCCATCATTAATTGGGAAGACAATTCTTGGGATAAAAACTCGATCACCAATGTTAGAGCCTGTTATTATTTGAGCTTCAATAACTCGATCAGCAAGCTGCGTGATGATAAGTCGTGTCCCATTACATAAACCTGTCATTGGGCTAAGATTTCTAAGCAACATAATTGGCGCTCCCAATTTTAAAGCAAGAACATGTGAAGGAACACCACTGAACTCAAGCTGGTTTATAAATTCCAATGGATACAATAAATTTATATTATCGTCATCACTGCAAGATGCATCAATTGAATCAGTGCTAAGATATATGCGTTGGGGACCATGTGTAACTCCAAGTATGAAATCGTTGATTTCAGTAACAGTGATGTTCTTCAGTGTGACAATAGCCCTTTCTCTAAAGTAAGATGGTTCAAGAGTAGGCAGTTCTATGTCCGGATAAATGGCGGAAACCATAGCTGCTATTGGATCACCAGAAGCATGGAGCTGCAAATCATTTGGAATTTTCACCAGGGATTCATCCAAATCATCCAAAAAAGGTATATCACAAAGTGTGTCGTCACCTATCTTAAGAATCCATTCAGCAAAAGTTCTAATTTCTTCAATTGCATTAGGACTTAGGTCATCAACTAACAATCTCATATTCTGTTTCAGCAGCATGATTTCAAATTTTGGCCAGAGTGGGGAACTGCTTAAAGAAGCATTGATAATATCTTCTTTTGTTCCTCCAGGGATAACAGGTAAAATCTGACGAAAGTCTCCACCAAGCAAAATTGATTTTCCGCCAAAAGGTTGATTATGGGCTGAATCCCCTTCCTGCCCCAATATATCACGCAATGATCTGTCCAATGTTTCAAAACAGTATCGATTATTCATAGGAGCTTCGTCCCACACAATAAGTGTTGTCATTTGAATCAACCTTGAAAGATGAGTATTTTTCTTGATCTCGCATGTTGAGTTCTCATTTATAGCAAGAGGGATCTTAAATCATGAGTATGTTGTTCGCCCACCAGGCAGTAGAATAGATGCAATTCCTGATGATGCAACAGCTAGAACAATTAATCCTTCTGATCTAATACGATTAATAATAGAATACCACAAAAAAGTTTTTCCTGTGCCACCATGCCCGTAGACAAAAATAAGAGATTGCTGATTTGCAGAAATTGATTCCATAACTCGATCATAGATCTTTTTTTGGCATGTGTTAAGTAGTGGAACAAATGCTGAATTATTGCTTCGAAGCTCAGAAACATCATAACTGAGTTCTTCTCTAAGGAGCTTGTTTTTAATTTCAGCCATCAGACGATCATTTGGTAGTGGTAAATTATAGTCTTTAAGAGATGTTGCCGAGGCATTAAAAAGCTGCTCCAGCTCATAAAGAACATAATTCTTGAGTTCATTATCAGTGAAATGAAGATTATGTGGAGAGAAAAATGATAATTGCATTCTAATGTCGTCATGCATCGTATGCCAAAATTGATCAAGCAAATTTATTGGGCTAGCAATCTTACAGAATAGGGTAACACTGACAAAGAGTTGTCTAAGTTGTGAGGATGAAGCGGTAAATACAACATCTGAAAAAGCTTCAGCCTATTCTTTGCCATCCCCAAGAAGACCAAGAGCTTTGCAGGCAAGCTGAAAAGTTGGATAAACAACACCAGAGACACAACGCAGATATTCAAAGCTCGTTGCTCCTTTAACATGATTCAATAGCATTTTTAAGAAATACAGTTCCCCAGCAGCAGGATGAACATATGTAATACGTCCAAGAGAAAAGCCTTTTGTTCTGCTAATCCATTCTTTCTGCCCATCATCCCAAACATATTTGTTTGGAAATTGTGAGTAATATAATTGATTTGCTTCAACATCTTCCTTGTTTTGATCGAACCACCCTGTCAGCATTGTCTTATTGAGGTCTGGTTTTCTTAAAACAGATGATAAGTTTTGATTTCCGAAAAAACAATAGAATGTTGTTGTGGCAAATGTATTTGAAGTCTTTCAACTGCTGGGTTCCTTGAATGGATAGGAAATTGCAAGAGTCGCCATACAGCTTCATACGGACAAACAAATCTGCAATTAAGATAAGCTTGAATCTCATCGCTTCTTTCGCCCTGAATAACAACTCGACACCTATCAGACCCTTTGCTAACGTACTTGAAAAGATATTTTATAAGCATTGATTGACAACAAATCTCAACATTGACATGAGCATTATACCGAATAAGAAGTTCTTTGTTGTACGGGACAACATAGCAATTTGACAGGGCGATGCCATTTTTTACAACAAATGAGCTAGGAATATTCCGCCTCCTGTAAAACACAAATCCATTTTCACCGAACACTGTTGACTCCTTAAATTTTTTAGGGAAATGCTTAGAACATTTGTTTCCCTTCATACAATGGGCTTTAGGGCTTGCAATCCCGCATGGTCCATGTAGCATAAATTTTGAAACTATTTCATAACAATGAGGATCATCTGCTTTGTCTGGCAGTTCTGCTGAAATAATTGAATCAACGTCCTCGGGTGATCGAAATTTGTATTCGGAAGCAAGCCAGACCAATAAATGAGTATGGGGCAAGCCTCTTTTTTGGAATTCAATAGCACAAACATCTACAAAGGCATTAAAAAGAAATCTTAGAAATATTGTATTGAATTAATGCAAAAAAAAAAAGAATAAGAATAAGCATAGGAACACACCAGCAACTGTTTTTCCAAAGGGCTTCCCTGATTTAATGAATGCAATCATGTCATTAAGCTTGTATCGAAAAACCCTTGTAACAATGTCAGGTTTATCCTCAGCTTTATAATTCCACAATTTTTTAATCTCCCTTTGAATTTCTGGCCAGTTCACATTGCAAGTGAATGTTATAAAAAGGTCAGGGTTACCATAATAACGACAAATAGCCATTGCATCTTGATAATTGTTCATCATGTATCGAGGACCTCCAGTTAAAGAAGATGGAAGTATGATCTTTCTAGCACTTGAACCATTAACATCTCCCCTTAAAATAGCCTCTTGTATGCCTTTATAAGATTCTGTCCTAAAATTGTCTTGGTTTGAGCGAATAAAATCTAGACGCTCTTGCTCCACATTCATAAATGCATCAACCAAAAATTGCTGATAAAGTCTTCCACCTTTGATAAGAGTACTATTATCCCCAACCCTTTCTTGATTGACATAAGCATAGTATGCTCTCATTGTTACTTTATGACGTTTTGCAGGAGTGCAATGCTCTTGATTTGTGAAAGGAATCTGAGTATGGTAACCATCCTCACCATAAGGAAATAAGAGTGGGTATTGAAGAGACATAAATTTGGGATGCAATTTAGAAATCCTGTGAAGATTTTTAGAACAACTCTCAATAATAATATCTCTATCAGTATGTGAATATCCAATATCCCCCACAATTAAACCGCAAACATCATTAGAAGAAGGATCATCATACTGCCTTGATTCACCATCTCTCTTCCCAATCAATCGAAGTTTCAAACTCGGTGAATCATTCTCGGCAAGTCTATGCCTAACTTGTCGAAACAACTTCACTAATTGATTGGAAGAATCTAGCATTGTAATAAGTTTCATGACAATATCTTCATCCAAAGATGATTCAGAACCATCGCTATTAAACGGGTGAAGTCGGTTAACAACTTCATTGTTTGTATCAAGATATAAAGTTGTGCGAACCTTGGTGATTCACCATCAATCGGTAGAAGTTACCCCATAAGATGGTGGCATTGTCCATTTATTTTAAAGATATATGGCCCTTGTTGAGAATTAACAGTATTATCAATCTTCGCTCCCATTGAAGTGAACGCGAACATTGAATTATAAGCACGAATGTTATTGCGGAATCTGATGGACAATGTGCCATTGTCAGGATTTAGAAGCTCATCAAGAAATTGAGGTGTGCTAGGAGCAGCAGGCAATTTGATTTTGCCATTAGCACAACATAATGTAAAAGTTGGGTTTTTTTTTGTTGAACGCACCAAACGCTCTGCGTGCCAGAAAAGAGCATTACAATATTGACATTTTGATGTTTTATTACCAAAATCAAGAGGTTCAACCAAGGTTCCTGAGATAAAATTAACCCAAAAAAAAAGTGAATTAAAATTTTATAACGTAGCTAATAAAATCTAGATGAAAAAAATGAAGGATGTTGAAATAGCTCATGTTTTCTTTTTTTTTTTGATAAAAAGATTGACCAATGGTATTATATTGGTCATGAATCATTGAGGGAACATTAGTTTGATAATCTCTAGCTTGATTGCTTGACGCTAGTGGAGAGAAAATGTTTGAGGATGATGGACCAATCATGCTTGCATTTCCAGTCTGATTCATTTCAGATTGCAAACTTGGAACAGAAGAGGAAGACGCAATTGCAAGGACGTCACTAATATGATAATCATTATGTGTATCACATTCAGAAATACTTTGTTGAGCACCTTGAATGTTTGAAGAGTTAGCAACGCCAACCAAACTTTCACCCGTAATAGCACAAAAGTCATCATCAAAAACACCCGGAGGATAATCATAAGATATAATGTGATGATCTGGTTGTCGACGTTGGCGACGACTTGTCATGATAAAACCTTTCAATGGAAAAAAAAAGAATGGTCCTTAATTGTTGAATCTTCATTGTGAGCAAACAAATACGACATAACAAATACACTAAACATCTCCAAGCAATTGTCCTAGACAATTATTTTTGTGGAGACATCATGCCTATGGAAGCCAAGCTATCTAACCTTGTTGTACGAAGACCACCAAGGAAAAAAAAGACTAAGTTTAATCTAAACTATGGCAAGAAGAGCTAAAAAAAATCCTTTTCCCAGCTCCTTCATTGGTGGCCTATGAAATGAAGCTACCATGCTAAGAAGAAGAGAAATTGCAATTGGAATTGAAAGAGCAATGCGAAAAATTAATGTCAATCACTTCAGCATGCCTCAAATCTAATTTGGAAAATATATAAGCTCGTGAAAGGAAATAATTTATTGTTGTATTCTTAATGAAGCAAATAAAGTAAAAGGACTAAAACAGCCAAACATGGAAAAAACCGAATATAAAATAACTAAATTGAAGAAGTAAACGGAAAAAACAAACCTGATCAAGAGGGCTACAAAGTTTGTAGTTGTAAAGATGAGTAAGCGAAGCGGAAACGCGTAAACCAACAAACAAACCCTTGGAAGCAACTTTGAATCAACAAACTTGTCTGAAAAATATGAATACATGTAGTAAGAAAAACAATGACAAAACTATACCGAGACAACAGATATACATACATATTATATCCAGTCAACAAAGAAGAGTGTAAAAATAAAGTCAATCACGTAGCAGTAAAAGCCAACAAAGAAACCAAAACAATGGTTGAAAGGAAAAAAAAAGACATTGTGTCGAATAGGAAAAAAGTGTCATATGCATCAATATAGAGTACAAAGAAACGCGAAAAACAGCAAAGCATGACAGAAAAAATACAGAACAAAGGCATAAACTAAACATGGAAAAATAGTAAGGAAAGTAGTTGGACCAAAACATTACATCAGGAAAAAAACAAAAAGGCTTCTCTTTTTGTAATCTTATTATTCTCCTTGTTCCTCCCACACGCATAGACATTTGGCACTTGTTCCCTTGTTGTTCATAATTAAAAGAAACAGTAATGGGATTCCCCTTTTAACTTACATATAAAATGCAATATAAAATTTATGCCAACCTTTTTGTGGCCTTTAGATTTTGTTTAGTTGCATTTGTATTACTATCTCCTCACAAAGCAAGAAAAATTAATTATAATGTAACACAAAAGCAAAAATGAAACAAACAAAACATGAAATAAAGTGCCTATTTGAAATCCAAAAACAACAGGGAAAAACAACAATAAAAAAACACAATAATCCTAACCCAAACAGCGCCCATCAAGTGTGAAGAAATTGTTATTACAGCAAAGTCAAATAGCAAGTCATACATAGGAGAAAGCTCAAGGCAAAGACATAAAAAATCCATACAAAACATGGTACAAACTTTCATCTGAAACCCAAAAGCAACTATGTCTAAGCCAACAAATACAGTAGCAACCAAGCGACAAAGCTTGTGATGACATCGAAGACATATATTCAGCCATTTAACAAACAAAACAGCAGGCAAAGACAAATAGAAAATGTATAAAACATGAAAAAAATGTGCATTCTAAAACATGAAACAACAATAAAAACATCAATAAAAAATGTCACAAACCCAATCAATACAGTCTGATTAATTTCTGATTGCAAAGGTGAAACAGAAGAGGAAGAAACAATTGTTTAGAGTTCTCTATAATGAGAGTCAATATATACATGTCATTCAAAAGTATTTTGTTAAGCTCTCCCATCATTTGAAGAGCTAACATAATTGGCGGGAAAAAAACTATCTGCACCAGTATTGAAGCCATCACCAAAAACACCCATAAGGAAAGCATAAGATTATATGCGATGATCCGGTTGTAGATGCTGGCAATCACTTGTCATGATAGTCTTTAAATGAAAAATGATTTTGATCGCAAATGTCAGCAACAATAATAATAACATTTTATAAAAGGCATCAACTTGAATTGAGGTAACTTTGATGTGTCGCGTTAAGATGCAAGCAATGAAGAACACTTAAAAATCCTAAGAAAAAAAAAGAAGAAAAAATTGCCTCCTAAACCACAATGAGTGTAGCCTAGAGGAAAAAGTTTCAATAAAGCATCCTTCATCTAAGTGCTCTATCATGTAAACATGCATCCTTAGATTTTTTCTTGTGTATATAATATCATATAATTAAATTCATAACGATTAACATATAATATATAATGAATAAAAAGTTAAAGATCAGGACAGAAAAGAGTTTATTGCGCAAATATAAGTTACATCTTTTGGAATGTACGCAGTGTGTAACAAAAGTTGACAAAAGAGTACAAACTACACAACATGTGCATCATTGCAAAATAAAAGGATGTTGAGGTGAAGAACGAATCAAAAACTCCTCCTCAAAATGAGACATCTCATCTTGTTGCTAATCTTCCTGTTTGAAAAAAAATATCGCAAGGTATTAAATGAAATAATAAAAAAGTTATGTCATCCAACATAAAATTGTAGCAAATATCATAAAGAGTTTGCTTCAAAAAACCAGCTAGTAACAAAGAAAATTCAGAATGAATGCAGTAACTCAGCAAAAAAAAAGTAAAGAACTAACAACATACGTTGCAAAAATCATTGCAATCATCAAAAAAAGAAAAAAAGGAAGAGAATGCCATAATTGAAACAAAAATTGGAGCTTTGGAAAAAAAGTCCTACAAATTAGAGCAAGGGAACAGATGAATATATAATTCCAACTGAAAAAGTCAACATCTTGAACAACATTAACTATAATAACAATAGAAACAATCAAGGCAATAATAGCAACAATAGAAGCAAAAATACTATCAGTTAGTAACTATAAAGAAAGCAAACATCAACATTAAAAATAGTAGCAACAATATTCAAAAGTGACTGAATGCATAACTTAGTTATATGGTCAATTATATAGTATATGTATTGATTGCAACCTGCTTATCTCATTCACTTTACTAACAGAAACAAATAATCTATATGTTTTTCAAGCATCTTGTTGAACTTGCCTAGTAAAAGAACATGCACAACCAATATGCAAGCTTAACAATAATAGAAGCAGTGCACGCAACAATGGCAACAATGGAAGAAAAAATATAACCAATTTGCATATATGTTACCATTTATCTCTGCCTTTTGTATTTTTGTGAGGGTAGATACTTTGATATAGCAGGATGGAAGATGTAAGTTGGGTATGCTTATTCATTTGAAGGTTAATGTTCTAATGACAAAATGTGAATCCTAAATTTTTTTTTCTTCAGTCTTGATTTTCAAACCAAAATTTTTGATAGATATTAATATATAAAGGAGATGTATAATGATGAGGAGCAATTCCAATTGAAGAGACCAAGATTAACAACAAAAGTTAAAGGAAATGAATTATACATCTCCAATTAACTTTTGTTGTTAATCTTGGTCTCTTCAATTGGAATTGCTCCTCATCATTATACATCTCCTTTATACATTAATATCTATCAAAAATTTCACCCCTAATGCCTTTGTTAAAAGCACATTAACAACATTAATATTTATTAACTGTTCATGATTATTTATTGAATTCTCCTTGGTTTTATCTAAATCTCTAAACCATGATGCCTATGCCCGCTTCCTAAGAACATTAAGTTTACCCGTGAACCAAGGAGGAGGAAAAAATTTGGCTAATACCAATTAATTGATTGAAATTTTAACGAAAGCAAGCAATGGCCTAATTGTAGTATGTTTCTTGTTTAGGCTTTTAGGAGAGCAGTTAGTTTTGGGTCATTAACCTGGACATTTGCTGCCTAGGAGCCTAGAATGATCTTGGTGGCTTTTTGATAGCATGGTTACCAAGTTTACTATTTGTACTAAGAGATTAGCATGATCGAACTGGTTTCTACATCTCCTTCCTAGAGAATTAAAGGATTTTGTTTTTAAGGGAGCAAATAAAATTTGGAAATTCAATTTCCGTTGAGTACACATTTATTGGCTGTTGAAGGATAGCTAAATTTTGTTAAGATGTCCATAGAAATTCGAGAATGATGCAATAAACCTAAACATTAAATAGCAACTAAAAAGTGATCCAGCAAGCACAAATTGCAGCCAATGACAATGCATCTATTTTAGAAAATACATGGCTCATGTATCTCGAGAAAAAGATGATCTAATGCTAATTACCATGTATCCATATTAAAAAAACATATCATCAATGTATTTCTAAAGCAAAACAATTTAATACTGGCATGGATGCAAATCACAATGAATTTCAATGGTAGAACGCACTATTAATTTAAAAACCTTTTTTTTCATTAGTAATTGCAACATTGAAGCATTTAAAAAAGAAGGAAACATATAATATATACCACAAAGCATGGTTTTGAAACCCCAAAAAGGAAAAAAAATACAGCCGAGAAACATTGGCATAAACACCATTAAAAACAGCAGCTATCAAGTGGTAAAAACATGGCACCACACCTAGGCTGGACAAACAGCAACCATAAGGAGGAAAAGCGAGGAAAAAACCAAAACAAAACATGCAAAGCATAAAGAGAAGTGTTCACCCGAACCTTCCCCCAAAAAAAAGCTTAAAAAACGAAATGGTGTCATAAGTGTCATCCTAGGCAGGCCACCTCTAAACAACAAAATCACATCTAAAAAACAAAAGAAGCAATGAAACAGATCTTAAAAAAGAAAGAAAGATAATGGCAAGGAGAACTGAAGACAGACACCTAAAAAAAGAGAGGGAAAACCAATGAAACAGCCTACACAAAAGAGAAAGAAACTAAACAAACAGCACAACAACTAAATCCTTAAAAAAAGCCATAAAAAAGCCTCATCAGCAGCAACAACATTATAAACAACATCAACAGTAGCAGCAACAACTTACATGAGAAAATGCAAGCAAAAAAAAAGGAAACATATAATATACACCACAAAGCATGCATTTGAAACCCCAAAAAGGAAAAAAAAATACAGCCGAGAAACATTGTCATAAACACCATTAAAAACAGCAGCTATCAAGTGGTAAAAACATGGCACCACACCTAGGCTGGACAAACAACAACCATAAGGAGGAAAAGTGAGGAAAAAAACCAAAACAAAACATGCAAAGCATAAAGAGTAGTGTTCACCCGAACCTTCCCCCCCAAAAAAGCTTAAAAAACAAAATGGTGTCATAAGTGTCATCCTAGGCAGGCCACCTCTAAACAACAAAATCACATCTAAAAAACAAAAGAAGCAATGAAACAGATCTTAAAAAAGAAAGAAAGATAATGGCAAGGAGAACTCAAGACAGACACCTAAAAAAAAAGAGGAAAAACCAATGAAACAGCCTACACAAAAGAGAAAGAAACTAAACAAACAGCACAACAACAACTAAACCCTTAAAAAAGCCATAAAAAGCCTCATCAGCAGCAACAACATTATAAACAATAGAAGCATCACAACAAAAACAAAAAATCAGCAAGCAACCATAAAAAAACACAGGAAACAGACCTTAAAACAGCAGGAGTAACACCCAGGAATCACTGAAAAGCTCACGGTAACAGCTTAGAATTAGCTAGCCACGATCCTGAACAACCAAAACCCAACAAAACGATCATAAAATTAGAAGTGCATCAGGCACGAAAAAGCAAAGAAGAGGCAGCAAACTAACCACTCAAAACAGAAAACAATGATGCACCGAATTCTAACTTAAAATGAGCAAAGCAAACTATATATATGGCCAGAGAAAACCAGCCTAAACCACTCCACTAACCACAGTTAAAAAAATAGTCAAATCACAACATGGCCTCATTGAAAAAAACCCAACAGGAAGCATGCCCAAGAATCACCAAAATCAATCACAGGGCGAGAGGTAAGGCAATTGACTAGACCCGAGCTACCATGGGAAAGGTGCAGTTTCTCTTACAAATGAGTTCCCCGTGGGCCAGGGTGACACAAAATCTGTCTACCCAAGTAAAATGGACACAAAAGTCAAAAAAAACCCAATCAAATCCAATCAAAACATCTAAAAATAAAAAACAAAATGCATGCAACCTAGGCATGCAATCCGGGCAAGCCTAGTCAATTACTATAGCCTGCCAACCAAATCCCTCATTAACTAAAGACAAAATATATGAATCTCCTAATATATGAACATAATGAAAAAACAGTGATCATTCACAGTGAGAGTTAACTCAAACAGCCTACATCATAACCGCACCAGTGGCAATTGACCGAATCTTAACGATCATATGCAAAGTTGAAATCTTGACAGCATTTACTCACATGCACTAACAAACTAAACAACTAAAACCCAAATGTCAAAATAACAATAAAGAACCAAACTTCACCTTATATAAAGATCAGTGGCATCAAGTGATAACCGAGCATGCCAATCAGGTTTCTTAACAAATCAAATAGCATGGCTCTCCTTGCCTTGGTAAAAACCCAAATCAATTGGTGAAAGTGAGAGACTTCGGATGCATAAGTAGAAGTCGAAGGGTGCGAGGATAGGAGGATGTTAGTAGTGGCAGGGAAGGAAGAAATGGTGGTCATGTTTTTGTTATTTTTCGGGTCCTGATCTTTGTTGGGATGGATTCGAAAGGGGGTGGAGAGAGAGCATTTCAAGGAGCAAGGAGACATCTATGAACTTCTTTGGAATTATTCAGGAAGGTTAGAACCCATACCCATACCAAGGGAGAATTTTGGCCCCAAATTGAAACCATTGCAGATGCTTTCCTCTTGCCCTTGATTGTGAATCAATTAGGAAAATTCTCTCAATCACCATTTATTTTCTCACGGGACTCCATTTTCCAGACCACGGCTTGAGTTTTGGATTTCCAGCCCACGGCTTGAGGTTTGCATCTTCTGAAGCAAATTACCAGCTCTGTCATCGGTTTGACAGAACCCATACCCAGGCGAGATGGTTGAAAATCAATTGCTGCATATTTCACAACCGATTCATGACGCTGTGCAAGGGAGAATCTTGGCCCCAAATTGAAATCGTTGTAGATGCAAGGCGAGATGGTTGATCCAAATTGAGGTGTGGATCTCCTGAAGCAAAATCTTGGCCCCAAATTGAAATCGTTGTAGATGCAAGGCGAGATGGTTGATCCAAATTGAGGTGTGGATCTCCTGAAGCAAATTTGAGTTTTGAATCTCCAGACCACGAAAGAATTTGAGCTCTGTCTTTTCGGAAAGGAAAAAAAACCCCAAACAGCCACGCGCCTCCACAAAATATAACGCCATGCAGAGAGATTTGCAAGAGAAGAGATTGAATAGGCATGGCTTTACTGGAACGACGCCATGCGGAGAGATTTGCAAGAGAAAAATTTAATAGCCATGGCTTTACTGGGACGATGGGACGAAGGGACGAAGAGATGGTCTTAGACTCTTAATTGCTTTGCTTAGCTGGCGATGGCAGAGAGATTTGTAAGAGAAAAAATTAATAACCATGGCTTTACTGGGAAGATGGGACGAAGAGATGTCTTAGACTCTTAAATACTTTGCTTAGCTGGTGATGCAGACCATTTTAATAAGAAACACAAAAGCATGTGAAAAACCATAACTAACCCGGGCCACCCAAACAAAAGAGCAGGGAAGACCATGTCCAAAATCGACAGAGCACTGCCACAGTCCACAGTGCATTCACTCAGAATGCACAGTGGCTTAAACAGAAAAAGATCGACAACGTTTATTTTATTGTTAATATATATATATATATATATATTATTGAATTTTGGTTTTAGTACTAGGTAATTCTTTTCAAATGCTTTTTTTTTATCCTGATTACATATTGCGGGTAATGGGTTCGTCAAGTTAGTCTAAGTTGAATCAGGTTTTTTTATTTGATGTTTTTTTTTCTTTCTCAGACATGAGGTTGTTAGATCTTGAGTTTTACAATTTCTTTATATAGTTTTTCTGCATCTTTTATTTCAGGTCTTATATTAATAAATTTAATTCGATTTGTTTTGAATTATTATTGTTCGAATTTATTTATTTATTGGCATTGAAAGAAATTTATTTGGGCTGCGGGTACCTTATCAAGTTGGCTTTTCTATTTCCATATCCTAAAATAAAAATTGTGTCATTTTATTTTATTTTTTAACTGATATAAAATATTTTATATTTGATATAAAAATGATCTAAAAATATTAATTTTTTTAAAATTAAAATAAAAAATAAAACTATAAAAAATTATGTATTTTTAAAATACAGTGATGAAACATGCACTATTGACTGGCGACGGAAAAAAAAAATGGCATGGCTCAGGGAAGAGGAAGCCTCTTTGTCGTTGAATTGAGAGTGGACAAAGGAAACCATGTGCTGACACTAGAAAATCTGTTGGCTCCCAAGGTCAATGGTTTTTTTATATAGCAACTAATTGTATTTCACACACATAGATAAGTTTTAGTTATTGTATATAATATAATAATATAGTTTTTTCCCTGCGCTACTCCACGAGAGCGTGTCAGCTTTTTTCTAATATAAAAAATTATTTATATATTAATAATCTAAATAAATCCAAGTTAATTTAACTAATTTAGTATCCAAAATAACCCCATGAAAAAGAAAGGAGAAAAATAGAAAACTCAATGGACTGATGTCAAATGATAAAATAAAATATAAAAAAATATTAAGTTAAATCAGTTTAATCTTTTTTATTAAGTTAAATCAGTTTAATCTTTAAAACCAGCAACTTTGTTCATGAAATCAAGACCGTCCAAAAGACAAAAAAATAAATCTTAAGTGTAATTCTTAACCATTACTTTTTTTTCTATTTCATTACCCGGGATCGATAATATTTTTTTATGTTTGATTTATTGATTTTATATTTCTTTTTCTATTTTTTCTATCATTGGAGCTGTGTATTTTTTTTCTTTTGAAAAATATATTTACGATACTTAATTATCTTTTTTTTTAACTTTAAACAAATTAAGCTAACCCACAACAAAACATGTTTAATGTTAAGGAACCATCTCACTTGAAACTTAAGTTGTTAGGTGAGGTTCTAGAATATGATTTATATTATTCTCTAATATATATTCTCAAGTAAAAACCCTTTAAGTTTGAAACTTATACAGGCTCATATCATCTTGTGATTAATTTTTATCAAATATAATAGGGATGATGATATTCAAACTCGTGACCGCTGGGTCAACAAGACTATCATGCTATATTAAAGAACCATCTTACCTAAAAACTTAAATTGATAGTTAATATTTTAAAATATAATTTATATTATTTTTTAGGAATTATGTCAAATTGAATAGTACAACTTTAGCATATGTGTTAACGGTTGAATCCTTCAAGTTTAGCATATTCTTTGCTCTATTCAAAATAAAAAGTAGTTTCAATCAATATGTAAATTGGTTGGAAAATAAACATTTCTTACATAAATAATAATGATAATAATAATAATAATGATGATAATAATTAATCTTAAACAAATAAAAAAAATCAAAAGCCAGAAGTAATGATAAAATGTGACAAGCCAGCACACCTGCCAAGATGAGGGTAGGTGAGCCCGTTCCCAATAGAGGTCTCAAGTTAGGCCATACCCATACCTTCCCAGACATCAAATAGTCTTACCTACCACGATTTCAGATTCTGGCTCTCAGCTCCACTATTTTATGGTCACTTGTAGCAACTAACACCAATAACATCAGCAGGTGAAAATCAAATCGGCCCATCTAATCCCGATAAACAAGACGATACGCTAGATAAAATCATAAAACACCCTTCTCTTAGATTCATCTTCCTATTTTTTTCACCTGTCTGAAACTCCCTTATAAAGTTGAGTTCTTTTAGTGTAAGGTAATCAGTATCACTGACCCAATGGATTTAGAATTCTTGCACACACTTGATGTTCAGATCCTTGGGGCTGTAGCCGTGGCTATTCTGGCCGTTGTTGTTGGTGCTGTCTTTCTCTTTTCCTCCAAAAAGCCCAAAGGTCTGAGCTTTTCTTATCTTTTCTTCCTTGTTCTGTGTTTTTTTATCCTATATTTTTGTACATGGTGGTTGAATTTCTGTTAGGAAGATTGGGTTCTTTTACTAAGTTTGTTATTGTTCTGTGGTATCTGGGTTCTGGGATTTCCAAATCTTCAGTATTTATATTGAGCAAACTGGTTCTTGATGTAGTATGCATTTCAAGCTACGCAAATGGTATACTCTAACATAGTAATAAGTGGGATGTCATTTTAAGTTTGCTGGCTGAACGAGGTTTTGATGCGATTGTTATTCCCAATTGTTGGTCAAATTGCGTATTTCTATTTCTATATCTCCGAGTAACTAATTTTAAGGTGATATAAGCTTTGCTGTTTTGTTCTACGGTTTCTCTTTGAATGACTTATGGTTGTGTAAAAGAACCTTATACTTCATCATGGATTATGGAGAGCTAATTTTACTGTGCCACGTCCAGAACTTTGCGACCTCCCCATGAATGAGGTTTTAATGAGCAAATTGAGATCCCCTCAAGCGTCTAGATTCAAGTTCATTTTTTAACTAAAGCATGAGTAACTAAGTGGGTTGGCTTTTAGCCTTTATGTACTTTTGTTTGCTTGTACGCGCAATCCCTTAGATTCTACATTTGAACGAGCATTATGTGAAGTTTGTTTTACCTTTATTCTTTCTATCGATTTATTTGTTGTGTTTTATGAAAACTAACTAAGTTTCTGTTTTCTTGTAGTCTGCTTAGATCCCGAAAATTTCAAGCAGTTTAAACTTGTCAAGCGCGATCAGTTGAGCCACAATGTGGCAAAGTTCACATTTGCACTTCCTACACCTACTTCTGTTTTGGGCCTTCCTATTGGACAGCATATAAGTTGCAGGTTCAGTTCTTTCCTTTTCTTTTTGTGAATTTTTAATGTTTGTCTGTGCCAATCGTTTCTTAATCCAGTGTTTGTAAGTTTTAACCAATCAAATGCCTTCAAATATATTAATTATATGATGGAAAGTTGCCTTTGTTGTTACCTGTCTCTGTCATTGTTCAGTTGTTTTATCAGCTTCTTTCCTGAACAGGGGTAAGGATAGTCAAGGTGAAGAGGTTATCAAACCATACACCCCAACCACATTGGATTCTGATGTTGGGAAATTTGAACTAGTCATTAAGGTATATACAGAATTTTTTCCCTCGCCGGGCTTGATTCTGGTGGATTTTACTTAAATATTGATGCTTGTTTTGTTTCTTTGTAATTGATATATTTCTTTTTATTATTTTGTAACTAGATGTATCCACAAGGACGGATGTCCCATCATTTCAGAGAGCTGCAAGTTGGTGATTATCTTGCTGTCAAGGGACCCAAGGTAAATTTTCTTTTCCAAATGAACCGAATTCCCCTCATGTTCTGGAAACAAGGAGGGTGCTGTGTTTGCTTCTAAGGGATTCTTTCTTTCTTTTATTACACTAATTCATGATTTTCACTATTACCACCTGTGTAAATACATGCATTGTGATTGCATTATTATTTCCATTACATGTTAAACGAGATGAATAGCATGCATAATATCCTATCATATCCACCAGATGTGATGACGTGTATTTTTCTCTTAATTAATTGAATGATTAAAACTGTGGATGTCAGTTTATCATATGTTGCTATGTCTATCACTGCTAATATATGATTTAACTATTTTGTGAATGTATTGGTTTTAAGTTTTAATAATCCAGTATCTTTGATATAAAAAAATAATGATTGGACTTGGACTGCTGGTGTTTGAAATACCATTGTAACAGGGTCGATTTAGGTATCAACCTGGCCAGGTTAGAGTATTTGGGATGATTGCTGGAGGCTCTGGCATTACTCCTATGTTCCAAGTATGCTATCAATATTATATTTTTATTCCAGTTTTGGTTTTGTTCTATCGTAGCATGTAATGCCTTTGGCTGTTGCCCCCTTGGAAGGTTTTGGTGATCATGTTCATTGTACCTTGATGTGTCCGCTTCAGGTTGCTAGAGCCATACTAGAGAACCCAAATGACAAGACAAAGGTGCACCTCATTTATGCTAATGTTTCATATGAGGACATTCTTTTGAGGGTAAGTTGCAGCTCTATTTTCTTCTGATGCTCTGCTGTAGCTCACATTCAGTTAAACTATCAAGCCAAGGTGCCCTATGCTGGGCTATATGGTGCCCTAAGCGAGTGAATGTCATGCAGTGCCATCTATTTGGTGCGAAAACAAACCATAAGTTGAAATTACCTTCAGAAGTTAGGTCTCTGTTGGCAAAATTTATTGTTATCAATCCCCAAAATGGAAACTAGCTGAAATATCATTTAGGTGCGGGGAACTTTCTAGCAGAATACAAACTGACCGTACAAACTCTTGACATTTGTTAGAATTAGGAGAATTTACAATAACAGAAAAGCATCCAGATGCTCCATGAATGGAACTTCTAAAGTCTTATTGATGTTAGCTGACTTTCTTAACTTTTTTCACAGGATTTCATACCTGCTCATTTATACCACTGCAGGGGAAGAAACTAGAAAAAAATCATTTATTGTCTTTAAAGTGTCTTGTTAAAAAATAAATTCACGAGACTAGACATTTTGGGAACTAATGATGGCTACTTTAGTTAATACTAAATGAAACTCGGGGAAATGACAAATCATCATTCATTTACTACTTGCTACTACAGTGTAGTATAATTCAGTGGAACTAAAACTTTTTTTGGAAACTGAAGAACTCAGCTGATAATGTTTGTCGTCTGAGAAAGAAAAACCCTTTCAAAAAATAATTACAGAAAGATTAACAATAAAAAAAGAACTAAATCAAATGTTACCATCTAAGCTAAGACATGGATAGTAGACTGAAACTAAAACTTTTAGGGTTCCTCTTGTAGAATTGTTTTCAAAGCTTGTGTTTTTTTTTTCTTTTTGGTTCAAGAGGATTTGTTAGTCTGCATCCTTCTTTTGAATATTACTGTTAATACAATAACGTGCCTCCCCCATTTCTGTAATGTTAGACAGTGACGATATGCTGTATTTGTTATTTTGTTTTGCAATTCCAAATAAATTGAATTGTTATTTGCAGGAGGAATTGGAAACCCTTGCTGAGAGGTACTCCAGTCGCTTTAACGTCTACTATGTTTTGAATCAGGTTAGTTGTCTTTCTTATGCCAAATAATTTTATTGTTACTTACTTCAAGTTATTTGTTGTAATGACCCAATTATATATATATATATATATATATATATTCTACCAAAAAATCAGCAGAGTTTCATCTGTGCTTTAAATATTATAAAGTGTTGAACACCTCCCTGATGTCTGCTCTCGCTTGAGCTGGTCCCATGTTGTTTTTTGAGTCCTGCAACCTCTCGTGTCGATAGAATCAATACAACATCATTCACTTTTCCATAACAATCAGTTTCATTCTCCATATAATTTTTAAATTCTCGCCGTATTCGCATGGAAAATTCTACATTCTAGTCATGTATGAATGTCCATTTTTTTTACTCATTTTCACTTTTAATCCACACAACTTTATACAATTTACTTCTATTTAATTTAACCAGGTCCAGTTTCTTACATTTAGTTGACTCGACTTCTTGTCAATAAAGGGTAATTTATCTTTCCATTTTTTCACAGCTAATCTATTCTCAAGTCTCTGATATTTCAACCGAATTTGTTTAAACTTAAAAAATATAAAATCCTCTCTTTTAGCAAGCATCAATTGAAACTGGGAAAAGAAAGAAAATAAAGATTTTTCTCTTTTCTTTTGAAATTATAATCCCATGCAATTCTAATCAATTGCATTAAAATCACCAATCTCTCAATTTCTTACATTTTCCCCAAACCCATATGTAGTGAGGGAGAGATTTTTATTCCTTCCATTCTCGAAATTAAATTATTACCCGGCCATGTTCCATACAAACATTAATCAAACACAATGGCATCTATTCATCAATCAAACAACACAATTTCATGTTCATGTAACCCTAACATTTCCAATTCATTAACATAACTACAATTTCATTGCAACTAATCTTTTTGCAACTCAAGTAATGGATGCAAGAAAACCAAGGCTCTCTTCACTTCCCCTCACTTTACCTTCCCTTTCCAAAACCCTCACTCTTAAATTTTCTTCAAAATAACCCACTAAACCACCCAATTTTCCCTTTTGATTACTTGTTTATCCCTTACTCTATTTTTTCTTTATGAATTTAACAAGAATTAAGAAGAAAAAATTAACAAAGAGAAAACCGCTGGCTAAAGAGAAAAAATGAGCATTTATAGTCTTTTTTTTTATTAATTACGTATTGACCTCATTTATCTTATATTTCCTATTTTTTCCCATTACTTTTCCTTGTTACTTTTTCTTTGCCAAAGAGAAAAAAATGAGCATTTATAGTCAATTTTTTATTTATTACATATTGACCCCATTTATCTTATATTTCCTATTTTGCCCCTCTACTTTTTTTTATTAATTTCACCCCCTTTTTTTTATCCAATTTCATCCCTCCCTTTTTTTTAACAATTTTTCTGTTATTTAATATGATCTGATTTATTTTCAGATTAAATATATGATTTTATTTTCACTCAAGAAAATTGATTTTCACGGTATGCTAGACGATTCAATTGTTACGTGTATCTCATTTTGATCTGTTTAATACATTTCACTTTACTGTCTTCCTTTTTCTCTTATTCTCTAGATCTTGGTGTAGAGAAGTCCTTAAAGATCGCAATTTGCTTATTAGTTTCTCTTATGACTTTTTTCCCTGCTCAGCTACCTTTCCAAATACAATAGATAGCGGAGAGAGTCCTTGCTTAGGCTGTCTGTATATTGCTTAGGCTGTCTGTATATTGAAATTATACTCAACCCGCCACCCCACCCAACCTAAATGAGATCTGCCTGCAATTTGTTTAGGCACAGATTTTGCTGGTCATAATTTAATATAAAAATGATCTTTAAAACCTAAATGGAATATATCAAGAGTGCTGTGAGGTGAGTCATTTGAGAAATCGGTTCCTTGTCCAGCTTAGCTGCTTTAAGCGAATTCCTGTGATACAGCCATGAGAAACTGATTAAATTTACTGAATTTATTTATTTATTTTTTGTTGGCGAAAGTGGATGAAAAATTACATATTCTGTCCCGCGGCATGATCATGTTTGCACAAGCTTGTGCATGCATTATGGCTACTGTTCTGCTGGTAGGTCCTTCATATTGCCACTTATCTGAAGCATGTTTATCGGGTGTAATGGGTTAGAGATGTCTGTTTTATATGGTATAGTCAATGATGACTGTTTGATTAAATAACTGTTTTGCTGGATGATATTCACTTTAGCCTCCTGAAGCATGGGATGGTGGTGTTGGCTTTGTATCAAAGGAAATGATTCAAACCTACTGCCCTGCACCAGCATCCGATATCAAGGTACGGTTCTGATTTCCTTACATTTATCATCAGACATCAGGGAGTTACAAAATATAATTGAAAGAAAATTTACTACAATTGCTACGAATTTCCCATCATGCAATCCACAGGTTCTAAGGTGTGGACCACCACCTATGAACAAGGCCATGGCTGCTCACCTCGAAGCTCTTGGATATGCACCTGAGATGCAGTTCCAGTTCTAATCCTCAATCCCTCTATTTGAATCGGTATTCATCACTCTCCTGGGTTCAATAAAAGGACAATTGATATTCTGGTTTCCCATGTCTTGTATACACTGCTAAGTATTGGAGCTGGGGAAATGTAAACCTTACTTTTTGCATTTGACATGAGAGATTTTCCTCGACTTGCTGTAATATGCATTGTTGCTCGCTCTCCAATTGATTCCTAGATTTGAGATTTTTAAGGTTGGATGTTGAACAAATTTAACTTAGGCGGCATTTGGTTAATGTTTCAGAACATATTGTACTACTTCACCTTCTGCTTCCTTTGGTTAGTATTTGTTTGGTTGAAGAGATCATGAAGGATTCAGATATATTGAGAGATATCCGGTGTGTCTGCATAAATGAGACCTTCATGAGTATCTTAAAGTAAACTGGGAAACTGAATAAAAGGCAAGTATATAAAAGGTATTGAACGAGTAATAAAAATAGCTGTACGAGTCATGAACGACACAATGAAAGCTCCAATGGAACATCCAGTTGAGCGGGCCTGACATCCAGACCTACAGAACCTTGAGCAGACCCTGAAATAAGTAATGTTTCGTTGACTTGCATAGATTATGCTAGCCAGCCACGTTGTTGTGGCAGTCTACACCTGCTTGTAGATAATGCTAGCCACATCGACAGCTGCTACTAATTAGCAATAAGATTAGTGGGCTGGCAACTGATTTACCTCACCTGGTTTTGCTTTTCTTGATTTAAAATTATGGTTATCTTGGCACATGACTCTTTACCATGTCATTCTCCTACTTGTTTTTTTTGTTTTTTGATCGACGGGTTACCTAACTACAAGGACAGAGTTGTTCCCTAGTTTAAGATTTTCTTATCAATTGCTGACAGAAAATTGAAATATCTCATCTTCAACAGCGGCTGGTTATGGTGCAATGTCCTTTCTGTTCTGATCTTCCTACTTCTGCTGCAACTGGTAAGAGATGTAAGGGCAAGGATGGCTGCTTCAGTGAAGCTGCAGAAACTCTTTCTCTGCATTTTTAAAGGGTCATTGCTGAAGCAGATCACAACCCTTCTCGTTTTTTTTTGCCAATCTATAAAAATATCGAATTTTCTAACTGGTTGTAGAATTCATCCATGCTGTATAAGGTTTTCCAAACTCTATAGATTGTGTAAAATGGTGGTGAAATGATTTCATTTCTGCTCAAATCTTAAGTTTCCAACAGAGTCTGTAAATGATATGGCCACTTAAGATTCCAAAATAAATTGAAATATAAACAATTAAATGGATTTTTCCAAGAAGTCTGATGAAATTATCTGTGTTATTTACCAACATCAAGAAGGTTTTGAAGGTTCTTTCACCAATAACTGACAAGGGATCAAGAAATTGAACTCACATTACTAGCAAGTGATTTATGACATTGTTGAAATTGCTTCCATATGTAAAAATAAAAATGGGAAGTGATTGTCTTGAAAGAGATTAGATAATTAACTTCCTCGAGATGGTGGCATCATGGTTAATACATGCAGCCTTTTTTATTTATTTTTTTAATAATTATTGTTGCTCATCCAAATTCAAACCTCAGGGCATTTGAATCTTAATATTGGAAAAGAAATGATGGAAAGGAACTATGATTGTTCAACATCTTTAGAATTTATTTAGTATTATGATAATAATTTTTTTATTAAAATATATCAAAATAATATATATATATATATATATATATTAAAATGATTTGAACATAAAAAAAATAATTTAAAGTAAAATAAAAACAAAAAAAATAGTTTTTTCTTTCAAAATCATTCTTACAACACTAAAATATATAGGGTGGCTCGTATACTATCAATTCAATCTATGAGTTAAAACTTTAATGACATGTGAAATAAAAATGGTTTAATTTAGATTTTTAGTCAAAATCTTGAAAAGAAGCTCCCACCCAAACCCAGCCAAGTCATGCTACCAACCACGCCGACTGTTTATAGACAACCAATTTGGAAGAAATACAAGAGGATTGAAAGGATCATCGAGAGGAAAAGTGAAACAAAAAATCAGACTCATTTTATTATTATTATTATAAATGTCTAGATTAGTTTACATGCATTTCAATTAATTGCACAAATTCTAAATTTGTCAAATACATATATAACATCTAAATTATAGTTTATTGTTTGGAAAAATAATAACAACACTAAATAATCAACCACAAGGATTCAATCCCTCCTCTTGTATGGAGTCAGCTATTTGGGGAGCATTTTTATCCTTTCGGGGCTCACCCAATGCGAACGTTGATTAGTCTAGGCTAGCGTCTGGGACACCGCGTGTTTTATACCAAAAAAATAATCAACCACAATAAATAAATTTCATTTAGAATTTATATATGTACAAAAAAATGAATTTCATTTACCATAAATAAATTAATGGTGGGATGAACACGTTACTGAACTTAGAAATCACAGCTAAACATTTATTTAAAAATAAAATAAAAATCATTACAAACAAGGGAGTCAACGTGCAACCACATAAATCCCTTGAATCTAAGAGAGTTTTCGTGATGAATTTCCCAATTAAATTCGTGATCATGATGATTTTATAGAGCAAATGCTTGCAATTTCCAAGTCTTCCTCCTGTTTTAGACTTCAATTTTTATTATTCTTTTTCGTCTTGCAATCAAACACTAATTGCAAAATGATTCCTCTAAAAATTAAATAAATAACCGCCACAAGTTTTTCTTTTATTTTAACATTTAATATATTTTATTTTTTGAAATTTATTTTGAAGACTGGTATATTAAAATAATCCAAAAACATATATAAAAAATATTAATTTAATTTATTTATTTATTTTGTCAAAAACCTGGTTCATTGTATTTCCAAAAACACACCAAAACCAAAGAAGCTACCCGTTTTCTAATAATAATAATAAAAAAAAAAACTCATATTTTCCTTAATTATTATTATTATTAATTAACACTGCTATAATAATGTAAAACATATTAGCTCAAAACAGAAAGCCATAAATAGCCCAAAACAAGTTACTCTACAAAATAACACGCAGAGGGAAAAGACAAAGGAAGGAGAGGGAGAGGGGGAGAGGTGCAAAGCCCGCTGCTGCATTAAGACCCTATTCCCACGCTAAGTTCAGTCCTTCCTTTTTTCTTTTTTTTTTTTGCACTCAAAATAATAAAAAACAAAGAAAGCTGGCAGAGAGGGAGAGGGGGAGCGAGAGAGAAGAACAACGGCCTATTTTGGCGTGTGCTCGTTTATTTTCTACGGTACGATTCTATACACCGTATACAACGAGCAAAGAAACACCCCTTTTGTTTTTTGGTTTTTGGTCCTTTTTTGGCGGGTTTGTGTTCTGAATCATATTGAGCTGAACTTTCCACTTTCTAGCCAATGTAGGTTGAGGAAATCAATTTATTGGGTATGAAGTTTTTTTTGATGAATATTGGAGGGTTCGTAGAGGGAGGGAGATCTTTTAGCCGGTGTGATTGACATCAGTTTCTTATAGAGAATCATATTGGTAGTAATGCGATGTTTGATACAAGATATTATAGCTGATTCTGTTCTTTTTTTGCTGGATTATTATTTGTATTGCAATGGCTGAGAAGCACTCCTCATCACCCCTTGGGATTATCTCTTGGAAATCTATGTTTTGCTTATTTTCTTTCGTGTCTGCCTTGTTTACATTGTCATGGTTTTTTGTGGTGCGTTCCACGGTCAGTGCCGGATTTATTGACCCTTGTTTGTTACCTCATCCTAAACTTAATTCTGTGATTGATAATGGCAATTCTGCATCCTGGAATCGGAGTGATGTTGATCCCTCGATTGGAAATCGAGCACGAGCAATTCTTGTAGACAACGAAGGAGATGAAGAAAAACCTCAAGAGAAAGATGATCTAGGAGATGTGAAATGTAACAGTTTTGTTAATAATTGCAATCAAGTTCTTAAGGTTTTCATGTATGATTTGCCTTCCGAGTTTCATTTTGGACTCTTGGACTGGAAACCTCAGGGGGCTAGTGTTTGGCCTGATCTTAGAGCTAAAGTGCCTGCCTATCCTGGTGGCCTGAACTTGCAGCATAGTATCGAATACTGGCTTACAATGGATCTTCTTGCTTCAGAGATTCCTGGCATTCCTAGAGCTGGTAGTGCAGTAAGAGTTCAAAATTCTAGTGAAGCTGATGTTATACTTGTGCCATTCTTTTCTTCCTTAAGCTATAACCGATATTCCAAGGTGAATCCACACCAAAAGAAGAGCAAGAACAAGTCATTGCAAGAAAAGTTGGTCAACTTTGTGACTTCGCAAAAGGAATGGAAGAGGTCTGGGGGGCGAGACCATATCATTTTGGCTCACCATCCCAATAGCATGTTAAACGCAAGGATGAAGCTATGGGCGGCAATGTTCATACTTGCAGACTTTGGGAGGTATTCTCCAAAAATAGCAAATGTTGGCAAAGATGTGATTGCACCATACAAACATATAATCAAAAGATATGGCAACGACTCCTCTAACTTTGACAGCCGCCCATCTTTGCTGTATTTTCAAGGAGCCATATACAGGAAAGATGTATGTTCTCTTCCTCTTAACTATTTCTGCTGTCTGTTGCTTCTTTAAAATTTCTACAGCAATAAAAACTTATTTGCCACGAAAGTTCTTTTCCACATGTTCCATAACTTAAAAATTAGCTATAACTACAATTTTATGTATGAAGAACATATACTGGCATGTAATTCCCAGTTACCACCTCGTTATCTTTTTTCAGTGAAACAGAGATTGTTTAGATTAGGATAATTTCATGGATTAAGTGTCGAAGTGCATGCCAATAGAATAATAATTTATTCTATTTCGAGGCATCGATTTCAACTTATCAACTTACAGAGTTTTTAATCTGTATATCTTTATCACCTAGCTGTTGAGGTAAAATCATTGGCAAACTTGGATTTTTGGCTCTGAAACTAGCATGGACTTGATATCTATAAAGAGTTAACTTCTCGCAGGTGTAATGAACTAGCCATATGCTCATGAATGGAGTTCATCATTTGTGGTAATTATTCCGGCCTGCTGTTGATGATTGGTAGTGGTCATAAACTCAAAAAACACCAAAGCATCTCATGAAACTTTGCCATTATAATCCTCGCTTGATCTTCACAATGTCACGTGACAAATTTGACTTGCTGAATGTTTTCCACCAGGGAAACACACTTCATGCTCATTAAATTCTGGAAAAAAACAACTATTTAAGATGACCTAGTATTTTTCTTTTCATTCAACTCTTATTATCTGCGTCACTGTAGGTTGGCTTTACATTACTTATACCTTGATTCTTCAATTTTGGATTTCACGCACTCAGGGTGGCTTTGCTCGGCAAGAATTATTTTATCTTCTAAAAGATGAAAAAGACGTGCATTTTCAGTTCGGTAGTGTACAAAAGGATGGAATGAACAAAGCTTCTCGGGGGATGCACTCCTCCAAATTCTGCCTTAACATAGCAGGTGACACACCCTCATCAAACCGCCTCTTTGATGCCATCGCCAGCCATTGTGTTCCGGTCATCATTAGTGATGATATCGAGCTCCCTTTTGAGGATGTCCTTGACTACTCTGAATTCTGCATATTTGTCCGCACATCAGATGCTGTCAGAGAAAAGTTCCTCATTAATCTCGTCAGGAGTATTAAGAAGGATGATTGGACTAGAATGTGGCAGAAATTGAAAGAGGTAGAAAACTTCTTTGAGTTCCAATATCCATCAAAGGAAGGTGATGCAGTTCAAATGATATGGAAGGCTGTGGCAAGAAAAGTTCCTGCAATTAGGTTGAAGGTAAATAAATTCAGGCGATTTTCTCGTTTTGGGACTCCTAAAGATGGAGTGTTAAGAAAAATACCATCACCTAGTAATTTTTGGTGAAACATTCTGTGTTGCTGTATAGTGAACTTTGAGCCGATCATACATGTCCACATGAGGTTCAGTTTATATATAAAGTTGATAAATCCAATTTCTTCTCACAGCAGATTTTGAAAACTCTTCTGTAAAATAAAGATTTAGAGGGTATTTGGGAGGTCTTTTCAAAAATACTTTTGAAAACATTTGAAAATTTTTATTTTTATTTTTCATTTTAAATGAATATGTTTTAGTGTTTTTAGATCATTTTAATATGTTAATGTCAAAAATAATTTTTAAATAATAATAAAATATATATTATTTTGATATATTTCGGTATGAAAAGCCCACAACCACCCTATCTCAAATATTAAAGGATAGAGTTTTCATCATCGCTTATGTATTCAGTCTATATATAATGCCCAGATGACCCTTTTTGACTCGGTATATAATGCACAGATTATTTTCTCTGGTTGTTGATAAATTCTTCCCATCATTGAAAAAGAATATAGGGAGTCACTACTGGCAATAGCATCAGCACCACAGCCAGGAAGTCCTGCTTATTGGGATTGTTATTACCCATTTTCTGCGCCTCACATAATAGACAGAAGAAAAGGAGAAAATACAGAAAATAAAATGTTAAAAACTAATATATATATATATATATATATATATTATCTAAATGTTGTTGTGGATTCACTCTGCACTGTGCACAGTGTTTTTTTCTGCTTTTTTCGTTTTTTTCATAATTATTCTTTTTCTTCTTCTTTTCCTCCGTTTTTTGCTTCTTCTTTTTTTACTTTTTTTTTCTACTTATATATTTTTTTGGTTTTTTTTTAATAATCGAGGTGTCCGAGCTCGCTTAAATGCACCACGATGTATCTTCATATCCAAATTTTTTTGATAACCAGGGTGTCTAGGCCAACTTATGCATACCACGACAATACCCGGACCCATATTTTTTTTTTCTAAAATGCTTTCTTGCTGATACATTTTTTTTCTTTTTTTATAATTTTTGTATTCACTTATATATTTTTTTATAACCGGGATCTCCGACCAGCTTAAGCACACCACGACTAATTCTTGGGCCGAATTGTTTTAAAAACAATATGGATTGCTACAATGCTTTCACGCTTATACTTTTTTTTTGTTTTCTTTCACTTATACATTTTTTTATAGTCATGGTCTCTTAGCCAGCTTAAACTCTTTTTTTTCACTTATATTGTTTTTTCACTTATATATTTTTTTTATAACTACAATCTTCGGGTCAGCTCAAGTGCACCACCACTACTCCTCGGACCAAATCTGTTTTTTGATAATCGGGGTGTCCAGGCCAGCGTGGACACACCATGACTAATCTCCGAACCAATTTATTATTATTTTTTATTTTTTTCCTTATACGTTTTTTTGTTCACTAATCTTCGAACCAATAATAATGATAATTTTAGTGATTATTTTTTTTATAGAAATCTTTTTATTTTTTTAAAGATTTTCCTGAAATTTTAATTTATATCGGTGATCATTTTAAAAGTAATATTACTCTATTTTTCCCTTTATTCGTTTTTTTTGTTTCTTTATTTGTTCTTTAGATTATATGATTTTTATGATTTTATTATTTATGCAATAAAAATGATAATTTTAGTTATTGTTTTTTTTATAAAAATCTTTTGCTTTTTTTTCATGGAAATTTAATTATTTTAATTGTTTTGGCAGTAATGTTAGTAATAATTTTAGCTTTAATAGCAATGATAATGGCAATAACGTCAGGATGGATTTTCAATCTATGTTTTCGTCTTTTTGTTGATAGAAAATTAACAGCTTATTTTTTTATTTGATTATTGTATGTATTTTCACAATTTATATTTTATTTTTGTTTAATTTAAATTGAATTATAAAATGAACTAATCTTAATACGGTGAACTTAATAATTTAGATATCCGAGTTTTCTTGCTTTTTTAATGATGATGATAAATTTATACTGGTTATTTCGTTTGAAACTACTAAACAGATAAATTTATATCAATTTTAAATTAATATATTTTATAGAAAACTTGTACTTGACATAAATTCTGCACAGATTTATTATTTTAACTAAATTTATATTATAATAAAAAATACACATAATTAATATTTTTTATATTAAAAAAAATATTTTACCGACCGCTGACGAAGCGCGGGGCATTGTCTAGTATATAATATACAGAATACCTAGGAAATTGCCTAGGACTGGTAGAAAAAGATTAAAATATATAAGATTGGAAAATTTGAGTGTATTTCATCTAATGAAGGTTCTATTTGTAAGAAAAAATCAATTCAAGGAGAAAAAAATTTAAATTGAATGTTTGAGGACTCAATTAGAAATTTTCAAGGTTTCTTTGAATTTATCGAGGTTTTAACAAGAAGAAAAATGATTTTTGAAGTCAATTTAGACTTTAATTCAAAGAAAGTAAAGTCTGGATTAGAATTGCAATTTTTACGTGTTAATTTGGTCAAATCAATGGTTTAATTGTATGAATATTGAAGTTTGATAGACAATTAAAGACTCTATTGAAGCAATCCAAAACCAATTACTACATTGAAAAAGACACGTGAATGTAAAGTTTGAAATTGACTTCCATAATTGATGTATGAAGTCAATTTAGACTTTAATTGAAAGAAATTAAAATCGAGATTCGAATTATAATTTTTAAGAGTTAATTTGATCAAATCAATGGTTTAATTGCATGCATATTGAAGTTTTATAGGCAATTAAAAACTTAATTGAAGAAATCCAAAACCAATGACCACATTGAAAAAGACGCGTGAACGTAAAGGTTGAAATTGACTAAACTAGGGGCCAAATTGAAGAAATTGCAAGTTTGTTGTTAAATCGAATGTCAATTTATGGGTTGGCAATAGAGTTCGGCAGGGTGAAACTAAAATAACTTAAAAGTTTTGAGGCATTTAGGGGTGCAGTTAGAAGAAATTAAAAGATCATGGACTCAATTGATTTTTCCCAAATATTGAATTAAAAACCCTAATGCTACCTAGACGATGCATCGTTCATACTTGAAGAAGAGAGGCTAAATAACATGTCGTCCGATCTCTATTTTTGGCAATTTTGGCTGATCAAGTTGACAATTATAAATGCATGAATATGAAATTACACCCCTCTAAATTGAGCAATATAATATTCAAATGAAAGGTATGCATCTCTTATATCAGATTATGGTGGTTTCAGTTGACAATAATATCGAAATTGCTTCCATGGAGCCTTGAAATTTCGCAACTCGGTCAACTTTGACAATGAAACTATTGGGTAAAAACCAATATGTTCTTAGCTTGTTCACACTTAAAGACACTAGGGTCCTAAAGAATCTAAAACACATTCATCAAGATCAAGAGGTCAAAAATAGATTCAAAATTTTTCAAAGCCCATAAAATCCTTATAAATACCCTCCCTAAAGCATGGGAAAAAAAAGGAGAAACCAACTACAAAAAAGAAAAGAAAATATAATATAATAGTTTTTCTAGGTAGGCCTTATGGTCTGCTATAATTATTTTGTTTTGTTTTGTTTTTTATTTTTGTTCTATATTTATGTTTACTAGCATAAGAAGAAAATTTAGAATGCTTAACAATCAATGTTGCATTCACCTCTTTAATGCCGTGATTTTCATTTAATGATGTTATTGTAAAGATTTTTTTAATATATATATAGCTATTTTTTAAGTTTTATATATATATATACTGCTTTACTTGAGTTTTGACCTAATTTATCCATGTGAATGCAATAGTGTTTATCCTTTACATATTACGCTTGTTGATGCACAAAATAGATTTGTAAACATACAATAGAATTTCTTATGTAAATGAAAGAGACAAGTCCAACGATGTCAGGATCCTTTAATGAACACAAAGCATGCTTATGATTTTAAAAATATAAATATAAAATATAAAAAGTAATACATATAATTATGGATAAATTTTGAAGAAATCTGACTTAAATTTGTATTGAAATGAGTATATGAGATGAATTTACATTTTACTTCTAAGAAGAAACCAAATATGAAAAGCAAGAAGCAATTTGTGTTGACAATGTTTGATGAAATTATATATTTCGAAGCATACAATATACTCAATAAAGAGTTAATATAAATAATAAGAATAATAGAAATTAGGGAAATCAAGAGAGAATACTCTTATTTCATATAACTTTATAGTTAAATATATATTTCCTTTTATCTCTAGATTATACATTTATTTTTAGATATGTGTGTATAAATACTTGTAAGCTCAAAGGACATAAGAAGATGTATATTCAAATTAACTCCGAGAGATTCAAATAAACTATAGAACAATGAATGAAAGTAAAATGAAAGACATGTATGATAAAACCTAGACATCCACACATACAATATATAGAATGTATAGTTTGTTGGATCATTAATCCAACATTAGGCTTATATGAGAATAATTATATATTTGTGGACTGTCAAATAAGGTGAAGCCTAATTAAAAATGATCTGCTAAGTATTTTTAGACAATTGGGTTTTGATGTATCTAATAGGGTGTGGACCTTTAATCTGTAGAGATCACGGGGTTATTCCTATTTTAGTGATGGGCTAAAATAGGAATACCAAAGGGTGGGAAAGCCAAAAGGCATGAATACCAAAAGGCACTTGGTTGCCTATATATATGGTCATGGTCCTCGTTGCTACCCAATTTTTGACTGTTTTTTTTATGTTATGAAAAAAGGTATTTCAAAAATAGATTTTGGGTTCAAGGGCGAAATTGCATAATTTATGAGTTATTGGTCGATCGAAGGTTAAATCGCGAAAATCAGGAGCCAATGACCAGTTTAGAAGATCGCGCAAAGTCAAGGTCGAGATTGAATTTTTGATGGGATTTAATGGCATAAAAAGTTTTAAATCCAATTGGGTGCAATTAAAGAATTTTTAGAGGGCCAAATCGCTTTTTTCCTTCCTAAAAATTCTGAAATCAGCATTCAACATGCATCTGGCGTGCATTGAATTTTTAGGCGTGCCATATAAATCATAATGAGATCAATCAAATTGTCCTTCCTTTTTCAATTTGATTTTCTTCTCGATTCATCTCCTTCACAGCAAAGCATATCAGAATTTCATTTGATTTTTCCCTAATCAATCGTGATTTTCTTCCCATTTCATCTCCATCAGTCATCAACAGATCAATCATATTCTTTCTAAATTGTGATCTTTGTCCAAATTTGATCTTCGAAAATCGACGTCCTGATTCTCCTCTGATTTATTTTCCTTAACAATTCGGATCCCCTCTACTAAATAGCAGGTTACGGTGAAGAAGAAATGAGGAAAAACAGAGAGAAAGAGAGGAGAAGAAGGGAGGGAAACAGAGAGGAGATTTACGTGAGAAATTTCAGAGCCTTTCGTGATTTTTCTTCCTGCTCTTCCCGAGCATCTTTCACTTGTTTTTCTCTGCCTCTCTCTCTATAAAACCAGGCCTCTGTCTCTCTCTCTCTCTCGGTTGCATCAATACCAGTCATCAACTCCGACCACTTCGTCACCAGCCTCTCCACCATTACTCTAGTAGTTCCGCCATCTTTTCAGGCAAAGGAAACAACAACGAACAAGGGGTAGCTGCAACGTGAACCGTCTCCATTCCGATGCGCTTCCGGCCACCTCGGACCACAATTTTCGATTCCAACACGACCATAAGAACCACCTTGAAGCCCTCTACACAATCAGTAATGAGTTCGCTTTCATTACACTCAAAATTTGCAAATCTCTAGTTCATCGTCTTCCTCGGGCAGCTGCATGCGAGGGACGATTTCGTCCCCTCGCATGTAGGCTGGGTCTTCGGGCCGACGGTCCGGACCTAATATTTTCGGGGTCGAAGACCCAAGATTTTTCTGGGTCGTCGACCAGGTCTATTCGAGTCGGCAACTCGACCGAGATAGGTCGAGTCGGCGACTCGAACCTCAAACTAGTGGATTGGTAGTCCAGCAGCACCAGAAATAATAAAATAATAAATAAAAATATAAAAATACAAATTTTACCAAAAAATATTTTTATTAAAGAAAAATGTGTTGTTTTCTTACATACTGCCAATACACTAGTATATTTTGAAAATTAGTTTCTTCGGAAAAAATATTATCTTGGGTTTTAAAAAAAATGAGTTTTTAGCATGGATTTCGCAAAGAAAAATCATTTTGCATTTTGCGATTTTGCAACATGTTTGTAAAATCCAAAGGGTATTGGCCAATATTCCAAAAATATAAAAATCTTATTTTTGGGGTTTATTATTCACCGTCAGTATTGGGATAAATAAATCCTAAAGAGGTAAAATCCAAAATATTCAACGGGAATGATGTCCTATTATTCACTGTCGATATTTTGGTAAATAAATCGTAGGGGGTTAATATTCAAAATATTCTCAGGGAATGATAAGCTATTAGTCACTCGCTTGTACTTTGATAAATAAATCCTAAAAGGGTATATCTAAAATATTCGATGGGAATGATATGCTATTAGTCACTGTCAGTACTTTGATAAATAAATTCTAAGGGGTTAATATCCAAAAATATTCGGCAGAGTAATATCTCATTTTCCATTTAATCAAGCATATTTTTGAAAGCTCAAAGCCATAGCAAATCATAGGCAAATCAAAAAGTCAAGCGACTTACCTTAGGTAGGGCGTACTAAAGGTGCTAAAACTTTCCCTTTACGCAACCAGTCCCTTACCCTAGAATCTCTCGAAAGACCGGTCTTAGGTTCCCTAGTAACCGTAATACTAGGTGGCGACTCCTTTTTACGAAAATAGATAATCCCCGACATTTAATCTCCCGCTCACAAGGAAGGTCATAACGACACCGTGCTCACATTTTTGGGGTGCGACAGTCCCTAGATTGCACGTGTTGTGTTTTTTTTCTGGGGGTGTTTTCGGTTTTTGGCTTTTTTTCACCTTTTCGGTTTTGTACAGAGCATTGACGCCTCTGACCCTCGAAAAAGACAAAATAGTACACAGGGATGAGGGGCACCGTCGTATTTTCACCAATTCAGTGCACAGTGCACCGACGAAAAAAAGCCCTCGATAACGATAAAATAATGCACAGTGAACGGGATACGGGCGTCCTTTCCCCTCGGTTTTTCGTGAATCTAAAATTTTCCTCCACCGATGAATACGGTGCGCCTACTGAGTTCTCTCGTCGACATCGCGGCGCGTTCCGGTCATAGAGGTCCGTGTAAGCGGCGGCGGACAGTGTTTTGTCGGCTATCGCTTTTCTCTCTCCTACCGACGCAAAGTCAGCTCCAGTCCCTCATGTTTGTGGTAAGTTTATTTGATATTAATTCATATGTTCTTTTTTAATGTTTATTTTTATTGGTAGTTATGCATCTATG
The DNA here is from genome assembly GCA_032356905.1 of Salix exigua. Taxonomy (NCBI): domain Eukaryota; kingdom Viridiplantae; phylum Streptophyta; class Magnoliopsida; order Malpighiales; family Salicaceae; genus Salix; species Salix exigua. Next base: position 5,138,758 of record CM063600.1, read on the forward strand.
CTTTTAGTTTTTGTCCTCTTTTTTAAGGTTTTATTCTTAATCTATTCAATCCTGAAATTTAAATTTGTGTTGATAATTATTTTTAAATTAATATTGCCCATTTTTTCCCTTTATTTGTTTTTTATTTTTATTTGTTCTTTGATTAAATTATTTTCATAATTTTTAAGGTTTTAGTGATTATTTTTTAATTGCTCTTTATACAAATCTTTTGCTTTTTTTTATGATTTTCCAGTGCAATTTAATTATTTTATTTGTTATGACAGTAGTATTGATAATAATTTTAAATATTATAATAATCATTTTACTATTAATATTACTCCTTTTTTTCTCTTTGTTCATATATTTTTGTTTTTTGCTTCTTCTTTTTTGGTTTTTGGATTCAATAATTTTTATGATTTGACTATTTATGCAATGATCATGAGAAGTTTGGTTGTTCTTTTTTTTTCCTTTTTTATACAAAAATCTTTTAACAGTAATATTTCTGATGGCAATTTAATTATTGAAATATTTTTAACAGTAATATTGATAATAATTTTAACTATTATAGTAATGACAATGATAATAACATAAGGATTAGATTTTCAATTTATGAGTTCATCGTTTTTGTTGATAGAAAATTAACAAATTTTTTTTGTTATTCGATTATTGTTTTTCTAGCATTTTTTCCGATTCAATCCTGAGATTTCAATCTTGAATTGGTTGTCATTTAAAAATGAATATTTTTCCTGAAATAAAAACTTTCGTTTCGGTACGGAAGTTTTTATTTGTTCTAATTTGGTCCTCAAATTGAAATTGGTTAACATGCTACTTTTCATTTCAGTCCTCCTTCTTTGAATTTTTTTGTTAACTCACACAACAATTAGCATTATTATTCCATGATTTATTTTGGTCACAAAGTTTTTATTTGTTTCTATTTTATCCTTCAATTGAAATTAATTATATATTTCATTTTTCATTTCGGTCCTTATTCTTTGAATTTTTTATTGGATATTAATTCATTTGATTTTTTTTTATTCTTTGACAATGTTTATCTTTTTATTAGTATTTATACATTTATGCTTTTAGTTTTTTACTCTAGTTTTTTTCTTTTTTTCTTGAGGTTTTATTTTTAATCGATTAAATCCTGGATTTTTAATTCATGTTTGTAATCATTTTAAAATTAATATTACTCCCTTTTTCTCTTTATTTTTTTTTTGTGCTTTCTGTTATTTTTATTTGTTCTTTGGATTAGATGATTTTTATCATTTTATTATTTGCGCAATCATTATAATAATTCTAGTGATTAGTAATTTCCATTAATATTACTCTATTTTTTCTTTTATTCATTTTTTTCTTTTTATTTTTATTTGTTCTTTACAGTAAATGATTTTTATGATTTTATTATTTATGCAATAATAATGATAATTTTAGTGATTGGTTTTTTATTGTTCTTTTATAAAAATCTTTTGCTTTTTTTTAGTGATTTTTCTTGGCAATTTAGTTATTTTAATTGTTTTAACAGTAATGTTAGTAATAATTTTAGTTTTTATAGCAATGATAATGACAATAACGTCATGATGGATTTTTAATTTATGTTTCAATCTATTTGTTTATAGAAAATGAACTACTTTTTTAATTTTATTTAAATTGAATTATAAAATGAACTAATTTTAATACAGTTAACTCAATAATTCAGATCTCCGAGTTTTCTTGCTTTTTAAATGACGATGATACATTTATACTGGTTATTTCGTTTGAAAATACTAAACAGATAAATTTATTTCGATTTAAAATTCATATATTTTATAGAAAATTTGCACTTGAGAATAAATTTATATTATAGTAAAAATAATACACACAATTAATATTTTTTACGTTGAAAAAAATATTGTTCACTTGCATGGCAAGTGCGGCTTGATTTTATGTGTCTTCACCAGTGCTCGCCTTGCCGACTTCACCATATATATATATATGGTGAAGACACATAAAACTAGCGACCTAGAAGATTAAAGAACCAACGTTGGTGCAAGAAATCAACTGGCAGCCTACGGGCTGCTAATTTAGATGACGCAACCAGCGTTGGCTAGCAAAAAACTGAAGATGAAGATGTTTAAAAAAAAGGAATATAAAATGATTGCATTGGCAGGCTGCCAGTGCAATTACATAATCAAGAAGATAATTAAGGGGCAGCTGTTACAAATACAAGTAACAGCTGCCAGGGGCTACATGCTGCAGCCATTTAACGGCTGCAACAATAATAAATTTCCCAGGTGTCGTAACCCCTGGGGTTATCTCTCCACAGGCCTGGCAATATTTTTTTTTTGGGCTATAGGTTTGGGCCCACATCAAACAAACAAGGCTTGTGTGCTTTAGGCCCACATAAATTATCTTGTATTATGGGCTTTAGCAGTAAAAACCTATAATACAAATATAGGTTCAACAGCGGGTTTAGGATCCGAAGTTAGCCCGACCTGGTCCAACCGCAAGGTCAAAGTCAAACGTTGACTTTGTAAAAAACAGCCGGATGACCCGGTCCAGTATTCGGTGCAAATTTATTTTTCAAATATTGGTGTAATGATATATATTTTGCAATGAATTAATTAAAACAATATGTCACCAAAGTGACCTCTTTTGTGGAGATTAATTTCATTTTGAAATATAAAGGGTTATGTGTATGTGATTTATGTTCTTATTGATCGGCCCAAAGGAAGGTTAATATTTAAAGTAAATGCATGTGCACTTGTAGTAATCAACATGTAATGATTATTTGGTTTTACATGTGACTAATTAATCGACCCAAAGGCTAATTTATTTTTGACATGTTTTTATTATCAATGTTTGATTACTACATTAACATATCACTTACAAATTAATCTTTTATCCAAAGATAAAATATTAATGGCATGCCCGATATCATAAGATGGGTTTTACCTTTATTTGAATTAATTTTGCTTTTAAGATAAGTTTAGTACATGAGCATGTTTTTAATTGTTGTTGTTCTCTTTTTAGCAATTAATCCTGCTAATATAACTGCCAGTATCAACTCAATTCCTATGCTTAATAGCTCTAACTTCAAGTCTTGAAAAGATAATCTTTTGATTGTTATTGGAGTTATAGATCTCGACCTTGTGTTAAGAACTTATTCTCCCCTTCCACTTATGGATGAGAGTACCTCTGATGAAAAGAGGGATATGGAAAGGTGTGAGAAATCAAATCGCATGTGTATGATGATCATGAAGAGAGCCATTCCAGAAGCAATCGAGGGCTCAATGTCCGATCAAATCACTACTGACTAAGAAATTCCTTGCCAATATTGAAAAGAGATTTGTTAAGAATGAAAAGGTTGAAATCAATACGCTCTTGACAAGTCTCATTTCAAAGAAGTATAAAGGCAAAGGCAATGTAAGGGAGTACATTTTGGAAATGTCTCATCTTGCTTCCAAGCTCAAAGCACTTCAGCTTGAACTCTCTGAGGACTTGCTAGTGTATCTGGTTTTAATATCCCTTCCTGCACAATTTAACCAGTTTAAGGTGAGCTACAATTGTCAGAAAAAGACTTGGTCTCTGAATGAGCTCATCTTACACTGTGTTTAGTAAGAGGAAAGGCTTAAGCAAGATAGGACAGAGAGTGCTCACTTAGCTGCTGCCTTAAAAGACAAGGGAAGGAAAAGAAAGAACACTAAGAAAGTTGCAGGTACAGTACCTCAAAAAAAGCAATTAACAAAATCACATGATTCTGTTGGTACTAGTTGTTTCTTTTGTGGTGCTGAAGGGCATAAAAAGAAGCAATGCACTAACTATCACGTTTGGCGTGCTAAGAAAGGTATGCTTCTTGCTTTGGTTTGTTCTGAAGTTAATTTAACTTCATTACCTAGACACACGTGATGGTTAGATTCTGGTGCAACAACTCACATCAGTGTGTCTATGCAAGGTTGCCTGAGTTGTTGAAAGCCAAATGATGTTGAAAGATACATCTATGTAGGCGATGGCAAGACGGTTGAAGTTGAGGCAATTGGAAAATTTAGATTATTGTTATAGACCGGACTTTATTTGGATGTTAACGAAACTTTTATTGTACCGTCTTTTAGATGGAATTTGATTTCTATTTCTGCTTTGAACAAATCTGGTTATTCTTGTTCATTTGGAAATGGAAAATTTAGTTTGATTTATGATTCCAAATTATCTAGTTCCGGTTCTTTATCTGGTTATGATAATCTTTATTTGATTGATACAATTGTTTCATTTAATGAATCCCTACAATTAAGTACAAGAGGTACCAAGAGAAAATTAACTACTGAGAATTCAGGTGTATTATGACACAAATGATTAGGTCATATCTCTAAAAAGAGAATAGAGAGACTTGTGTCAGATGAAATTCTTGATCCCTTAGATTTTACAAATTTTGACATTTGTGTTAATTGTATTAAGGGTAAACAAACCAATACGAGATTTGTAGCCAATAAGACTATGGACATCTTAGAACTAATACATACGGATATTTGTGAGCCATTTCCTACGGTCGCTTGGAATGGTCAACAATATTTCATAACGTTCATAGATGATTTTTCCAGATATGGCTATGTATATCTCATAAGTGAAAAATCAAAGTCATTGAATGTGTTCAGAAGTTATGAAGCTGAATTTGAAAATCAACTCAGTAAAAGGATCAAAAGCGTTAGATCTGACCGTGGTGGTGAGTACTATGGTAGATATGACGGTTCAAGAGAACAACGTCCGGAACCATTTGCTAAATTCCTAGATGAATGTGGTATCATCCCACATTACACTATGTCGGGTTCGCCCACTATTAATGGTGCTGCTGAAAGACGAAACAGAACACTTAAGGACATGGTAAGGAGTATGATTAGTCATTCTACCTTACCAAAATCATTCTGGGGAGAAGCACTTAAGACTACAGCATATATCCTTAATCGAGTACCCACTAAAGCCACTACTAAAACCCCTTATGAACTTTGGACATGCAAGAAACCTAGTCTAAAACACTTGTATGTTTGGGGATGTACAGTTGAGGCAAGGCCTTATAGACCTAATGAAAAGAAATTGGACTCTAGGATGGTAAGTTGCTATTTTATTGGATACTCGGAAAGATCTAGGGGGTATAAATTTTATGATCCCACAACTAGGTCAATTTTTGAGACGGGAAATGCCTGATTCTTTAAGGATGTCGAGTTTGCGGGAGGTGATAAAGATAAAGACTTTGTCTTTGAAGAGGAATATATTGATATTCCACATGTGTCATTAGCATTGGTCAAGATTCTAATTTTGACCATGTTGAAGACACAACGAATCAAGACAATGTCGAAGCACCTCCTATTCAAGAAATTATTCCAGAACAACAACCTCGAGCACCTCTAGAATCTATGCCATTAAGAAGATCCACTAGAGAAAAGAGAAATGCAATATCAGATGATTATATTGTATTTCTCCAAGAACATGAGGTAGATATTGGAGTGATGGAAGATGATCCTATCAACTTCCATCAAGCCATTGAAAGTTCTAACTCTCAAAAGTGGATTTATGCTTTGAATGAGGAGATTAAGTCAATGAGAGACAACAACGTGTGGGATCTTGTCCCATTACCTGAAGGTGTGAAATACATTGGTTGCAAATGGATATTTAAGACTAAAAGGGATTCAAAAGGTGATGTGGAGAAGTACAAGGCATGTCTTATTGCAAAGGGCTTTACACAGAAAGAAGGTATCGATTATAAAGAGACTTTCTCTCCGGTATCTTCAAAAGACTCTTTCAGAATTATAATGGCATTGGTGGCACATTTCAATATTGAGTTACATCAGATGTATGTAAAGACAATGTTTCTCAATGGTAACATTGATGAGACGATCTATATGTTGCAACCTGAAAACTTTGTGTCTGGAGACCCAAAAAATATGGTTTGCAAACTTAAGAAATCCATATATGGACTCAAACAAGCATCTCGACAATGGTATTTCAAGTTTCATCAAGTGATCATCTCGTTTGGTTTTGAGATTAATTTGGTCGATGATTGTCTATACCATAAGTTCTGTGGGAGTAAATATATTTTCCTGATTTTGTATGTCGATGACATCTTGCTTGCTAGTAGCGATATAGGCTTATTGCACGAAACCAAGAAATTTCTAGCTAAGAATTTTGAGATGAAAGATCTTGGTGAAGCCTCTTTTGTATTAGGTATTCAGATACATCGAGATCGCTCTCGAGGTATTCTTGGATTATCACAAAAGAGCTATATCGAAAAGTTTCTTAAAAGATATGACATGCAAGACTATAGACCAGGAGATACCCCTGTGGCTAAGGGAGACAAATTTAGTCTCAATCAGTGCCCTAAGAATGATTTTGAGAAAAGGGAAATACAGAAGATTCCTTATGCTTCAGTAGTAGGGAGTCTAATGTATGTTCAAGTTTGTACGCGTCCAGATATTGTGTACATTACTAGGATACCGGGAAGATATTTAAGCAATCCGGGAATAGACCATTGGAAAGCAGCTAAACGGGTCTTACGGTACTTACAGAGAACAAAAGAGTACATGCTCACATATCGTAGTTTGGCTAATCTAGAGATCATTGGGTATAGCGACTCTGATTTTGCTGGATGCCAAGATAACATGAAATCTACATCAGGCTATATTTACATGTTAGTTGGAGGTGCTGTCTCCTGGAAGAGTGCTAAACAGTCACTTATAGCCTCTTTCACGATGGCAACTGAGTTCATAGCATGTTATGAGGCATCCAATCATGGAGTATGGATGTGAAATTTTGTCACAAGGCTGCGCATAGTGGATGATATTGAAAGACCACTAAAATTATTTTGTGACAATAAATCGACAGTTTTATATTCCAATAATAATAGAAGCTCATCGAAGTCGAAGCACATTGACATCAAGTTCCTAGTTATTAAAGAAAGAGTTCATAGTGGACAGTTGTCTATAGAGTATATTAGTACAAACTCCATGGTTGCGGATCCGCTTACTAAGGGATTGTCACCCAAAATGTTTCATGAGCATACTCGCTCAGTATGGGTGTTTTGGCAATTGATAGTATTCGGTTTTAAATGGAGTTTGTGATTTCGGATGCTTTTTAGTATAGACAATTTTCCAGTTTATGGATATTTATGAGGTTATTTTCTGCAGAAATAAAGTCTTTGGTTTAATTTACACTCTGATTTTAGTATGGTTTGATCTCACTAAGGTTTAAGGTGGACCAATTAGAAATAGGCATGTTAAGATCATATTGCATGAAATTTCCATGCTACACATCCACGTCATGATCCATGTCATGTAATTGTATTGGCATACGTGATATTTGATAGGTTGAGTTACGATAATTGTAATGAAAACCGCTTAGATCCTATGTTGGTATGATTACTGGACCGGATTGGTTATAGATACATTTGTTAATGACAGCAAAGATTGAGCTCATTTGATTATTTTTTGCAAAACATAATTATAAGGTTATACATATAGCCCAAGTGGAAGATTGTTGGATCATTAATCCAACGTTGGGCTTATATGAGAATAATTGTCAAATAAGGTGAAGCCTAATTAAAAATAATTTGATAAGTATTTTTAGTCAATTGGGTTTTGATATATCTAATATGGTGTGGACCTTTAATGTGTAGAGATTACGGGGTTATTCATATTTTAGTGATGGGCTAAAATAGGAATACCAAAGGATGGAAATACCAAAAGGCATGAATACTAAAAGGCACTTGATTACACGTGCTACTTTATTCTCATACTGACATCCCATTATCAGAGAGAAAACTAAGGCTAAGGTAGAGAGAACAAAAGGGCTCTCAAAAGAGTACGTGTTAATCTGGAAGGTCATCCGTACAACTCTAGATAGCGACTTCCGGATATGGATTCAGATACGCTTCCGTTTTATCGTTTATGCGTTCTTGATAATTCGACATGAATATCATTTCTTTATGCTGTGAAGTGCTTGATCTAACATAGTTTTATAACAAAAAAAATTATCCATCTTGAACCCGCATTTTTTTTCCCTGCTAGTGCAATCTTACACGGGGTAGAATTCATTGTTTATCTTTAAAAGCAATGTTGGATGCCAAACTTTTTCTCTCGAGGAAGTTGTTCTTCGGAGTTCAGTAGCTGAGAATGTCGGCGTCAGGTTATTAAGTGCAGATATGTATATAAGCCAAGCAGCCATTGTCAAATGGATCGAGCTGCATGCATGCGAGCATTTCACATCATATCATTTATTCCCCTGATCCTTCTAACATTCCACGAATTAGTTTCTTCTTATGCTCTTGGTTTGATGGAGGCCACTTCCACAGGTGTATTCAGGATTGCTGTTTGACACTTTGACTTCCAGTGAGTGATTTTCATTGCAGCTCATGAACTGGTGGTCCTGTCCCAGGACAATGGGCTAGCTTTTTCTGCTCCAGAGAGTTCCCGTCGGACATCTGCAGTTGGGGCCATTATTTTGCAACAAATTTACCGCTGGTTATTACAATAATAAATAATAACACACCTAGTTCGAGGATAAATTGCTTCCATATGTTTAGTTACGTGCATGTCATCAAGAAAACGGGAGATTTGGGTTGTGTTTGATATGATTTATTTATTTTTGAAGTTTAAGTTATTTTTTAATTTTTGGTTTGAAGAAAAATCATATCAAAGTTTGAAATTTTAATTTTAATTTATAGATTATTATAGCTTATAATGCATTCTTTCCTTAAAATAGTTATTTAAAATCAACTCCAACATGCTTCTAATTTGAAATCATATTAATTTACTTGCTAATCAACTTTGAAATTAGAAGTCATGCTATACATTCTACATGTATCATGAAATAGCAAGCTAAAGAGAGTGAGAGATTAACTAATTAGTCGACAATAATTAATCCGGATTAAATTCCACCTCCCTCCTTCTATATTTGTGATTTTTCCCGCATTGAAGGCCGTGTGGAAGATTTTCGCTTTATTTGGAAATTGTATTTAGTACGTACACGGTGATGTTTGAACTTTGAAGGGCTCGTCATCCTTTGTGGGCGTGATCTCATGCTTATGTGAAAAATGGCTTCGATCTTTCTTTAAGGGGTGGCCCATGTTCTTGGCCTAATTTGAAGGCCATTAACAGAGATCACATGTTGATTTGATCTGGGTGGGGGAGAGAGAGGGAGATTATCTTGTTCCTCCGACGGGACAGGAGTTAATTGCATTGAAGTTAGTGGGATCAGATAGCAGTTGGACCATAGCTAGGCTCGTCTATTTGCATGCTATTGGCTTCTGTTTCATAGCATTGACTTCATTGCTGATCTCACCCAATATCCAAGCCGTACATAGTATTGTTTAGCGTGGAATTTAGTAAACGTTTTGAGATATTGAGATACATGTTTTTTTTTTTTTGTCTTTTGCATCTAAAAAACCAATTTTATTTTCCTACATGACAGGGCAGGTCTATATTTATCTTTTTGTATGAATCCAGACACATTTAGTAATAAAATATACTATTCAAGGATAAGATTTATTTCAGAAACAAATTGACCGACACAATTTAAAATTAAATAACAAATTATCGGGCGTCCTCGTTTACTTACGGTGGTCAATAAATGGAATCCGGGTCTTGGCTATGATTAAACTTGGAGGGTTTGTGTGGTCCATAGAAAAGATCATTTTTCATAAACAATGGAGGAGGGAGGGGTATTCATGGGGATCATAAGAATCGGTGACGGCTATTATCTCACATGCACCTTGCCATATATGTCGGGTGGAGGAAATAGTAACGTTATTAAAGGATGTGATGGGCTCCATTAAACCTCGGGTCCTCGTTAATTTAAAGCCATCGATCATCATGCTGTAGCAGAAGAAATTAAAGGGTTCGTGGATTGCCTCACTTAGAAGGAGATCTTGATCTGAGATGTCAACCTGTAATTTGAGTTCATTAGGAAGGAAAAGGAAGAAGAACAAGCTTGTAATTTTTATAGTTACATCTGTGTAAATCATTTAATTTATGAGATGCTCCTACAATCTATATCTCCTCTTCTTCATCACAGGATTATTATTTAACTTGGATGTGAGATATGTAATGGAAGTAAACTTTAAATAGACTTTACAGTATATAATATTTTGATCAGGTATTTACGTACGCTAGCTTTCAGTTTATCATTTGAACTTTTTTTATTATCCTAACTAAGTCCTTACAACGCCAATAAGAATTTCAATAACAGGGTTTATTGTTCGTGGTCTCAAGAATATGTGTGGCGAGTAACAGGCGCCTCACTTATCCCAGAATATCTACGACTTGAAAGAGAACAAACCCCAGCAGATCCCATATCTGCTGCACCGGCCCTCAAGGCTGAGTTGCATGTGTTAGTGAAACTTAATTCGCTTACAGATCCTTGCATGAATTTCTGTTTGTTTCTTAAGAAAAAAACAAGAAAAGTTTATGTAACACAGTGGGGTAGAAAATGATGATATATACTGGCCAGTGAAACTGATCATGGTTTCATTTACAGATCGAGTTAATTCTAGTGTGTGAATGTTTCTTCTTGATGGTCATATAAGAGATGAAGTATTTACAAGAGATGAGTATATATGATAAGAGAAATATACAAGAATCACTAGGGAAGACTGTATTTTTTTTCTCGCCTCTCGGCAAAAAATATATTTTATGTTAAGGAACTATCTCACCTAAAAGTTTAAGCTTGTAAATGATGTCTCATAATATGATTTATATTATTCTTTAACACGCACCCTCAAGTGAAAGCTCTTTGAGCTTGAAACTTGCACAGGTCCACATCACCTTGTGCTTGGTTTTTATCAAATAGAATGGGGTGGTGAGATTCGAACTCGTGACCGCTGAGTCAACAAGGCTCTGATACCATGTTAAGGAACCATCTCACCTAAAAGCTTAAGCTTGTAAATGAGGTCTCATAATATGATTTATATTATTCTTTAATATTTTATATAGTTACAGATGAACGAATAAAACTCAAACATCCTGTATAAATCAGAATTCTCTGACTATTCTACTCGATCTCTTATAAAAATATACATCAATATACTTACACTGTATAAATCACAATTCTTTTAATTGGGACAGGAGACGGAATATCGTTAGGGCAAGAAATCTTCACGAGCGATGCAATCGGAGGCATGCATGTAAATGTTCATGAAATGCCAATAAATATTTACGAAATTAGTTGTAAGCACTTAAATGGAAAAATAGATGCTGCTCCTCAGTCCGTACATAGCCTATATTATTACACACCTAAATAACATCAAAACAAATGTCGAGCACTAACTTAATAAGTTGCTGTCCTATTTTCACCAGGTTGGTGAAGTAAACCACCCCGCATCTCACAGCTGGATGTAGCAGCAGAGCTTCACGTACATGTAATAAGGATGCTCCACGTATTCCTAATTAACTCATACATACCAGCATTTATCAATATTTTAAAAACCACACACGCAGATTAATTATATAGTAGTGAACAGATATAGAGAGAGAGGCGAGTTCGATGGTAGCATAGAGTAATCACTACGTACGTACCCTCTTGGAAAGATAAACCCTGACTGTATAAATTATACTAGTAAGAGCTCACTGAGGTTTACATAAGTGGATTACAGACAGTTTCAGAAAGATACATATTTTTGGCCCTAAAGCTACAACCCTGTGAGGTCTTCTACTGATATAATTTTAAATAGAAGGGGGAGGTGGGGGACCGAGTTGAATCACGCGTAGAAGAGATGATCAGAGAAACCTAGCTAGGCTGTATCTTGTGAAAGATTGGACTCATGAAAGATTAGCATTTCTTCTTCTCATCAGCCATCACCGAAAGGTCATTGAAGATCACATGTCTCTCTCTCTCTCTCCCTCTCTCGCTCTCATTTATACATGCTACAAGTTTTTGTAGCTAAAAAGCCAACGAAGCAACCATTTACCTCATTCGGATGCAAGACTTTCGTGACACTCTCTCTCATTTTTTACTTGTATGGATTTTCTTCCTTTTACTTTCACTTTGCAATAAGTATATCGTACCATTTTTGCCTGGTTCAGGCAAGCATTCACCCTGTTTTGCACAACCCTATATATAATTATATCTAAACAAATTCATAATTAACTGTGGAGGTCGAGTGCATGCTAGCTAGCAAACAAATTATATATAATGTTAAAGATGTTAATAATTAATTCTAAAATATATTCTCCCGAAATATATAGACCCAGAAGCAAAAATAGCTAGGTTACTACAGATCAGGAGCATGGAGCTTCGACGCTTGACGAACCGTGATTATCTATAAAATGTTATTGCTTCTGGCTTAGCTCAAAGACAATCATGAGTGTCGTTTTTTGACTTCAATGACACAAGTCCCCACTTGAGTTTCTCCTTTTCTTTGGTGTGTACACAGTTACCAGTATGTCTAGATAAGTATAAGCACGTACGCCAAGTTAATTAATATCTGATGAAGACCCATGAAAGGATCTCTAATGAACGGGTAGACTCATCTCTTACATTTTTTTTTTCTTTTCTCTTGTTGGTTGGGCCCATCTATTACAGACCTCAAACCTCAGATTACAGAGTGTGAAATGATGGACTTAATTAGCATGTGCAGTGTAGTTTGACTTCTTCCAATGATGAACTTAATTAGCATGACCTTTCGTTTTGTTTTTCAATCAAACAAGCTGCTGGCTGGCCACACACAGATTACAGAGTGTGGTGAAACATATGCTCCGGTTATTTCATGACACTTAATTCATAAATATATAACAAGGTTAATTACAGTTTGCAAAGAGATCCCAACTTCTCAGAATCCCAGCTGCTGATAAGAGATTAAACCCTGAGAGATCACACGGCTATTTTTTTTTCCTTTGATTTCTCCTCCACTGGTTTAGCTGAAACTAGAAATTAAACAAAAGAAAAGGTGAAAAAGAAAAAAAAAAAAAGGATCAAGAGAGGAGGAGAGAAGGGGGACAGTAACATGATCAGAATATTGGAGACAGTTCCATAATTTCTTCCACTTGAACAGTACCATTTTCATCCATGAGCCATTTCTCAAGAAATGACAGTGGGGGAGTACTGCTCTCATCAGATTTCTGCTTCCTCTCAGTCATTGTAATACTGTCCTTCTCGTCGCCTGTAGAGTTCTTGAAATCCTTTGTGGTGGTAGCAGTAGTGGTAGTAACAGTAGCAGAATCACAAGAGGATTTGTCCCATGCAACATTATTCAAGTTCTCGAGTGATAAAATGGACTCAAACTCCTCATGAGAGATTAGATCACCGCTTTCTTCCTCATGTCTTGGCCTATAAGATTGAAGAGAGTCTGTAGCCACTGAATTGCCAAAGCTATTACCATTTTTTTTCATGCTGCTGCTGTTTTTCTCCCAATTTTCTTTGAGAAGATCAGTACCGTTTGGCTTCGGAGATGACCTCATCCACCCTTCAAGAAGGCGCGAAATGTTTTCGGTACTTGATGCATACGTGGGGACCTGATTAGGCCTATTGAGGACGGAGGAATTGGTGGTGAAATCATCCAAGCTATTTCTGTCGTTGAAACTTTTCGACATGAACTGACTGCTTGCTGAGCCTTGCGCCGTAGGGTCCAGAGTTGAATGGAACTTCTTTAGCTTCTTCTTCAGGTGGGTGTTCCAGTAGTTCTTTATATCATTATCTGTTCTCTGGGGAAGATACGACGCTATGGCTGCCCATCTGTCGTCCAAATAAATCAGGAACAACAAAAAGGATTCAAATTCATTCATGACATGCAATTCTGTCATGAAAAAGGATTCAAACACATAAATTCAAACAGAAAATTGAAGTTTTTGAGGATTACTTGTTACCCAATAAAGCTTGCAGGTGAATTATCATCCCTTCTTCATGGGGTGTGAAGTTGCCTCGCTTAATCCCTGGTCTGAGGTAATTAGTCCATCTCAGCCTGCAACTTTTGCTGCACCTCAACAACCCTTTGCAAGCAACAAGATGGATTGATCCATTAGAGTATACCATAATTCAATGTTTATTTACGTACTGATCAACTAAAAATGAAAACCCCAAGTCTTGATAGACATTGGAAATGCAAGCCCAGTGCCAGAATCTCAAAACCGATCACTGGGACTCATCTCAAATACGATGAGGATCAATCGAATGGATCTAAGTCGCGGAACTTACCAGTGTTGGTAGGAACTGATCTCCAATTTCCTGGACCATGTTCTTGAATGTAAGAAACTAGGATGATGTCCTCCTCAGGGGTCCATGGACCCTTCTTGATCCCAACTTTGTCACAGCAAGGAGGTCTTCCCATGGCTTGGGACCTTCCACCCACAATTTCCTCTTCTTTTTCTTCTCTAACTAATCACTCTCAAATAGTGCTATCATTACCATGTGAGAGTCTATATATACATGGTGACTTCTAATGGGAGGGGAGGGCACAGGTTTCTTTTTACACCAAATTTGATCTACCAGCTGACTCACCCTGGCTTGGCTTTTTATTAAATTTCACTGTGTACGCAAAGATGATTTTTAAGAAAATTTAACCTTTTTTATTTTAAATTAAAAAAATTTGATGTTTTTAAATATTTTATATGTTAATATCAAAATTAATTTTAAAAATATTTTAATACATTTTTAAATAAAAAATATTTAAAAAAAAAACAACAAAGAGAAGCCGGGGTCAAAGGGGAAGTGAATGTCTCTCCCCGTGGCTTTTCCTATCTGGCTGATCACGTGCCTCAGCAGCTCTTATCAACCAAAGGTGGGAAACTTCTCACCTACGGTATTCGTGTCAGTTTGTAATTATAATTTAAGATATTTTAAAAAAAATATATAAAAAAATCTTTTGAAACAAAGCTAGAAACTACAATTTTATTTCTGTTTCTGCACTTACTGGGGGTGATATCAACATCAACAAATACAAATTATACTTTATTATCTAATATACTAAAAGAGTTCGGAGTGAGTTATTTTATGAGTGAAATCTTTGTAGATAATAATAGTATTGCTCAATTTTTATATCGGTTCGGGTCATTCGGTTTACCGGTTTACTGATTTTTTTTCTTTTTGCAATATAAAATAACAATTTTTTCCATCGAAAAAGAAAAAACTGTTACTAGATGGAGGGGTTCCACGGTAATTGCACATTATCAATCTGGTTCAAGTCACCAATTTTTTATTTTTTATATATTTCTTTGCACAGTAAAATAACCATTTTGTCTCTTAAAAAGACAAAAATCAGTTCTAGTCGGGAGGGGTGCCACCGGCATTTCATATTTTTTTGAAAATGGCTACAAGGATGTCCCGTTGATTGATTATATTTTTTTATTTTTTATCTCGAGTTACTGTGGGCTCTTGTGTGACACGGGGACCACGGTAATCCATCTCACGTACTTTTAGGGAGGCGCGTGTGGTGTCGTGAGGTGTCGGAAAATGTGCATCCAGCATTTACCTGGATGTGTCGTCATTTCCTCTTCCATATGGTGTGGTGCGGACAATCACAAGGTGGTCGGTGTGATGGTTGGTGGTTGAAGTTTTTTCCCCTTTTCTCTCTCCCTCGCCCTAAACTACACAACAGTCTCCCGGTTTTGTGTCTTTTTCATTGCAGTCCCTTCTTTTTAATTATGTTGTGTGGTCCTTATTTTCATTATGTAAGTTTTGATTTGTTTTAATTGTGTCCTTGGAATGAAATTAATTATATATTACATTTTCATTTTAGTCCTTATTCTTTTAATTTTTGAATTGCTTTTAAATCCCTTAATATTTCCGATATATAAGATTTGATTTTTTCAATTTTATCCTTTGATTGAAATTGATAATATATTTGATTTTTATTTTGGCCCTTATACTTTTAATATTTATTTTAATTCCTCTATTTTTTTATATTTCTTAAATAGTTTCTATTTTCGTCCAACTTCATATATATATGCTCTCAGTTTTTTATTATTATTTTCTATTTTTTTGAGATAGCATTTTTTTTCAAAAATTGTGTTATTAAATTTTAGCTTGTGTTTGTGATCATTTGAAAAATGATATTTTTTTCCTTTGTTCTTTCTTTTGGTTTTTTTATTCCTTTGGTTATTATTATTTTCATGTCAAATGAATTTTTTAAGCTTTTTTTTTTACTCTTTTGTTAAATTTTTTGGGCTTTTTTTCATTCTTTTATTGAATTTATTTTCTTATTATTCACACAATAATAATAATAATAATAATAATAATTTTGGTTTTTTTTTCTTGCTTCATCTTTTGTTAATATTTTTGAGTTTTTTTCCTTAGGGTAATTTAATAATTTTTATTATTTTAGCAATAATAGTAATAATAATTTTACTCTTGTTTTTTTGTTTTTTTTAATATAAAATTCCTAAAAAATACATTTTGATATAATTTAGACAATTTTTGTCCTAATTTATTTTTTTTTTTCATCTTTTTGCTCATCTTAAACATTTTGATGAATTTCCAAAATAAAAATATCATAAAAAATTAACAAAGTGAGCATAATGATAGAGGAACAGGTGATGACTAATATAAGTTTTTCCAACCCCTTGCACAAGAAGCATAAAATGATTGATTAAAAAAGAAGAAGAAAATATAAGGTAGGATTTTTAAGGTATAAACAGATAATGAATGAGAAAGACAGTTGGGGATAGAAAAAGAAAATAAACCCTAGCCACCATGGAAAGAAAATATAGAGAATTTTATTAAAAATAATATGGGAAAGAAAAATATTTGGGAGGAAATGTTTAAAAAATATATAAAAAAGAGAAAATGTAGATGAGAGAAATGAAAATGCATGTTATGCACTAATCATTTCTTGTACATTATTCATGGTTTAAGTCATTATCCTTCTAAGTTCTTTGTTTATCCAATAAATTATTTAGGTATTGTAGCATGTTAAAACCTTAAAGAGGTATCATTTTCTTCCTCAATTTTTTAGGATGAATGTGAAAATCATTGTTTACACTTAGGACATAAACGATCTATTAGAAAAAATTTGTTACTTTACAAGTTCTTGATTTCTTCCAAGTGTTTTTCTTAAAAGATATGACATGTAGCACTTGCTTAAATAAGCATGTAAGTTTATATATCTTATTGATTAAATTTAATCTTTTTTAAGGATTCATTTTCAATTGAGTCTTTCTTTATAGACTATCATTTTCAATTTAAGTTTATATACCTCATTTTATCTTTTCCTTAAAAAAGAAAACAAATTAAAAATAAAAAAAAAATGCATGATGATGTGTGCTAAAAAAATTGTATTGGATATGGATTACTGTTTATGAAAAGTGACAAAAGATATTGGATATTTGGTGTGATCAAAAGCTTAATAATCTATTGTCTAAACTTGCCATTTTAGAAACTGAGATTGAGGATATAAATGTTTCTTTACTAAAAATATAGAGACCTTTTCATTTAAGAATATGGAAACATTCCAATCTTTAACTCGTCTATGAAACTTTGAAATATAATATTTAAAATATATCAATACACAATAGCTCATATTTCTCACAACTTACAACTATTACGTCCAAAGTTATTTCACTCACAACTATTACATTTTATTAGTTCTTTAAACTTCTCCATGACTAGTTATTCCCTCTAGAAATTTCTAACACAATCTCAAATATATATTGTAAGCTCTAACACCATAGCCTAACTCTTGATTATTAATATAATTAGTGATATTCAATAACCTTTTGGCTTCCAATGATACTAAGTTTCTTTAGGTCTATTAGGACTTATATATTTCCTATATTATAATCATTTAATCTAATCAAGGTGCCATAAAGGTTGTTTGAATGGTCATTATATCTTTAGTGATAGGTTGTTACCTCTTTGATATGATTTTTTAAATCATCCATGTTACTTTTAACATTTTCTTATATCTTACTTAAAAGATTTTGATCCTTTATGAAAAACTTGCGAGTCCCTTTAACTTTTGATTGGAGTCTTAGGACATTTAAAGTGCATCTTATAAACTCTATTTTTTTATCTTTATTTTTTTCCAAATCCTTCTCAATCTATTTATTAGCATGTGTTTTTAGTCTTCAAATTAGCTTTAAGCCTTTGATTTTGAAGCCTAAACTGCTTTATTACAATTTCCTGTTTTCCATATATGATTTGATAGCTAACTTGTCTTTTCTTGTTCTTTTTACATAACTCTTTAAGCTCAAAACATTTTTACAATTTCATCTATTTTTTATGGGTTTTGCATGACTAAATCAATGATTATTAAGTGGGGGTAGCTATATGTTATGTTTTGGCAGTAATAGATTTATAACTTAGAAATTATAGGGCCCTATTGTTAAAATTCATAAAATGTTATGTTTTGGCAGTAATAGATTAAGGCAACAATACAATAAATAATGCAATCTTAAAATTAATTACTTGAAAGTAAAGAGATAAGGGAAAGAGATTGCTAACTCGGTTTTTAACGTGGTTCGGCAAGCCTACGTCCACGACTCAAGTACCAACCCGTACTTGAGTATTGTACTCTTTTACTAATCCAAGTAACAAGATTACAATTTCCGCTTGATGAATCCACACCAAGACTTTACACCACTTGAAGATATGCCCTCTTCAAGATTTTCCCTTTCCACTTGAAGATGTCTCCTCTTCAAGATTTTCCTTTTCCACTTGAAGATGTCCCTCTTCAAGATTTTTCTTGGTGATGTTCCTCACCAATACCAAGAGTTTTATACTCAACTCTCAAGAGTTTCACAATGGTTGTTTTAGTAAAACAACAATACACTCTTAATAGTGTGGATATTACAAATGAAGATCTATGATCTCTTTCTCTCACTTAATAGCACTTAGGATATTTGAAGGTGTTTAAGTGTAGTGAGAATGAGAAATACTCTTTGTGTTAGGATATGAAGATTTAAACACAAATATGAGTATTAATGAGGATTGATGATATGAAAGTGTTTATGCACTTCTAATTGCCTCAATATAAGATATGAAAGTTCTGTCTTTAGTTTTGCAATTAAGAGGCCTATTTATAAGTTTCTAAAAGAAACTAGCCGTTTCTAGTCGTTTTAGAGCAACTGCCATATCAAGCGGTCGACCGGTTCATAACGGACAAAACCAAGCGGTCGACCGGTTCACAACGGATAAAACAATTTGTCTTCCAAGCGGTCGACCGGTTCACAACGGATACCTCAAGCGGTCGACCGGTTCATGCAGAAATCTATTTTGACAAATTATCTTTTCTGAATTTCTTGAACCGATTGAATATGACTTAAACCTTTTAATCATCAAATCCTTTTAATGCATGCAGTGTGAAGTGTGTGAGTTCATTTTAATTTGTGCTATCAAGATAGAAATTGAGATTTACACAAAGCACTAAAATGAACACTTATTCTAAGTCTTCACTTGCTTGCATCTTGGACTTCTTTTAGTGATTTCTTCGTGTACTCCATTATACTTGTTGATGTATTCTTTGAATAAAACCTGTTTATAGCTTAATCTCATCCAAGCATATTATTAGCCCATTTTCTTTTATTGTTATCATCAAAATATATAAAGCATACAAAGTATGATATTATATGTCAACACTTATTAGCAATTAGTTGTTCAACTAAATATTAGACTTTCAATTCTATATTATATGCGCTAATATGGTCAACAATTTTTCATCCTTATAATGTATCTAAAATTAAGCTAAATTATTCACCCTTATGATACATTGCATATACCTAAATTGTCTTTTCATGATAAAAAAAAAATGTATAACTAATATACCAAATGAACCATATCAAAGAGATTCATGGAAGTTGTTTATATAATATAAGATAAGAGTTAGTTCCCACACGAGTAGTTTTTTTTTTATCTAAATTTACCAGTAGATAACTCATGAAATAACTCTATTGATTTACTCTTAGTATAGAATTGCAATTTTTTCTCCACAAACTAGTTTAATGATTATTATATGACCCACCAAGCTATTTGAGAGATTTCTTTTTCATCAATTATTATATGGTTATTACCCACATGTATATCAAGTACAAAACATCTCAATTAATCTTTATCTATTCTTTTGCATTGATTGTGGACTAAAATACTTTATGTCATCACCATGACTATTGGATTAACTTACATTTCTAGAGTCAGATTTATCTCCTTTAAGATGATTAGGTGGTTATAGAAGGAAATAATATAAACTTGAAGATACTTAAAGCTAATTTCTTGATTATGTCTAAATTGCTATTTAGATATTTCATTTTCTAATTAAACACATTTTCCTCATTGTTTTAATGTCAACTCTCGACACTTGTATTATCTCTAGCTTTATTTGCAAACTTCTTAGCATATATGAGTTTTACAAGCTTTAATGCAATCCCATTATGCCAATTATAATAGTACACAATATATATATAAAGTCATATGAAATAGCTATTAATATTCTTCAATAGTTGAAATTATACCAATTTATCCTAAAAAACAATTTATAAAAAAATCCCAAAAAAAGTGTGAGAGCTTTTGTAGCTACTTTTTGCAAATGTTTAATCAATCTTTGAGTGAACATTTATCAATAATGATTACATAAATTTGTTGAATATTGAATAATGGACCCAAAAGAATTCACGATATTAAACTAAGATTTTGAGCCCATTTTCTTGATTGTGTCCCAAATTATATATATAGGACATCATTTATTCTCAATTAACTTTTAGGAATCTTATTAACTCAGTCTCAAATAATTTCATAATATGCTATAAATGAATATGTCCTAAAACTAAAACAAATACTAGACAGCATTCTTGCCAAATAAGATAAAATAAAATAATAAATTAATAGCCATAAAATAAAATGACATTGCACATACTTTTTTTTCAAAACAAAATATTATCACCTCATTAGTGACTTCATTGGTAAGATAATAAATTGGTAGAGAAATGAGTAAAAAAACAGAATTTTCAAAGCCATCAAATCATAGATGAGATTCACTTTTAGAAAAATCATTTTTTCATTAAGAAATTACAAAAAAAAAAGACAAAGAAAAAAAGAATCTAAAAACTCTTTTTTTACAAAAATATTCATACCATGAAAAATAAAGATAGAAAAACTTTAAGTAAAAACTCACCATCTATATATAAAATAAAAAACCTCAAAATCTAACACAACACATTCCTCATTTACACATGAAATTGATAAAAACATATTCAATACTCTCTAAGTAATTCATATTATCAATTCATCATAAAATGCATGCATAGCATATAAATCAGATTCACAAACCATCTAAATGTTACTTAAATCAAGAAAGACTCAAATTAAGATCCATTAATGAAGCAAAAGATAAAGATAATTGTTCAAACAAATATTATATTCTACTTCCCACACACTCATTATTGTTTTTTTCTTATTTATTTAATTTTTGGAGAGGTGATTATGATTCATCTAAACTCTGTTTTTACATTTTATATACATGACCTTTATTTTTTAAAATAAAAAAATTTATTTTTGAATAATATTTCTAATATTTGCAATCTAACATAATTTTTTTATTTAATTAATGTTTCTTGCGTATTGATTTCTATTATCATTAATTTAATATAAAAATCTAATTAAAAGATTTATTAAGCACAATCAAGTAAATGACATGTGCTGCGAGATTAAATATGTTGATATACATTTCTTTTTTTTTCATTTTTGTTTTAGTTATTCTTAATGACTTTTTTAATTTATTTATATAAATAATTCTCGATTTATTTAATTAGATATGTGCATAAGTTTTTTTTATTTATATCTTAGTTTTTTATGTAATAAATTAAATTGAGAAAATCTATGTATTCGCATCGTCTAATATTTTTTTCCAAAATTAATTTTTGTTCACCCTAGATGATAAGATAAAAGAAAAAGATCTCACCATGTGGATTCTTACAAAATAAACCAGGTAGGCTGGCTTAACTTCCTAAGAGCAAGTCCAATGGTAATAGCTATTTTTACGAGCCAAATCTATAAAATGACTCTTTGAATAGTGTTTATATAGTTTTTTTGTTGATGTGTGCTCCAATGGTAAAAACCATTTTGGAGAGCTATTTTTTATATATTATTTTAAATACAATGCAATTATTTTGTATGTAGTTTAATTATGCAATTAATTATACAATTAATATGAGTAAGTTATATAATTAAATAATTATTTTTGAAAAACTCTTAAACAATAAAATTATTTTTTTAATTATATTTAAATTAAAAATGAATTTAAAACCCACAATATTTGAAATTTGAAATTTAAACTACTTATTGTATGTTTTTTAAGTAACTCTATGTTTTTTTTTGTGGTTGTTGTATTTGAAATTAATTGATGTTGCTTATTGTCTTTCAGTATTAGAAAAAATAAAAATAAAATAAAATGAACACATTAATAAATAATCAATAAGTCCAAACATAATTAATTAAAATAAATTTCATTACAAATAATTCAATCAAATTAATTACAAATTACTACTCCTATTTTTTATGCAAACTATTATTATTATTATAATAAATAATTATCATTATATAATTAATTATTATAATAAATAATTATCATTATATAATTAATTATTATTATATATATACACACACAAAAAAAAAACCATAAAGCTCCTCTCATTCTCTCAGCCATCACCTACACACACAGACACCCATAGCCCAGCTCCCGAATATATAGCATTATTTAATATTTTAGCTTTCTTATTCAAAGATGCTACAAATAGCATCAGAGGGAGTGAAGAGTCATTTTGGCTGCTTGGATAGCTGCCCTGTTGGAGCTGAAAAAGTTGATAAAAAATGCTAAAAGTATATCTTTTGGCTTTTGGCTATCCTTTTAGCTGTTACGTCGGACTTGCTCTAAGCATCACATCACATGAATTTTTTAAAATATGTTTTTAAAAAAAAACAAATATTTTCTTATATGTTTTTTAATACCTCATATCTTTTTTTTATCTTGTTCAGATAATTTCTTTGAAGTAACAAATATTTTTTAATTATGCATTTAATTTTTTATGAGGTTTTTCTAATTAATTTTTTTATATAAAAATGAAATTTATTTTTAAAAATAGAAAAATATTATTTGAAATAATATTTACAATACACGCACCATTGCATGGTATTTTTTTCCCTTTTATTTTTTATAATCAATTTAATGTGTGCATGTTTCTTTCATCGTTTGATTAGATAAAAAAAATATTTTTAAATAATATTTCTAATATATACAACCTCGCATAATTGTTTTTTATTCAATCAATTTAATACATGTGTCTATTCCTATTATTACTTTATAGAGTAAAAAAACAAAATACTTTAATAAATAAACTTAGAAAAATAATCCTATCATGTTTAATCTACATTATTCTATTAATTTATTTTTAATTATTATTATAAAAACAATCCTATCATGAAGAGGAGCAGGTGAAGTGTGTGGTTGTAACTGCCGTGACAGCAAAGTTGGCAATCATTTTTGACAAAGTTTTACTCATTAATTGAGAGGGTTTTTCCCTAAAAAGCCCTTGCATGCCTTCACAGTATGCTGCTAAAAGTACAATCTGCGTGGGTAGTTGTGGAAAGATAACAACACTACTCCCTATAAACCTCTTGTCTGCACCTAAGCTGTCAGCTATACTGTGGAAACTTTGGAAGCCCACACACTGCTTTTTTTTAATTATTTGTTTCTACCCGACAACACATCAACTTTTTATTATTATTTTTATAAATATCGAGTTTCTGAAATCAATAATTTTACCGGAGATCTAACCCATTAACCGACATCAACTTTACTATGATTTAAAATGGCATCAGACCGACTAAATGTTTTTTATTTATTATTTTTTAAAAAAGAAAAAATATTAATTATTTATTTTAGATTAAAGTTTTTGGGTATTTTATATTATTTTAATGTACTCATGTTAAAAATATTTTTTTAAAAATAAAAAAATTATTTTGATGCAATTGGACGAAAATCACTTTAAAAAACTACCGTAACTACATTTCTAAATATGCATTAACCATCTAGCTAGTACAATGATAAAAACTTGAAACTAAGGGAATTTCTATCCCTGTGATTGCTAATATAATAGTTTGGGGTCTCACCTAAAAGCTTAGAAAATAATATAAATCATATTATAGGACCTCACCTAAAAACTTAGAGAATAATTTAAATCATATTTTGGGAACTCGCTTATAAACTTAAGCTTTTATGTGAGATGATATCAAAGCTTTGTTGATCCAGCGGTCACGAGTTTTAATCTCATTACCCTCATTCTATTTGATAAAAATCAAGCACATGATGGCGTGGGTATGTGTGCAGGTTTCAAGCACAAAAGTCTTTCATTTAAGAGAGGGTGTTAGAGAATAATATAAATTATATTTTGGGACCTCACCTATAAGCTTAAACTTTTAGGTGAGATGGTTTCTTAACACTGAAGACTTAAAATAACTCCAATGAGAGAGCTAAAAAAAAGTTAAAGGGAAAAAAAATAGTATCCATTCAACATTTTCATGGCTATAAAGGAGAGGGCTACATTGAAGAACTTAAATGGTATTTATAAGTTTAAAACTTATTCTTATATATTTGATGAAAAGAACCAAAAAATTATTTAATATATTTTAAACAAAAAAGATTTTTATTATACCTGTATTAGTTGTTTATTATTAATAAATAATTATACTACCATTATATATATATATATATATATATATATTTAAATAGAATTATGGTTTTTTTTCATTGGAGTGCAAATATAAAAAAAAAATTATATTTATACCATTTAAAAAGCCATATTGTTAACTTGGTTTTTCTAAATATATTTTTTTAAAGATCATTAATTAATTTGAAAGTTTATAATTTAATTAATTTATACGCACTAATATTTAAAAAAGATCACATCAGACTTTAATGGCAATTTAAGAGATGAATTTTCTTGCTAGCTCAGAGACCACGTAGAGACAACAAGTAAGCCGCGAAACACCACTAAGAACCCTCCACGACTCAGCAAAATATAATAGTCCAAATGTGGGGGCCACAGAACGGAAAGGGGTCGGTTGATTTTTGTGGTGAAGGGGGCACATTTGAGACATGATTATTGATGAGATAGCAAGGCAGCAGAGAGATCAAAACAGTCAATCGTTGACTTCACATTGCTTCTGCACAATCACACTCGCATGGAAAAAAAAGGAGTAATTTGGAGGTTACCGGCTCAACAACTAGTTCGGTCTAAACTAGCCTCCTTCGTCACTTCAATGCATGGCTTGCTATGCTGTCTTGTCTTGTCACCAAAACTCATCCCGTGGCGCCACTTTAGTCTCTAGCTAGTTTCCTTTGGCGAACTCTGATTTCGAAAATTTCGAAATAATTAATAAGATTTCTTAGTTCTAAAAAATAAAATATAGCATTTACACATATAATAATAATAATAATAATAATAAAGTCTTAACATTTAAAAATATCATTATTATCATTATTAAAACAATAAAAAATATTAAATTACCTGGAAAAAAACTCAAAACATTAACCAAAAAAGAAGCAAGAAAAAAATTAAAATTATTATTATTATTATTATTGTGTTAATAATGGGAAAAAAACTAAATCAAAGAATAAAAAAAGGCTGAAAACTTTAATGAAAGAGCAAAAATAAAAATAAAAATAAATGATAAAACAAAAATATAAAGTATTAGCTGAGAATAACATCATTTGACTTGAAAATAAACTAAAAAAAAAAGAAGGGGAAAATCTCAATTTTCAAATGACCATAAACATAACCTAAAATTTAAGAACTATTTTAAAAAAAAATATTATCTCAACAAAAAAGAAAATATTAAAAATTAAAAACCAAAGCTAAGAGCACACACATATATAAACATGGACAGAAATAGGAACTATTTCAGAAATATAAAAAATATAAGAATTAAAATAAAAAATAAAATTATAAGGATCAAAATAAAAAATAAATATATTATCAATTTCAATCAAAGGACAAGGTTGAAAAAATGAAACATTATGTGCTGAAAATATTAAATGATTGAAAACCAAACTCAAAATTAAAAGAATAAGGATTGAAAATGAAAATGCAATATATAATAAATTTCAATCGAAAGACCAAATTAAAATAAATCAAAACTTATCTAACATAAATCATAACCACACAAAACAATAAAAAGATAAGGGACTGAATTGAAAACACCATAAATATAGGGATCTACCGTGTAATTTAGAATGCAGGATAAAGAAAAGGAGCTAAGAAAGTTCAATCGACCATTATCACTACTTCGTCCACCATGTTTTCCCAAGTGCCACATCATGAGAAAAAATATATGGTTGCGTATCGGGTGAGACGTCAGATGAATAGTTTTTACCACTATACGGCGTCGCACGCACCGTCCAAAGTGGGCGTGAGGCTGAATATCATCGGCTTGAGGTTGAATATCATCGGCGTGTGTGTTAGACGAGCACACAATGTTTGGCAGAAAAGAATAATAAAAAATAGTAAATTACCTAAACACCGCTACATCCAACTCTTCTATTTTTTTTCTTATTTGGGTGGCATATAAGTATTTAAATATATTTTTTTATAATATGAAATATTTGAAACGCTCTCGTAAACAACCCTTGGTTTTTGTCTTATTGGAGGTTAAAAATGTTATTTTACTGTGTAATGAAATGTAAAATTACCGGGACAACCTCTCTGATAACTCTTGATTTTTGTCTTATATGAGAGTAGAATAGTTATTTACCATGCAAAAAAAATATAAAAAACCATGAACCACACAATTGAAACCAAATTGGCCTAGAAACCCAAAACTATTATCGAAATTCACAGTGAAAATACTCACAATGCATAGTGAATCACCTATATCTTTTAGTATATAGTATATTATGTTATATTACTTTTTAATGCACAATATTAAGTGAAAGTTATGTTAATTAAAACTATATAATAAGATTTGAAAATAGCTTATATTACTCTCTAAAAACATTTTATAAATACATTTTCTTAAAATAATATATACTCCTACATTTCTTCCTATATATATCATTATAATGCTTATGTTGTAATTGTGATCATCTTATAACACTAAACGAATTGATTCGGTTATTAAGAGTATCATTTCTTTCTTAATTTTTTGAGCTCAAACTTTTAGAGCTAGAAATTCTATGAATGCATTAAAGCAATGCGAAGGATATATTTTTTTAAATTACTAGGACAAAAAAAAGAAACTTAAAAACTAGTTTGAAAATATTACTTACAGTCAAAAACCCACCACCGAATTAATTTGGCACGAAGCAATGACCCAAAATTGATTGATCCCACCAAATTCGCCTGCGGATATTTATGTCGGTGTTTATGCAGTGGGGGGGAGGCTTTTAGCATTCAAGTTCACGCGGAGTGGAGTTAGCTTTAATAACTGGACTTTTACTTCACAATTAAAGATCTAATAAAACCACCACCCTCCATTTTATATATATATATATATATATATATATTATGATTATGCATTTTTTGTATTTGTTACTGGGTCTGAAGTAAATGAATCGTGTATATATATATATATATATATATATATATATATATATATATATATATTATGATTATGCATTTTTTGTATTTGTTACTGGGTCTGAAGTAAATGAATCGTACATGTGGATTATAAAAAAGCAAATGTACTAAATTAGTACTCCAATTCCCTCTCTATGGAGGCTGGATTTTAGGAAAGTAACGCCCTCATCATGGGGTCGAGGGTTTTTCTTTCATCTTTTGACATAAAGATGTCTTCGACAAGTTAACCAAACGAAATAACTCCACCAGTAGGAGACAAAAAGACTCGGACGAAGTCAGACTGGGAGAAAGCAAAGTAGTTCAATGTTGCAACGAGACGTAATCCCGGATGACAACAAGATTGCAACAGCATCGTTCTAAAAGGAATGAAAACCAGACACCAGAACACAAACATCGTTCACTAGACAGCTTAGTAGAAGTTGAATGGAGACATTAGCGACAGCGCAGCCCATCTTTCTCCCAACTTTATAGCTTTCTTGGCAACTGAAGCCAACAATTAATTCTCCTGTACCTGAATTCTCCGTCAGACAGCTGCATGCCCATCAGGCAGAGGACAGCAGCAAGCCCTGGTAGAATTAAAGCACACATCATACAAACCGGAGGAAGAATTTGTTGTGACTACCGGTTTTATGATTGCTGCTCTGCGTCCGGAAAAAGTTATGGTTCCCGTCCCCTCCTGACTCCACCCAATCCATCAATAAAGTGGATTTCAAAAGTATGGTTATTGATTGTGAAAATCAGAGACGTACTTGTTGCATGTTGACAAGAAAGAATGTCACAACACTGGCTTGCGAGGTGTTTGAAATCCACATCCTCTGAGGAAGTTCTTGGCAACGGCTGTATATATAATCACCACATTGTTCCTTTCATGGAGTAGCACCAATAAACGACCCGAACTTGTAACCATAAATAAAATCCAACCTCGCCCAGATAATAACACCATGTAATGTTTACTTAATATATGAGACGCTAATCGGTTTCTGCAATGATTTCCCATTCTCATGGACTAGGATTCATGTCGATTTCCCCCACTCAACCTCTTCTGTAGCAAGGCTTTTCAGGTTCCCAGTAGAGAATCCAGTTCTGTAAAAAAAATATTTGACAATTAAAAAGGCACTTGGAGATTGTTTTGCAAGCAAGTACTGCCATAAAGAAATGTCGAAGTATGGAAGAGGCAAATTCATATTAGAAAGTTTAGTAAATAAAAATACAAGATATATCTACAGACTGCCAGAGTTCATCGCAAATTATCTCAACGGCTCGATGTCATCATTTTTTTTTTTTTTTGAGAATGTCAGTACCATCATAATGAAGGCATTTTCATGATACAGAATCCAACCACTAATGTTTCATTACAAATTTTAGTGGTGTTTGAGGTACAGCACTGGCTAGGAAAGTATGAATTTTGTTGTTCTACTATATGTCAATCACAAACTTTATCAACAATCTATGCAGTAGCCATAGAAGGGTTAATTTCATAACCCATAACAGCAGTCCATCTCTAGGTTCAGCAACAAAGACAGGATGATTTCAAGTGTAGACTACTTTCAAGTTTCTTGTAAACATTAAATGTTAGTGCTTAAAAGAAGCAAAGAACCGGAGGCAGGGTGGAGAGCAGTAGGAGGTCATGATAAGGCCAGCCAAAGAGGTCTAAAAGTGAGTGTGCCTGCTTGTCAGTAACTCAAGCTTGACTTCTAAGAAAGTTCAACTAATTCTCGTTTGTTTAACAAGAACTCGGTTCATAGTCATAAATCGGATAATAAAAAAAATTAAACCTAGCTCAATCAACATAATTTACATTCCACTCACATAAGACTGATAGTTCGTTGATTCGGGCAGACATTTAAATTGAAAACTCATTTTCCTAAATAAATAGCAGGTTAGAGCAGAGACTAATATTATGAACAAGTGACAAAGCAATTGTTCTGTTTTACAGGAAAAGGAAGAAAGAAAGAAAACTGAATTATAATAGGATACAAATATCACTGGGCGTAATATCAAAGCTTTGAGCCTAAAAGCAATACGTGTTAGAAATGGATATTTGTGGTCAGTTACGATTCCTTACAGAATTTTTAATTCCTGGTGTCATTGCAGCAATCCCTGCAATATCCTTTGTTTTTCACCATTAGCAAATTTTTTTCTTATTTTTTTGCTCAAAGAGAAGAAGAAGAAGAAGAATTAGGAGCGCACATCAATAACAACATTCATTCTAAATCTGTTATGTGGCAATTAAATGAAGGAAGTTGAAAACCAAAGAATACAATATGCATCTAAAGTAATCAAATGGGATACAGTGGAGGATTGATCGCTGGTCAAAAGCATACACAAAGAAACATCAAATAAATATAATAGCAATGTCCAATTAAAGAGAGTCAGAATGAAGGACAGGGCAAAGATCAAGTCCAGAGAGTAAACCAATCTATAAGTGCTACCAATAACAGCTAAAAAGTCAACAAAGGAGTGAAGAAAAATGTTTTCAACTTGCTATTAAAATTACAAACAACATTTTGTTCAAAATCAAAATGACAAAGGCTCTTACAGATATGAGATGTTTTCAACTTCTTCCTCTTTTTGTTACCTTCCTTGTCCCCATGACTTATCAACTTATGATCTCGTAATGGATGATATTTCAAGGACGCCAACTGTTCCATTGCCATCTCTAGTCTCTGCTTCTCGTAGCTCTGCACGAAAATGATCAGAGGAATAAGGAAAAAAGCTTTCAATTTCCACTAAACTGATACACTGACTACTACATAAAGAGAGATCAAAGCTTACATAAGCCTTATCAAAGCTTGATATTCGTTGCCTGCAAAGCTTAAGTTCCATCTCAAGTGAATGAACTCGAGATTCAACAGGAACAGCACTCTGCTCCACTATTTGCTTTTGTCTACCCCTAATAACTTCCGGCTGCCACACATTCAGAGCCACATAAGCTTGCCTGTATATAAAAAAAAATGCTAAAGATTAATCAGTGCATGTGTTCATGTGATGTATGGTGTTTACATGACAATGTTAAAGTTTAAATGCTTGATCTATGGCATTTACCACTTACCACTACCCTTAAAAACACATCAATGGGTGCAAAATTCAAAAGGCATATCCAAATCATTGACATTGGGAAAGTAATAAACTGAAATCAAATGCTAAGGGATTGAAATGAGTTTACGCAAATTACAGGTCTCAGTTATTTGAAACAAATTGCTCTGCTATTCCATTTTTTTCTTCTTCTTTTTTGCCATCCATACTCTAAAATCATTTCCAAGATGACATTTAATTGTTCGAATACAAAACGAAATGTAATACAAAAAAAAAATAAAGAGGAAAAAGAATGATTTACCTGGCCTTGTGTAAATTGGACAATTCAGCAGCCGTGTCTCTCATTTTCTCCGTCTCTTGACGCAATCCACTCTCAATTTCTCTTATTTTCCTTTCGAACTCCAAAACTTCACTCTCCTTTCTAAGCACCGCCCTTCTATGCGCCGCAACCTTCCTCGCTTTTTCCTTATCAAACCTAATCCCAAAAAAAAATTAATTAATTTGGAACAGTATTAAAATCAAATTCATAAATAAAAACAAATAAAACTTCGATTTTGTAAAAAGGATACTTGATTTTATAAGTTGATTTAGCTGATGCGGAAGTTGCATTGTTGAGGTTGGGGTTTAGATGATTTGGGGAAGAGAAATCGGAGGAGAGGAGGAGGAGCCAAAGAGAGTCCTCGGAAGACAAACGGTGGAGGCGTCTGCAGGAGATTGAGATACAACAAAGATCTTTGTAGTTCAATTTGGAATTTTGGATTCCCATTTCCAGAATTTGTCTCCATAGTTCGTCTGGTACACCTCCCATTTTTATTTTATTTTTAATTTGTAACGGTTTGATACTCATACTTATAGATTGGGTAAACTATATTATTACCCCCTCAATCTTTTTTAATATTTCATTTTTGTCATTATATT
This sequence comes from Salix exigua, assembly GCA_032356905.1. Taxonomy (NCBI): domain Eukaryota; kingdom Viridiplantae; phylum Streptophyta; class Magnoliopsida; order Malpighiales; family Salicaceae; genus Salix; species Salix exigua. Next base: position 5,170,197 of record CM063600.1, read on the forward strand.
TTATAATTTCTAATATTGACCTTATTTTTCCAATTCGTTCCACTATTAAAAGCTAATAAAATTTTACTTTCTCAATTTTTTTACTCACAATTTGTTTTTTTCCCCCACGTTTTTAATGTTTTACATGTGTTGTTTCAAATTTTGAACATAATTTATTTCAATTCCTCGACTTTTTGGAAACAATTCTTATTAAAAGTTGGATTCAAAATCTTTAAAACTTTTCAAGTCTTCATTTCAATTCAAAGCTAAAAAGATGAGATTTTTCAAATATTAAAAAACATATAATCTAACCAACATGTACAACAACAAATATTGTTAAAATATTTTTTTTACTCGACACGAAAAACAAAATGTAAAATCAAATCATAAACTCTCAGGTATATTTTCTAACTATATATAATTTCATCTAATAAATAAGATTGCATTAAAATCTAATAAAAAAATTTAATAATATTATAATTAATTAGTGATTTAAATAAATAAATAAAATAGATAATATAAATCAAGAAATCAATGACATGAAAAAAAAATCAAAATCAAAATTTTCAATTGAACAAATTATTAAATGATAGTGAGTACATAAGAATCTCATAACAACTTAGTTATTTTAGTCGCAACAAGTCATTATGTTCTTTTAGGTTGCAAGCTAATGAATCTAAATTAGTAATTAACTAACACAAGTCTAATAATTAAAGTAAATTATTAAACAATGTTTAATGTGCCAGAAAAAAATTTAAATTAGAAAACAATTATTTTAACATTAAATAAATAGATAAAATATGATAACAAAAACAAAGTCTTTATTCTAAATTTTTTACATGTAGTCTAAATCTAATTTCATAAATTCTTGTAAATTTCAATCATGATTTCAAACACATAGTTCTCTCGTATAAATAAATTACTAAGTTTATCATAATAATTAGAAATATTTAAATGTCTAGTTTCACTCTCATCTAGAATCACAATAAAATTTAACTTATAACTCTAGATATGTCCAAAACAATACAAAAATATCTAGTTTGAAAGATTTGTGAAGATTCATCTAGTAATTTTGACTCTCTTAAATAATATATTTCTAAACTTTGTTTAATCTAATAATTTAACAAAAAATATTTTCATGTATCTAATATTTCTATAGAATTTCAACTAGATCAATATATTGCTTGAAAATATGTTTGTCTCAAAAATCAACAAGTATTATTAGGCCAAATTCAAAACTAGCTTGGTTGTTCATATCACAAATTTAGTAAACTGATAAAATTAGACCGATTTTACCAATTTTGCATGAGACAAATCCGATATTACTAGATTTCGAGTTTAGTCCGATTTAGTATGTAAATACATGTTGACTCGTAAAATCGTAAGATTTTAAGAATCAACTCTCGATTTTGATAACCTTAACCGCAACATAAAATTATAATTTCTAAGAATATTTGTATGATATCATGACCACATAAAATCAATCATCTCAAACATTAGTTCGTTCCAAAAAAAAATCTCTCAAACAGGGAGAGGTTTCATATTTGATATGCACAAAAAATGGATATTTTCAGCTGCACTGCTGAGGATGGCTTGTTTTTTCATTTACTGGCAAATGGGTTGCATAATACTCCAAGGGAATAGTATCCCTGGTATGGCTGTTGCCAGAATCTACAAACAAAAGAATATCACCCATGGACCTTAAATGAGTATTTTTGATCACCAAGAACTTTAAAAAATAGTCCTATGCCTCTGATACTGAGATTACAAACCAATTTCAGTAGTAGTAAAGGTTCTTAAACATGGAACAGTGATGGAAATTCTCTTTTCATCAACTTCCAACTGCTGTATGCTAAAAGCGCAATACCTCCTCACAAGAAAATAACAAAAAAACAAGAAAACTAGAGGCCATTAAATGGGTGAATAGCTCATAGCTTTTTTGGTATTCAAATCATGCTTAGTAAAATTAACAAGCCAGCAGTAACTCAAATACTATTCAAAATCCTCAACTCGTAATCTAACATTTCAGAACAAATATGTTCATTCTAATTTTATGCTATGAGCTTATCCAGCTTAAGGTTTAAAAAGAGGACATTAAGAAGACAGCAATAGCTTCAAAGACAGAGAACATGGTTGTAAAGGTCCACATAAGCAAGCACAAACATATATCTGTGTGGGGGTCTGCTCAGAATAAAATGTGACATAGTAATTAAAATTAATTAATTTTTCCACATAGCATTTGAAATACAAGCTAAAAGAAGACAATAATGTCAACACACTTCCAGAAGTTCAGCATCAGAAAATAACTTCTGAATATGATAAAGCTAACAACCTTGAACCTGAGTCAGATGACATTCATTGAATTTATCAGTTACTTGACTTTGCTGCATCATCTAATCATGGATAGAATCACGAGGCATGACCAAAAGGAGTAGAAATTTCAGGGGTTAATACTTACAGTTATGCATCCAAAATTCATGTCTACTTGAAAAATATTTCTTTGAACAGTAAAAATCTTCTTATAAAACAGAGGATTAGAACATCATCAGATTTGTTGCTGTCCCAACAATATAAGGTTCCATCAATAACCGAGTCAAGAAGTAAAAGATGACACCCAGAGCTATTGAAATAGGGAGAGCTGGCAGGGCCTTGCGCCACACTGACAACAAAATAAGGGTACAGCCAAGTCCAGAAATAATTGCAAGGTAACATGCATATACTGTCATCAGATCATACATTGCAGCCCTGCCCACAAGAACGCTGTAAAACACAAAATCTCCAAGACCAAGCTTAATACCTCTACTAGAAACCTCAGAATTCTCCAAGCCATCACTCATCTGTTCCCTCCCATTTCTTGTTTCTTGTGCATCAACAAGCGGAGACCTTTCCTCATCGACAACTATCTCCGAGTTGTGATTGCCAACCACAGTTGAATACTCTGATGAGCTGCTGCTAGACGAGTGCCTATCATTCAAAAAACCCACTGGCAGGGACCTATCCCGTTCATCTCTCCTTTGTACACCTTCCATGTTTCCAGAATTGGTATCCTGAATAACAGTATAGCCAGAATTTGCAAGATTTTGACTCTCATTTCGATCCACATTGTTACTTGACATAGTCTGCATCTCCACTGACCGAGAGTCTGAAACACCACCAACCAGAAGGTCCAAACTCCGACCCTGCACAATCCCATTTTGTGCAACTGATGGACGAGCCTCATAAACCAATGCTGGAAGTTCCTCATCTCGACTCTGAGCCAACTCCACCAAAATCTTAAGTGGCCCACCAGGTGCCAGAACTGCCACCAAATCATATAATGCCAAAGCTACCAGCAAAGCCCACGTAGTCCACTCTGGTAACTTGGTAAACCAAGCTGCCACAAATATTCCCAGTGCCACCATATATCCTTGCCTCACAAAAATTGGTATCCCACTTGAAAACAATGACATTACACCCACAATTGTAAAATTAAACATCACAATAAAACAGGTAAATGAATCAACAGGTATTGAGAAATGCTGAATCATTGATAGAAAAATTGAGCCACCCATTGTACCTGAGAAGCAGCATGAACACAAAGCTAAGAAGACCGCCTCAAATGGAATGTCATTAACAACCACAAGCCCCAATAATAACCCACAAAAATCATAACTGAGTCTAATGGCATTGGAATATGCTAAATGGTTGTTGAGAAAGAGGATCTATCCATCCATCAAATCACAAAAACCAACAGAATAACACGATCACAAACACAAAATCAAGTCATAACATGACTGTACTGACATGTAATCATGAACTTGAAAAGGCAACGAGAAAATACATAAACCATTGAATCAAAACCAAAACAAGCTACCTCAATCATGGATAACAAATATCAAACTACAAAATGACATCTACAAACAATTCAAAAAGCACTCCATCAAACTAACAGAACACACTTTAGGAGCTAAATCATCGACAGAATTTTCATCCCAGTTACCCAACTAGGAAACCCAAAATGAACCCACGTAACTTAAATCACCTATCAGCAAAAGTACACACAAATGAAGACTCGATACAATAAACTCACAAAATAAAAATAAAAAAAAGTAGCATAATTAACTTCACAGCCCCATAAAAAATAAATAAATAAACACCAACAGTCGAAGTATGGAATGTACCTAACACGAAAAAAGCCGAGAACCGCATGTAATTCTTCAAGAATCCAGTACAATTGTAGTAATACAAGAGAACGAGAAAAAAAGTAACCACGGCAATGAGAATAACAAACACGAGCGCGTTTAAAAGAGCGCCTTCGAATTTCTGGGAGGTGGAGTCGGAGGGGGTCTCGAGGTAGACGAGGTTAGCAGCGGTGCGGATCGGCGGAGCTGAGGCCACAGAGAAAGGGTTAGAAGAGGAGAGAGAGTAGACGATGAGAACAACAAGGAGCATGCAGATTGAGACTGGGGACATGACGCCAATAATTTCGACACCGATTGAATCTAAAATGCTCGACTCCATTTTTTGGTTTGGGAATTTTTCCGAGCAGATTATGGGTGTGGCTTTTTGTGTGGGATTACATCCGTCAAAGACTTTTTCTTAAGCAATGGGTAAGATGTTTCCTTGTGTTTGGCCCCTTGTTGGCTGATATTGTTTTTACGAGAAATTATCACACTAATATGATTTATCATTTAAAGATTATGAACTAAACAATAAAATTATTTTTTTGCGTTATTAAATATATCCATAATAAGAGTATCATCGTTTATTTATTTATTTATTTGGCTCGTGTTATTTCTAGGATAAAATTGAATTTTAGCGGGTGGTTAAAATCAGCACAATTTATTTATAATATACTTTAAAATAATATAATAAAGTTAATATATCAAGTATAAAGTTAAAAATACTTTTTTCACACTTATTATCACTATGAATTACAATAATAATTTACCATATATATTTTTATCATTTTAATCTTTTTAATTATTATTTTTTTCATTTAATCCTTATATGACATGTTTAAAAGAATTTAGAGTTGACAATTTATTTTAATTTATTATTTATATGATTATCGCGGTATTAAAAGAATATTATAGCACAAGGTTAGTATTAGAAAAATATCCTAGCATAGTGATATAGTTTATTTTTAAAAATAGTTAAATAAAAATAATTTTTAAAATAAGGTTATTAAACTTAGCGCAGTTAATGACCAAATTTATGAATTTAATGAGATAACCCTGGTTTTCTCAGTTTATTGGTTTAGCAGGATAACTCTTTTATTTCTTCTAATTAACTTGATCATGTGATTGTCTATTTTTTATTATTATATAGATGTTATTAAACTTTGAAAAGTTCATATATCTATTGATGGGTTTAGTAAGTTTAACTTTATTATTTTTTTCATAATATTTTTTTAATTTATCCATATTGGATTGATTGAGAATTGAATTTTATAATTTATTTCATTTTGTTTTCTATAAGGTTGCCTAGTCTTAAAAAAAAATTAAGAATTGGTTCGACACTCCGATCATCTATTTTTATTATTATATAGTTAAATAAATAATAGTTTAGAAAAAAACCAAATTATTAATCATAGTAGAGTCCATTACTGAATTTGCAGTTTTAACATGTTGACCCAAGAACCCAATTACCTAATATAAATAGCGTGGAAAAAATACTATAGCAATTTCATAATGTTTTTCCCATGCCATTTAAATCATATGTAATTGTTAAAAAAAAACCCAAATTATATATATATATAGAGAGAGAAGAGATAACAGTTCGTCTTTTTAAACTGTTCATGGGGGTCTAATTCAACCTTTGAGAATGACAGAGAGAGAAAAGGAGAAACTGCAAGCAAAGAAGGCTTTGAGATCAAGCGAAGCACAACCAACATGCAAACAGCTTGCATAAAAAACAAAAGGCTGTAACTAGCCTTAATTATAATTCATCAAATCAAAGGGGATTTTCGTCAATAGAAACCATAAAACTTGATATCTTGCTGTTATTTTACAGTACTTGAGGGAGTATTGCACCTGCAGAGAGAAGATGGTCACGGCAAAATGGTGTTTCCTTTTGACCAATATCAATTACTATTAAAAAGAAACAAATGGCAGTAGAAGTATCATCTTTTAACAACCACAACCCACCAAAACTGCGATCCTAAAGATAAAACTAAAAGCACAACAACGCAGCTTATGCTTGCAAAACTGAGTCTAGGCTATCTTGTCTTTTAAGCAGACTCGTCCTCCTCTGTGCTGCCATCCTCACTAGTCCCACTTGTAGCCTCAGCTTCTTCCTGTGATTCCTCTACTTGTTCAGGTTTCACAGGCCCTGGACCAGCAGATACTTTCACCATTGATGGACGCAAGAGCCTGTCACCAAGCTTAAACCCCTTGCGATATTCTTCAAGTACAATACCTTCTTCAAATTCAGCCGAGTCCTCACGCATAATAGCTTCATGCAACTATCACAACAGAGGAAAATTTTGATTTGTCAGAAAATTGCCCAAAATCTTCTATCTTAAGAAAAAACAAACAAGCCAACTAACATGCTTGGAATTCACAGAAACAAGCTTATTATACCATCAAAACATGAGAATTTACACACAAATTTGGTAAGGGTTTGCTTCTTGCCTACCTCTTTTATCTGCAAATTCATGCTACAAGTACAATATGAAGGTCATTTATATATACATTGCTACACATTCAAACTCACCGAGTTGGCTCGAAATAAGCAAAGACTTGGTTTGAGTTAAAAGCGTATCCAAGCCTTCATAAAACCAGAACAAACTTGATCAAATTTTCGAAAAAGTTCATCACTACTTGACTGAATTTCGAGCCAACTCGGGACCTCGCCTGCATTAAGCCAACGATCCACATGACTGATCATTATGCCAATCAATAAAAGGGTAATAATTTTACGTAAGGGTTCCCATTTCAAAAAGATCATTTAATTATCCAGGCATGCATATAGTTCATTGCATACTACAATGACAGTCTTTCTTGAATCTACACGCATAATTTTTACCATTCTTTCCCAAACCCTAGTAATTATATGTTGTCATGTATACTGAAGTTGAGTTCAGTTAAGCTAAGCAACTCACCATTGGATCAAAGGGCTTCCCAGTAGTCTCCACAGGTACAACGCCAAGCGAACCTAGAATTTCCATGAATTGCTTGTATATGTTCTGGTAGCTGTTGTTGATCTTCTCTTCTCCTTCTGTTGCTGTCTTAATCTGGGTCTTAGCTCTCTCAAAATTATCCAAAACAGACAACAGATTCTCCACAACTTCCCCTTGGGCATTTGTTACTAGTGAGAGGCGTTCTCTCTCTGTCCGCTTCCGAAAATTATCGAAGTCTGCACTAATCCGAAGAACCCGTTCCTTTTCCGTCGATAATTCTTCAGTCAAACTGGCCACTTTCCTTTCAATGTCAATTTTCTCATCTTCGATGGATTTCAAAAATGCTTCTATTTCAGCAATTACTGATTCATCATTACTTGTCAAAGCTTCTTTGTAAGACCGGAGGGAAGCCATGACAACTGAAGATGTGTCCTCAGCATCAGCAACCTCATCACTGCTTGCAGCATCTTCCACCTCACCAGCAGCATCTTCCACCTCCACAGCACCATCAGATGAGTCCTGCTACGTAAATTTATCAGCTAATGCATGCAAGCAAGGAAACCATCTCTTTAAACAGCACAAAAACAGAATTTATGCACAAAACAATAATTTGCTCTGTCAAGTCAGATCTAGAACATCAAAATACCAACAAATCCAATTATAAGTTAATGAACATAGATAAACCATAGTTAACCAGTGCATCAATAAAGTTGAGCTTACACAACATCATAGGTCAAGCAACAATCAATAATATTAATTTTGTATGGTACATTTAAGTTCTCTGTGATCACATGTTTCCAGACAAAACATGTTGGCAGAGCCAACATCCTTGCAAGCCAGCTAGAGAATCACAATTATGTCGAAGGCATATATATGAATTAGAATTCTTTCCCTGCCAAGCAAAAAAGAAGAAATAAAGTACTGCCAAATAACAGAGAAGGAAAAAAGTCCAGGCCATTCCTTCCTTATCCCAATAACACCATGCATTAAGTCTTCTAACAGCAAGAATGATAGTGAAAATGATCCCAAATCAACTTTGAAAAAGGAAAAGGTCATCGTAAAGGAAGAAAACAACTAACAACACCACAGGCAACAAACAGACAGTCGAAATTGCTTTGATTTGTGACGTCATATGCCCTTATATTCCTGAAAATATCCTTCAGGGTTTTTAAAGCTCTCAAAACAAAGTTTATCAAACATCTCCTTCTAGTGTAGTGCATATAGAAGTTCTCAAGATACAATCCATCAAATGTCTCCTTAGATAGGGGATGTGTAAGCCTAGTAAATGAGTCATGTGTGAAATAAAAATATGCTAAGTTTGGGAAGCAGTAAAACTATAATTTAGGCTCACTTAGTGTAGCCAAAAACCAAAAAGTTCCATGGGGCTCCTAATGCATGGGAAAGGGAAACTAACTCTGAATTAAGTTTCACTTTTACAGGAAATTCTGAAACTACAGCACCTCAATAAGCAATCAGTCTCCTATGAGTGGAAAACGATATTGATTTGAGAAAACAAGTAACTAGTTTGCATACACTGAAGGTTAATTTAAATGATACTATAATTTTCTCAGATAAACCAAAGTTAAATTGAAGCTTAGCACTTCTTAGAACTTTAAATCCTTGTTTGGCATTTCAGTCTGGCCACGATTTTAAGAGATTTTGAATTTTTTTTTTAATTTCAAATTTATTTTTTATGTTCTTATGAATTCTAATAAATAAATAAATATTATTTTAATACATCTTCAAGAAAAAAACATTTTGAAACGCAGCTTCTACCACCCTCTCAAAAAAAAAAAAACCAAAGATCACATTTGTGCTTCACTATGAGAAATCTCCAAGGCATTGTATGAAGTGGTTGGTTGCAACCATAGACCTTGATAAATCACAGCAAATCTAAAAGTTGAGACATCATCAGCAATAGAAATTTTTCTTTCTTGTTCAGTAAAAAGATTCGAATATAGACATCAGAAATATATGCGTGTCTGTCCTAATCTCCCAAAACAAATTCCATTAGAACCCTATCTACCCTTCTTCACTCTACAACAAAGGAATGCAAATAATTCAGCACAAACATGATATTCAATATTTATTTTGCAACGCCAAACACCTCAAAATCCCAGCTTCCAGTGTACTTCCTTCAGTCAACTTTTCTGTTCATCAAAATACAGCTTTCATGACAACCCCTAAAACACTTGATATCCCTCTTCGAGGTCTTCAAAAATGAAAAATACCCAGTAAGTAAAATCCAAACTTTCTCACAAAATATGTCCACTTCTTTTTCTCAATCAAATCTGAATTGCCTCCAAAATAATAAAAGGAAAGCAGCGAAATAAAAAAACAAACCAGTAATTAAATAATATCAATACCTCAATTTCTGGTTCTTGAATTGTCTGCTCGGCTTCGGTTGTTTCGGTTTCTCCTTGTGAAGAAAAAGGAGTGAACTTCACGAACCGGAGGGAAGGTTTGGCGGGGAACTGGAGTGAAGGTTTGGTAAGGGAAAAATTGGGAATACTTCTGTTGCTGTTGTGGCTAAAAGAAAGGCAAAAGGGATTTGCAGGTTTTAAGGAAATGCTGCTGATGTTGATAATCCGTGGCGCACTGAACGGCGACGTTTTGATTACAGTGGCCATTTTCGTTTTGGAGCAGAAAGAGGGGGGAGATGGAGTGGTGAGCTGGTAAGAGGGAGAGGAGTACTATCTAGAAGAGAAGATAGAGTTAAGGGTTTATTTAATTAAGGAGGGTCTTTGAATTTTATGTGAGCCGTTGGATGGACTCTTATTTTAATCGGATGGCGTCCTTTTTGTTTTCAATCATTTTTCTTTTCGTTGAGAATAAAACTCTAGGCTTCTCCATATGAGTCCTGATACTTTTTCGTTTGTTTCATTTAGGCCCATGAAAGAATCTCTTCTTTAAACAAAGTAATTTCATCAGTTTAATAGTTCTCGAGATCAAAACTCTTGATGGATCTTGCTTTTTCTTAAAAATTCATGAATCACAAAGGAATTTGAAATTTGTAATTCAAAGGCTGATCTCTTTGTGTCTGAAAATATTTTTGAATTTTAAATTATTATCATTTTTTAATGTATTTCTAAAAAACAAATCGAAGGTTCGAAATTCTTAAATTCTTAAGAACATTCCAAGAAAAATCTTAAATGTTACTAACTTCAACATAAGACACCATGAAATTGCAATCTATAAAATTAAAACAAATTTCTTAAGCAATTAATTCTTGTCATTTTAAGGAAAATTCTTTGATATGTGATCTCAGATAAGGTTAAACAAAGCTGATATTTGAAGCCATTATGAAATATATAATCAAGAAATGAGATGTGGGTATGGTAGTTTTAACAAAAATAAGCCCTACATGATCATGCATTAACTTTTCAATGCCTAAGTAAATCCTTCTCTCTCAATTTTAAATGACAACCTCTTAATAATAACATGAATAACCTTGTAGATGTTCAATCACGGGTTTTCAATACCGTTTCATCCCGCCCGGAACGTTTCATGCCATAAAAAAAACTGAGATAAAACAATATCATTTTCGTGTCGGTTTTAATTCCAGTCCGTTTCGGAACTACCGGTCAAAATTCAGCCGGGACATCTCGGTAATGTTCTGAATGTGCCTTTTTGGCCTTAAAATCTTCCTTTTTTATTAACTTGTGATTGTGTTTCTAATTTTGAGATTTTATTTGTTTGACTTTGTGTTTATATTGTATAATTTAAAGTTAATTTATATTGAATTTTAATTATACTTGTTAAATAAATTTTTTAATTATATATATAATTAATTGATTATATATAAACAATACAACTTCAATACAGCACCCTGAAATGCTTCGAAACCAAAACGTTTTGTACCAGTAAAAAACTGAAATAACAACCGAAATAGAATTAACAAATCATCGTCCAATTCTTTTCCATAAAATAATAACACATCATGACATGCCCAAAAAAAAAGTAACAACAAACAATATGTATAAAAGAAAATAAAGTTTCACCCATAAATATGTTGATAAGTTTCACCCGTAGAACAATAGGCTTTGAGAAATTGGTCGGTCAGCTATATTTTTATTTTTTATTTAAAATTAATTTTTTATTATCTTTATGTATTAATTTTAAAAATAATTATTCTAATATATTTTTAAATAAAGAAATACTTAAAAAAACATATTCTACAATACTAGCCATGGTACCGTATCTTTTAATTTGACGCGTTTACTCATTTTACCGTATCTTTTAATTATTCTGCCCTAGGCTATCAGCAGCAGCAGCAACAAGCAGCAGCAGCAGAACTATGCCGACCGTTAGCGTGGGGAGAGATCGTTTGTTCTCAGCCCTAGGAAAATCTTACTGTAAGCAATGACTTCATTTCCCTCCCTTCTCTCTCTTTGAATCTTTCGTTGATTTGATTGTTTTGTACTGTATTGTAGCTCAAGAAGAGTTTGAGGATCTGTGCTTCAAGTTCGGCATTGAGCTCGACGATGTGGTGAGCCCTCCCTCCCTCCCTCTTATAATTTTGTTTTCATTGATGATATTTCGACTCCACAATCAATCAATTTGACCCTATGGTGATACCAGACAACTGAGAAAGCAATTATTAGAAAAGAGAGGCACCTGGATGAAGAAGATGGAGGAGTAGGTGACGATGATGAAGAAATCATCTACAAAATTGAAGTTCCTGCTAACAGGTAGGTTGGGTTTTTCTATTTTTCTATTTGTACTATGTAAACAAGAAAAGACTGATGATATCCTTATGTTTGATTTGTTTTCCCTCAGATATGATTTGCTTTGCCTTGAGGGGATTGCCCAAGCCCTCCGTGTTTTTAACGAGGAGCAGCAGACACCAGCATATAAACTTGCCGGCATTCCCAAGGACTCAATGCTTAAGATGCATGTCAAACCACAAGTATGCTTTCTTTTATTCTATTTTCTCTAATAGCCACAAACATGCTTGGGATAATTTTAGCATCTCATGGCCTGCTGCAGACATCCTCGATTCGTCCCTATGTTGTTTGTGCTGTTCTGAGAGATATTACATTTGATGAAGCTAGTTACAACAGTTTCATTGATCTTCAAGATAAGCTTCATCAAAACATTTGTAGGTAGTATTAATACTCTTGTCTAAATGTTCATTTATTACATTTCTCTCTCTCCCTCTCATAATACTTACATCCATTGTTTTCATATGTATTAGGCGAAGAACCCTAGTTGCAATCGGGACTCATGACTTGGATACACTACAAGGCCCTTTCACTTATGAGGTGGGCTCAATATCTTTGAAATCATCTCTTTTCACAAGCATCTTGTACTGTCAATAATGTGATGTGATACTGCAAGTCTGGAAGAAGAGGACCATACAATTCACTTGGCCTGTGCTATAATTATAGTTTGTTTAGTAGATGCTTCTTGTGGGATGGGATTGCTTCAACAATTTTGCAATGATGTATTTAATGTGTCCAGTTACATATGGATCAATGGCCTTAGGATATTGTCTACTGCAACTTTTTGTGTATTTCATTTTTTTCCTTTCTCCCTCGGTCCTTGATAGGTTTTCTGGATTTTATTTGCTTCTTGAAAATCAGGATTTGTTCACAAGAGGAATACATACTAAATCATTATATGTTTTATCTGCTCATTTTTCAGGCTTTAAGTCCGAAAAGCATAAATTTTGTGCCACTGAAACAGGTAACTTGTGCTATAATATATATTTTGTGATTTATATGTTTTAATGTATTCCTATCTGCGCTGCAATGATGAGTTTTGGCCTTGTTACGAGAAAAACAGTTTATACTAGGTGGACTTGAACTATAAGCCTGCCCCTTTGCTTAGTTTTATAGGTCTTTTCTGAATGTACTTGGCACTATTTAGTAGGATTGAGTTAGTCATGTCTTGTTTCTGATATACTCAGGTTAAACATCTTAGTGTGCTCACACAGCAAATACCTGGAGAGAATGTGCATACTTCTGGAGTTAGAAATCTATCCAGACAATCTTTTTGAACCCTATTTCACATTTCATGGGAGCTTCCGTGTTTTTCTTTTGGTGGCTAATCTTATTGTTGTCTTATCTGCTTTGTTCTTTCCATTCTCAATGCCATAAACATTTTTGACCGACTAATGGTGATTTCTTTGTCTTTGATTCTCTTAACTTAGGAGAAAAGCTTCAGAGCTGATGAACTGATGGAGTTTTACAAGGTGATTTGGAAATTATGGCGCCTTCTTTTTGTTGTCCATCAGTGATTTTGTGAAGTTTTGACATTGCCCTTAAATTGTTTGTTTTTTTAATCTTTGAACAATTGTGGTGTTGATGGTTTTGAGCCTATCCTTTGTGAATGATTTTATTGTAATATGCAGTTTGCGAATTAAATTGTATGCTAGGTACAAAAACTGCGATTATGCCTTTTGTCTTGCTATGGATTCTAACAATATTTACTTGGCAGTCTGATATGAAGCTGAAGAAGTTCTTACACATAATTGAGAATTCTCCAGTGTTTCCTGTCATATATGATTCTAAAAGGTGTGAGCAGGTTTCTCAATAAAATATTGTAATTGTTATGATTTTGCAGTTTCTTGCCTGTCAATCTATTGATTTGTTATTCAGTTTTAGTTCCTTTTATCTAATGACATCTTTTCTAAAATTTGATTTAGTGTCCAGTTGCTTCATATACCCTTGGTAAGAGAGATTCCATCACTGTATGGAGGATGTGAATGAACAAGAGTTAGATCTCCACTGCGCATCACCTAATTCTGGAATTAGGGTGCATCTATAGTTTTCCTTTTCCAATAACTTGATTTGGTTTCATCCTTGTGCATTATTTTCATCTAGTTTGTGTCCCATTTTTAGTAAATGATATCTTGTCGAGAGAGGGCACAAATTTGAGCCGGATACAAATGAGGCAGAAACCTTATGTTTTATTGTATATATTGTATATATGTGGAGATCAAACGAGCTGATTTTTTGAAAAATGAGCAACCCAGCCTGGTCCAATTTTCTTAGGGGGGCAGGGCAAGGTAGATATCAGCAATTACAGTGACAATAATCCTCTTTTTTCATGTGGTTGTTTCTATGAAATATTTTAGGTTACTTGTTGATACATTTCATTTGATCATTATGTATGAATGCCATGCTCTTTTATAGCCCACAACCTCTCTTTTGTGCTTTAAGAATTTCAAGTTACTGCCTGAGTGTGTGTATATATATATGTATCTCATGTTTCTTTCTGCAGAACTGTTTTATCTCTACCGCCAATTATTAATGGTGCACATTCAGCTATCACTCTGAAGACTAAGAATGTTTTCATTGAATGCACAGCCACTGATCTGACAAAGGCCAATATTGTTTTGAACACAGTGGTAAGAAACTGTGAAACTCAGGTTTCTTTTTCATGGTAATTTTTAGATTTATGTACACATTTTCCTTGCTTTCCTAGGTAACAACCTTCTCAGCATATTGTCAAAGAAAATTTGAGGTGGAGCCTGTTGAAGTGATATATTCTGATGGGAGGTCGTTCGTTTACCCTGATTTATCTGTTTATAACATGGAAGTTCCTCTTTCATATATTACTGGCACAATTGGAGTCTCTTTGGAGGCAGAAAAGGTATTTTTAATTCCTGTTGTTCTCACACTTGCTAATTTTGTGCACACGTGCTTTCATTTAAATTTAAATGAAGTGCTGGTCCATTTGATGTCAGCATTTTCATTGATTAAATGATGTATCATAAGTACACCAATTCTGCTTTTGATCATATTAGGCTTGAGTTTGAAAAAATAATTGATGGTGTCAAGTTTACTCAATCTCCTGAAGCTAAGGACTGGTGTGGATTGTTCAAGTGCACAAAGTTTTGAAATGGACAACACATTAAGAAAGATTATGACTCCGATTTTACTTCAATTTGCAAATTTTGTCAATGATACCTGGAAGGTTACTTGATTTTGGCTTTACTGGAATTTTTTTTTTACTGATCTGAACATGATTTATTGTATTTACAGTGTTTGACTTCAATAAGCAAGACTATAGTTTAACTTTGGATAGTTTTCAAGGAGATACAAGTTGGTTCCTCGCATGTAAGTTTATAATGGATGGTAGCATGTTTAGCTCTAGGTGATACTCAATGATGCAGAACCACCTGCCACTGAATTCTAGACTGCTTATTTTAGAAAATATTTAGGATTTTTTATTCATTTAGAGACCCAGTTAGTCCTATTCCTAGTTTTTTTTTTATTATTTTGGATTGGTTTGGTTTTCCTATTTTCTAGTTGCTTTGATGCTAATAAATAGCACTGGTTAGACATTCAAGATGTAGGGACAAAGATCGATGGATCAAATAAATTGAGTGTTCAGAGAATTAGTTTTCTTGGGTTGTGTTAATTTTCCCTTCAGATGGTTCCCCATAACTTTGTTTACAAGTTATATTAGGAGGAGAATATAGTTGGGGCAGATCAGTCTTGGATTTTGTCTAGTTTGTTGGAGACTCAGTGGACTTCTAGGGAAGTCGTCTAAAGATGTTTTAGCCATTTAAAACAGAGCTCAACAAATGCTGTTTTTTGAGTGTAATTTTATCTGTATCAGCATCAAGGAAAAGGAAAACAGATGTTGAGGTGTTGAAAATAATTGAATTTCTGATTAGTTTTAAAAAATTAGACAAGTTATCTGAAAGCAGTTGATATTTAAGAATTGTTTAGCAGCGTTCAATCACAGGCATATATTTTCATGATGATTCATTCTTTTTGTATTACTCTTCCATATGTCAATGTCCTTTTATTCATTAACCACCACTGTTGTCATTTACAAGGTAATTTTGGTAAAAATATCAGGGAACACTTTTTTTCCCCTGATGATCATATCGAAATTGCTTCTGTCTTGAAAAAAACCATCTCTTATCACTACATGTTGTACAGTACAGTACATGATTTCTGTCATTGGAAGTTCTACACCTGATGGGTATATTAGCCCTCTGGCATGCTTTCTTCTTGGATTTTCTGTTAGCAATCTGTTTATTAATTATGGCATTGCTGAGACTATTCCCTTGTGTCTGTCCATGCAAGAAAGTCTGAGATAGTAATAGCACTTGTTTTGTGTTTTTCTTCTTTATCATTAAGGTTACTAGTTTATTAAATCGGATGCAATTGCGTGCTGAGCATTCCGTACTTGATGACAACAACTGCAATATCAATGTATTGATACCTCCAACAAGAAGTGACATTCTCCACCCTTGTGATGTTATGGAGGTATACAGCCATGGTTACTATTATTTATTGTGTCTATAACGTAGCCAGTTTGTATACTTCTGTTTTTGTGAATGACAAGGCATATACTGTCTTTTCAAGGACGTTGCAATTGCTTATGGGTACAATGGCATTCCAAAGAGAAGGCTCCCATCAATGAAGCCACTGCCCTTGAATCAGCTTGAGGATCTTATCAGAGAAGAGGTACAAAAGGGAGATCTCTCTCTCTCTCTCTCTCTATATATATATATATATGTTCTTTCTTTGCTAGCATTTTCTTATTATGGTTTTTATTATTCTACTTTGATTTCTATGGGCTATTTTATTATTTATTTATTTATTTTGTCTGTAATTTCTAGATTGCAATGAATGGGTTTACAGAGGTCTTAACATGGATTTTATGCTCTAATCGAGAGAATTTTGCCTTGTTAAATCGAGAAGATGATCAATCAAGTGCGGTGATTGTTGGAAATCCCCGTTCCTCAGATTTTGAGGTTTGTGTTAAATCATTTTTGGTGGTGTTCCAAGCCTACTATGTTTTCATGATCTATTTTGTATATGGTCATTACAATCTCCTTGTACTGACTTTCCTTAACCTTTGTTGAACTTTTTTTACCTGATATGCACCTCTGCTTTTCCTTGTTTTATTGCTAAGATTTTTAAACCAACAATCAAATTAGTATGAAGACAAACTGTGTATTAGAGTTTGGACTACGGTGCATGGTAAAACCTCTGTATGTTTGTATTCTCATATTATTGTGGAGTGTGGTTGATATCCTCTGGAAATATCATCCTCCAATTGGCAGAATTTATAGCTCTAAAATGTACTTGCTTGTTTGTTTCAAATTTTGTAAGACTTGGATATACTTAAATGATATATTCTTATGAAGATGTTAGACATTGCTGGTACTGCACATGATCAGTTGGAATCAGAAAAAAGCTGCTTTTGCAGCATTTGTGGTTAGGTCATAATTCATTATGAATCACAAAGGGTTCTGGGATTGGGGTTGATAGGGTTCCAAACAGGCATGCCTAAATGGGCAGAAAACAATTTTCTGAATTGCTATGTTGGTTCCTATATTTGTGATCTAAATAATCTTTGCAGCTTTTGCATGCTACCTCTTTTTGCATATCTATCTATACGTAATGTCTTCACATCTTGTTCAAATGCAGGCTGTCCGAACAAGCCTCATGCCTGGTGCTTTGAAAATTATTGGACATAACAAAGACCATCCTAAGCCAATCAAGGTACTTATTTCTAGTTCTTGATAATCCTTGTTATTAGAGAACTGTATATTTCTTACACTATTTTGACGACTCAGATGCATAGATAATTCTATTCATCTCTGGAGTATGCTCAAATATCTATCAAGTATGATAACTTTCTAGAAACTCCATGCAATATTTTTTACCCTCATCGGTAGGATGAAGTTCCTTCACCTAACAGAACAACCATATAGGGTGCAAATTTTTTATGCATGTCCAAGGATGGTTTGTTAATATCGAGTCCAATTCATTGCAAATTAGAAGTTCATACTGGTATTTTTATGTTCAAATGTGCACATCTTCGTTATGCTGTTGGTAGCTGCTATATCAGGGAGAATCAATAATAATTTTTAATATTTTTTCAGGATATATGTGTGTATGTGGATAACTTCTCATGTTTGAAATTGGTCAATAGATTTTTGAAGTAGGTGATGTAGCACTTTTGGATGAGAGTAAAGATGTTGGTGCAACAAATCGTCGCCATCTTGCAGCTCTGTATTGTGGCACTAACTCAGGATTTGAGGTATTGTTTGTTGTTTTTTTTACCTTCATTCCAATCTCGTATGGAATGGCTTCATAACAAGTTTTTGAACGATTATTATTTGATCCTTCATCAATTCATTGATATTATTTCTTTGGTATTCTTTTTTTGATATCTTGTTACCCATTAAAGATCTCTCAAGTTGATTTTCTTATTTTCAAGGCATGGCTTTTTGGCAAGCAATATTCAAATTCATATGCTTTTGTGCAGCAATTATCTAGCCTGAGGATTAAGTGTGATTTCAGTGTGTAGGTACAGGGGCCAAAATCTAATAATTGCTGGGAGACAAGTTCTCTTGCTAGAATTAGGAAGCATAAAATATTTTCTGCTTATCAAATTTTAAATTCCTTGTTTATTTTTTTTTTTATTATTCTAAATGGTAGTTGTGTTTTTCTTTTTGGAGTCACTCTATTGGTGACACCAGGAATATTTCAAGCCTATAAATATGCTTTTAATATTCTAATCCAGCTGCACAATTTAATGAATAAAGTTGCATCCTATTCCTCTAACCCCAATGATGTGTCTAAATTCATTAATCTAATATCCTACAACAACACACTCCATGAAATTCATCAGTGGACTTTTTCTCTATTGTTCTGCATCCAGCAATTTTGCTCTAAATTTTATTAGCCACACAATTATAAAGTCTAACAAGTTAAATGTATGGCATTTTAAACTGTGTTTGCAGCTTATTCATTCCTTGATGGACAGAATCATGGAAGTGATGGGAACCCCTTTTGTGCCAATTGGTGACAATACAGGGTACTACATACAGAGGTCAAATGTAAGTATTTCCTGTGCTGCCTTCTGTTTTCAAGGTCATTCTGGCATTATTGGTCATGATAACCCTCTTTTGGTATTTTACTGAAGGCACCTGAATTTCTTCCCGGTAGACAAGCTAGCATCATTTACAAAGGGAAGCATATTGGTGATTTTGGTATCGTGCACCCCCAGGTATCTAGTGATCTCTTTGCTTGGAAGCTCTATTTATTAGCACCATGATATTTCATAACAATAGTCAGTAACAAAATATAGTACTCTTGTTATGTCAGTGTCTTAAAATCTGAGATTTCAGTAAACTTTATTGATTGTGCCTTACTTTATCCTTGAAATTGGTTATTCTATCTTCGAGTTTTTTATTAATTGCTTTCATGGACAGTAACAAATTGTTATATACGTTGCACAGTGCTCAAGAAGTGATTTTTTTTAGTGAAAACAGTGACTTGTAATGTTTTATTGTTCATACATTCGTGGAGAATATTTTATATAAATTGGTTGTCTTTTTGGTTCTGGCAGCGGCTGTTTATTGAAAGGTTTTGTTTTAACACTGCAATCTTGTTCTGGAATCTCAGCTTTATTTTATGTCAGACTCAACACAATAAATGAAAAATGTGTTTCAAAAGTTATTTTACAGAACAAATGATGGCCAGTGGCTATGCGGAACAAATTTATCATAGAAAAGTGTTCCTTGCGCAAGTTTCATTCAATTTCCTGCCAGTCCTCCCTTTGTATAGTTTAAACATCTTTCTGATTAGCAATAAATTACTCAGGTCCTGAACAACTTTGTCATTACGGATCCCTGCTCCTTCTTGGAAATTGACATTGAGCATTTCCTGTGAGGGCTATACGGTGACAACAAATGTAAGTAACGGTCCTTGTTTCAAGTATTCATTTCCTGACAGCCTAAAATTCTCTTGAGCAATGCCACACTCATGGGTGCCTGACATCTATGAGCTGGGCCTAGCATTTGCCCTCCAGGATCTGCAAATGCAGGCACACCAATCAGCTCGCTGCCCCACTTATTTTTTGTTATTTGTAAGTGATCCATTATTTTTCATTTTGAGCATGCAGGTGATCTGGTGTGGTCGGTGGCTTGAATCCTGTTTTGCCTGAGATGGTGATCTTGGAGCATTAAAGCCGGAGAGAAATTACTGGCCTACACCTGCGAGTACTTTGTTCTCTTGGAGAGTTCGTTTTCTTGAGACAATGAAATTGTAATGATTATTTAGGCAATTAAAACTCAGATTTTGATGTGAAATACCTCCTGATGTTTTCCTTAGCTCGGTCATTTCGTTTCATTTTCTATTTTTCTCAATATGTTGCGACTAGTTTTTGTTAGAGAAATCTAAATTCAATATTGATACAAAAAACAATCTTGAGACCAAAATAAATAAAGAAATAAATAATGATAATTGTTGTGTAATATATCAAAAATTAGGACTGAAATGAAAAGTTGTAAAAATGATCAATTTTAATTAGAGGTTTAATTTAAATAAATCAAAATATATTTTTCGAGAAAATTACAGGAATCAAAATTTAAAAGAATAAGGATTGAAATGAATATTTTTGTATATAATCAGTTTCAATTGAAGGGCATAATTGAAAATAATTAAACTTTCAATTAAAGAAATTAGTAATAAAATTGAAAAGCATTAGGGAATGAAATAAACTTTCTATAAACATCAGGGACTAGATCTGATTTTGTGGCAGCAGGAGAGAGAAAACTGACAATCAACACAAAACTATCCTTTGCTGTTTACTGGAACTCCTATAATCGGAACGTGCCGAGACAAAAGATAAAGGACATGGCGGCACACTGTCTGTAACTGCAGAAGTAAATTTTTGACCTCCAGGAGGACACGCACACGGCACCTCAATGGTGCGTTCGCCTGGAATGTTGCTCGTGCTTCCGTAAGACGGGCCAACAATTTCTCCAAAAAATAATAAAATATTGACTAACTACCCATGCACTCTTGAAGTTGCATATATTCACGAAAAAACCAGAGTAAACATTTTAAAACACCACTTGATGAAGTTCAAGTGATATTAGCTTTCTCTTGAAGGTGTTATCTCTTATTCGCGAGAAAACCTCACACTAATATTAATTGTTTAATAAAACACCTTCTAATATATATATATAGATAATGCTCAGACAATACCAGCGCATGGTGGCATAATATTTTTTCAATATGAAAATATTAATTGTGTGTATTTTTTATTATAATATAAATTTAACTAAAATAATAAATTTGTGCAGAATTCATGTCAAGTGCAAGTTTTTTTATATAAAAATATATGAATTTAAAATCGATATAAATTTATTTGTTTAGTAGCTTCAAACGAAATAACCAGCATAAATTTATCATCATTAAAAAAGCAAGAAAACTCGGATATCTGAATTATTAAGTTCATTGTATTAAGATCAGTTCATTTTATAATCCAATTTAAATTAAACAAAAATAAAATATAAATTGTGAAAATACATACAATAATCAAACAAAAAAATAAGTTGTTAATTTTCTATCAACAAAAAGACGAAAACATAGATTGAAAATTCATTCTGACGTTATTACCATTATCATTGCTATTAAAGCTAAAATTATTACTAACATTAAAGCCAAAACAATTAAAATAATTAAATTTCCATGAAAAATTAAAAAAAACAGAAGATTTTTATAAAACAACAATAAAAAATAATAACTAAAATTATCATTATTATTGCATAAATAATAAAATCATAAAAATCATATAATCTAAAGAAAAAATAAAGAAACAGAAAACAAAAAAAAAAGAATAAAGGAAAAAATAGAGTAATATTACTTTTAAAATGATCACCGATATAAATTAAAATTTCAGGAAAATCGTTAAAAAAATCAAAATATTTTTATAAAAAAAATAACCACTAAAATTATCATTATTATCGAGCAAATAATAAAAATATAAAAATCATCTAATCCAAAGAACAAATAAAAATAAAAGAAAACATCTAGCTATGGCACCGGCGCCTCGTCGCGGACGGATTTATATTTTTTTCAACATAAAAAAATATTTATTATGTATTATTTTTTTTATCATAGCATAAATTTAGACAAAATAATAAATATGTATATAATTTTTTTGAAGGGCAAGTTTTGTATAAAATATATAAATTTTAAATTTGTATATAATTTAAATGAAGTGCAAGTTTTGTATAAAATTAAAAAGTATATAATAAGGAAAAAATATAATAAGGAAAAAATAAAAAATAAAAAAACAAAAACGGAGGAAAAAAGAATAATTTGGAAAAAAAGTAAAAAAAAAGAAGAAGAACGAAAAAGTAGTGCTGTTGCAAAAATTAAAAAAAAGTAGCGTAATCAGAAATTAAAAAAAACATAAACATAAAAGAAAAAATATTGTTGCAATCCAACACTGTGTCTTAGTGCACAGGGGATTGCCAACGCCTATTATATATATTGTAATATATTAAGAATCTTTTTTTTTTAAAAGTAAATTTTTCAAAAGGACTGAAATGTAATGAGAAACCTGTCCGAACAATGAAACCATTTGGATTTCTTCTCAATTCTCAATAATACCACAATCCAATGGAAAACACTTATCTTGAAGAAAAAGAAGCCCTGTTTTGTCAACTCTCGCGTGACCTCACACGCGCACAAAGTTGCTAGTTACAGGCAATACATATAGCCCTCATCCAGACGAGGTGTCATTTGTACGATATAATTTCCCGCCTTGTCTCTCCCATTTCCCGCTCTCAAAACCCTAGCCCACCCGCTGCCAGAAGAAATGGGGCAGAAACAACAACCCACCGCCGATCCAATCTCTGAGCCTAAGAAACGCCGTCGTGTTGGCTTCTCCAATATCGGTCAGTCAACTTCCCAGTAACTTTGCTCACTGGTTACCAACTTTTACAAGTGGTTATTTCTTAGTTTACTGCTCTTTTTTGTTGATATTTGATGCAGATGATGGAATCGAGGCCAACCAGTGCATCCTAATTTACCTGGGTACGTTATAATCAAATTTTTAGGTGATTTTTTTTTTTTTGGGGGGGGGGGCTTTTGTTGATATTTGACTCGTGTTATATTAATTTTAGGAAAAGAATACAACTATTAAGAGGTTTTTTCCCCTGTACTTTCTCTTTATGAAACTTCGGTAATGAGCTTTGTTCTTGCTGGAGCATTGTTAAGTCACTATTAGAAATAGTATCAAGCAGAGAATTGGACAGGATTTTGCTTGTTTGATAACTAAAACACTCATGTCTTTGAGATGCCCTTTCTCCCCTGATGCTCTTGATGATTGATTTCTTGTGTAGTTGCATTTATAGCACCCTCTGAAATTCTGGATTTAATAATGTTATTTTCTTTATTCTTGTTTTGATTCTCATTGCACTTGATGACCGGTATCTTAGTTTCCAGCAAGGAAGAAGTGGGTGCTTCATACAGTTTTCGTATTAGTCCAGTTGACTTGAACAGCTTTTTCGATGAGGATGGAAAAATCTACGGTTACAATGGGTTGAAGGTGATTCACATTTTCTCTAGATTGCTGCTTACTGGGGTTTTGCATGTTGAGCATGTTATTTGTGTTAACTATTTACTGCCTGCACACTCACAAGTTTAAAATACATGATTGTTTCTCTATGCTACCATGTTCTGTTCTCCAATTCTGTTCAATATCCTTGTATGCAGATAACCATCTGGGTTAGCAGCATATCATTCCATGCATTTGCTGATATTAAGTTTCAGAGCACATCTGATGTGAGTACCGACTTCTTGTTATTCAATATATATTGCACAACTTGTGTCATCAATCAGCTTAGTTTCTTAGGGTGGTTCTAGCTTTATGTTCTTAAATGGAATTTTACTGAGTTCTGTGATTGTATGTTGTTAGGGGGGGAAAGGTATCACGGATCTCAAATCATCTCTTCAGGTATACAATGACTGCAATGCTACTGCTTCTATTCATTTCTTTTGCCATTGGGGCCTGATGATTTGTTTGTTGTTACCCGCAGAGAATTTTCGCCGATACACTTGTTGACAACAAAGATGACTTCCTTCAGACATTTTCAACAGAGAGTCATTTTGTTAGGTGCTTTGTTATGGTTATATTGTGCACACCTAACTCTCAAGCTCCTATTTAGTCCTTGCACTGTTGTTTGATTTGTGATTTATATATTTTAAATGTTTGCAGGTCCATTATCTCAGACGGAGAGATATTGCAACACAAAACCTCCAATGGACTTGTTGATTCTAATAGTCATTTAGGGACAGCTGCTTCAGATGTTGAGGTACTTAATCTCATATTCAGCTTTTACACTTTTGTTTGTAGTTCAAGTGGCTTGTCTGGCATCTCTTATGTTGAGCGGGAGAATGCAGAAAAAGCCTAAAACTTCAGTCTTGGGTGTTTTATTGGGGAAATAGGTATTGAATAGAATTTGAATTGGATGATATCTGCAAATGCTTGCAATGTGATTTTAGAGAATAAAGAAATAAAAAGTGGCTGGAACATTACGATGCTTGCTTGGTTTTAGATCCAATTTGAAGGAGGTTGTGTTCACAATTCAGAAAGAAAGGGAAGGATGTAGATCAGGGAAATATTAAACAAAGGAGGGAATCTTGGGCATTATGTCTCATTAATGCATCCTTGCTAACCATATGCTCTAAATGCAGTACGGGCTGGCACTCAAGGCAGAGTCCCCATATACAATCATAATTCCTGAAATTGTTGCATTTACCAGATTGTTCCTCTTTGGCATCTATATTTAAAACGCAGTGCTTTTATGACTAGCAAACAAGAGATATATAAAAGCTTTCTTATCAGTCCAAAAAGAAAGGTCCTTTGTTTTCACTTCCTTTGTCCCAGTTCTATTTATTTGGTGGGGAAAGAGGGTGTTATGGGGCTTGATGCTGACACTGGAATAAACAGTTTGTAGTCCTTCTATTTCCTTCTTTTTGCCTAGTGTATGTTGAAGGGGAATGCTTGAAAGAGATGGGAGTGGTTACTGTTCTTTCCTACTCTGTCAGGTTGTTCGCATGGTTATAGGAAATACAGCTGCTGGACACCTATACAGTCGCCTGGTTCCTCTTGTTCTTCTTCTCATCGATGGTAATTCTTTAGATGAATTTGCTATTTTTATTGTTTCCTTCGTTGCTGTCCAGGCTTTTGATTCTGAAAAGGTGTATTTTCCGATTCAGGTAGCAATCCCATTGATGTTGATGATCCAGGATGGGAATTGTATGTCCTAATTCAGAAGAAAAGTGATGAACAGGGGGATGGTCAACATAAACTGTTGGGTTTTACTGCAGTGTATCGCTTTTATCATTACCCCGACAGCACACGTTTGCGTCTCAGTCAGGTTTGATTTCTTTTATTTGAATACGTTTCATGTGAATTTCTGTAGAGACCTGACGAGATCTTCTTTTGATGGCAGATATTGGTGTTGCCTCCATACCAACACAAGGGTTATGGTGGTCACCTTGTTGAGGTACTCAGCAATGTTGCCATATTGGAAGATGTTTATGACTTGACAGTTGAAGAACCATTAGATTACTTCCAACACGTGCGCACCTCTGTTGACATAAAACGACTCCTTCACTTTGCCCCAATCCAAGAGGCAGTTAATTCAACTGTTTCATATCTGAAACAAGGAAAACTGTCAAAGAAAACCCATGTGCCTTGTTTTAACCCACCTGCAAGTGCAGTTGAAGATGTTAGGAAAACCTTGAAAATCAATAGGAAACAGTTTCTCCAGTGCTGGGAAGTTCTGATTTATCTAGGTCTTGATCCTGTTGACAAGTACATGGAGGATTTTGTGGCAATCATTTCAAGTCGTGTGAAGGCTGATGTCTTAGGGAAAGATTCTGGGAGCAGTGGGAAACAAGTGGTGGAAGTTCCAAGTGATTATAATCCGGAGATGTCATTCGCAATGTTCAGGTCACAGGACAGTGAAGCTGCTCGTGTTTGGATCGATGAAAACCAAACAAATCAAGAAGAGCAACTCCAGCAATTGGTAGATGAAAGGGTCAAAGAGATAAAATTAATTGCGCAGAAGGTGCATCATGTTTAAACTGTGGAGGCATTATATTGTATTGCGCCCCCCTCCCACCTGTGACGCTGATGCATCTGCCAGAGATTAGAGCTTGGGGTATTAGAGGCTCTCAAACTGAGTTGTAGTAAGTTGAAGCTCGACTTTAAACGATTAGCTGTAGTTTTTTGGCTTATAATTTATTTAATGTTCTCTAATGGAATACAATTGTTTTCCATCCGTATAATTATGCATACTTTATTGCATGCATCCTGTACAGGGCCTGAAAGTTAAAGCGTGCTGGGTGTTTTTAAAACATTTATTAAAGTACTATTTTTAGAGATTTTTTTCATATTAATGCATGCAAAATATTGAAAAATATTTTCAAAAAATATTCATCTTTTTTTTTAAAAAAAAAACTGTTCTTTTAAAAGCATCAAACGCAGAGACAATCTCATTAACCTCTAATCTGTTTAGTGTTCTGGTGGTTGGGAATGAGGTAAAAAAAAATAGTAGTTTTATAAAAAGAATTTTTAGTTCAGATTCATAATTGAAGTAGTGTTTCTTTAATAAAACAAAACTTTTAACTTGTTTTTTTTATATTGATTTGATAAATTTAAAAGTTTAATAATTTTCAATATTTAATATATGATTTAAATCTGAAAAGTAAAAAAAAAAATCTTTTTGTAGTTACAAAAATAAATAATAAATCGCCATTAGTAAGTAAATATGAATTCAAACTTACTCAAATTGTAAAATATCTATTATATGTTATTTTGTTTTTATATTTTGGTAAGATTGCAAAATATTTTCTTCCCGTTATTTTGTTTTTATATTTTGGAATGATTAAAAAATCTTTTTAAAATTTATTATTATTATTATTATTATAATCAATAAACTTTAAACTTTATTACTTTAATCTATTATAGTAAAAGATTCAGCCTACACTGATTTCACTGTCCAGCACATGATGATAGTACTCTGTTTTGGGGATGCTTTTCTACGATTGAAGTTAAACTTCGGTTTTGGTTGGATCCCACTCTTATAAGTTATAAGAACTGCGATGGACTCTAAACTAGATTTATTTTTTTATACATTCCCTAAATTTATTTGATATTGTATTTAAAAATATTTTTGAAAAAAAAAATTTATTTTAAATTAAATATTTTTAATATACCGATATTAAAAATATTTTTGTACAGATAAAAAGATATCATTTTTTTAAATAAAAATAATTTTAAAAACAACTATATTTATATTCCCGAAAAGATATTAATGGAAATGTGTGACGCTAAACATGGCTCATGTCGCATTGCTTGGTTATGAAATTGTTGTTTGTAAAATAATATCAAGATAAGTTGATTTATTTTATTTCAATAAAATGTTAGGAAATAAATAATAATAGTAAATTGATAAAAAAATCATGATAACATGAAAAAAAAACTTTGAAGCATGAAAATGTATAAAAAATACCATTTTAATTAACCCGGGCAACACGAGCCAAAACAATCTTAGTTCACTGAAAAAATCAAGGTTTTCAATTCTATTTCGGTTGATGTTTTGTTTTTTCAATTAGAACGAAATGTTTCAGTTTTAAAGTGTTTTGGCACTCTGTTTTGAGGTTGTATTGTTTATGTATATATATAACAAATTTTAGTTCAAATCCAAAAAATTAAAATCATTTAAAATTAAACAATTTAAAGTTCAAACATAACTAAAAAAATAAGAGGTGAACTGATCAATTAAAATCATTCATGCTCTATTGCATGAAATTACTAAGTGTAGTTGATAACTTTATTAGTTGATTTAATAACTTGACAACTAATCCTAAATTCAAGGCAACGCATAAATTATTAAAATAATTAAGTTAACTTATATTTATGTTTAACTATATCAAATCAATCTTAATTGATGTTTTTCATAGTTAATTTATCATCAATTAAACAAATTATAAATTCAACTAAACCAAACACAAATTCTTAGCAATGTAGTATGTTTACTTGTAAGACTAGAAAAAGACTTAGAATGGCGAGGGCAGAAATAACAACAACAACAACAATGAATTTTTTAGAGAGAGGAAAGGTATGGATATAGTTTTTTTTGGGCAGAGGACAAACATGTCTATGTATGATCTTAGATTTGAGAAGAGATTTAAATTTTACAACATAACATGTTTTTTTAAAATGTCACATTTTAAGTTATCATGCTTCTAAAATATAACAATTATCATATTTTATTTAGAAATAATATTTAGTAAATATGATTGAACACACACAAAAAGAGAATATACTAATTTATAAAAAAAAAATCACAAAAAAGGATTCAAGCCAGGTGGGCAGCCAGCTGGCAGCAACTCTGATCGAAACGAAAAAACGTTCTCATAATTATGCACTCCTTCTATTACTTTTACTTTTCAAATCATCGTATGTATTTAGGCCACCATTACAATAACTTTATATGAAATTTTAATTTACATGTACAGATACCGCACTTGAAAAAAAGTCTATTTTTTTTAATTTTATTTTATATTTTAAATTAAATTTTTTAATGTTTTCAAATTATTTTAATATATATACATTTTATCAGAAATAATTATTGAAAAATTAAAAAAAAAATTATTTTAATATATTTTTAAACCATAAATATTTTAAAATGTAATTTCAATCACGTTGTTAATAATAAAAATCCCCACTGATTTCGCAATAAATAAATAAAATTCATGGATGGATTATCCTATTTGTCTTTGATTTATGACAAAAAAAACCATTATTATATTATAAAATGTGGTGGAGCTGAGATGATTTGATCTCCTTTTATTTTGCGAGAGAGGAAAAGGACGCATCGTGTTCCTCCTCCTCTTCCTTTTTATAACTAAACAAACCCTAGATTCCCTCTCTCAATATTTTCTTCACAGGTTGATTGATTTTATTGGGCTTTTTAAAAACAGAGGTTTTGATTCATCGAAAGCAAGGAAGAGTTTCGATTTTTCTTTGTTTAGGGTTTGTTTTGCTTGGAATCTGTAGAAAAATGGGGAGTAGAAAAGAAGAAGAGAGAAACGAGAAGATAATTAGAGGTCTCATGAAGCTTCCTCCTAACCGTCGCTGTATCAACTGCAATAGCTTGGTAATTCTTGTTTAATTTTTAATAAGAATGAATTTGTGTCTGTTTTAATTTATTTTAATATATATTTGAAAAATGCAGGGTCCACAGTATGTTTGTACTAATTTCTGGACTTTCATTTGCACTACTTGCAGTGGGATTCAGTGAGTATTTTCTTCTGCTTTCTTGCTGCTTGTTATACTATTTCTATGATTATTTTTTTAAGAAATTGAGTAAAGTTTTTGATTGTTTGAATTTGAAGTAATGCCTTGCAGTCAGTATGAAATTGCCTTTCATTTTCGGCTGAAACCGACATTTATACTTGAATTGTGTATTTACTCATTTTCGATTTTTTATATATATGACAGTCGAGAGTTTACTCATCGTGTGAAGTCAGTATCCATGTCGAAGTTCACATCCCAAGAAGTTGAAGTTCTTCAAAATGGTGGGAATCAGGTATAGGTGGTGGTGGATTTTTGTTGGCATTGGGAACAGTTGGGGTTTTTTTATTGTGATGTTGACCAGACATTAAAATGTTTCAGCGGGCAAGGGAAATATATTTGAAGGATTGGAACCACCAAAGGCAGAGATTGCCTGATAATAGGTGCAGCATCTTTTCTGTTTTCCTACTACTATGCATGTAGTTGATAAAAACAGAAGTTCTTTGATTGTGTTTTCTGCCTGCAGTAAAGTGGATAAAGTGCGAGAATTTATAAAGGATGTGTATGTGGATAAAAAATATGCTGGAGGAAATACCTCTGATAAGCCTCCAAGAGATTTGCAGGTAACATCGCAGTAAACACAACTGATATGTCTACTCGGTAACATTTTGCTGAAATTTACACTTCAGATGTTTGTAAAAAAAAATTCCTGTTTTTCAAGATGTAGAATGAAAAGGTGCAATGGACTATTTTTATTTTTTCTTGGAAAGAAAATATGGAGATTTTCAGAATTATCTCTCTTTGGAACATCAAAATTTTGTTTTTTGTTGCTCTTATGGGAAGGGCTGATTAAAAATATTTTTTGATGGATGTATAGGTATGTTTGTAACTCATATCAAAAAGTTTAATAAGTGAACTCTGACTATCTATGCAGTGTTGTTATAATTCATTGCAAAATCTCATTTCTTCAGCCTTGAATAAGAGCCTAACAGGTGTGATTCATAAATGATGTTGACAGAGGATTAGAAGCCATGAAGATGAGACAAGGCGTGCATGCTCTTATCATTCTTATTCTCAAAGTCCTCCTTATGACTTTCAATATGAAGATCGTCGTTATGGAAAGCAAACTAACACACTTACTCGCAAACCTGGTTCAGATCGAAGTCTTAATGTTGGAAAGATGGCTAGTTTTATTTGCAGTCCTACCCGCCTAAATGAAAGGATGTTTGAAGACAGGTTTGCAAATGAGGGTTCTGTTTCTCGTGTTTCAGACTATTCTGTGTCCAGTGGCGGAGATCCAGTCAGATCTGGTGCAGGATCACCAAATTTTCAGAAGGATATTGCTTTTAGTCCACCTATTCAGCCTTCAAGGGATGGTTTAGGTGACATAAAGCATCAAAAGGCAAATTCATTTTCAGAGGCAAGCTTTAAAAGAGATGCAGATGGGATTCCATGTCCTCAGGTCATATTTCACCTAGTATTTATGCTTATAGTGCGGATTGTTTAACATGTGATTGGTGATTTTCATGTAAATGTATGCCAGTGATGATCATACTGGAACATTGTTGTGATTTTCATACACAATTTAGCCCCTTGCCTGTAATTTGTCTTACTGTGCAATTAAGACACAGATCATACTAACTGGAAATCCTTACTTGTGTCCTAAAACAAAATAGTAATTAAGCCTACTTTTGCTCTTATTTTACTTTTGATACTCTGGCCCTATATTTGTGTCAATGCCAGACACCTACTGGTAGGCTGGGGCAGCTAGCATAGATGTCATTGGCTTTGATGAGTAATTTATTAAGAAATAGTCTCTGAATGGCTTGCAATAGTGATTAGTTGCTGGGATTTCACATTAACCCATTGGCTTTTCGTATTGAACCTTGGAATTAGCTCATTACATGAATAGTTGTGTGTGATATTGTTGTACATATGCTTCAAGTCACTCTTGACAACACTTGCATCAAAGTTGAATTATAGGTGCCTGTGTAAGATAGTGTTGCATTGTAGCTGTATATTACGAAAATTGGATTAGCTCTTTTATTACATATACCATAATTTGCGCGCCCTCCCACGTGTATTCCCTCCAATATTATTTAGGGAAAGCTTAAGCCAATCCTATCAGAATGGCTTAAAAATGGCTTCATTTGGATATGGAGAATTAATGATTGTAATGTTAAATGGACATATAGAGCCAGCAACTATTTTCTTATGGCATTAACTGTGGCATGAAAGTCTTAAGTTAATTAGCAGATATAGCATGACAAGCCAGCTTGATTTTTTCAAACACAGTTCTGAATATTATGCCCTTTTTTCTTATTCATTTAGACAAATGAAAGACCTATAATTTTTTGTCAGTTTTAAGCTGCAGATAGCATCTTGTTATAGCAATAAGAATAGTTTTATGGTAACCTCTATGTTAGGATTCTTACAAAGTGATTCTGAAATGGAAAATGATTGGTTAGCCAAAAATATCACATGGAATCCATATACTATATATTAGGAGTTTAACACCTCCGCAAGGCTAATCATTGCACTAAAGATGTTTAAAATGCCATGTCCCTTTTTTAAGTTTTAAAATATTAGCTATGATTTTTGGATATAGGTACTTGTCAGATGTGAGTGCCCTCGTGCTCCTATATGTTGTATATTTGAAGGATTGTACTTTAACAAAATTGGTATGAAGATTTACAGAAAATTGTAGTTCAAAGAATACCAGCATTTTCAAGTCTTTGATTTAATTCTGTTTGTCCTTGTAAATTAAACTCGCTAAGAAAATCAGATATGGTTAAATGAAAAATGCCAAGTCATTAATTGCCGGTGTATAATAACCACTGGCAACTTGGCAGGGTTTTAATGCCATGTACAGAAGTATAGGTCCTGGGGATTTTTTTTGCCCTTTGGGGTATACCCATTATTAACTGATTGCTTTCACCTGTATATTTTCAGGATCCTAAATGGTTTGGAAACTATGGTATCCTTTTATTGTTCTTTTAGAAAAATAGGCATTGCTGATATGGATTGGACCAATATATTAGTATTCATTAGCTAGATCACTCTTTTAATGGTATGCGTTATGGAAAATAATATCTGGTATAGACGTGGCATCATTTTTTTCCTACCTTGTTGCTGCTTGTGGATTATTTTAGCCTCACTTTTTTTTATTAAATGATACTGAATTGTCCCTCTATTCAGAGAACTACATCATTAGGAAGCACGGGATCATTTGATAACACTTCTGTGTCCATCAAGTCATACAATTCGGGAAGTTTGCTGGATGTTGTCGCAGAAGCCGGGCAAGCTGTTGGAAACCCCCAGGAAAAAAGGCCTGCTTTTCCACTGTCATCTGTTTCTAGTCATGCTAGCTTGGACCTTTTCAAGGAACAAGTGGCTCCAGAATCAGCCTCTCCTATGGCCCCGCCAATTGATTTGTTTCAGTTACCAGCAACATCGCCAGCTCCGTCTGTAGATTTGTTTCAAGTGCCTCCAACTTCTTCTATTAATTTATATCAGCCTTCCCAAACCTCTCTTCCTTCAACAGTAGACCTCTTTGGTAGTAGCTATCAGCAGCAGTCAGTTACTACATTGGATGAAAAATCACCACATTCCTCACTGCCCAAAAATGAAGGATGGGCAACTTTTGATGTTCCTCAGCCCATAGCATCCACTCCGGGACCTGATGATCTTACATCTTCAGTAGGACCTTCCAATGTAGGCTCTTCAACAAATTTTGACCAAGTTCCATCATTCCATACAAGCATGCAATGGCCACCTTATCAAAACTCTGTTGATCATAGTTCATCATCAGTTCCTGATCCCTGGCTTGGTGATTTGCACAGTGTACAGGCCACTGACAATTCAAGCTCTCAGGTATGCTATATATGACCACAATAAATCTGTGTTTCATGCATCTCTTTTGTGGTCCTATATTGAATAACTGGTGTTTTTATATGCTGATGGCTAAACTATGCTTTACAGAACTGGAAGGCCTTTGAGTTTGATGATTCAGTGGCAGACATTCCCCTGGAGGGCATTAAGCAAAGTAGTGAACCACAAGCATTACACAATCCTTCACCCACTGCTGATCAGTATTTTGGCTTTGGAGCTTCAGAGGTTGTTTTGCAGGACTTTAACAAAGATCGGATTCAAAGAACTGCTTATAACAGAGTACTTCCTGGTCCTAGTGAACCATCAGATATTGTTGCGGGGCCATCATATACTCCTTCAGGACATCCTATGGTGGTTTGTAACCTTCACTTTCACTGGTTTTATGTCTTATGCATTATGATCTTAGCCTTGATAATTATTTATCTATCTATTTCAACAGAAAGAAATACAGTCTCATGTGGATCATAGATCAGTTAACCCGTTTGATCTACCATACGAATCTGATATGGAGCAAAGCAATATGGTATGAAATAGTTAAATCAATTTGCTGATTGGTGCCTGATACTGTATTAAGTACTTTGACTGGATGTCTGAAACAATGTCTACACTATCATCCAGAAAAGATTCAGGTGGTGGAGATGGTTGTCGTAGATTTCTTTTTTATGCACTTGATACAGGGTTTTAATTCTCTCTTTTTAACTAGGCTGACTATTAAGTAAGTGCTTATGATTATTCCAAATAAATTTGAATTTATCACTATTTTCTTATTTGTAACCATTTAATTGGAGTATGGATCAATGTTCAACAATTCTTAATAATTTAGGGTATAATTTGCAGTAACCAGCTCTCTGTGAAGGAGAAGTTAATACAATGGGGAGTACTGCTTCTGGGATTTAGTCCCTTGAAAATTTGATGGTCTCTGTTGGTTGTTCATGTAGAAGTGAAAGTGGAAAATGTAAGCATATTGAAAATTTATCATGTCCAATCTAGGTGAACAAATTAAAATTAAAGTGATAGTTGCAGATCCACATGCGATAATCAAGAGCAGTCTATGATGTTCAAGCCTTAGTTTGTTTCATGTATACTGTTTGTGCACTTGTTGTGTATTGCAAACCAAATATGAGAATCATCAAATTCAAAAGTAGTGGATTTGGTGGGGAGTTGAGGGTTTGTGTGTAAATTGTCGATGACTATTGTGTCCTCAGCTACCATGGTCAACTTATAAATATGGCACCCAAAAGATTGCTGGATGAACGTCTTTATTCTTATGCAGATGCAATTGTATGGGACCTGTTTGATATGCTAATGCAACACAAATTTGAGAGTGTTGCAGTGTAATTTGCACTCTAGCTCTGGGATCCAAACATTTTTTGGGTTGACATAAGACTTTTGCGAGGCTTCATCATGCTTCTAACGAAGCGCTTCTTGTCAAAATTAGGATATATATGCGTACCTCTATGGAAAAAAAAAAGATTTGTAATCATGCAGCATGCATCCTTCTCCTTTTATGTTGTGTAACTGTATTTAGTTTCCTTTTGTTTTAGATATGCTTATCTAATATAAAATGAAGGCGAATAAATTGCTGTAATGTCTTCTGAAGAGAACCTGAAAGGTCTTATGGATACCATGTTCTGCTGAATTCTATCATCACTTTCCCCCTCATATTGAAAGTTAATCTCGGTGTATCATATTTCAGTTCATGGACATGAGCTCTTTGGAAGCTGCGCTGCCCAATGCAAACTCGCCATCCAGCTTCCTTGATGTGACTCAACCATGGTTTCCTCAAGATCTATCGATGGCATATATCCCTGCTGCACCACAAGGTAAGCTGTCTACTGATTCCGAACAGAAACACTTATTTGTTTCAGCTTTTGTATTTTTGGGGAATATTATGGCCAGACACCACACTGAAGCATTTTGTTGGGATGCTTAGATGCTAATCTGCCCAAGCATTCAAAACAATGTGCAGCCTCTCATTACACAACTATGAAAGCATTCCATACATCTCTGGCAATGTAGCTTGCTTTTATCTCATCCAATCTTTCTTTTTGTTTCTGTAGGTGGATTAGCATATATAGCAGGACAAGCACCCAACCCTCAATTAGGGTAAGCTTCTGTTGTTGGTGTTGGCTGTGAGTTTTCCGTCATTGTTGTTGCTCTTTTGTTCTAGTAAATTTATTGCGGTAGCCTCGCTTGCCTTCTCAACAGGAATGTTCAAACACAAGGGCCTGTTGCTTCTGTTGGAGGGAATCCATTTGCATAGTATTCAGTAATCAAAAGTAGATTTCTTAATCGCGTTAAGTTTGCTGTTGGAAGTTTTCCGCTGACCTCTTGTAGCCAGCCACTTGGTAAGTCAGGATGATCGAGTGATGTCATCATTAATAATATTATTTTTGGTCATTTTGAATTCTTTGTTAAAATAAATCCTTGATGTGAATAACTTTCTACCAGTATGCAAGGCCACTTCATCGTTAGTTTAAAACTCAGTATATTCCAGGCCCATTGTTTGTATCCCTAATTATATTTTAGTAGAACTGATTCTTGGCACTGCTGTTAAAATATGCAAGTGTGGTCTTTTCTATTTGAGAAGGGGGAATTCGGTCACGGACAAACTTATTTTATTCTATTCTAGATATAACTGGCGCGTGGTTGTTTTTAGATGCCTTTTTTCTTCTTCTTATTTATTTATTTATTGCTCACCAGATTGCGACCAAAAAAGCAATCCAGAAGCCACCAGGGAAAATGGTGTTCTGACTCGGAATCCATTTATTCCTCCTAGTATTTGTTGGTTTGTCTCAAATGCCCTCCCTGACATCTTAAACCGCGATTCAATTTTAAAAACACAAAACTTACCGTTGAAAAAAAAACCCAAAACATTCTCACCCTGCACCGTTGGGAAGGATGGAGAGCCAAATAAAAAAAGAACCGTTGGGAATTATTCAGCATTAACAATGAAAATCACAAAATCATGACCCATTCACTGATTACTCATCTAAAATGTACTCACTTGACTTTCAAACTCATCAATCAAAACCACTACGGAATCCATTAAATAAATCCACTCAAGGATAAATCCACTCAAGGAAAAGGCAAGATATCCAGAAACCTAACCTATACCCTATACCCATTTAAAAGCATCCTCTGAAGAGCGAAACCCATCAATGGAAACAACCCATTTTGACCAGGAAGATTTAACTTTGGCTAGTGTAAAGGGAAGGGCTTTTGGACAGCCCATTTGAAAGCATCCTCTAAAGAGCGAAACCCATCAATGGAAACAACCCATTTTGACCAGGAAGATTTAACTTTGGCTAGTGTAAAGGGAAGGGCTTTTGGACAGTCTGGGACTTGTTGAGAAGCAAAAGAGAGCCGAGAACAATGCTTTTGTTGTGTTGGAGTTGTTATGATTCTTTCTGAATATTGAAATGAAGGTGACGGCTGGAGGTGGGAGAAGAGAAATATGGATAGGGTTTTATAATTTGTGATTGAAATGAATAGGAACAAATGAGGGTGAGTGTTTATACTGATTATATAATAATAATAATAATAATAATAATAATAATAATAATAATTTATACTGATTGTTATTATATAATAATAATAGTAATAATAATAATAATAATAATAATAATTATTATTATTATTACTATTATTATAATATAAATCAACTTAAAAAAAAAGAAAACAAAAAATTAAAAGCAATATATGTCTATGCCTTTTAAAGTAATTTCACAAGTTAAAAACAATATGAAAAACTTGGTAACCAAACACTTAAAGCTTTTTTTTTTCAACCTCCTACTCGACTACAGTTTTAACCAAACACTTCACAGCTTATTTTGAACCGCAGTAAAAGCGTTTTTTTTTTAAACTGCTTTTTTTCAACCTCAATTGCAAAAGCAAAAGCAATGCCAAACATACCCAAAGAAAACCTCTATAATTTTTCTATTTTCTTTTGATCAAACCATTTTTCATCTTCTATAGAACTGAGCTTCCCACGATTTAGTTTTTTTTTTTTTTTAAAACTAAACCAAAACATATTCCTCTAAAAAAACTCATTGTAGTTTATTTTCTATCCCTTTCTTGTAACCACACAAAAAACAAAAGAATTAAAAAAAACGTGTGCTAGTCTCCTTTCTTGAAATTGTTTTTTATTTAAAAATATAAAAAAAATATATATTTTTTTAAAAAATTATTTTTTATATCGGCACATGAAAATGATCTATATGTTGACATATAATGTCACACTTATATGTTTTATATATTTTGATGATAACAATAAAAAGAAAATGGACTAATAATATGCTTGGATGAGATTAAACTATAAACAGGTATTATACAAAGAATACATCAACAAGCATAATGGAGTACACAAAGAAATCATTCCAAGAAGTCCAAGATGCAAGCAAGTGAAGACATAGAAGAAGTTTTCATTTTAGTGCTTTATGTAAATCTCAATTTCTAACTTGATAGCACAAATTAAAATGAACTCACACACTTCACATTGCATGCATTAAAAGGATTTGATGATTATAGGATTAAGTCATAATCAATCGGTTCAAGAAATTCAGAAAAGATAATTTGTCAAAATTGTCTTTCTGCATGAACCGGTTGACCGTTTGGTATACCAAGTGAACCGGTCGACCGCTTGAAGACAAATTGCTTTTCGAGCTGAACCGGTTGACCGCTTGAAGGCAAATTGCCTTTAGAACTGAACCGGTCGACCACTTGATTTATCCGTTGTGAACCGGTCGACCGCTTGATATGACAGTTGCATTAAAACGGCTAGTTTCTTTTAGAAACTTATAAATAGGCCTTTTAATTGCAAAACTAAAAACACAACTTTCATATCTAATATTGAGGCAATTAGTAGTGCATAAACACCTTCAAATCATCAATCCTCATTAATACTCATATTTGTGTTTAAATCTTCATATCCTAACACAAAGAGTATTAAATCTCATTCTCACTACACTTAAACACCTTCAAATATTCTAAGTGCTATTAAGTGAGATAAAGAGATCATAGATCTTCATTTGTAATATCCACACTATTGAGAGTGTATTGTTGTATTTCAAATACAATCATTGTAAGACTCTTGAGAGTTGAGTATAAAACTCTTGATATTGGTGAGAAAACATCACCAAGAAAAAATCTTGAAGAGGGTACATCTTCAAGTGGGAAAAGGAAAATCTTGAAGAGGGCATATCTTCAAGTGGTGTAAAAGTCTTGGTGTGGATTCATCAAGCGAGATTTGTAATCTTGTTACTTGGATTAGTAAAAGAGTACAATACTCAAGTACGGGTTGGTACTTGAGTCGTGGATGTAGGCTTGCCGAACCACGTTAAAAACCGAGTTAGCAATCTCTCTCTCTTATCTCTTTTCTTTAAAGTAATTAATTTTAAGATTGCATTATTTATTGTATTTACACCTAATTCCCCCCCCCCCCCTTAGGTGCATAGTTGCCTTAATCCTTGAATTACACTATAAACACTATTTTTTTTTATTTAAAATGAAATATAAAAGAATTTTTTTTTCAAAAATATTTTTTAAATACAATGTCAAACATTCAGCTATGGTATGTTTGTGTCCTTTTGTTTAGAAACAATCAATTCAATCCCCCAAAAAGCAAACAAAAAAACATCATTTTTTCATTTAAAGTTTTTTTTTAAAAAAATCAACAAGTTTAAAACAAAATTATCGATACCATTCCATTTCGACTGAAACATTTTCTATCAGTCAAAAACTCAACATAAAACGGTCATTTTTATCTTGATTTAAATTTCAGTCCATACTAGAAATTTCAGCTAATTACCAGTCGAAACGCGCCGGAATCATGCCGGCGGTGCCGTTTCAGCCATCAAAAATTAATAAAAACCAAATGAAAACACTCAGCACCCCCTCCATTCCATTCCCCCAAATCAAATTTCAGTCACAAAACTCAAATCCCTAATATTTCTCTTCCTCAGCTCTCACCTCGATAAATCTCAATTGAAAATATTGTCATGCTTGAACTCCTCTTTCTCAGTCCTCACTCCTCGACAAGACCAACGGTCGAGGAAACAAAAAGTATGGCATAGACAACAAGTAACTTGAAAAGAGAGTTGGGAACTTGGAACCCAAAGGAGTGAAGAAGTGTTTTGTAGATCATAATCCCAACGTGATTTGGAGATGATATGATATATATTGAACGTGGCATGTAGGAAATTTGTTTTCTTTCATCACCCAAACCAAACCCTAATTTTCGAGCAGGAGGGGCTAATTTTCGAGCTGGGGGCAGGAGGGTGTTTTGCTTTTGCCATTTTAGCCTAAAAATTACAGGCACGGATGGCCTTAAGCTTCCAGCCTTCCACGATGACCTGACTTTCTTGTCAGGTCATCGTATATATATATATATATATTCCCATAGAGAGCGAGAGCGAGAGAGAGACATCAGAGTTTCACCAGAGGGCAAAATATGGTTCCAAAGATGAAAAAGAAGAACCTTTGAGGTAAATCTCGTGCTTCTATAGACATATTTTGAAATGATAAACTAAAATGAAAGAAAAGGGTGAATTGTGTATACATTATTATTCGAACTGTACAATTCTCTTTCCCATATGATGCGCATTTCGGGCTGAAATTTCTCGATACCCTTCATCTCTGTGTCAGGCTCCCGTACCACCAACCACTAAAACCATCTTCTTCCCCAGCCTCCCACATCGACCAGGAGAACCAAAAAACTGCGGGGAAAGAAAGAATGGCAAAAATAAAGGGGGAATGTGCTAGCAGTTAAAACGCCAAAATTTTCTTTTTCCTAACTCAACCACAAATATACACTTTGTACATGGGATGAGAAGCCAGGGCTCAGCCATTAAGCTTGGCCAAGAACTGGGACAGATTGTACTCTTCAGTGTACTGTGATTGATCCCATAGATCCTCCAGTCCACCAAGGATGGCTTTCAACCCCTTCCCAGTCCCCATTAATTTTGGGTCCTCGTCTAAGCTGCTGCCATCTGTGCGCTTTGATGCAGTAGCTCCCTGGAAATAAAACCACAGAAAAGGAAATTGGAGAATGAAGGTGAGCCCAATTTAGGTTGACCTTAAGATAATAATAACATCAAATTAATAAAAACCTCAGTAAATAAAAAGAAAACATATTGGCCACAACTTTTCTTAGCATACCTTCGCTCTGGTTTCAGCTGACGCAAACAAATCAAGCAATTGATCTGTGTTCATCGTTTTGAGACTCGCATTCTCTGCATTAATAACAGCATTGGCAACCGACACTTTGAACTTTTGGAGACTCATAACTTTCTCTTCCACAGTGCCACGCATGATCAGGCGATGGACATTCACAACTTTCTTTTGTCCCAATCTGTGTGCCCTGTCCATTGCCTGCAAGTACATCATATGACATAATTAACTAGATAAGCCATTTAAAAACATGCTGGAAGTCGAAGAAACATGAATTCAAATCAAATAGAGGCAGGGAGCTGCACCTCTTTGACAGAAATTCAAGCATATCCAAAATACAAAGTTATACAGGAAATCATGGGGATCCATATACTAGCAAATCATCGAAATTGCTTGCTGCATGTTTTATATAATGATTTGGGTATAAATAACCTGCAATACCCCAACGTGCTGAAACTTCAGCAGTGCTTCCAAAACATGGAGATGAGTATGGTAGCATGTAGATTATGTGTTTGGGAGTGCTTTTGACTTGAAAAAACATCAAATTGATACTTTTTTGTGCTTTCTGATAGTTTTGATGTGTTGATGTCAAAAATGAAATAAAATCTGTAATTCTTTTTTACTTCGATGCATTTTCAAGTGAAAGCTATTTCAAAAAGCATCCTGCACCACAATCCCAAACACACACTAAGGTTGACATTTCATTAGCATATCAATTGTTCTGATAAGTCACTTAGATGAACACACTTGTAATGATATATTCATAAATTTAGTGTATGTAATATCTGACAGGGCCACTGAAATTTTGTAAGGTGTTGAAGGTTGCCTTGCTTCCATCTAGTAGAATAACCCTTGGGTGGTGAATTGGTAAGTTCCTAACAAGTTACATGACAGGCAACACATTGTGCTAAGATTACAAATACCATTTTGGACAGAATGATGAAGGGAAAACATCTTAGAAAGGGAGAATTTTCTTACCTGAAGATCTCGCATTGGATTCCAATCATGCTCCATAAAGACAAGGGTGTCAGCAGATGTAAGATTCAAACCAAGCCCACCAACTGCCAAGAGAGCCATAAGTTGAATAAACTTCAGTTACTTAAACAGCTGGAGAAGCAAGGTTATCAAAATTACAATCCAAGCCATAAAATCGCATGATTTCACGATGCCACTTCAAATTGCTTGGTGATTTTAACAATCCCAGTTTTCATTCTTTTGGGCTTTGTTTTAAGTGTTTTTCATGTGTTATCACCTCCTAAAATTAAAGAATAGTCTAACATTAACTCAGAAAGAGCTTGAGTGCAGTTCTAAATGCATTCCAAACTTCCCAAAAACCATAGAAGAAGAATATAAAGAGAGATGAATAGATGACAGAATGGAGAAAACAGAATGACTGAGCTCGCAATAGTACCCCTCAAGATCATTCTCCTTGTCCCTCTTAATGAAATATTAGCCCTCTGCTTGAGATGTTTGTCAGTCAAAACTATTAATTGAAAGTACAATTTTGTTGGGACTGGGATAATTGGAAAGTGCTCTTATCTGTAGTATGATAAATGGGTGAGATAATGAGAATGAGCAGTAGATGACAGGATTCATTCCCTTTTTTTAATTGATACAATAAACGTTAAGAGATGCCCATGAACTGAGGCTTTCTTTGCTTCAATTGACACAAGCTCAATATAAAGTATTGGGCTATCATGACTCCATTATGGTTTGTTTTCTTTTTTTCTAAATATACTCTCAAGTTGCTATTACAACAATAGATTTTTCTACAGTTTTCAATATATGCTATCTTTTATCACAATAATTTGAAAATTGACTAGAAAATCCTAATTTTTATTTTGTTCCGTAGCATTTAGAGTGTGTGTGTGTGTTAATTGAACAGTCATCATGTAAAATATTACAATTTGATTTGACAATCTGACTTTTTGGACCCTTCATCGATCTTATGAATTTAATAGACTTGGGAGAAAGAGCAACTTACCATGCGTCGTAAGCAACAAGGCATCAATAGTAGGATCTGAATTGAAAGCTTTTACTATATCAAATCTTTTTTGAGGCTCAACAGATCCATCCAGCCGCAAGTATGTGACACTGCTCAAAAACAAGGTGAAAATATCAGAAAAGTGAAATTTTATCGCTGCACAATGAAGAAAAGCAAAATATTGCAGTAAGATATATTGTCCCTATGAAGAACTCTAATAGATGATGACCAGAGCATCTGTTTCTCAGCAGCAATATAGGTGGAATGGAAAGTCAAATGACTACAGAAACAATTTCCACTATCCATTTCCCTGTGATATCTGTGGTCTGTCATTGACATACTCTAATTCTAAAAATCATCCTGTTAAAATAATTTTGGGTATACCCAAGTATGGTAACAAAACACTGGAAGGCAGGATTGGATGGGTTATAGGTTTAATGTCATTGTACCTATAATGACAGATTTCTTGAGTACACATAAATCATAAGTGTGTTGCTCATGCATGTGATGCCTCACTTCAATGCTTTAATCCTTGATCAATTCATTTAAGAGTTTTGATTTAAAGAAATCACATCCCATTGGCAATTCAATGATAAATATATATTTTATTCTTCTTGTGACAATTCCTTTTCTCAGTTCATGGGGATAATTCACACTATGTTGCCTTTAATACTCTAACTAAGCAATTACCTCCAACAGGAACTGTTCTGCATGCAAGCAATGAAATGGATAAACAAAGGACTGGATGAGTAAAATGAGACCATGTGAAGATAAAAACAGAAGTAAATAAGAACTCAACGAGATAAAAATAGCAAATTTGAAAGTATAAAAGGTTAATGAGAAGAAACTCCAAGACTGAACCCATACAATAGAATTAAAAACAGAAATAAGGCGTTCATATAAATACAAAGCACAAAAGATTAGTTTAAAAATGGGAAATGGGGAACTTACTTCTTCATATAAGACTGAAACAAGTCCCTTTCAATAATATCAAGAAGGGCCTACATGAAATTTGATTATTAAGCAATGGAGGATCATAGAAGGGAATGCAAGGTGAAGATTATAAAGAAGTAAATTTAGTTGAAGAAAATATATTACTTTGTGCTGCGCAAATATCAAAACTCTGTGCTGCCCAACACTCACAGCATTATCAGAACTTGAAGC
Organism: Salix exigua; assembly: GCA_032356905.1. Classification (NCBI taxonomy): domain Eukaryota; kingdom Viridiplantae; phylum Streptophyta; class Magnoliopsida; order Malpighiales; family Salicaceae; genus Salix; species Salix exigua. The sequence continues at coordinate 5,213,576 of CM063600.1, forward strand.
ATCCACACCTATTCCACACTCTTCCAGAATCTCCTGGAGAGCAACTAATTTTGGAGAATGGTGAAGCTTATGAAGTTCCAAAAGTATGTCACAACTTGGAGGCAAGAGTTCATGTAACTGGCATGCAAGTGATTCAGGCATTTTTTCACCAGCAACAAGCAATGGATGACTACAAAGTTTTAACAAGTATTGAAGTGCCTGAAAGGTTAAAAAAAGTGGCACAACTTAGTTTATTTAAAAATATTACATCGCACAACAGAAGTGGAACAACACACTGCCAACAAAAACACACATCACCTGAAAAACATGTGTAGAAGCTTTTGGTGAAGCGCTATTTCCTTCTGGATGTGCTGAATCATCCAGCTTTACCATGCTTGTAATCTCCTGTCTAACATGGGAACCGGAGAACTGTTCATATAGTTTTAACTGGACAGGGCTCAGGTCACAATACCTGTCTTGAATAATTTTCTCTGGCAAGTCAGATAATACTTCATCTTTTGTTCTTCGTAAGAGAAAAGGCATGACCTATTGTATAAACAACATCAAAAGACAACCTATAAGATCTGCCACGCTCCAACAAGGTACATTCCCTTCCTCCCTCCAAATAAGGGAAAGGGGCATCATGAGAACAAAGGGGAAAACAACATCACCTGCTTGTGCAATGCTTCCATAGCAAGTACCCCAGCTTCAGCATCCTTGGCAGAGCATTTAGGATCTCTAGCAGCCAGCAAAGGTTTCCCGTAAGTGGCTTGAAACTGCCAAAATTTCATCAAATCAATAATCATATACAAGAATGGATCGCACAACATAAGAAAATGAAACAGAAGCTCTTGGTAACATCAGAGTTTATTAGAACCACGCCAAAGATTTTAATAGTTTGATTAGTCTACCAGGAAGACAAAGATTGCATCCTTATCTATTTAACCATTTTTAGTTATCTTATATGTAATTAGCATGATATTTTAATTTATGAACACATGAAAAATAGAACTCAAATGAGGATTTTGGTAGAACAAAAAAAAAAGAATGATAAAAATGCTAGTAAACAAAACCAACATTAACAATAACCACCGTAATGATAAGACAATCAAGAGAAAAAAATCTTGGAGCAAATGTCAAAAAAGTGATAATAGATACGGTGATTATATATGTGTTTATGTATATAGGAGATCCCAAACTCCTAAACATGTGAGATAATTTCCGATAAAAATAATTGAAAAACTTTCAGAAATTGGGCTGCTGTTATCTGTCATTAGCTGTACATAAAGTGCTAAATTACAACAACCAGTTATTGTTTTCATAACAGAATTGTAATTTCCAGCAAAATAGGCCAAGGAAAAATTAATAATACACAAGTTCTGCAAAATAATCAAGTGCTAAAGCATAGCTGAAGGTTCTCAATGAAGTAAGAATGCCACACACGCACAAAAAAACATATTTTAGGGAAAGGAAGAAAAGATAGGTAACTGCATGATATTATCATGAAAAGAAGGTGCAAGCCAATATAGTAATTGTTAGCTAGAACCATCAAATAAAAGAACCACGCTAACATAATCAAATCCATTGATGTCACTTAAAAACAAACAACTAACATGCTTCAGTGCTTTCATCTTCAGGTTTTCTCTTCTAATATTCATATACAACAAGTCCACAAACAGCATAGGTTGAACTCAACATTCAGAAACAGCTAAAAAAACAAACAGCTTTCTAGGAACCAAGACATAGACACTTACTTGTCTGTCAGTTCCAAGGAACCCTGGCATTAAAAAGTCAAAGAGGGACCATAAATCCATGATGTTGTTCTGTGAGAGAAAGCAAGTCATTTGTCAGAAAAAAGAAAATTGTTATGATCAGTGTGTTTTTGCACTAGTGTCTCACCTGAATTGGTGTTCCGCTGAGTATTAGGCGATGCTGGGTTTTCAACTGCTTCACGGCAGCTGTAATTTTGGATTTTGCATTTTTTATTATATGTCCTTCATCTAAAATACAGTAATTCCACAGAGACTGTCCAAGGTAATCAATATCTTTGCGAACCACATCATATGATGTTATTATGACATTGTGCTTATGAAATTGTTCTCGAAGACAAATGCGCTCTTGAGCAGAACCACTATATTGTAGAGTACTAATTAAAGAAGCATCAATGTACTTCTCTATCTCAAAGGCCCAGTGTCCCACAAGTGTTGATGGGCAAACAATTAAAGATGGTTGAACATCCTCACAGTTATCCAAAGCACGAAACTCTGCCACATCAGATGCCACAATTGCTGATGCTTGCAGGGTCTTACCAAGTCCCATATCATCACATAGAATTCCATGCAGCTTGAATCGTTTTAAGAAGGCCAGCCAATTTATACCTTCTTGTTGATACCTGGAAGCACCGAGCATATTATTATGATAACTTGGGGACAGGCATTAAAAGAGCACCAGTAGAATTAAAAGACAAGATGGAAGATAGAAACCCATGGCAGATGAAAGGCACATAATTTGAGAAAATTCAAAGCAAGAGTCATGGGAGGCATGCAAATCAAGAGGACATACTGGTAAAAACACAAATGACCCTGTTTTGACTTTTATGTCTTTGATTGGTTAGTTGGTCATTTTATTGATCAGAGTTATTTAAGATGCCACGTCTATTTTAATAGTGAAAGATATATGAGTTACTGGATTCAGTGTAGTTGATTTATTGTACACATAAAGGCAAAATTAGGTATTTTTCTTTTTTAGCTTCTATAGCATGGAATTTATACCAACACGGTGAGACCTAAGACCAAAAACATGAAGATCATGAGTTACAACATATGAATAAGGGAGACCTAAAAACAAACAAAGAGTGCAATAAATTCAGCTGCTAAATTTTAAAAGATATGAACAGAGCATATACCTCCTCAATGTCACTTTTAATTCAGTGCAGAGCTTGTAATCATCAATATGGGAATTGTCAAGTAGTTGCTCCAAAAATTGTGCATCCTCTGCATTTCTTGCTAACCCTTCATTCAGTCCACTCGGAGGGGCTAGACCTCGAGCTAAAGGAAGAAGAGGAACAAGAGCAGCAAAACTTCGTGTCACACTCTGTCTGACAGAATGATCACAATCACCCATGCAACGTAGAAGAGGAACAACCAGTAGCCTAGCATATGGGACCAGCTCCACACCCAGACCCTGAACAAGTGAACTAATAAGCATGCCAGCACCTTGTCTAGCATGGACAGACGAAACATCCCCTAGCATAGGAATGGCATTCTCAATTACAGCTGCCATGACATTTGTTGTCATAGATTTGGCCATTGAGGTGATACACCTTGAGGCAGCTAATCTAACAGCAACATGAGAATGGCGCACACATTTGAAAATGCAAGGGAGAAGTGTGAGCAATTTAGGTTTCAATGCCTCATCCAGTAATGGAGAAATAGATCGCACCACCTGCAATTCATAAATTAAAGAAATTAATAACTAACAAACACTCTCCTCAAAAGGAATAGAAAAATAAATCTAGCTTTTTTATCAATCAACTTCTCAAGTGTCCTATCAAGTAATGGAGCAACTTCACTGTTATAAAATCTAGCTTCTTTTTTCCTCTTGACCTCTCAAGCACTCAAAAGCTTCCTAAAGCACACTTGCTCGTTATTTGTAACATTAATGTCTTCATCTATCTATGTAAAGAAAATGTCTAGATGACAAATCAGGATGGTAACCACCTGGATATTATTTATAAGGATTTGAGGATCCTTAATGGATGCAATAGTTTTTTCAAATTGTTGTTCATCTGAAGGACTTCCAGGCTTTAGAACTTCGACGAGGCAATCCCATAGTTTTGGTAGCTTATCAAATAAATGAGCCCCAAACTTCTCACATAAATGTTTCAATGCATGTTCAGAACCTCGTCTGCTAATAAGGCCCTCAACTCTTGACCGGTCTTCACCACCAGCTAGCATATGAACCTTTGACTTTTGTTTCCCTGTACTAATCCCAAAGGAGAGGAGATCTTGATCATCAACAATCTCTGTGGACCCAATGACTCCAGCCTGGGGTGTCTCACAAGGATCCATGCACGTCAAACTACAAATATTCTTAATCAACTTATCATTTGGGCCAGGCTTACGTGCAATACAGCGTGAAATTAGCTCTGCAAGTGCTTCAGCAGCCTTTTGTTGCAATATCTCCTCCTGAAAACGGTATGCAATATATATTAGAATCCAGAAACAACTGTACTAGTGATCAAAACTGATTCCGGTTTCTGACAACCATAATTGGGAGAAAAAGACCTGCTCTCTTTTGATTGAGGCCATCAGCGGCAAAATGATCGGATTCAGCCGTGCAGGAAGCTCTGACATCCAGACAACTGCAGCAGCAACTAATGCGGAGACAGTAACATGCAAATTACTCTGGAGAACGCAAATTATAACACACGGAAAAAAAAAAACAATTTTATCAAATGAGAGAAGATGGAGAATGGATAATTTAAAAATAAAGTCAGAACTCAGCAAGTGATTCAGACAGAGTAGCTAAAGAATAAATCAGGTAATATCGAGTTCTCCAACTTAAAAGGATACAGAATGCTCAATAGAACAGCATTAGACAAGCAATATCACACCTGGAACATACCTGAACACATTTTAAATAGCCTGAAGTTGTCAGAAGTCGCTGTTTTGATGAATCAATATCATCAACATTGTTTTGTCCAGTAGATTCATCACCAGCACTATCATTGCATGATAATGGTAATTTTGATGCAAAATTGATTGCCTCATCAGGACTCAACTTTTCCACATCTATTTTAATAGTTGACAATGCATTCTCAAACATGCCAGATGACTCTGTGACATGTAATAATTGGTTGGCTTCATTGCGCATCTTTGTATAAGTCCTTGAGAGCTCAGAATATGGAAGAACTGAATCTTTTGTTGGAAGTGCAGGGTCAGAACAAGACAACAAATCAAACAGCAACTTCTCAACATGATTGGGAAAAGCAGGCAAAACCCCATGGGTTTCAGAGGATTCCTTCCTTTTAATCTCTTTGAACAATGATATAAGAACCATTGATGCTACCTGATGAAGAACAGCAACTGTTAAGAATAGAGAGGAAAAGAGAATGGTTATTTACTTTAAATATGAAAGCTACCTGCCGCTGAACCCCTGATAGAGAGATGAGAGCATTCCACAGTGGATCTATTACGTGCTGCATAGAACCCCCACGCAACTTAGAAGCGAACATTCCCAAAGCTGATGCTGTAATCACTCGAGTTTTAGTTACTGAGATTTCTACATCAGAACCTACAATTATCTTGACTGTGCTAGCAGAAGCATCCCCATTTCTTTCCTGAAGAATACTTTCTGTCTCAAAATCGAAACCAACGCCGCTGCAAGATTCATTTTCAAGCCTTACAGCTCTCATTTTAGCTGCTGCTTTAAAATGAGACTTTCGAGGTGGAGCCACAGGCCAAAACATCTTTGTAGAATCTAATGGTGAGCCATATGGAGTAGTTGTAAGTTCTATCCAAGAAGCCATGTATAAACTAGCAGCAGCTTCCAAGTCCTCTGCTGGGCACTAATGTAAGCAAAACAATTTGACAGGGAAAAGTAAAATTAGCAAGTCCTTGCAGAAAAAGTGAAAGCCACGGAACTAGCAGAAAATTATAAACATTAGAGAAAAGTTTCCAGAAATATTCAAGAGTTCGCAAATAGACAAATAACATTTGGATACAAGCATTAATCCACTAAACAAGATAAGTATTAGAACATATTAACTGTAGTAGACATTATAAATTGTAATTTTAGGCAGCAAGTAGAAAAGTTGACTCTAAAAAAATAGTGCTTGTCGAATTTTCTATTCCAAAGTATCAAGTTACAATTGAAAGAACTAGCCTGACCAAATATAGTTTTTTCAGGGACAGGAATTTGCAACTCAACTCAGTATTGAGATTATTATAGCCATGCCTCTCGCTTTGTCAGTCCTCTGGAACGTATGAATATATGTATTATGTCCTACTCTTGGAACCAGATAAATCATGTCTCGAAAATGAAAATGCTAAAGTGCTGCTTCCAGCGCACTAGAAATTTATGGAATTGCATACTTCGTTGAAGTGACAGAAAAACAAAATGCAAACAGTGCATGAGAAAAACATAACGAGGCACAAGTGGAGTTCTGTCACTAGGCCCAGAATCAAGATTTTAATATATCAGTAGAATAGATTGAACTTGGCAACAATCCAGCAATGAAATGAAAGATCCAAAATATCTGATGCACATCATTTCATGCATCGAAGTTAAATAGGAAACCTGGACAAGGAGACTCCAAACCCTCTCTGAACAACGCAAAATTTCCTCATTTGATTCCAGCAGCAGATTCTGAAAAACAATACGCAGGGTATCTCCCAAGATAAAAGAGGACCAAAACGATGTACTGGATGGCTCAGAAATGTTCCTCTTATAACCAGCTTCGAGCAATCGCTCCTGAAAATCAAATTCTTAAATGAAACATGATAGGACAGAATGCTCAGCATATAGAAACCCCCATTCTAGCATATGCTTCATGACATTACAGGAAACATATATGAAAGCAATGAGAACATTTGTTCATGAAGAAGTCAAATGAAATAGACATGCAAGAATTCTAGTTTCAGTGAGCATATACTCATGAGGGAATGGTTGCCCATAAACAAGTGCCATTGCCAGCATAATTTGACTTTGGTAATTTTAACAAATTGAGATACTGACAAGGATACATGAATAATAAGGAGCTTAACACACTTACCAAAGTTCGAATCGCTGAATGTCGGACTGATGTGATACTGTGCCTCATGAACGGCCATAATCGTGGTGCCAATGTCGATAACATGTATGGATTTTCTTTTAAGTCTCTCCCTTCTCCAGCATCATCAACATGTACCACTTCATTTAAATCCAACTCTTGTTTATCTTTTGATGTTTTCTTGGGAATCATCTCTTCCTGGGAATAGATTTCTGCCAGCAGATTCATCACGCTGCAACAAAATAATTGATGTTCAAACTTAAACTCTTTGATAATATTTAATTGATTCAGACTACCACAACATGCAAATAGCCACACTTGAAAGATAGTCAAAGTTTCAGCATATCACCAAAGTCCAATGGATTAAAACCCTGCCATTCTTGACAAGTTGTTGATCCAAACATTAACCATAGATAATCCTCAACAGATAGAAGGAAATGACTTTGTTCCAGGAAAGAGAAGGATGCTAGCACCAATTCCAAGAAAAAACATATGTAAATGAATCCCAGAGGTAAGAACAACAAAAAGATCAAGTAAATAATTGTGATGTATTGCCACAAGAAAATTTCCACAATGCCTGCAACAATGAATTGACATGGAAATTTGCCTCTTAAAACCCAAGCCCCTGTGCTTTTGAAGGTCAGGAGTAAAAGTGTTTTTGAGAACTCCTGTTTCAAGGTTAAAAATGGATCGCATGATAGAATGTTGATTTTGAGAGGAATGCAGAATATTAGGAGATACAAACCTAGTTCAAGTTCTACTAGTTGATTTATAGAATAAAGACTAGATGGGAAGAAGATGAGGCCAATGAAACCTTAAAGGAAAGGCTGGTTCAAAGAAAATCACTCTACATACGAAATGGTGCAATGTTAAGAACCATACCAGCAATCTTGACTTTGCACAATCTTCTAATGGGGAGAAAAAGTGATAATCAATGTTTCTAATCTGGTGCTGAAACTGAATAGACATGAGTGGGCTAGAGATTTATAGGCTAAGGATATGCAAAATGGATTTTTATGTGAAGAGTCATCCAAAGTTTTGCGTCTTATGACAGGAGAGATGGATTTTACCTTCTTGTTTTCCTTCTGGAAGTTAACACGGTTGATCTAGAATCTAGCATTAGTAGAGAGAGAGATGGTGTTTTGGCATTTGTTGGATACGTGAATGGTTCCAGGTTCATTTGATAATGTTTCTTGAATGCTATGGGAAGGCCAAGACTGCAAGCTTTTTCTGGATTTTGGATTCTATGATATTTAATCACCACATCAATGGAAGCAACTTTTTTGTGGGATAAGAGTAGGTTTTTTACTTCATAGGTTCTTCAGCTCAAGGGGGCTTTGAGTGCATGTAGAAGACATCCAGAGAGACTAGAAAGCCCTATAATGAGTTTTATTAGCTTCAGGATATCTTCATCTTTTCGAGGATGCCCATGGTGTAGAACAACCAGCAAGAGAACCATTTTTCTAACAGAAAACATATCCACCAAACAAAATGAAATAGGAAAACCCTAAGGAAATTACAATATCAAAATAAAACTTTCTTTCTAAGGTAAGTAGTCCAAAAACTATCTCGTGATCCTGTATTGCCCATCCGCCCTTCATACTTATTCACTTCTAGTGTAATTGATGCATGATGCATGTAGCAGACGAGGCATGTTATCACTGTTGAGGAAAAAACCTTTGCTGGCTGATCTTTTTTGAAATAAAGACTTGTAAATTAGCTTTGGCTTGTGGTTTGAGTAGAACACTTATAGTTTCATACTTAGCCCTAATTTGTAGTTAGGTATATTGTCTATTTAATAGACAGGACACTCAAAAAGAAGGGCATTCAGTTTGTATTCGATACAATTTTGACAATATGGCATAGATGTTTCGTGATTTGTTGAGGATTCAGTAAACCCAGTGTAGTGGAGTTGTTATGGATTTGTGTGGAGTTTAAAGGAAGGAATTTCAGAGTTTGAATAAATTTTGGGCAGAAAAAAATATAGAATTTCAAGAATCAATTTTCACCCATGCAGCGGTTCCAGTACCATAGATCTTTTTCATTTGCATCTTTATGGTCTACTAGTGTAGTCCTTCTATAACAGTTTAAGGTCTCCTTTACCTGACATCAAAGGGGACTGAAAAGTCCTCAGTTTTCTGGTATCAAGAAAAAAAAGTCATAAAAAGTGAGCATGCAAAACAGGCATCAGATATATGAACCAAAATGAAGAATAGAAAACAAAAAAAAAAACACATAGCAGGCGATGATGGCACCAAGATGGCTTATGCCATGGGCACATTGTATATATGTGCATCATACTCGCACAAAACAGTAAAGAGTATATAAAGCTTATTCTTACTAGAAATATTGTCACCCAAAAAAAAAAGTCACCCAGTGTGTAGATATACCTGCTAGTGGAAGGGCTTAGATCATCCAAATCAAGCAAGATATCCCAAAGTAGCATAACAATGGAATGCAACGTCCGACCCTTCATAGAAACAATTGCAGCAGAAGTAGGTATTAGAGCATCTGCAGCAACTGCCCTGACATCATCATCAGGGTCCTCCAGTCCAGCTTTACAAGCAGGTAGAATGCAGCCAAGCAAATCAGGCAGCATCTCCTAGTGTAAACAAAGAGAAGAGATGCATGACAAAGAGAATATAAATGACACAAAAAGAAAAGAAGAGACAAAAAAATTAATTACAACTTTAATGTGTGTAAATTAATAAAGTGTATGCATGAAGAAGCCAATGCTTGAAACTCAAAATCTTAAGCATTGGTTTCTCTTTTGTCTTCTCTCCACTTGCTGGGTGTTAGTTCCCTCAAAACATCAGTACCTTGCCTTAATATTTTTGAGGCATGTGTTTTCCAGTCCAGTGCTAGATATCGCTCTCCCCTTAAACCCCCCACACCATTGGTGTGAACAAGAACCGAAAGCAAGTCCTCAGGATCAAGGCAAAGAGATCACTACCAAAGTTACCAAGACCCATGAGCAACAATCTGCTTGGCATATTCTTTACAAGGCAAAACACAATAAATTTTAGGCCACTAGAAATTATCTTTCCCATTATCCAAACTCTAATGGCATGTCTTTTTCTAGATTTCTATCTCATCTGTCTAAGCCTGAATAGAAAATAAAGGCAGGGAATCTGTGTTGTGCATATAATTAGTTGATTTAGAAGCAAAGAAAATTAAAGCATGTGCATTACAAATGATGAACATTTAGTGATTCAAGGAATAAGTAAACAGAATCTGAAATTGTCCCTAATCCAAGTGACCAACCCTATCATGCCACAAAACAGGCAGAGGATGTAGTACATTATCTATCCTAGCCATGGAACCAAAACAGAACATCTAGACTTCAAAATTAGTTTCCACTTTCCAAAAGAAATATGCATCAAATATGGGAATACAGAAAAAAAATTGATGCACAGGAAAGAGGGAAGATCGATTGGTTTAAAAAGGGGAAGGTGTGACCCAAGTTCCAGTTTCAGAAACCATATACTCCAGTCAGGTCAGCTAAAACCTGAATGTAACAGTAAAGACAAGGGTGTTGAAGCCTTGATTGAGCCTGGCAAAATCCACCCAGAGATCAGTTCTTGTTCAAATTCTCTTCGTCAAATTTTTTGAGAAGTTCAGGACACTGGATTATTTCACTTCTAGCTAAAGACTGCTGTTTTTTTGCCCCCTTTCTAATGGTTCATTCACATGTGCAATGAACACTTCAGGGAGTTATATATGGGTCTCTCTATCTTGCATTCAAGGGGAATGGAGGGATCCCTTTCCTTATCATTCATTCTGGATCTTTCCAAGTTTTCCTTTTTTTTCCTAAATCTCTCTTTTTAGAGGATGGCTCCCTAATACAAAGCTTTCTACACATTTTTCATTCAATTTTCTGATATAAGAAAAATAAAGAAACAGTTTGAAATAAATTTCATCAGGTCTAGAATAAGCACTCAAAAAAAACCAAAGAGAAAAAACTCACCTGTCGAACAGCAACCAGATACTTGATGCCCAAAAGGCTTCCATGACGAATTTCCCATTCTGGCCTACGCTGAATGAGGAATGACAGAAAAATAAAATCACCGAAAAAGCACCAGGTATACATCATACCCAGCATCTCCAACACAATAGATACTAAAAAGCATGTTGTTATATGATATCTACCTGCATTTGAAGCAGAATATTCAATGTTTCATAAACTAAAGAGTGATGCATATACTTAAATGCGGCACCTAATGCTTGGGCGCAAGTTTCACGTACTGGAGCAACCACCTGGTCAGATACATAGTCTCCAAAACTGCACAGGAGAAAGAAAAATCAAACACGTCATATATATACTAATCCAAAGATGGAAAATAGAAATGTAGCTCATGCAATAATCTTAAAATCATTATATATATATAGATCCCAGTCAAATAATGCGTGAAAGACTGAAGCTTGAGAAGCAAAAATGTTAGGCAATCTAAGAGAATCAGCACACTTACCGATCTAGTGATAATATGCATAAGAAACGAATTGCACAATCTTGAAGAAATTCATTATTTTTTATAGAAGAATGTCTGGCCAATTTAACCATATTCATCAGCTCGCAATTTTCAGGAGAACTGTTCTGCAAATTTAACTTCATAAAAGAACCCTGATGTTCAGGGTAGCCCTTTGACTCTACTATGCCAACAGCTCCTTCACCAGAATAAGATGCAACATTAGGGTAAGATCCGGGCTCCATCTTAACACAACTAGCAACATCAACTTGGCTATTAACCTGTCCACCAGGCAAATTCCATTCACTATGCTCAAGTTTTACACCAATGTCACTACTACCAAGATTGCTAGTAGAGACCATCATATCATTTGTCTGGTATGATGCGTCTTCAGACTTATGTCTTTTTGGATTTGGCTCATTCTCATCTGTTAAAACTTGCAAATTCAAATCAATTTCTCTCTCTCTTTTAATGGCATTTGAATAATCTCTCTCTCTGAGTTCATCAAGAGCATCCAAGCTCAAGTCAGGCACAACCAATCCAGCAGAACCACCATGATGAGTTAAGATTTCTCTCAAAGCCATGACACTGCCATGGCGAACCTCCCAAACTGCCAAAGAATTCTCACACAAACTACTGTTAGATAACAGAATCACTGTACAATCCTATTCTAGCAAGATAAAAATAAAAACTCACCGGGGTCAAACATATCAACAATAAGTTGTTCAACGAAACCATGGAAAGGCCACCTCCCATCTCCATCATGCTCCAAGTTGTCTTCTTCATCAGCATCTGCCTGCATAGAAAGAAAGCATCAAATTGCTGCTCGACACTGATCAGGCAGAACAGTTAAAAGCAAAGGAGGTATAAGAAATATGACTTAACAGCAGCAAACATTGACAAAACAAGTAAACAATAATGGATATCTCACCAGTGGTATTTTGTCAGTTAATCAAACCATTTTCCATGTCCCATTTTGTTGATCCACTTTCCAGAACAACACTACAATTCTGCTACCTTCGATTATTGAATTATTCTTCTATAAAAACAAGCATTGAATTCATTCATTGACCAAAGCATATTAGGTTAGTCTGCAAACATGTCTTCCTTATGACTTAGGATTCACTATAATGGAGAAGTTATTCATTATAAGAATCTGTCTCTAACAAATGTTTCAAATTCCAGTTGTTTGATGCTCTTGTCTCTCACATAAACTAGATGAAGGACAGATTAAAATATATAGATCCTATAAATGGCTTTTGTGACCGAAAATTAGCTTTTTCTTTCAATTATAGTTAAAATAAATGAGCAAAAAAAGGACTCTTGGTAAAGTCAAAATATGAATCGTTGTAATCTGGATGGAGAATTACAATTTATAAGCCCAAAGATTTCTGGTGCATACCCTAATTCATTGTATTCTGATACTGTTTTCATAGCTTGGTCATCTAAGACCCTTTCAGTCTCTCCAAATTTACCTTTCTTTAACAGATAAGAAATTCCATTCAGTGAAAGAGAAATGAATACCACATGGAGAATTAGTCATTTGCCAATTGATACAATGTACTAAAACAAAATAGCTTCAAATACCTTTGTGTGGCAGCCAAAATGCTCTAGACACAAAACATCAAAATATGCAGGGGAAAAATACCACTTAACATTTTCTTCTAGTACAGGTGGTTTTAGGTTGCCACTTAAAAGATATCTTTTTTCATGCCCTTGGGCTTGGCAAAAGTCTGCAATAAGTGGGTGCACATATGCCTTAGATTGATGTCTATCTCTCAAAAACATCTTTCTACTTGAACTTACAATATGCCTCTAAGGTAAACTGATCAGCATTAAAGACTTTTAATCTGCATGAGTAAGATGATGAAAGCAAATAAAATGCTCCCTCAAGAAAGATGAGCAATCAATGCATGAAGGAAACAGGCATAATGGATCACATCTGTATATTCAAGAGCAGCTGCGCATAAGTTCTGACAAGGGGCAACAAGCAAAATATTGTAGTACCTTTTTAAAGCTAAAGGAGTCTGTATTTGAGCCCTTTGGAGTTGAACTCTGAGGACAAGCAACCTCTGTATCCCCATCCTCTGACCAACTTTTAACTTGGTCTTTGGAATTTATTTTTGCTTTTCGCTTTAAGAGATTCAGCTCCCTTGCACTTGGTCTTTTGGAAATTACACTTGGAACCATACTTGCAACAAGTTGCTGGATGTTATGCACTGACGGGTGTTTGTAAAATCTATGATCTAAACCATTTCTTTGAGAGTCTGGTTTGTGGACAACAAGATCTTCATCTTTAATCACATCGTTGACATCCATAAACTGCTCACAAACATCTAAACCTGCCACATAATTTCAAGGTGTCTGAGGAAATTAACAAGCACTTCAAACAATATGTTGGTTGGGGGGCATATGGGCCAGAACATCAATAGCACAGAACAGCTGGAAGTGTTAGTATATTCATTATTCACTGAGGACTCTCCTCTACAAAACCAGATGCAAAGCACCACTAATAGGCAAAGAAAACAGTATTTTGTCGCAAAGGAAAGAAAAGTAATAATGGTATCAATTACTAACCTAAACGGCGTCGCAGGTTTTGTTTCTGGCGAGCCAATCGCTCCCGTGGATTCTTAGAATTGTCATTTGCAATGTCATATTCCTGGGATCAAAACTGATATCAGATCTTGATGTAGATGCATATATTTACATATCAGAACATGAACAATTGAATGGAAACAGAACTAGCCATGCCCGCAACATGAGGTTTTGTGTCATGCAAATTCCTTGCACATCCAAAAGAAAGCAAACCACCCCAATGTCTAATAAAGATGCTATACAAGGAAAGGATGGGTGCAAATTTCCAATGAATATCCCCACTGGTTTGTGAAGATAAAATGTTATTAGAGGTGCAAGTTTGAACGGTACGTGATGAAATTTCAAGTTTTTGTATAAATTTTCACAGCGTATGAACAAGTCCCGTGATCAGCACCGTCAGAGATCACTACTGTCCTAGTAATGCTGATGCACATGCAAGGTGTGGATACCAGCATTGTTCATTACTAAAATAATTATTTAAGTACTGATGAAATTGATAACAAGAAAAGACTAAAGATTCATCTTTCTCCCTTGAACCAAATAATCTTTTTCTTAATTTCTTCCTTTTCTCTTTTTTTTTCCTGAGATGTATTCTGAAATCTAAATATCAATAAACTGGTACTAAATCAGCCAACTTCAGCTGAAATAATATTTCCGCGGGACTGGTAGCAAGTTTACTTCACAAAATCCATTAAGTTAATTGAACTTCATATAAGAATTATCTAATATAGTCAATGGCACAACTCCCCAAATGTATTCATCAATTTTGTTCAATCATGCAGACTAATAGGTAGTTGGCCCTGCAAACTCTTAAGTCATCCCCACAGAAAAAGTAGTCTTCCATTTATTTTTTTCATGTACCAAAATGTCACGAGGCAGGTTAACACAGAAAAAAAGGAACTGAATACCCATCCGCTAAGCATTTGTATCTACCTAAGATGAATTTGAGTCCTACTGAAAACACTGCTGCTGTGGGATGTACCCAATCACCACTCTACACATCATTCCACAAAGCCAAGTTTTCCAAACAAAAATGATTGCACTACCAATTCCTCTCTTATGGCACCCTACTCAGCTAAAGAAATACCTTGAAGGGGGGAATTCAATCTGTAAATCTATCTAATCACAGTATGACATTAAGAGTGTGGGTTCAGAATGCTATCCATCCTTTCTGGAAAGAATAATGATGGCTGACCAATCTATGTAGAGAGCCTCTCCTTGATACAAATGCATTATGATAGATTTGATGACGGTCACTGAAGATATAGAGTTCCATGTTGTTTCTTCACTTCAACTTCTTTAACCTCTTGCATCTTTATCAGCGTTCTAACACTCTCCAAAAAGAAAAGTTGGCTCGAATCTCATTCCCTTGTTTCAACAGTTAAGAACGAACCCCGTTCAATGGTTTAAGTTGTTTTTATGTTACATTCAATCAAATAACAAAATTTGTACAATACCCAGATTCACTAGATAGAAAGCCACAGCATGTAATCCCTTTCTTCTTTTCCTTAAATATACTATATAATCAAATGAAAAGATTAAATAGTTGAAATTGAATCAAATGTAGTCATTCCATGAGAGTTATTGGCAAATTGGTGCTATCTTTTCACAAAGCTGCTAAACCAGTGAATCACCTGTTATTACACTGTTTTCAGGCTAAAGCACCAAAGGAGATGGATTATGGATCCGTGGTTGTCACTTGGGACATTCCAAGCTCCACAGAATATGAACTGTGAAAGCATTAAAGGGCAAAGTTCTTTAGGGCGGTATCAAAAGATATGGGGCTGTCTTCCACTCCCACCAGTTCTTTCTAGGATGACATGGAAAGAGGAAAAGACAAACACATGACAGAGAATAGATTTCCTTTATATTTCTGATATACAATGGAATCTGTTATCTAATGTAGATGATGTCAAACAGTCTGTTCATTCTTTATTCTTATGAAACTTCTTTTGCCAATGAAGAAAAATCCAAAGAGCAATGGATTTTCATGACCGTGCACGAAAAAACATTACCTGGCCTCCAGATGCCAACAAAGCACCAAATTCCAACACCTTGTTCATATCAAAGCTGTTAAATAGGTGAAGAAAAAATAAATATCAATGCACAAGAAAACATTTGTTTTTTTGCTTATACAAAAATAAAATCAAATCCACATACAATAAATGTAAGAGTGCAAAATCAATCAATCAACAACCTTCTAAATGAACCGTTTGATATAATTTGAGAATGAAAATCAGAACATGCCACCAAATCTTCAACAAGACCAGAAACCCCGATCTCAGACATCTTTGTTTCAACAGAAGCAAATAATTCAGTTAAGGAAACGTGCTTGACATTCTGAGCAATAGCCCCAATCGCTTGAGCAGCTGCAACTCTTGTATCCCATTTTTTACTATGGAGATTCTGAGAAACCTATTTTCACAAGGCATTTATATTAAGACTTGACATGGTGGCATTATTGCATAAATAAATAAATTCTTATCATCAACAATTTCAATATAATTAAACAGATACATTGCAATGAATAGACCCATTCAGTAATAGTTCACAAAAAAAGATCACCACAAAACTACGATATCATAACCAATAGACCCATAGAAGAGGAGATTAACAAAACAGTCGATTCAATATGTGAAAAATATATCAAAATGGCAGAAAACTATTTCAATAATAAAAAGAATGCAAACTAAGAGACAAAATGTGCACTAAGGCAACAGCTCATGGCTGGTACACTTCAGCTTAGTTACAATTTTCTCTACATTTACTGTACATGCCACTTTTTTCACTTGTTAGAGAAGCCCTCTTTAATACATTAAGAAAGGATGTTCATAAGGGACAAAAACATTTGGTCATAAGAATTTAGACCACCTACACGCTGGCAAACAAAAACCACCTCGACCAGAACAAAGTAAATAACAATGTTGAATCAGGCCACCCATTCAGCCATACCATCTAGGACCATAATCTGATATGTTTCTCCTCATCTTTGCTCATACTAATTGAGTCCAATTACTCTTTTCCCTTATGCACCATATGTTTGCATAGCACACTTAACTAAACCATCACAAGTTAAAACCCTCCCTAAATTACCCTAGGGGGTGCCTCCTCTCCCTCCCTGAAAATGTACTTGCTTCATGCATACCTTATATCTCAAAATACCCTAATCTCAACTAGCCCCAAGTATATGGAATCTCTAAGAACACCCTCACGGGTCTTTTTAACTATTCCCTAGGTGCTCATGGTCAAGGCCAATGGTGGTTTATATCAGAGATTGAATGAAATAGGCCAAGCATCAACTGCCTTTTTTGATCTGTAAAGGAGTTTATATGTTTTAGGTTGTTTTTTCATCACCAAAGACATTAAGAGATTAAGTCAATACTAGATTTAACAACACATATTCTCCCATTGACAATTTAAGATAACTCAAAAATCAAGTAATCCACCTTCAACTTAGTTTTTTTAATTCTCTATCATTTCAGTCACATTTTATCATCTCCAGTTCCCATACCCAATGAAAAGTCATGGCGAAAAGTTTCACAAAAACCTCAAAAAAAGATTGAGGTCCGCATCACCTCCTTATCATTTCCAAAAGGTCATTTTACCCATTTATGTCCTCTTCCATAGCAAGTCTTCTCCATCACTGAAGCACAGAAAAAAGAGCACAAACAACCCATTTTTACTAACAGTATGTCCATTTTTTTCTAAGAAAAAGTATCGATAGATTCCATACACCATCAATGAATGCCTCACGATAACAAATGAGCACAATTTAAATCATAATCCAACTTAGCAAAACCATTTGCGTTTATCTTCTTCCTTGAAAGCATATATATAGTAGAAACAACAACATAAAAGGCATTTCAAGAAACTAAAATACAGCATGATCACAAGAGCCTCAAACCCACCCAAGAAAAATAATACAAAATTGGCAAACTTGTCCTAACCTTGGTGAAAAAACTCCACAAATCACAGCCAAGAATGGATAGTAGTCCATCCCAAAAGAGTTTTTTTTGTTTAAGAATGGATAGTAGTCCATCACAAAAGAGTTTTTTTTGTTTAATAGAAGATGTACAATACAGATAATAGAATGGCCATAAAAGAATTGGAGAACAAGTCATCTATAGCAAAAAGAAAAAAGCAAAGAAACAAATCTCAATACAAAAGTTGAGTAATCCAGGCCCACTAAATTTATGGCCACAAATCCCCTCCAATAACCCCAAAGGATTGTATTATGAGGAAGGGGCTAAATTGACCCACCCCACAATAGACATCTAGTCTTGAAACAAACCTTCAAAATCCTAACATTTATCCCCATCTAGTTACACCAAAGGATTACAAAGACAACATGCCGACACAAGATAATACCCATCCTTTTGGTCAAATGAGTCCCCATATAAAAAGATCAACAACAAATTTGATCATTCAAGAAGATTAAGTGCTCAAGAAATCAATATCAGGGACACTCCTTGAAAGATTCTCGCCAACTATCCACTTCTCCATTTTTCAAGGATCAAATCCCACTGTCCTAACCAATGGTAAATGCTTTATTTATAAAACTTGAACATCCAAAACTTCCACATCCTACATTACAAGTCACCCTTACCTCACTTAACCCAAATTGATCAGAAACATAGCCAACCCACCTCTACATCCTGCCAAGCTTTAAGCACAAGCCCAAATGCTCTAAAAGAAACATTTATGGCATGGTTGTGAATCTTTGATTCATGATTCGAATCTTACACTTTGAATCATTTCACATACAAAACAAAAAAAAAATCATGTGGTGAATCTTAGATGTACATGAATCTTACGATTCAGTCACAATTCAATTACATTCAATATGATTGTAAGAGTCAAATCAAATCAAAAATGAAACTAAAATGCATGATTTTAAAAGAGATGGTAAGAATTGGGAGGCCTGGTATAGAATGAATGGATCATAACAATGTATAAGAAATTTTCTTCAGTCAATTTTTCTACTTGAAACTAAAATGAATTATATATTTAATTTCACAAAGATAGAAAAGGGTGAGAGAACGCAAGATTTCAAAGATAACAAGAATAACAAAGGTGATATCAACATAGAGAAAGAGTATTACTTTTTATTATAACTAGGGATTCTAGTAGTTTAACTAGTTAAAAATGGGCTATTTATTTAACTTGATAGGGAGTTGTTTTGTAAATAAATAAGCCATTGTTTATAAATAGTGCAGTCCAATAAGTGTGCAGAAAAGAATGGTGCAAATCCAATAAATGAGATGTATACATGAAAAGCAAACCTAACTAAAAGTTCCCCTTTGTTGTATGCTATCGCTAGTTCTTTTACAAATTTGAAAGTCAAAAAAAATCATGGGGATAACAGTACAAGAGCACAATCAACACAAAATTCCAATTTTGTTGAAATATCCACTACCTAAAGTGAATAAAAATAACCAAAAGGAACAAACTCTTAAACCCTAGAACTTAAATTCCTAGGGGAAAAAAGCCAAAATTCATGAAGTCTTAATAATGCTGCAAAGCCACTAGATAATCCCGTATCAAACTCTTTTTTTCCCCATTACTTCATCGGTGGGAACGTAGTATTGAGCCAATCTTTAACCATCAAAAAAATCCCTTCATGATAAATTTAATTACAACTGGCTAAAAACAGCACTAAAGCTCTAAATTTCCCTTAGAATGAATCACATTCTATCTACACATTTATAATTAAAATCTCAATCAACGCTTAGTGCACATAACAGCTTCACTTTTTTACTCTCAAATCATATCATTTGCCAAGCAAGTTCATGTTAAACAAACTTAACCTTTGATTTCCAACTCGTCTGCTTAAAAGATGGAAATCAAAACTTAGCATCTTAAACATTAAAGCCAAGCACAGCCCCGTCCTAGCTACTTCTTCTTTTTTAATAGGGTCTTCTCAGGAAATGAAATAGAGATGGTGCTGACAAGAGCTAATCAGTTAACTTTAAAGAATCATGTACGTAGAACCAGCACAACGATATGACAGAATCAAAAAAAGAAAAAAGAAAAAAAAAACCTTCTTCAGGAGAGAATGCAAATCTTGAGGATGCGATTTCGCAATATCCCCAATCTGTTTCGCAGCAGTCAATCTTGTGGCTTGCGTCGAACCAGCTTCAAAAAAAAATTATATATATATTTTGTTCAAATAATTAAACATGAAAACATTAACAAAATCAAATCAGATCCAAGAACGACAATTAGAAAACAATAACTTACTGTCTAATAAAGTGAGCAGCCGGTTGAGACGTGAAGATTGTTGCTGAGCCATATCATAAACTCAAAAACCTCTGCCACTTCCAATTCAACTACAAAACCGCATCGTTATTATCCAAAATTCACTCACTCACTCACTCCTGCTAACAATTGATCCCAAAAAAAAAATCAATT
Source organism: Salix exigua (assembly GCA_032356905.1). Taxonomy (NCBI): domain Eukaryota; kingdom Viridiplantae; phylum Streptophyta; class Magnoliopsida; order Malpighiales; family Salicaceae; genus Salix; species Salix exigua. The sequence goes on from CM063600.1 coordinate 5,233,799, forward strand.
TCTTAAAAATGGCGTTCCTCTTATGAGAAAAATGCTTGAATTCAGTATTGTTATTTTTCAATGAGAACGGAGAATTCAAAGGATGGATGATGCATGGATAAATGCATGCGTATTATAGAGGGAGAGAGAGAGAGATTAGGGTTACCAGACGAAAAAGAGAAGCAAAACGGCAGCGTGTGACTGTTGTAACAAAATGGGATAACGAAGCTACTTTTTGCCCTTTGCTATCTGTTTGTTTATAAATATAAAATATGAATTTGTAATACAAAAATATATTAAATGGATATTGTGTAAACTTCCGTTTGATCCCTATATAATCATCTAAATTCCAATTCCATCCTATAATACTTTCAAATACCATCCCTCTAGTTTCCAAACTTCTACTCTTACCTTCAAGCCTCCTTTTATTTAATTAGATTTCTTAGTTTTTTTCCTGTTTTTATGTCACTCCACTACATCATACATGTTATTAATTTTGAGTGGAAAATAATGAAATAAAATATGAGAAAATAGTTAAGTGGTGAGAATACTGTGTCGATTTAGTTTTCTCTATCTTTATATTATTTTATTTTATTTTATTATGTTCCTAAGTTATATTCTCTTGGCTCTGTATATTCATTGGTTAAGAAAATAACAAGCTAAACTGGAGAAAGTAATTTATTCTTTTACTGCAAAATTATATATAAAAAATTACAGACAGAGTTCTTTTTCAATGAAAAAAATATTTTTATTTTATTTTATTTCCTTAATTGATAATATTTTTTACTAAGTTTCTGTTTGGCCAAGAGGCTATAACGCCGTTTGGCTAAATTTTGAATTTTTTTCATTTTAAATGAAGTTTTTTTGGTATTTTTTGATCATTTTGATGTGCTGATATCAAAAATAATTTTAAAAAATAAAAAATATTATTTTGATGTATTTCGGCCTTGTTTGTTTCAAGGAAAGTGAATTCCCGGAATTCACTTTCCTTGCTTTCCAGTGTTTGTTTGCTGGAAACAACTTTCCAGGAAAGTAGGTTCCAGCCAAGGAAAACTTAAGGCTTGAAAAAAGGAAAGTGTACTCCTCTTTTAAAAATCCGGAATACACTTTCCGTGAGCTAGCTAGTTATTGTTTTTTTTAAAAAAAAATAGAAACATGTTAAAGTATTATTTTTTATATAAAAAAAATAATTCTGATATTAACAATTAAAAAACACAAAAACTAATAATTTAAATCTTAAAAATTCTATTTTTTTAATCACCCTAAATTAAAATTTTGCATTGAGATTTTGATTTAAAATTAAAAAAACTTATTTTAAGCTTTTAAAATTGGAAAAAATATATATTAATAATAAGTTTTACTTAAAAAATATTTCACAAGCTTATTTCTCTATAATATGATATGACATATATTGTTATATTTTATAAAATAAGCTATGTATGAATATAGGATATAATAAAAAAATTCATCATTATACTTTTTAGATTTCATTTTTTTTATTTTAAGTGATTAAATATTTTATATTAAATTTTATATATATTAGATAATCTTGAAAAAAAAATTAATTTATTAATAAATTATTTTTCTGTTCATTTTCCATAACATTGCCAAACATCGGAATTCACTTTTCAGGAATTCACTTTCCAGGAAACCACCTTCAGGAATTCACTTTCCAGGAAAGTGAATTCCAGGAATTCACTTTTCAGGAAACCACTCTCTAGGAATTCACTTTCCAGGATTCGCTTTCCAGGAAACCACTTTCCAGCAAACAAACGGGGCCTAAATAAAAATCACTTTCAAAAGCAATCGCAATCGCCCTCCCAAACATACCCTAAGAAAATGAGTTGATGGATATAATAAAACAAAGCAAGGGTATGAGGACGTACTATAATGATACAGGGACAATTTAATACTTTAATTAGTGAATGAAATTATAAAACAAAAATTACAATCCAAAACATTTGAAAAAAAAAACTAACTTAAATCCAACCAAGTTAGCATGCAAAATATGTGCTCTAATTGTGATATCGGATAAACCTATCAATAGTAAACTAGATAAAATTTTGAGTTAATTATCAAATAATTCAATGCTGAGGGAAAAGTGACTTGAATCATTTTCAAAATACATAAAAGCAAAAAAAAAAGAAGTCAAATCTCCAATTAAATAAATATTGAATGAAAAAACTAAAAAAAAAAACATGATCTTAGAAAACAAATTAACCAAACCCAAATAAATATCTTAAACACGTGTTAATCTTTCAAATTCACAATCCATGAAATCTTGTACTTGAGCTAAACTAAAAAAATGATTCTTGACTCATATAATATATATATATATATTTAGAAGCCTTGCTATGAAACAAAATTGCAATAAAAAAAGTACAAGATCTAAAAGGAAAAACTCAAAAGATGATGAAATCACAAAACAAATTCAAATTTAATAATTACATTAAATAAATATCAAAATAATGAAGATCAAAATCTAATGTCTGAAAGAATTGAAAAAAATATAAAATATCTCATATAAAAACTATAATTAAAATAACATGGATAAAATATAAAGAAAAGGACAAATTAAATAGCTATTTTGAATTTTAAAGGGTCATGAGTGCCAACAAAATGAAGAAAAAAAGGATATCAACATCAAAACAAAAGCATAGTGGTCACACGTGCAACCAAATCATGGAGGTTTTGCCAAGATGATTTAAATATCATTATGGAAGAGATATTTGGTGACTATAAGATGTCAAACATGCCACACAAATGACAAAGAGTCCTCTCTCTTGTTGACATTTATGTTGCATAGGCCCATCATTTTTTCATTTAAAATATATTTTATATATGTTAAGAGATCAAATTTATCACAAGTCCATTTTATAATCAAAACAATAACAAAAACATCTCCACATACAAGTTCACAAATATAAAATTTTAAAGGTATTTAATTAACTATACCGTGCAAAAAAAATAAAAATCCAAAAATTCATTGCCCCTAGTTAATTATTTCAAGGGTAAATTAGAAATTTTATTATGCAACAAAAATCCAAACCTCATAAAAAAGGCCACTGCTCCCTAATTTGCGCTTGTTTGGTTTGTATTGTAGGGGTAAAAAACATCATTACACTATAACAAACCACAAATATATGAAGTCTTGCTCCACAATATATCATGCATGCCTCTTAGTTTTTTTATAATAACATATAAGTGTAAGAAAATATAATTTGTTGAGATGAAAGAGAAATGTCAAAAAAATTACAATGACAATAATATAGTTTATCTTAATTTTTTGCTAGGCTTAATGAGTCTAATGTCACCATATTTGTTTTTTTAAAAGGAAAATTATTAAAACAAATACATGTAGTTAAAAGCATGGACATTTTACATGTCATTTTTTTCATAAATTATATATTATATCCTCAATAGTTACTAGGTTTTTAGAAATAAAACAAGGTAAAAAAAAAAGTCTTATGCATCAATAATCCACCACTATACAGATAAAATTGTATATTTCATTCTTTTTACCTTAACTCTTTCTCACTCTCCACCTTTCTCAATCATATTTTGCTCACGATCCTCAATCATTTTTGTCTTCCCTCGACCCTTGGTCATCGATGCTTGTGCTCTACCCACAATCATCACCATTTATGTTTTTATCATTGACCAATAACCAGCGTTGTTTGCCTTTGAACCACCACTGCTCACATTTCACCCACAATCGTCACTATTTGCAATTTACTCCTCAATTTTTTTGGTCATATTCAAAACAAAAATATTGGTTTATCCGAGTTCCAAGATTTAGATCACGAGTTTTGCGGACCCTTTTGTTTATAGCGATATTTTTTAATAAAAAAAACATGTTTAATTTTTGATGATTTTTTTTAATTCCAAACGTATAAAATCTATTTTATATATCTTGAAATAATATTTCTCAAATGCTTGGTCTTGCATGATATTTTGTTTATTCTCTAAATTTCACTAGCATTTCTATTTCTTTTATCTTTTATTTATTTTAATAATTCAATTAAGCAGACATAAACGTGTAAATATTTTATTACAAGATTAAATATCTTGAAATATAGGATATAAATTAAAATTTACATAAAAATGGAATTCAAAGTGTCCAAGCACTAAAACTACAAAAGCTCCTTCTTCAAACGATCCCTTGTGAAAACATAGAAACTCTTAGCGGATTTATTTATAATTCAGGAGTATTGCTCTTTTTATATCTCAAATGGTTAAAAAGAAATCAAGAAATTGATGAAGAATAGAAAACACTAAAAAACTAAAACAAAAAAAAATCCATCAATAACTCTTCCCCCTTGCATGTAATTAATCATTTTCACATTTAATAAATTCAAAAGAAAATCAAACTAATAAGATCATGAGATTAATAATTATTTTTGGTTCACATTAGCATTTTATTTAGAAGCAAATCATGTATAAGATTGAATTCAAGTCATGAGAAAATATGAATTCATTTGATAACCTATTACATTTCTTAAGTTTAGAATAAAATATTAACCAACATAATTGAGTTCAGTTATACTATTCATATTTTCATTTAATTACATGATCTGGAAATGAAATGAACCAACAGTCTTGATTATTTTTCATTTAATTCAAAAAATAGTTTTTAATTAAAAAAATTATTTATGATACAAGAACCATTATATTTATTTAAAATGACATGAAATATAGATATTGTAAAGAAGATATAACTAAAAATACCTCATATTAATTATTTATTTAAAAACATTGAAAGCATTGGTAATAAAATAAATCCTTCAAATTTTCCAGTAAAAAATATAATATTTTACTCTAATAGATTTAAATAAAATAAATATCAAACCATCACAAATAAACAAAACCTTAACTTTACAAATGATACTGTTGAATCCAATAATATTTAAAAGAAAATAAAAGGCCTTTTATTGAAAAAACAGATATTGCTGAGATTTATACGTAAATTCTCTTCTTTTCTATCTTTCTTCTTCTTCTTTCTCTGCTTGTCCCCCTCTGTTTTTCTCTCTACTTCCCCTGTTTTTCCTTCTATTTTCATCTGTAAAATCTTCCTTACTCTCTCTACGTAAAACTCTTTTTTCCCCCTTCATTTCCATGTTTTCTTAGTTTTCTTTCCCCCCTCCCTTGCATGCGTTTCATGCGTGTATTCATAGATTTGAAAGGCAACCCTTCGACTGCCTATGGCGTGTAGCGAAGGGTTGTGACTACAGGTGGCGTGCCTGCACTGTTCAGGTGATTGAACAATGCAGTCATGCCTGTGATGATTTCAGGGAGATGGAAAAAACCAATTTGGTCCCTCAACTTTAAATTGGTTGAATCGCACCCCTAATTGGTTTTAAACTTTTAATTTTGTACGATTGTATCCCCGTCAAAAATTTAATGTTAGCCTTAAAATTGTGCGCCTTTTTATTTTGATAATTGGCTTCCAATTTATGCTATTTGACCCTCAATTGACTATTAAACTCTCAATTGTTTTCAATTAGACCCTTGATTTTGCACAATTCACTTGAAAAAATTCAATTCAGTTTCCGAAAATTCTAAACTTCTCAATTAAACCCGAATTAAGCTCTCTAACTTGATTTTTCACTGATTAAGCCCTTATTAAAATTAATTTGACCAACTTAAAGTATAATTAAGTCCTTGCACTTAATTAAATCCTTCAATTGGACCCCAAATTAATTCCCGAACATAATTATATTTTTAAATTGGACGACGATTAAATAAAATTGACCCATAAAAATACAATTATATCTCTCGACAAAAATTTTACATAGATTTATCCGATGATAAATTTTTATGCCTTAAATCTGTATTCCTCTATTTTTGGTGACAAAAGATATACAATTAGACTTTCGAAAACAACTGTTGCACATTGATTTTTCTACCAACGCCGACCTCTTTATTTTATTTTTGTTATTTTTGGGTTGATTTTGGGGAGTAACCCAAAAATTGGGTGATGACATGAATAATGTTATACATATCATTCAATAACAAAACAATGCATTCAAGTTAAACAATGACCTTCAAGAGCTATAATAATTAACCATAACCTTTTAGAACTTATATTTGTAATGGTGGAATGTGAACCATACAGAAGTAAGAGACAAAGTTATGGAGCATCAATACATATGACTCATACACCAGTGCTTAACCTATTAAAAATATACTAAAGATGGAGATATTTAGGTTGTGATGATGTCTAAAATTTATTGGTTTATTTGAATTTAATTGAGGTTGATTTGGTTATGATTTTAAGCTTCTTTATGGCTTCAAGTAGTTTTTATGGCTCTTATTTGGACCATAATATATGATTTTGTTCAGGCAAAACAAATATAAGAAAAGGTCGAAGCACTAAGTTTTCATATGGTTGATGTGTCATAACATTGCAATAAGTTGATGGTTAAATGAAATGTTATTTGTTGTGGATTGTGAGGGTAAGAAGCTTGCTATTGTCATGAATTGAAAAAGGGAATGGGAAGTGAGTTGATGAATTTTATGGCATCATTGATTGGCGATATAATAGGAACTACAAATGGCCTTGTTATTGCTATAATTAAAGGAATTACTATACGAGTTTGTTTTGATTCCCTTGATGGAGACATGACTGAAGCAATTGATTTTAAAATAAGAACCTTATATAAAAATAAATCTTTATAGGAGAACTTGGTGATGAAGCTTTGGGTGTCCTTGATAGACTAACTATTGATTTTTTCAAAGATTGTCTCAAAGGTGATGTAATTGACATATTTATTATGAAGATATACACTACCTAACTAATGCTTTTATTCAATGAGAACTTTGGTGGTTTAGGTGGCTTATGCCCTTGATCGAGTGTGGTTGAAGGAATTGTATTATATGTTAGAGATATGATTGAAATACTTGTAAACAATGATGATATATATGATTGGAAAATCACTGAAAGAGTTGTTTTTATTGGAGAACTAAGGAATTATGATGCTAGTAAAGGTGTTCTTAATAATGTTTATGTATGTGATATTGAGAGAAAAAAATCTTTAATTATAAATGAGGAAAAAATATTAAAATTTAAGGTTGGAGAATTAACTAAGATTAGAGTTTTGAAATTATATTATAAGATTTGTTGATACTCAATCATATATGACTAGATTTTGAGGCTAAAATTGTAACATCTTATCTAAGGAAAAGATGAATAAAAACAATGACATTTTCCTTTTTCTCTCTCTTATTATTCTTAGTTTATAAATGACAAAGTAGAAAATCATAATGAAACTTTATTTTGTTGTCTCTTTCATTTACATGTTAACAATATATATAGGGAAAAGTGGCACAACCCACCACCCTATAGCCACCCTATAACCATTATGCTAAAAATTACATTGCTAAATAATAGGTAATACATTCAAGATAAGACTCTATACATTAATGCTATTGTAGTCAAGATAGGAAACTAAACAGAATAGGAAACTAATCTGTACAACAAGAATCAACAACAATTAATGGCTGCTGATATGTATTGACATCCCCCCTCAAATAGATGCTGGTTTATCAACAAGCAGCAATTTGTGTGATAGAAACCGATGGCGTGGACAAGGCAGAGCTTTGGTAAAAATATCAACAATCTATAGAGTAGTAGAGACATGAGGGAGAGAAATAACACGAGAGTCTAGAGCTTCGCGAATATAATGACAATCGACCTCAATATGCTTTGTACGCTCATGATAAACTGGATTAATTGCAATTTGAATCGCACTAGTGTTATCTCCATGAAGAGGAGTAGGATCAGTCTGAGGAAAACCTAACTCATCAAGGAGACCACAAAGCCAAGTAATCTCAGAACAAGCAGCAGACATGGCCCGATATTCAGATTCAGTAGAAGATTTAGAGACCCGTGGTTGTTTTTTACTCTTCCAGGAGATTAATGAATTCCCGAGAAAGACACACCAACCCATTACAGAACGACGAGTATCTGGACAACCTGCCCAATCAGCATCACTATAGGCCATAAGACGTAGAGAAGAACCAGTTGGAAAATACAATCCACAACTAGGTGATCCAAGAAGATACCGAATAATACGTCGAACAACAACAAGATGTAGATGCCGTGGAGTCTGCATGAATTGACTAACCTATTGGACAACAAAAGAGATATCTGGTCGAGTAATAGTTACATAGTTTAGACTACCAACCAACCGTCGATATAAAGTAGGATCAGGAAGAAGATCCCCCTCATCACGACGATATTACGTGTTAACCTCCAACGGAGTATCAACAGGAGATGAATTCTGAAGACCAACCAATGTAATCAGATCGCGAGCATATTTGTTCTGATGTAAAAATATGCCAGAAGTAGTATGAACCTCCAGACCTAAGAATAGGTTAGCGTACCAAAATCCTTCATATGAAAGGAGCCATGAAGATGATGTTGGAGTTTCCCAATCAACGTAGAATCAGTATCAGTAATAACAATGTCATCGACATAAATGAGCAAAAGAACAATCCCAGCAGATGTCTTACAAAGAAATAAAGAAAAGTCATATTGACTTTGTCGGAAGGAAAATTTGAGCAATGTAGTCCGAAACTTTTCAAACCAAGCCTGGGGAGCTTGTTTCAAACCATAAAGAGACCGATTCAACTTTCATACTTGCAAAGAAGAGGATGAGACACCAGGTGGAATAATCATGTAAATATCCTCTTTGAGATCCCCATGAAGAAAGACGTTTTTGACATCCATTTGATAAAGGGACCAACCTTGGGAAGCAGCAATAGACAAAATGGTAAGCACAATGGTCATCTTTGCAACTGGAGCAAAAGTCTCTGAATAATCTGTACCATATTCTTGTCGATTACCCAAAGCAACCAACCGTGCTTTATACCGATCTAGAGTCCCATCAGATCGCAACTTAATAGAATAAACCCATTTACAGCCGATGGGTTTAACAATGGGCGGGCAATCAATAATATCCCATGTAAAATTCTCATCAAGAGCTTGAATTTCCTCATCCATGGCCTTCCACCAACATTCTTGTTTAACAACTTGAGAAAAACATGTAGGAATGGAAATAGAAGATAAGGCCGCATGAAAACCATATCGAGTATGAGGAAAGGATTGTCGTGTAGACCGACGAGGACCAGGTGGAGGATCCAAGACAGGAGTCGATAAAACTGATGGAGATGGATCAGGTGTAGGGGAAGAAGCATTCTCACAAACGAGCAAAGTTGGTAGACGTCGAGTATACATTATTTCAGGTTTGAATCGTGTAGGAAGAGGTGGAGAATCATCAAAACAAGGAAGAATACTCAATTCAGGAGGAGACTTAACATGTGTAGAATAATAATATTGATCTTCAAAGAAAACAACATTACGGGATGTATGAAATTTGCGAGAACTAGGATCATAGCAAACATATCTTTTGTGCGAAACACTATATCCCATAAATACACATTTAATAGACTGAGCAGATAGCTTATGACGATAAGGAGTAGGTAAATGGACAAAACACACACAACCAAAAGGATGCAAATTGATATAGCTAGGATGCTGACCATATAATCGAAAATAAGGAGATTCAAAACCTAAGACATGGGAGGTCAATCTATTGATTAAGTAGACAACAGTGGATAATGCCTCAACCCAGAAATGAGCAGGAACTGATGATTCAAGCAATAAAGTACGAACTACATCTAATAAATGACGATTTTTTTGTTCAGCCACCCTATTTTGTTGTGGAGTATAAGGGCATGAACGTTGAGACACAATACCTTTGTGATGTAAGAATGCATGGAATTCAGAAGACATATACTCTCCACCAGAATCAGACCATAAAATCTTAATATGAGTAGAGAATTGAGTTTCAACATAGGCTGTAAATTGCTGAAAAATAGCAAATACATCAGATTTGGATCGAAGAAAATAAACCCAAGTATATCGACTGAAATCATCAATGAATGTCACAAAATATTTGTACCGAGCATGGGATATTATAGGTGCAATACCCCAAGCATCGCTATGCACAACATCAAAATAGTTTGTAGCACGACTACCATGAGAAGGAAAAGAAAGAGTTTTACTTTTACCAAGTTTGCATGCAGAACAATCAAAAGGTAAAATCCCAGAAACATATTCTTTATTATCCAACAAACCAGATTTGAACATTCGAGACAATACATCAAAATTAGGATGACCCAAACGTTTGTGCCACTGTTTATTTTGAGAAACATTTGACATAAAAGCTAAACAACGAGGAATGGAAAAATGTAAAGGAAAGAGTCTGCCAACTTTAGGCCCCTTCGCGACTATCTTCCCCAAGACTTGATCCTGCACAAGACAACCATTATGGGAGAAATGAACATCACAATCATTATCCACTAATTGACCAACTGAGATTAGATTAGTAGAGAGTACAAGAGATACAAACACATCACAGAAAGAGGAATCAATATCTCCTACTTTATCAATGGTCAGATGGCTACCATCGACTATCTGAATATGTGATGAACCAAGATAGGGCCGAATATTGCAAAGAAATTCAGATAATCCAGTCATATGATTGGATGCGGCAGAATCAACAAGCCAAGATTGAGAGCGTACCTTGAGTTTAAAGCGAAGCTGCCATGATCATTTGTTGAACCATTTCTGGTGTAAGGACAACTTGATCAGCAGCACTAGTAGGAGAGGTTTGAGTCAAAGAAGAACCAACAACAACTTGATAGGCATAATTTCGACGATCTTGCCCCCAATTCTGTGGACGGATGGAGCAGTCTTTGATAGTGTGGCCTGGCTTCTTACAGTAATTGCAGAATTTCCGTGAGCATTGGCTAGCAATGTGACCATAGTCTTTGCAGCTGAAGCACTGAATCCTCTGAATGTCTCTTCCTTTCCCTTTACCATGAGCTGCGTATGCAACCGCAGACACCATCAACTGACTTTCTTGATTACGGGTTGCAAGTCGTTGCTCCTCCGAAGCAATTCCCAAAACATACATCCAAATGAAAAGAGGAATCACGGTTCATCGAGGCTAGATCTGGTCCCCTCAAATTGCAGTCGTAGTTTCATCAAGAATTGATCTCTTTTGCTATGTTCTGGATTGCTGCACAACTACAAGAGATGCAGCAGGTACCGTAGCATACACCATATCAGTAAACTCACCCCATAAGGTCTGAAATCCAAAGAAGTATTCTTGAATCGACAAATCTCCCTGAGTGTAGTCAGAAATCTCATATTCCAGTTGAAATCGTCGTGCTGTGTTATTCTAATTGTAAACTTTCTTTAAAAAATCTCACATGCCTTTAGAGGTTCTAAAGGGCTTCAAAGTTAGGACAATATGAGGATCAACAGATCCTAAGATCCAAGACATGACTCTTGCATCCTTGATCTTCCATTGAGCCAGCTGAGAAGCATCTGTTGGAGCAGAAGTGCTACCATCAATATGGCCCCATAACTCCTTTCCAGTAACAAAGTCCCATAGTTTTTTCCTGTGAAGCGCACACAAAATTTTGCGTTGGAAGTCATGATCCAATAGATGCAAAAAGGAGAAGCGAAGATCTGTAATAATTGAAGCCCCACACCCTAAATAATTCCCTCACCAAGAACTGAAAAAGGCTTTGAACAAGAGCTGCCAAAAAAAACACGAAAATCTGCCAAAGAACAACCTCATAATTGCACAGATTTAATCCAAGAAGAAAACCCAGAAATAATAAAACGAAAATCTGTCAAAGAACAACCCTCACAATTGCACAAATTTAATCCAAGAAGAAAAAACCCAGGAATAATGATTTATGATTTATGGCTCTGATACCATGACAAAGTAGAAAATCTTAATGAAACTTTATTTTGTTATCTCTTTCATTTACATGTTAACAATATATATAGGGAAAAGTGACACAACTAACCAAGCCTATAGCCACCCTATAGCCGCCACCCTATAGCCATTACGCTAACAATTACATTGCTAAATAATAGGTAATACATTCAAGATATGACTCTATACATTAATGCTATTGTAGTCAAGATAAGAAACTAAACAGAATAGGAAACTAATTTGTACAGCAAGAATCAACAGCAATTAATGGTTGCTGATATGTATTGACAATAGAAACAAAGTCATCTAAGGAAAAGGTTGAAAATTCAACTTAGTCCTCGAGCTTCTCACATTTTGCTCTTTTTTTTTCCTATTATTTTTAATTTATAAAAACAACATTGTTTTGAGGGAAGGTTGGGAACTCAATCGGTCTTTGAATTTATCTATTTTTTTTTATTACAATCCTTTTTCTTATGACTTTTTTTTAATTGTTATTCAATTAGGGGGTTTTATCTTGATTTTATTTGTAATTGTATCCTTAAATGAATTAATTAAAACCTTTAATTTATAACTTTTTTCAGTTTAGTCCATGGCTTTCTAAAATAATGAATTTTCTATTATCAATTTTCTCTAAATCTATTTTTTCAACCGCTCATCCTTAATAATATGAATATCAACAAGGTAATCAATCAATTATTTAATAAAAATTCTGATTATAATATACAATAAATGAAATGAGTTTAACTTAAGGTATATCCTTTAAAATCATATATTGTAATAATGACTTTAATTTGACGTCAGTAATATGTAAATTAGACTTACAATAAGAAAATAAATTGGTGGAAGGATGCAATTGCAAGATGTAGAAAACTTCTAGGACATAACCAATGTAATTTATAGATTTTCTTAGAATAAGTGTATAGTTCTACTCTATCTTTTCTTTTAAATATTATTTAAATATATTTTTAAATAAAAAAAAATTTTAAAATGACACCCGGTCACCTCTCGTTCTTTTTGTTTCCGCCAACCTTGCAAGTTCAAAGGTTTGATTTGAACTCAAAAATAGTGTGGGAAAGAGGAGAGAGAAGAAATGGAGGCGAAAAGTCCATTTGGATGTCCAAACACAGTCACCGTCCGGCGAAACCCTCACAGAAGAGCGAGGCCTACACCTTCAGCTTCCACAAACCGTAATCCCAATGTTCAAAATTCAAATATGAAAAGAGAAATTTCTTCATTCCCGATTCAAGACATTCTTGCAATGGAAATCCCTCAAAAGAACCCACCGGAACCGGAACCAGAACCAGAACCAGAGCCAGCAGCACCTGCTACCTCCGAAAGCCTCAAAGTTTATCTTAGAATTCGACCCATTGTTACGCTTAAGCCAGACACCAAGGATCAAAAAATTCTTAGGCAAAGACAGAAAAACGTTTGGCCTCAAAACCCTTCATCCAAAAACAACCGTGCGAATGTAAAGAAAAATACCACCACCACCACCACCACCACCAGTAATAATGAGGTTTGTATTAATGTAAATGATTCTCATTCTGTTACTCTATCACCGCCTGCATCCCTACAAGACTCTAAAAGGATTAAATCCGAGGTTTATGAAGGATTTTCCCATGTTTTTGCCTCCGATTCCACTCAGGTAATCCTTCTGTACCCAAATCTTCAGTATTCACGTAAAACTGAATAATTTCAATTTGCGGGGCTGGAATTAATTTTCAGTTGTGTGTGTAGAATGAGGTGTTTGAGAAGATGGTGAAGCCATTAGTTGATGATTTTCTTAATGGAAAAAATGGATTGTTAGCTGCATTAGGTCCAAGTGGTTCAGGCAAGACTCATACAGTTTTTGGGACACCTAGGGAGCCTGGGATGGTTCATCTAGCATTAGAACAGATTTTTAAGGGGGCTCAGCAATGTGGTTCTAAGTTGACAAGGTAAGTGGGTGCGTTACATTTTTGCCGATTCTTTCACTACTGAAGTTGGTTTATATTTGGGGATTTCTCGGTTTTGTTTAAGGTAATAGCATTGTTATTAATGAAAATGAAGTTTTTGTAAGAGATTAACATTTAGAGGGATCTAAGAAGTGTTGAGTTTTTTATTACTCAATGTTAGGATTGTTCACTACATGGTGTGATTTCAGGGAATTCAAAGTGTCTGTTTTTGAAATATATTCAGATCGAGGTAAGGGAGAGAGAATCTCGGACTTATCTCCAGATGGAGGTGATTTGTCTATGCAACAGGCTACCATTAAAGGTCTCCAAGAGGTTGATGACTTTTCTTTTTTAATCTGTCATTAATGTTTTATTTTTGTTGTCTATGTGCACAATGCCTTCTAATATTGACATCTGTGTAACATGATTGGTGCAAACAGGTTGTCATTTCTAGTGCTGCACAAGCAGAATCCTTGATAGCTTGTGCAATGTTGAAACGCACAACAGCCATGACTAATACGAATAGCCAATCAAGGTGCATTGCAACCAATCTCTGCCTTTCTTCATGGAATTTTATAGATCGATAGAAAGAAATTTGGGATTGAATTTTTGTGATTGCCCTAAGGATTGGAGTGTCAAGAGATTGGGTTAATGGACGAGTCTTGTCCATTCCTTGGTGTTTTACGCTAGAACAATGGAGTGGGAACTTCTTTGAAATTTGCAATTAATGTAGGATGTTAATAAACATGTAACTAATGTCGATTTGTAGAGTAAAAAAATAATATAGTGTTGATCATATGTCCCATTGCTTTTACATCTACAATTTATTAAAGTTTAGTCCATCATGATGACTATCTATGGTGGATGAGCATATTTTTTTATTTATTTTACCGACTTTCTTTTTTTTATAAAAATGTTATTTCGGTGACATAGATTACTAGTTTAATGATAAGTGATTTTATTTTAAATTACTAGATTCCAATGTTGTTAATAAACTTTGTTGGATTTAATTGTTACAATAAAATTGTATCAACCTCATATTTTCCTCTTGTAACATACTCGCAGCCGGTCACAGTGTATCATTAACATCCACAGTTTTGTTAGAGATCCAGATGTTGAACCAAACAATGCTGTCCTTACCATTGTTGATCTTGCTGGAGCAGAGCGTGAAAAGAGAACTGGCAATCAGGTTTTGCAGCTATACAAATCTTCTTATAGTATGATTGCACTATCAGTTGGCATTTTTATAAATATATGCAGCGTTAGTTTTGAAACACACAATGTAGTATCATCAGATAAGATATTGATTTTCTTTCTTTCTTTCCTTTATTTTACAAATAATCGTTTATAGAGATGGCTTATAGCTGTATGACGCTTGTTAAAGAGAAAAAACTTTTCAAAATGAGCAGAAAATTTTGAACTTTTGGCTCGATGTTGAACTCATTGAGAGGTATTTAACTTGTCAAATCATCACATCCCAAGAGTTTCTAACTTCTTTAGTAATCCACCTATTGAGATTTCATGTGATGTTTTATATTTATTGGAAGTTTAGAAAACCATGTTACAATTTTTATGGAGATATAAGCATAATTGAAAAATATAAATTATGATGATACCGGTTGTATTCCAATGAGTTCATTTGAGATTCCTGATGTCAATGTGATGTGGAACATTAACAATCACAAAGTGATTTTGAAATATATATCTGTAACACTTAAACTTTGCTATGATTTGCAGGGGTCAAGATTGCTTGAAAGTAATTTCATCAATAATACATCAATGGTTTTTGGCCTATGTCTTAGAGTACGTGATCTTAGTCTTTTTTTTTGGATTTCCAAGGCATCCTTACGATGCTAATTTTTTATGCAATGTCTTAATGACTTAGGAGTTTTTATTTACATCAACCTGCACTAACAATCCAAGAACATCTATTTTCTGTCCATGTGCTCTCTCTCCATGGATGTTATCATGTGGTATTATTGTTTTTGTCTCAGTCATTATTGGAGCACCAAAGTAATCCCAAGAAACCATTAAAGATGCACTTCAAGAACTCTCTGGTAAAACATCCTTTCAATGAATATCTTGGTTATATACCCTCATTAATCCTGTTTCTCATGATGGCTGAACTTATTTTTTTATTTATTTTTTCATTGCCTTTAAATTATTGGTAGCACTGTCATTAAAGATATTTTAATCTGTTAACTTAGTTGCTTATGAATTTGCCTATTCTATGCAATTTGACTTCATCTTTGTACAGTTGACTCGGTATCTACGAGATTATCTAGAAGGAAAAAGAAGAATGACTTTGGTATGGAATTTTCATTTTATGTTTCCTGAAGCTAAAGTATTCTATCCCAGAAAAAACTCTTTTTTTTTTCTTTTTCATATGAATCATTTTTATATATAGCATCAAATAAAATTGCATCTCATATTTCTTCATTTATATTCTCCCCCCCAAAAAATCTCATGCCTTTTCGTTCTTTGTTTTGCTTTTGTAGATATTAACAGTAAAACCAGGAGAAAATGACTATTCCGATACATCCTATTTATTAAGACAAGCTTCTCCTTTTATGAAAATCAAGTAATTTTTTTTTCAGCTCTCATTTAAATTTAAATTACTTTTTTGTTTAACTTATTTTTTCATCTATCTCTTCCAAGTTACAAGTTTTCTTTTATAATTGAATTACTTGGTTTTAACATTTGCAATTCATTAGGTTCACTAATGTCGAGGAACCATCTATATTTCTTAACAAAAGGCACATTGAAATGTTGCCTAGAGTTGAACACGCAAAAAAAATGAAATGCAGTGGGCGTTATGCAAGGGTGGTACTATATTTCTGTTCCTTTCACTCTTTTATTTGTCTTTCCATAATGTTTCATCTTTAATTTAGGAATGTACTTTAAGCTGTTTTGTATTTTTTGACACGACAATTAATGATGTTTTCTTGAAAGCTTCTTTCCAACAATAAACATGTTCCCTTAGAAAAGGGATTTATCCTCTGTAGATCATTTCAGGTTGTAGATAGATAATGAGTCAATGATGTTTACAATATCCTTCTTAATATAAGGCATTAATTAATTTATGAAGGGTATAGCTTGTCGGCCGATAGATACAAACTAAAGTTAAAGGCTGTACTTGTTTGTTTAAGAACACAATTTTAACATCTAGTTGAGTGCTTTGCATTTATTTATATCTGTTGTCCATGGACACATTGCTTAAGCTTAATTCACACGATGTAGCTTCCAAGTGTCATGAATATAGTGTCTTAAGACGACAATTTGTTTTTGCATCACCAACTTTTATACTTGCTCTAGAGACTCTATTCTACTATGACTTTCTTATGTCTAATAAGTTCTAGTATCTAGAGTTGTCTAATGTCAGTATAGAAATAAAAAAAAAAACACAACGGGAGTCTATTGCCCATGACAAATTTTACAACTTGCTTAAAATATACCAATATAGAAGTCACTCGTTATCTTTACCGTGATAGAGGTCCATTCCAAGAACAAAGATGAATATGAAGTTTACCAAATTTTATGGATCATAATTTGAGACCTGTGGTTTGAGTGAACATAATTTTTTGTTTTCATTTTTTTTATTTGCTTTTAGACAGAGGAAGAAAAAAGTGCTAGAGACGAATACCCACTTTTACCAAAAGGTTGTACAAGTCTACTAATATACCTTTTGGAATCTTCATTTACTCGTGGTTGATCTACTTTTTAATTTTCTCTAGAATGACATGGTTGCTTGGCCACAGTTACCAAAAGAATCGCATCGGACCTTGTTTCTGTTGCTTTAGTCAAGCCTGACTCTGATGATCTGCCACGGGAGAGAAACCATCAAGTCATGCAAAATTTTGCGAAAGCTTTATGGAATGTCTTGAAGCAATATAAAGAAAAACTCATGGTGAAGTTATATTTGTATCATGTGCTAAAGATTCAAGTTTCATTATTTTGCCAAGTTCTTTTTCGAAGTTAACTAAAGATACTTGGCTTTGACTTGACAATTAAATGTAATTTTAGGCAAACTACTTAGCAATCTACTCGATGAATGGTCATAATTAGGTGGCAGAGAGTGAAATTCAAAGTCTCAATGAGGTTCTTGGAAATGAAAAGACAAGATATCTTGAGCTAGAAAAGGAGCTCAGGGATTTTACATCATGCTGCTCTTGCTCTTTGAAAAACTCAACGGTGTCCACCTTAGTTAACATGGATACCAAGTGTAAAGCTCAAGTAAGCAAAATAATGCCATCGCCTTATATATATATATATTTAAAGTGCATTGTCTTTTCTTGCTTAGCTATCAAGCTTTATTGTGGCAAAAGGGCATCACTCTTAGTGCAATTATGCATATGAAAATAATCAATTTTGAAACTTTTGCTTTCAATCCAGACACCAAATATTAAAGATCCCAAGTGTCAAAATGACTCTGAACCAAGAAATGATCAAGATGTTTTTGTTGAGGTTTGTAGATCATTGATTTTTTCCTTCAATGTCTCATTTTGAGACTTTTTACCTTAATTTGGATTAATTAACCATTTTCTCTTCCATGTTGTAGGCACCTGAATGCAGTACAACTCAAAAATTTGAAGGTACCCTTGGACACGATCAAAATATAATTTCTAAGGTTTATACCCTCATTAATTCCCCCTTTAATATCAACTATATCCCTACTTAAATTTGGGATATTTCACACTATTCACTGAGATGTTAAGTGTGCATTTATACACCACGAAAACAATTATTATGTGAGTCTTTTATATTCAGATAGAGAAGAGTGTTCATTTTCTGAACCTTAAGACATCTGAATGCAATGGTTCTCCAAGAAAGGATCGAGAGGCATCTCCTACAAAGTATGATTCCAACCTAAGACGAGATCAAATTTATAAGGTATATAGTCTTGCTGATTTTTATCCTATTATCATCTATATCACCATTAATTAGGAAATACTGGATTGTTCACTAATATATTTAATATGCCATGGGAATATCAAATTAGTTTTAACACTAAATCTCTTCTCTTTGGAATTATAAATAAGAGAGGTTGACCTCTGATTTATTTTTAAAATTTTTTAGACATTGAATTACTTTTGAAATTCAATTTTTAAAACTCAAAATGATTCCAAATATGAGATTTTATAAAAACCTTTGAATTGAATTTAATTCATTGGGTTTCCAACTACTGTTAATGAAATAGGCCTCACTCATAAAATGTCACATTCACACTAACAATTTTTTTTTGCTATGAGGATGATAACATTTGTAACCTTTTTGAGTGGCAGAGTATCTAATAAATACATATTTTAGAGCTCTATGATCTAATTTTTCTATTGTTTGTTGATGATCTCAAACAAAACACACACAACCAAACACTTTAGAAGGAACCATAATAGATCAAACTCTTTGTAGAAGTTCTACAGGAGATTTTAAATTCATAACTCTTAAGAGCATTCAATTGATAAAATATGTTGATGTAATAATTGCATCACTCTCATAAGATTTTGGAACATTTATTGTGAACATAAGAGATCTTGTAACTTCTAGAAGATGTTGAATCTTCTATTCAGCTAAACCATTTTGATTTATACAACTGTTACAAGTTGATATAGTTTATACCATAATCACTCTTTAAGACTTTTACTTAATAATAAAATGTGTGCACATCATTTTACAAAAAAATTTGGAGACATGAGTGCACTTCATTTTTATTATACAGGTGACAAACCATCGAAAAACCAATAAGTAATTTGACTAGGACCTCAAATATAATAGGAGTTTAGCGAGAATAAGTTGTTTCTCTATTGATATGTGAAATGGCCTATTTATAGCCTTACATCTTACACCTTTTACCAAATAGCCCCTAGACTTCTTCCATATTCCCTAATTACCAACTTAACCCTTTATTTATTATAATTCTCAACACTCCCCTCAAGATGGGCAAAAGATATCCACTAAGCCCATCTTGTCACACTAACCTAGATAAGTTTCTGAACTAAGTCCCTTGGTGAGGCGATCGACCACTTGATCTCCAGTAGACACATGACTTAGCTTCGATGAGGCCGTCATTCAATTTTTCCTTGATGAAGAATCTATCAATCTCCACGTGCTTAGTCCTATCGTGTTGTACCGGATTATTAGCAATGTTAATTGCCGACTCGTTGTCACACCACAACTTCATCCGGGCTCCTTGGTCCACATTGAGCTCTACCAATAGGGCTCTCAACCACAACATCTCGAGCAACTCCTAAAGCCATGGCCTGCAGCTCTGCCTCTGCGATCGATCTCGAAACTACCGACCGCTTCTTGCTCTTCTAAGAGACTAAGTTGCCCCTACAAACATGCAATACCCGATGTAGACCTCCTATCATCGAGCACAACTTGCCCGATCAAGCATCACAATATCCCTCAATGCCCAAGTGACCATTCTTCCTAAAGATTAGCCCCTTCCCTGGTGCACTCTTCGAGATATCGCGAGATCTCGGTACACCGCTTCCATGTGGCCTTTCCTCGGATCATGCATGTAGCGACTCACCACACTTATCGCAAATGAGACATCGGGACGAGTGTGACTCGAGATAGATCAAGCTGGCCTACCGACCTGCGGTACCGTTCGCGATCAACTGGCTCTCCCGCTTCTGCACTCAGCTTGAACTTCTGCTCAATCGGAGAAGTAGCCGGTTTGCATCCCAGCATACCCGTCTCTTTGAGCAAGTCTTCCACATATTTTCTCTGGGATAAAATCACCCTCTTTTCCACGAGCTACCTCAATCCCAAGGAAGTATCTTAGTTGTCCTAGATCTTTCACCTCAAACTCCTTGCCCAGTATCGCCTTCAGCTGAGCTCTCTCCCTCATCATCCCCGGTAATGATCATGTCATCAACATATACCGCGAGCATCGTGGTGTGACCTCCATGTTGTTGAAAAAATACTGTATGATCTGCGTTAATCTGTTGATAGCCCACACCTATCATAGCTCCCCTGAACATGTCAAACCAAGCTCGAGGAGACTGTTTCAATCCATACAGTAACTTCCTCAACCTACATACCTTGCCTAAAGTTTGTTTTGTGCCGAAGCCTGGGAGTATCTCCATGTACACCTCCTCCAGTAAGTTCCCATGGAGATGCATTCTTCACATCCAGCTGGTGTAACTTCCATCCCCCATTCACAGCAAGGGAGACGAGGGTCCGGACTGTGCTCATCTTCGCCACCGGTGCAAAGGTCTCATCATAGTCGATGCCATATGTCTGACTGTACCCCTTTGCCACCAATCGTGCCTTAGTAGCGGTCAATTTTCCCTTACGGAGTTTGCTTCACCGTGAAGATCCATTTGCACCCAACCGCTTTCTTGCCTGCTGTAGCGGTACTATCTCCCATGTCTTGTTCTTATCAAGGGCCTCAAGCTCTTCATGCATAGCCGCCTTCCACTTTGGATCTTCTTTAGCGACTGCCAAGACTTAGGTATAGAGACAATGTCCAATGATGTAATGAATGCTCCATGTACAGGTGATGTAATGTTAGAATATGAGACAAACTGCGCAATATCATGTGGGAAACCAAAACGGTCAGGAGGATGTCCCGCATTGCTGCGAGAGGTCCTCCTTAAAATCATGGGGTCAGGAGAAGGTACAGGAATCATATCACCTGTGTAATTTGAGTCTGAGGTGGATGGTGTAGGTGACTCGAGAGTCGGGGTAGGCGGGACAAAGGACTTGCGAGCACTAGCCGGCACTCATCGGCACCTCTACATCATTCTGCCTCCTCCTCCTCGTATACACCCTTAACTCCCCCTGAGCTTGAGTCTCACCCCATTCGGGTTCAATCTCCTCCTCATCTTTCGGTCCCTCCACCACAACTGTATAGGGTACATGTACCTGTCCATCTCTACTACTGCTCTCCCCCTCTCGCCTCATACCTGAAGTATCAAGCGAGTCGCCAAAGGGTGAGTTCACCTTCAACGTGTGGTATGACTCGAATTCTCTAAATGTCACATCCATACTCACAAATAACCTCTTCTCAACTGGGCTCCAGCACACGTACCCTTTCGGGTAGCGGAATATCCCACAAAACACACTTTACCGCTCTAGTATCCGACTTTCCAACCGATGGTCCGTTATCCTTCACAAAGCACACACACCCAAACACCTTTAATGGAAGGATCCCACCATTATCTCCTTTCAACGATCTCACAAGGGGATTTCCATTCCAACACTCTTGAGGGCATCCTGTTGATCAATTGAGCGTTGTCACATACTGCTCGCCTCACAAGTGCTTTGGAACATTCATTGAAATCATCATACTACGGGCTACCTCTAGCAAGTGTCTATTCTTCCTCTCAGCTACTCGGTTACGTGTTGGTGTGTATGGACATGTGGTTTGGTGATGTATCCTTGAGACGATAAGTATTCCCCAAACGCCTTGTTGGTATACTCGTCCCATTATCGGACCTCAATACCTTCACTCTTGCCCGTATTGAGTCTGAATAGCCCTGTGGAAATCTCTGAAGCAATTCAATACATCACTCTTGTTTCTCATCAAATACAACCATGTAACACGAGAGAAACAATCAATAAAAGACACAAAATAACGATAATCATTCATAGAACTAACAGAACAAGGTCCCCAAACATCAGAGTGTATTAAATCAAAAATACCAGAACTCCTATTCCCAGAACTAACATAAGAGCTTCTAGTAAGCTTGCCAAACTCACAAGCATCACACACTAGTTTCTGTTTGTTTGCCTTTTCATACAAAGACGGATACAAACGACTCAACAAACTAAAAGAAGAATGTCCCATGCGCCTGTGATGTAACAACAACACATCCTCCACACTCTGCCCAACTCCTCCTACTCCAGCACTCTCAACCATGGATGTCAGGGCCGAGTCCATCCCTTCTCTATCCAGGTACCACAGTCCGCTATGCCACGTGCCAGTCCCAAGTCTCCGGCCACTCCCCTTCTCCAGGAAGATCACCTTGGGAATATCAAAAATAACAAAACATTTTAGTTGGAGAATAATGGCACTAATGGATAAAAGGTTCACTGGAAAGAGGAGCATGCAAAACATTGGACAACGTCATAGAATCGGTACATCTCACGAGTACTCTTACCAACCACGAGGTTGTCGCTGTACCATCGGCTAGCCTGGATGCTCTCTGGCATCGCTAGATGACTATAAGACGAGAACTCACTAGCAGTACCTGTCACATGTCGAGATGCACCAGAATCTACTATCCATTCTGGTGATCTTGAGGTGGATATAGAGGCAAGAGCATGTGTATCGTGAGTACCTTTGGCTGAGTGAGCATAGGAAGCGAAGTTACCCCTAGACGATGTGATGGATGTATCTTCACTCGCACCCTTCCTGTCTCCATCGATCGCCACTCTCTGCTTCCTCTTCAACATCTCCAAGTAACTCGTGATCTTCATCAGTAAATACCACATCCGCCTCTCCTCGTCATCGGCTACCATCAAATTTGCCCGGTAGCCTCCTCTTCCACCACCTCTACGACCTCCACGCCCGCGACCACGACCTCCAATCTGGCCACGACCACCCGAGTTCCTCTCCTTCGGTGGCTTAGTGCATGCTTGCTTCAGGTGACCTACCTGGCCGCAGTTGTAGCAATCACGAGTTTCAACCCTGGCCTCTGTGTTTCCCAAGTTGGAGACAACCAACGCAGACTTTACTCCAGGAGGTCCACCAGTAGCTTAATGCGGCTCTCTTCTCAGTATCATAGCTGATCATCGCCTCCTCAATTGAGGGATCTTCGTTTGGGCTAACAACATCGCAGATCCTTTGCTCAAGCAGCTGGGCCAACCCCTGGAGAAATAACATAGTTCGCTCCTGAACCAATGTCTCTCTCTCTTTGCACTCGGGATCTTTGCTGCTGCTCGAGGTGAGAAATGATCATGCTCTCACCACAAGCGCTCCAGTTCTATGGAATACTCCTGCACCGTCCTATCTCCCTGGACTGCAGCATAGATTTCCCTCTTGATCTGGAACACCCTCAGATTATTCCCCACCCCATCATAAGTCCTCCTCAAGTTCTCTCAGACATTCTTTACCTTCTCAATACCATCCACGGTAGCAGCAATAGATTCAACCATCGAGTTCAGAAGCCAAATGTACACGAACATGTGTGTAGACTTCCACTCATCTCTCCCTGTAGCACCCTTAATTGGCTCTACTCTACACCCGTCAGAAAACCCTCTAGACTTCTTCCTGTCAAAGTATACCTTATCCGACGTGACCAGCTCAAATATGTGGCTGACCCATCGAGTTTCAGATCAATAGGTGGAAGTTCCACCTTCACAAACGGTGGCCTCGTGACGCTTTCACCCATCGACATCCTCATAAATTGCATCAAGGTCGCAAGGTCTGCAGGACCTAACTTCTTCACAATCTCCTCCATCGGATTCTTGCTAGCCTCCATTAATCCGACTCGTATTCAGGTGTCTAGATCGCAACCTTGTCCTTTTTTCTCTTCTTGACCCGTCTCTTGATTCTCCTCACATCAAAGTCTAGGTCTTTATCCCTTCATCTCTATCCATCCTTGGGATCCGTGGGTTATCACCCCCCCCACAAGGGCTCCCTTCAATAGAAGATCAAAACGGAGAGATTGCTTTTTTCGATGGCGGCGCTACGATGGACGGCGCTTACGATGATCGGCGCTACTGATTCGACTGATGCAGTACGCAGTCTACTGATCGTGGGTATCACGATCTGTCGATCAGATACCCAGTGATACAATCACAGGCTACTGATGTGACGCCCTCCTCCTTTCTTTTCTTTTTTTTCCTAACCCTAGATTTGGAGGCTCGATACCAAATAGAAGTTTGGCGAGAATAAGTTGTTTTCTATTGATATGTGAAATGGTCTATTTATAGCCTTACATCTTACACCTTTACCAAATAGCCCCTAGACTTCTTCCATATTCCTAATTACCAACTTAACCCTTTATTTATTATAATTCTCAACAAATATCATAATAAATAGTTGCAAAAAGCTGTAATGCTTTTTTTTTATTAATAGGTGAATAAATAACACATTCTATAAATTCACAAGCATCACACAATAATTTTTTCACATTACACTGTTTGGATAGAGTTAGAAGGATTTTATTTAAGGCTACAAAAAAGATGCCCTAGATGATTATGCTATTGATATAATTGTTGTTAAGCAGTATCGAAGAATTTTTGAAGCATGTCCAACGATACCTGTCTCAATCATATTAACAAAATCTCTATTCATTAGATACGAGTCATTTTTCACTTCACCATGATCAATCACCTTTCTTGTCTTCAAGATCTTGAACACCCAATAATTTAAAAAGAACGAGACTTTATAATTTAAATATTTTTTTTTTACTTATAGATAACAAATTATTACAAAATATAGAACATGAAGAATTGAAGACAAGGATAAGGTAGGAGCATTGAACTAATCCTTTTCCAGAAACGTAACATAGAGATCCATTAGCTATATGAGTTTTATCTTTACTTGATGAAAGAAAGTAAGATAAAAAATATTTGAACGATCTTGTCACCTGATCATTTTGCTCCTGAACCTCTAACTTATAGATCAAAATCAACTATGGTGGAAGTATTCAAAGTTATAACATTTATACCTTGTATGATCAAAATTGAATGAGAAATTGGAGGGTGGTTCAAGCTTGGTCATTAAATGTCTAAAAGTTTGCAATTCCTCTTTAGAAAGAGTGGAAAAACTGGAGTCTCCACTTGAAATCCCAATTTCAGTCACTTATGACATGTTAATTTATGACCGGGTATGTCCAACTTGTTTTCCTCCATGTTCCTAGTTGGATGTCTATGAAGTTTCCAACATGTTCCTCTATATGCCTCCAATAATTACATTTCAATTGCTTTTTGTTCAATACTCATTGATCATTAATTTGAGCTTGTCCTCTGTTATCCTATTGAAAAGAGTGGATTACCATGACTGATCGTTGTGAAATTGCAAGTTATAGCATAAAAATTGATGCGAATCTCGTGATTACACAACCCACAATTAAGATTGAGATTTGATCCTGGAAAGCTGAAATAAGTCTGATAAGAGTGTGATACAATGAAGACCTGCCGAAGGCACTAACACTATTGGAATGAGTATGACGTTACGAAGCCAGTTAATCTTCAATAAATCAAATTTTATTCGTTTAAGAACTGAAAAATACAAGAATCACTCTCACACGTTGAAACTGAGAATTTGAAAATAATGATTATCAAAGACTACTTAAATTTTAGTTACATGAGTTTAAGTAGTTCTTGAAACATTAACCCTAATGGACCCCTTATGTGGATTAAATCATTAAAGTCAGAATTAATTTGTTCAAGAACTGAAAAATGCAAGAATCACTCTTACATGTTAAATTGTCCTACTGATTGTTATACTAATTACATTATTTTTTATGTTTTAAATTGAGAAATATCATGAAGTTCAATGAAATATTACATAGGCATCTATGCTCAAAATAAGCAGTTAGTGTACGATGCTTTTGTATTCAGACTGAGGAGAATGTTTATTCTCTGAACTTTAAGGCATTTGAATGCGGTGGTTCTCCAAGAAAAGATCAGGATGCAACTCTTCTAAAATGTGACTCCATCCCAAGACAATCCCAAGATATATTATGTCAGGTATACAGACTTGTCTTTTTTAATCCTAATATCATATCTGTCACTGTTTTAAATTGGGAAATCTCTTTGTTCACAGATTATTGTTTTTGCATTTATGAGTCAATAAAGCAATTAATATATGATAATTCTGTATTTAGACAAAGGAGCATGCTCATTCTCTAAACCTTAGGGCATCTGAATGCGATAGTTCTCCAAAAAAAGACCAACGTGTTACTAAGGTACTCAAACTACTAATTGCTAACCTTTTTTCTCTATATAGTCTTGACTAGAGCCGTGCTAATCTTGGATAATGCAATATGAACATGCAAGTATTGGAACTTTTAAAATATTTTTTCCTTTCAGAAATCTTTGGATCCATCTGAAGCACCTGAAGATGTTGCATTCACTCAAAAGTGCAGCCTTGATGTGCCAGACAATGAATTACAACCAAATAGTTATTGCAAACCATCAGATGTTTTCAAACCAAAAAGGTCAGTTTTCCGTTTTACTTTAAATGTCACATTCAAAATACTATTCAAGTTTGTTTAAGGTTTTCTTGAGGTTAATTGATTTTAGTTTTCACAAGTTCCTCGTCTATGATTGTAGGAGTCCGTTGCCGGCCTCCTCTATATTACCAAGGGACATCCCTTTGGGCATCGAGGATGAAAATATATTTTCTCAGGTAAATAGACTTGTTGGTTTTTTGTCTAACGTTGTTTCTATTCTTATTTTAGATTGAGAATTGTCATTTTGTTTATTGAGATATCATATTTGCCTTATGCTTCAAGAAAAGTATTAGACATTGAAGAATGTTTTTACTTTGAACCTAGGGCATGTTCTCCAAGAAAAGATCATGATGCAATTTCTGGAAAAATGTGCCTCAACTCCTGGGCATCACCAAGATTTATTTTCTCAGCTAAATTGTCCTACTGATTGTTATACTAATTACATTATTTTTTCTATTTTAAATTGAAAAATATCATGAAGTTCAATGAAATATTACATATGCATCTATGCTCAAAATAAGCAATTAGTGTACGATGCTTTTGTATTCAGACTGAGGAGAATGTTTATTCTCTGAACTTTAAGGCATTTGAATGCGGTGGTTCTCCAAGAAAAGATCAGGATGCAATTCTTCTAAAATGTGACTCCATCCCAAGACAATACCAAGATATATTATGTCAGGTATATAGACTTGTCTTCACTGTTTTAAATTGGGAAATCTCTTTGTTCACAGATTATTGTTTTTGCATTTATGATTCAATAAAGCAATTAATATATGATAATTCTGTATTTAGACAAAGGAGCATGCTCATTCTCTAAACCTTAGGGCATCTAAATGCGATAGCTCTCCAAAAAAAGACCAGGATGTTACTAAGGTACTCAAACTACTAGTTGCTAACCTTTTTTTCTCTATTTAGTCTTGACTAGATCTACCCGTGCTAATCTTGGATAATGCAACTATGAACATGCAAGTATTGGAACTTTTAAAATACTTTTTTCCTTTCAGAAATCTTTGGATCCATCCGATTCACCCAAAGATGTTGCATTCACTCAAAAGTGCAACCTTGATGTGCTAGACAGTGATTTGCAGTCAAATAGAATTTGCAAACCATTGAATGTTTTCAAACCGAAAAGGTCAGTTTTCCATCTTAATTTAAATTACATATTCAAAATACTATTCGAGTTTGTTTACAGTTTTCTTGAGGTAAATTAGTTTCAGTTTTCACAAGTTCCACAACTATAATTGTAGGAGGTTGTTGCCGGCCTCTTCTATATTACTAAGGGATATCCCTTTGGGCATCGAGGATGAATCCGAGAAGACAAAAGTGAGTGAACTGTCCCTCTCCTCTTTCTTTGCTCTTCCCAGAAAAATAGCATGCGTGGATAATCGAATTCCACATGGAAAGGGTATGAAATGCACATAGGCTGACTTGCCTTTGTTGAGATTTACTTGCTTAGAATCCCTCTAAAGAATTAACAGAGTAAGGTTGGCATGCCAGTATTGTTGAAAATTCTGAATGTATGAATCGATGGCAATAATATGTAATCGAGGCCTGGTTCCAATATATTCACTAAATGGTAGAAGGATGGATTGGTGAATGAGAACTGAAAGGAGAACATATCATTTGCTCTGGCCATTGATTTAGTGATTCATATAGATCCCGTATATGTTTGCTATGCAGGGAAATAGAGGTGCGAAAAAATCAGCAGCAGATGAAACTAAAAGAACTCAGGGCAGCATCTCTCTCTTGCGCTTGCTTCAAAGCAATCTTCATGTCTAGCATTCGCTGCTGCATCCAGAAAGACTGCCTTGCGGTCATAATTTTTAGCTTGGGGTTCCAGCAAAAACTGAAGTAAAATATTCGAGTATACAGCGATTTGTATAGAAAATGCAAGTAAAATATAAGCAGCTGGAAGAAGGAATTTAAAGGTTTTGTTGCTACGATGAGGGTCTGAGTAAACTTTGGGGCTTTTCTAGTTTCTCATCAAAGAACGAGGGCTTTATAATCACATGCCTACATGTGAATTGTCTTGTCCAGGTTTCTGCTCCTCGTGTAATATGCATGCAATTGCTCAAACTGACTTGATCACAGACCAAGGTTGTCAATTGCTGCTTTATTTTTTTTTTATTTGGAATGAAATGTTTTGGTGTGCCATTTTAAAATTGTATCATTTATTTATTTACTTATATATATAATTAAATATATTAATTAAAAAAAATAGTTTAAATTTAAAAATAAAATTATTTTAACATAATATATATAAACATGTTAAGAGGTTATTCGTAAAATTTCATTTTAATCTAATTGTTGAATTAAAAGATATGATTGATATTTTAAAATTATATTCTTATATCATTTTTATGTATTGATATCAAAAATAATTTTTAAATTTTTTAATAAAAAATAATTTTAAAAAACAGCACTAAGTCCCTAGATATTTTATAGCTACCAAATAAGAAGGATAGCTTGAAATCGATAAAGCTGAACGTACATGTGAACTTGGCATGGCATGAATTTACTTAGATAACATATATTTCGTCGTCTTACAACCATACTAAATAAAAAATCAACTAAAACTAAAATAAAAAAAATTAAAAGAATATTTTGCTAATGTTTATTTTTATTTATGAGATATAAAAATACCAAATAAAAAATCAATTAAAGCTAAAATAAAAAATAAAAAGCATATTTTACGAATGTTTATTTTTAATTATGAGATATAAAAAATGAAAAGAATTTCTCTAGTGATTGATATGATCATTATCACCTTAGAATTTCTCCAGGATAAGATCCTCAAACGTCAAGTCTATCAAGCCACAAGCTTGAATAATAGTTCCATTTATAATGCTCATGTCATAAAATTACATTTTAAATCTAATTTATAAAAATTAAAATAGTTTTATCAAATATATTTTTATTCTTTCTTAAATGTAAAAATCACCATGCTAAAAATATTATTCAGGTGGATGAGGGAGTTACATTTTCTAGACCTGCGATACTTGATGGTGGTTGTTCGAGAAAGAGAGTCCGACATGAAACGGATATACCCATCCCCTGTCATAAATGAAATTAAAAAAGAAAAGAAAAAAGGGTGCCCAAATATCTTAAGAATCAGCATCCGTTATCCATTCATGGAGCAGTAGACCAGATTGAGGTCAGGAGCCAAATACTCGACAACAACAACCGGTCAATCGAACACACGTACCCTCCATTTCTCCGCTTTCAAAATGCCACCCAACTGGCCTTCTTCCTGTTGTGTTTTGCATCTCGACATCTCCCCTTCTAGCCATATCCTTCCTGTTTGTCCACACCCACTTGCGACCAACAAAATCTCAGATCCTAAAAATCTATCATCCTACTCTTCACCACACAGGTAACTGTATCCATCCGTTTATTCTCAGAATCCAAAGGTTTCTTCCAGCTGGGATTTCGTTTCTTTTTTGTCCTTCTATTGGAAAATCATATTTTTAATGGCAGAATATAAATGGGGTATATTCATTTGTACACAAATGAGACTTTTTGTTGCGCATAGATAGAAAGAAATGGGGCCATCTTGTTGAACAGCTAAAAGGAATGAAATTCAAACCCCAGTTTTTTCTCTTATGCTTTTCGGTGAATATCATATACAAAATTTAATCTTTTTAACGGGATACTGTTTTTCTGGCTGTGGTGATGGATATGAGTGCTATAGGATTCATGCAGGAAATATCTAATACAATCTAATTAGTTCACCCGAGATTTTCAGAGAAACTTATGATTGACTGGTCAATAGTTTTATGTGTCTCTTGTTCTTGGCAATCTTATGTTTGTGCTAAAGTTAACCAGAAAAAGATAAAAAAAGGAAGATGGTATTATTGTTTGTGGCATGGATTTTTCTTCTTCTTTTTACTTACTGATCGGAAACAGAATCAATGGATCATTGATGGTAAGAAAGTGGACGGAACATTTGATGACTACTTGCTCTTTAGAATTGTTGGATAAGACTGAATCTCTGTCCTCTGTTATGTTTGTGATTTGTTTTACGATTTAGGCTTTTGGGATTGAGTTTGAAATTATTGGTGAGTCTTCTTGTTCGAAGGATTTCCTTGCTATACTTGAAGAATCTGAAACCATAAGGAGGAGCAGAAGAGGTGAAACAAGAAACGATATCTAGAATGTGGGAAATGGGGAATTGGTAGTGTTGATGGAGAGACCATTGACTTGAAAAGGGGAGGGAGTAATTGAATTTGTAGTGCTGGCAGCTGCTATGCTTAGATCATTTTTTTGTCAGCTCATGACATCTGAATATATAAAATTACTTTGAAGGTACCACGCTACCATCTTAAATTCATAATTGAGAATATTGGTGGGTATGGAAGTGGAATTTCTGTCTGCATGGAAATATTTTTGGAAGAAACACCCTTGTAAAACATGTGGGGGATATTGAAGATGGAAATTTTGAGAATTCAGTTAAAAGGTATTTTGCACCAATATTTTTGAGATATCATGGCTTGGAGAGAAGCTCTCTTGATAGCCAGCGTTTTGCACTCATATAACTTTGATATAGATTTCAGCAAGGCAAAACAGGGTGTTTTTCTATCGAATAATCTGAATTGATAATGTCTTTAGGAGTCCAATGCCATCAGATTGGTCATTTCTCCATGCAAAGGGGACCTTTTTCACTGTCTGTTCATAAACACGAAACATGGAAAAAGTTTTTTTTAAGGTGTTCCAAAAGCTGTACCATCTAGTCATTAGAAAGGAAGAAGCCTTATTTAAGTTGTTTAATAGCTGTATGATCAATTTTCTAGCATTATAGTTTGGCTGAGCATGACATGGAACAGAAACATCGTAAACATGCATGTGCCTTCTTGTTGATTGATGTGATGCAGTTTGTCATTGGAATGTATGTTTCTTTTATGTGGCATATGTACTTTGAATAATTGTTTGATATTTGAATTAATTGATTATTAAATGTTGATTTCAGCTTGCACAAGCGTCATTAAAATTTGCAAAGATGTCTATCAGAAAGTTGCAAGGAAGCAGTACAGAAAAATCTTTGTCAGAGCAAGAGCAGGTGGCTAAGGTATATATGTAACACCTAACAATAGCTTTAAGAACTATTGTTATGTTTTAATTCAATAAAAATGAATTTTGAAATTTAGAGGAGAAAGTCATGTTGCCCGAGGGTGACTTTAATTGGTTCCTATCAAGTGGAA
Organism: Salix exigua; assembly: GCA_032356905.1. Taxonomy (NCBI): domain Eukaryota; kingdom Viridiplantae; phylum Streptophyta; class Magnoliopsida; order Malpighiales; family Salicaceae; genus Salix; species Salix exigua. Next base: position 5,265,844 of record CM063600.1, read on the forward strand.
TGGTGATTCAACAATGAATTTCATCAGATAAGTTACCAATTTTTTAATAGGTTTATGCTGGAATTCTTTGCTAGTTATACACTTGCTTAGCACAAGGACAAGTCTTAGCAAAAGGGGGGTTAGCTTCTAGTTTTCCCTTTTCCATGGTCATTTCTTTTTATCTTTTCTGCATCACGAGAAACAAGTCTTATTATGGATGCTTATCAGCTAGTAAAAACAAAAGCACGATCCTGCCTTTTCCTTCAGTAACTTTTTTGCTGCTTCTCTACGGTTCAATACCTTCTATCTGGGCTTGGAACATGGTTCACCAATCATCTGGAGGGCTCTTCTTTTCATTATATTAGGATTTGGATATGTCGTCTTCTCAAATTGTCACCCTAGGTTGATCAATTTTAATGCTGCTTTTATTTTATTTTTAGCATCCAGCATACCGAGAACTTTAACCAGTTTGATATTAATCATTTCCTTTGATGCTAAGCTCATCATCAATCGAAATAATTCTTTGATACCAGGTTTTTCTTGTTGGGTTTGAAATTCTATCCCTCTTTCAAATCCTACTGAGTGATGTATAATTTGAATTGATCAAATCAAATATGTGGGAGGGAACTAACTTTGTTCATTTTTTTTCCCTTCCAGATCAATGATGTCAGGAAGATACTGGGTCCTGTAGCCGATAAGCTTCCAGTGCTTTGTTCTGATGCATCAATATCAAGGTATCTCAGAGCAAGGAACTGGAATACAAAGAAGGCAGCCAAGATGTTGAAAAACACAATGAAATGGAGCTTGGAATTCAAGCCTGAGAAGATCCAATGGGTATATGCTTCCATTACTTTTTGGAATTGAATTTCTTTGACATAGACTATGGAATAATCAAAGTAAAAAAAGAAAAGAAAAGAGATGCTAATTGCTAGTTGTAGTGATATTTACCCCTAATTGGCCTGGCGGGTTCAACAAATTTTGATCCTTTAGCTGAATGATATCCTCTTAGTGAAATGCTTAAAAAATAGTGTTTTTTACCCTCACTTTTCTTTACGCCTCTTGGGGGTATATCTTCTTGTTCAGAAAAGTTGAAAAAAGTGGGCAATTTTATCACAATCTCAAAGGGAAGACAGAAACTACAGCCAGTCAGTAATTAACAACTGTGCTTAAAGTTGTATTTCATTTTATAGCTGTGCTGTGAGCCTGTGACTTATTCCTCGGTGTTATGGTCTCTCTTTCTCTTACATGAGTTATTGAGTTTCTTTTATAAAATGTAGACATATTTTTACTATTTTTCTAAACCTAACTAGATGAGGAATGACATCGCTCAAACATATGGATGTCTTGCAATTCCTTACATGGGCATTGTTTGAAAACTGTGCCTTGTTTCTGTGCAAATTGAGATGATGTTTTTTCCCTTTCATGTTTTAGGAAGATATTTGTAATGAAGCTGCAACCGGAAAAGTTTATAGAGCTAATTATCTTGACAAGAAGGGACGAACTGTTCTTATCTTTAGACCTGGTTTCCAGGTGGATGCCTTAACATGAAAAACTCAGCTTACTCCTATTTGTTTTTAGTTCATTAGAGTATCATGCTTCCTGGGACTTAAGACAAATCATTTTATATCAGAATACAAGCGACATAAGAGGACAGATCAGGCACATTGTTTACTGTATGGAGAATGCTGCAATGACTTCAAATCCAGATCAGGAGCAGATGGTATGGCTAATTGATTTTCAAGGGTGGACAATGTCCTGCATATCGGTGAAGGCTGCTCGGGAAACAGCTTACATCCTGCAAAATCATTACCCTGAGAGACTAGGTGCTGGAATCCTCTACAATCCCCCTAAAGTATTTGAATCCTTTTGGACGGTATGTGATGGTATACATAATGCTCTATCTTGAGCTTTAATATTCCTTAAACCTAGAGTAAATGTGGCTCTTGCTTCTTGATTCCTAACACTTTCTGCTGTAGAAAGATATCCTGGCATCTGTGCACAAATTTCTCTTCATCCATCTTCATTTTTGCTCTATCATTTTCATTCTCACCATCCAGCCGAGTTGTGCCAGTTTCTCTTTATTTAACTTCATATTTACTTTATCGTTTGGGTTTGCAACCCATTAAATCTGATGTGTTTGTGGTGTTGCAATGCAAAAACTGAGAGATCTTGGAGCAATTCAGACATGTAAGAACACATTCAATGTAGAATTTTGTTGGGGAAATTGGTCAAGTTTAGTGATGAAGCTCTTTCAGATCCACCATCCTTTTCTCCCTTATGCATAAAGATTTGGACTACCACTCGAGGGACTAATTTATTTCTAGGGAAGGACAAGCACAGAATTATATTTGACTCGATAGGTGAGAACCATAGGAGTTGGTTTACTCTAAAAAAAGGGGGAAAAGGTAAGAAAGAGCGCTGATTCCCTGTACTCTTTTCTTAATATATTCTTTGATGATGGAACAAATGTGTGGAAATTATATTTGACTGGATATGTGTGTGAGAACCATAAGAGTAAGAAAGAATGCTGATTCCCTCTGTTCTATTGTTAATATATTCTTTGATAATGGAACAAAGGTGTGGAACTATGAAACAAATCCAATTAATTTTGTATTTGTCCCTGTTGTGTCAAACCTTGTTCACTTGGTCATTCCCTGTGGCCTTTATAACACGACTTCTCCCATGCTAACTGTGATTCCAAAATTTACAAAATTTGCTTTTTTGCAGTTGGTGAAACCATTTATTGAACCCAAGACATACAAGAAAGTGAGGTTTGTCTATTCCAAAGAACCACAGAGCCAAAAGCTGATGGAAGAACTCTTTGATATGGATAAGCTGGATTGTGCTTTTGGTGGCAGAAACTCAGCTGGGTTTAACTATGAAGCTTATGCCCAGTGGATGAGGGAGGATGACAATAAAAGGTTTGATATGATGTACTCTGGATCGTCATCACCGCCACCATCCATCGTGTCTGAATCACAGAGCTCAGAGACATTGACTCCAAGTGGTATCTCTGTGGCTTCTGATGAAGATGACTGTTCATCTGGTGATGAAAAAACTGTAAACCTGGAGAATATTGATGAGAAAACACAAGGTTTGCCACTGAGTTGCGAAGATGTTGCAGGTAGTGAAGCAGTTGACGTAGTTAAAGAACTAGAGAAAGGAGAGCTGGCATGATTTTCAAACTCGGGAGTGTTTGGATGAGCACAAGGCTCAGCACATGGCCACGATCACATTGTGATGATGAAGCCGAAGTGGCTTGGCACGAAGCTGGCATGAGAACAAGGATAGGTTCTGGTTAACATTATTTTTCTTTCAAATTTTGAGCAAGCGGCTTGGCACGCAAACAGTAGCATGATGAAAACCTCGACTGAAACATTCGTTTTCGTTCATGTTGAATATCAAAACAAAGCTTTTAAAGCCAGCTAATTGATTTACTTGGGTTAATCTTTCTTGCACAGGCCGAGATAATATGTATATCCCACGAAATTTACTCTCTGCGGGATGTGGGACAGCTGGGGAAATTACAAGCTCCATTGTATATAGCTTCTGTTTTATAGTTTCTTGTTCTCAAGATCTCTCTTTGATGAGTGTAGATACGCTGATTGCAACATTCAAATCTAGATAGATCAAGGTATAGGAAACTATCCTGAAAACGTTGAATGCTGGCCGGGAAACGAAATTATTGGTTCAACACTGTCCGTAATAACACATGCTGCTGCAACGATTTTAAGGAATATGTAAGCAAAACAAAACATTTTGTTAAAGATATTGCGACCATGGAGTGGCTAGGAATGACTCAAAAAACTTGAATCCAACTGACAGCAAGTCTTTTCATATCAGGCCATGCACCGAACATGAAGATTAACCCAGATAAGGGGAAATAACAGAACTACGCCATTAAATTTAAAGGTCTCGAAAAGGCTAGACATTTTTTAAGCTAGTTACTTTCCAAATTTAAGCAGTGTCCAACTCTTTTTCCTTGTAGATCAGACCCATTGACACTATTGGTGGTTAAGAAAAATAATGCCCTGAATGATTTGTGCAATCAACACATGGTCATCTCCACCACTTGAAATTTCTATTGTTTTTGGCTCGATAACTTGGACAATTTCAGTCCATTTAGTCTCCTCTCAAAATCTGAGATCATAAAATAGAAAACATTTTTTTTTTATCATCTAAGATCAAATATATATATATATATATCAACTTGGTCCAAATACATTACAATTATACATGGAAGAAAGTGGACGTGTGATGGTTGGGCACACAGGTCCTAGCTGCCAACTTGGAAAGAATGAAAGAAGAGAGAATAAATCCCTTTATCTAATGGATGCAATGATCAATCCCACACCTTTTTTTATTAAAAAAAAACCCAACCAATCAACTGCAAATACTTCTAATATTAATAGGACTGTTTATATTGTGGAGTTCTAATCATATGCTATCATGTGCTACTAACTACTTCCTAATCATGATTAACCTTGCTAAAGCTAATCCAACAGTCAGAATTGAGAGTTGTTATCCTAATCCAATGGCAAAAATCCAAGGAGCATCAGATTGTTCTATTCCTTGACTGTAAATTGAAATAACCTCATAACAGAAACCAATATGCTGGTTCCATAAAAATACAATTAAATAAACTTAATTTTAATTTCCTTTCACATTCAAGCTTTTCTCTTTCTCTGCTTTTAGTACCATTATTTATCATACCACCTCCCTCCCCATTTGATCATCTCTGTCAAATACAAAATTTATTCACACTCTACAAAAAGAAAGCTCCCTCTCCACGCTCATTGCTGACCCAATAAGAAGAAATCTGGTTAAAAGAGAGCTGCAGAGAGAAAGGAAAAGAAAAGAAAAAGAAAGAGAAACAAAAAGCAGAGGATTCCATTTCCTTTTTTCTGTTTTGAATCCTCTGATCTGTATATCAATCTGGTGAGTTATTCATTCATTCCACTCTGCTCCCTTAAAACGTTTCAAACTTTAACATCAATTTCTTGCGTTTCTATTGTGCTCTGCCTCTCAGGTATTGATTTTGCAATAATCACTAAGTTGATCGGTCCAGATTTCTAATTGGATTGGAATTCTCTTCTATGTTTTTGTCTATTTTTTGAACTCTACCCGAGACCCATCACTTAGATTTTCTGAATTTGTTCTATGGATTTCAGGTGTTGAATTTGATCATAGTTTGATTGCTCTGTATTTCATTGGATTGGATTTTTGAGGTGGGTTTTCTCTCAGATTTTCAATTATCAGCTTCTTTTATATGTTTTCTAATATTATTTTTGGCAATTGGGTTTCATGGATCTAGTGCATTTTAGTTAGTTTCTAATTTCAAGTTTTTTTTTGGTTAAAAAACAGGTTGTGATAGGAGGAGAGAGAGACGAAATGGCTATTGATGCAATGAGAATTAGAGTTCAAATCAGGAGATTTTTGGTGATTTCATTTAAATTATGTTATAGATCAGTTTGCAAACATCCATTTCTTGTGGGCATGGTTTGTTACTTGTTATTGTTGTATAGGTCATTTCCTTTTTTGTTTTCCCTTTTGGTCACTGCATCCCCTGTTTTGATCTGTACTGCCATTTTGCTTGGGACCCTTTTGAGTTTTGGGGAACCAAACATACCTGAGATTGAAGAAGAAGAAGAAGAAGAAGAAGAAGTTAGCCATGAGATTTCATATTTAAAGAAGGAAGGGGTTGCAGAGGATGCCACTTTTGTTGTTCAGAAAGATGAGAGCTTTAGTTTAGAGGGATTTGTACGGAACAAAGATATTGAAGAAGAAAGCTTGCTGGAGAACAAAAGTAAGAAGATTGAGGTTCATGGTGATTTAGGAGATTACGTGCCGCTGATTGATGAAACTTCCCGAGAATTTCAATTTGAGAAGCTAGTTGTTGAGGAAGTGGAGAGTGATTTTGATAATTTAGAGTTAGGAAAGAAGAAGGAAATTCAAGAGGAGAATCTTGGGATCAAAGAAGTGTTAAGTCATGCAGAGGGTGTCAAAGAACAATATTCTCTGCTTCAAAATCCAAGAGATGAGAATCTTGATGATGATAATTCTGTGGGAGAGTTTATTGCAACTCAAAATGGTTACTTGGAATTTTCTCAGGAATCATCTTGGAAACGTGCATATCATGATGATGATGGGGCTTCTGAATCTGGATCTGATGGGGTGGAAAGCTCCTCACCAGATGCTTCAATGGCAGACATTCTTCCAATGCTAGATGAGCTCCACCCACTTTTAGATGAGGAAGCTCCCCAACCAGCTAACATATCTAATGATAGATGTGATGCTGGTTCAGAGGGGTCTCATAAGAGCGATGAGAGCAGTATTGAGTCAGAGGAGGATGTGGGAAACCAGGCAGATGAAGACGAAGATGGAGATGATGATAATGATAATGATAATGAAGAAGCACAGGGAAGTAAAGAGGATGAAAGTAAATCTGCAATCAAATGGACAGAGGATGACCAGAAAAACCTCATGGATTTAGGGACTTTAGAAATCGAAAGAAACCAGCGTTTGGAGAGTCTTATTGCAAGGAGAAGGGCTCGTAGAAACATGAGATTGATGGCTGAGAAAAATCTTATAGACTTGGATGCTGCTGATATTCCCATCAATATTCCATCTATTTCAACAACTAGGCACAACCCGTTTGATTTTCCTTATGATGATGTTCCTGGGTCTGCTCCTTCTGTATTGTTGCCAAGACGAAATCCTTTTGACCTTCCGTATGACTCAAATGAAGAAAAGCCTGATCTTAAGGGAGATAGTTTTCAACAGGAATTCTCTGCAACTCAGCATAGGGAACCATTTTTCCGAAGGCATGAAAGCTTCAGTGTTGGGCCATCAACTTTGGGAGGGACCAGGCAAGATCTTCGATGGAAGCCTTATTTTGTACCAGAACGATTTGCTACTGAAGGGACAAGCTATCACACTTTCCAGCGTCAATTGAGTGAAGCTAGTGAGTCAAAGGTGAGCTCAGTTCCAGATACCGAGTCAGTTAGTTCAGCTTTGGAGGAAGAGGACAAGCGGATCAATGAAGAAGATGTTTCTCAAGAAACAGAAATGATTTCCAATGTTGACCATGCTTCTCTCCTTGTCGAAAGGGGAAGCTTATCATCTGAAGACGTAGATTCTTTGGATGATGAACAGGTTGAGAAGAGAGATTTGCACCTTGATGGGGCTGAAATTGCATTTGGGGACATTGAAAACCACCAAGATATAGATTCTGGCTTGTCTGAATCAGGAGGGGCAACTCCTGAGGAGCTTAACACAAGTGAAATTCTTATGCGTATGGGACGTGGTGAAGAGGATTACAGCAGTAGATCAAGTCTATCCTCATTGTCAGAGATAGATGAAAAAATATCTGATGTGAATAGAGCATCAACAAGTCTTGAGCCAAGAAACAGTCAGATTGAGGGCTCTCACATCTCAACCCAAACCTCACTTGATTCTGATTTTCATTTTGTGAATCGGTTGACAGATGATAATGAATACAGGGAGCCTAATTTGGAGCCAAGAAATGATCATATTGATGAATGTGACATCTCAACGCAATCTTCTCTTGATTCAGATTTTCATTTTACAAGTCAGATGATGGATGAAAGTCAATATAGGGAGCCTGGTTTGGATTCAACAGGCAATCAAATTGGGGATTCTGGCATTTTGAAGGAGATCTCAATGGAGTCTGATTCAAATGTTATGAGTGGGCTGCCAGATGACAATCAAGAACCTGTTCTGGAGTCAGGGGGGCATCATATTGAGGAATCTGGCATTTCATTACAAACTTATCATAATTCAGATATCCATTTGACAACTGCAGTGATAGATGATGGCCAGCATAGTAATCCTGTTTATGATTCAAGCCCCCAATCAATTGAGACGTTTCTCTCATTCTCCTCTCTTTCTTCTGACACACAAAGATCAGAAATGGGTTCACCTCTGGCAGTGGCTGAATTTGCAGATAAAGATTCTGAAGTGCATGCTGAGAACTTGGAGAAGGATATGTCTAGTCACCAAGTGATGCTTGAAGGCTCTTCACAAGCACACTCACCAGATGAAATTGAATTCAGATCAATGGGAGTTGCAGAAAATACTAGGAATGAGATTGCAGTTCTTGGGTTCTCAGGAGTGGAGATAAATTTTGATGGTCAGAAAGGGTACACAAAGACTGAATCAGCTGCTGAGAATGTCTCAGTTGATTATTCATCTCTATCCGACAATGGATCAGCAAAGGAGGTTGTAGCCGGTATGGAAGAAAACTCTCTTCACAAAGAGGATCGACTGCACTCATCAACTTTTGATGCAGAAACAATTGTTGATGGCTATATGCAGTTGGATTCTGCCTCTTCTAGTTATAATATGGCTTCTGAAGAGGTCAATTTGCCTGTACTGGAAAAAGATCCTCCACTGGTAGTTGGGCAGGTTTCATTAGACACCAAATTATCTGCTTCAGAGGCCAAACCTGTCGAGGACCATGCAATTGGTATTGAAAAAACTTTTGGGCTTGAGCAGGATCAAGTTAGCTCAACAAGTTTTGATGCGGATATTCATGGTGATGGCTTCCAAGCTGTGGATGAGAGATTATATATGGCGGATTCCAATTCTCAGCATGTTCCATCAAATTATTTACATTTGTCTGTGCATGAAGAAGGAGAGCCATCAGAGGTGGCTGAGCAAGTTTTGGGCACTCATCTAGATGAATCTTCTTTGGAGATGAAGCTTGTGGAGGAGCATTCATCAGAGAAGGGGGAAACCATCCAATCTGTACAGGATCAAGTGCATTTATCAATTTCTGATTCAGTGATTGGTGCTGGTTTTCACCGAGATGTGGATGTGACAATTGTTTCATCAGAATCTGGTCACCAAAATGCACTGTTTGAGGAAAAATCTCATGAATCGGAGAAACAGCAGTCTTTGTCAGATAAATCCATTCCCGAACAATCTTCTAGTAATCATGATGAACCTCAGGTAAGGCATGCAACTCTTATGCTTCTAGTTTTATATATTTGTTTTTAATTCTAGCATGTTTTGCTTCTTGTACATGTTTTGTTGAATGACTAATCTGAAATGAGGACCTCTTGTTGTACTACAGCATGTTTCATGGTTTGTGTATAAGATTGCCTTCCATGAGTACCTCTTGTTGTATGAATGCCTTTTATTGAGAATGACTGAGGAATTTATCAATTTTATTTTCTGATTTTTTTTCTCACGTGTTGGATTTGTATGTGATTGAGTTCTACTTGAATGCTTCTCTCAACATTTAAATCAATTCAATATTTGGGTTTTGGGTTTTGCATTAGAAGTATACAGCAAATCAGTGATTATATTAGGTAGCTGAAATAGTTCATTAAACATGATTTCTATGACGACAAACAGGGACAATCTGTTACCGTTTCCAACAATGAAAATATTCCAGAAGTCCACAATCCTGAAGAGAGAATTTCAAGAAGTACCACTTCCTTGATGTCAAATTTCACCTCAGACTCTCCCAATAGTCTACCATACAAATCACCAGATGGTGGAATGGATTTGAAAGATGATAAAATTGTATATGAGGATTATCATCAGGTCTTAGAACACTCTAATTACCCAGGAGAAGCATATGGCCCCCCTGTTGCTGAGGAAAATATCAATGAAGAGGAAGACGAGATAAAGGAGATTGATGATGGATTGTTGTCAGAATTGGATACAGTTGGGGACTTCAGTGTAAAAGTTGTTGGCGAGTCACTCCATGATGAGCAAGTACCAGAAAATAGTGTTAGTCCTGAATTTGATTTCTTGCCAAAAGATTCAAGCCTGACAGAGGTCAAGCCAGAGCTCCCAGTCCTTGAAGTTAGATCAGTTGAAGATATAGACTTGGCTTTCAAGCAGCTTCGTGAAGGAGCAAATGCTGAGGAGGTCATAGTTCCAAGTATGTTTGACGAGCAATTAGCCGAGGATGAATCTAAACATCAAAATGATTCAGACTTGCGAGTTGTTGAAGCAAGATCTTTAGAAGATATTCATATTGCAATGAAGAAAATCTCAGAAGAGAATATTGAGGAACTGGTGGATTCAAGGGAAGCGACAACAGAAGCAAATGAAATGGGATCTACAAAGGAGATCCCCCTTGAATTTAAAACAATAGAAGACATTGACTTGGCTTTCAGGCAGGTTCATGAAGGAGTAGAAGTTGAGGAGGTCATTGTTCCCAGTGCAATTGAGCAGCAGCTAGATGTGGATAGTACCAAAGATTTCGGGCAAACCAGTTCAGCTTTTCCAGTTGCTGAAGCAAGATCTCTGGAGGATATTCGTATTGCCATGAAGCAGGTTTCAGAAGGAAATGTTGAGCAGCAGCCAAAGTTGCTGGATCCGAATGATAAACCAGGACACGAAGCAGCTTCTACGAGGGAGATGGATTCTAGGAATTCAGAAATAAATGAAGAGGATTCCACTGAGGATATTGAATCAAGTACTGTAGAAGTAAATGAAGTGAGTTCCATCAAGGCTGTTGAATCAAGCACTATACAAGTAATTGAAGTGACCTCCATCAAGGAGAGTGAACCGGCTACTGCTGAGTTTGGTGTTGGAGGAACCAGCACAATTTCCCCTCACGAATCAAAGCATGGATTTGATGAAACATCTGGAAATTCAAGCTCGAGCATATCAGATACTAAAGGCAAGAAGGCAAAGTCTCATAGTTCGAGTTCTAGTTCCAGCTCGAGCTCTAGTGATTCAGATTGAAGATGAGAATTGTAGGGAAGAAAAGAGAGGAAGTTTTGTGGTTTGAGTTTTCCTTCCTTTTGGCTAGTTGTGTGAGAATGAGCTTTTTTGAATTTATAGTTTTGTCTACCACGATGTATTACTTGCCTGGGTTTTGTTTCCATTCTAATTTATTGATCTGATCTCTTCAAGAATGAGTTTTGGTTTGATTTCTTGAAGGTAGAAATTTTTTAGGTTCTAAGAGTGAGCAGTTTGAGGTTTTCTGGGATAAAGATCGTTTGAAGTCCTTGCATATTGTAAATTACAATCTGTAGAATGAGTGCGATCAATCCAGGTGTATAATGTTTTGTTTCAAATTTTCTCCCCCGTCCTTTTTCATCTTTGATATGCCCATGTGTTATCTTGTAAGAGATTATTCGAGTAGACTCTGTTGCAGCATAATTGTTTCAGACCTGTTCCGGGTCCTGTCTAGTGTAGCTGTTCAACCTGGCTGCTCCTTGAAATGCAGTATTTTGCTGCGAGTTCACAGGCAGTACATATTGTTCCATGTTATGGTCGGACCGAGGTTGTGAGTTACATTGATCAAATTCAACAACAGCAATGCTACTGTCTGTCTTTCTACAGCTTGGGTTTAAAGTGTGCTTGGTTGGCATCCAGACACCATTTTCTAACTGAAACACAATGCAGGGAATATATCTCAAGCTGACCATCTTTTCTGTTGATGCACGCATTCCTTTTAACCCGCTGGCTGCTTCCTTTCCAGGGTTCTTGAAAGTTGGCAACTTTTAACTTTTAATGAAACTTTAAAGATGCACTTGGTGAGTTCAGTTTTATGCTTAGACAATCTGTCCTCCCCCAGTAAACCACCATGAAAGACTCGTTTATGGGTCCTCGTATTCTGCTCATTGCGACGGGGGACCATCGGAGATATATGCTGTCAGGTTAAACTTCAAATGGCTGCTTCCTTGTCAGTCAGAAAAAGATGAAAAGATTCCTTCTTTTTCTACATCTATAATCAAACAGCGCTGCTGGCCAAGGTCAATATCTGCGAAGGGAACAAAGAAGAGAGTGGTTAGATAAAGTTGACTAGAACAGCCCACCTTCCTCCATTACTTGGATCATACGTTACACGTCAATTCTTCTTTCAATACATCATCACATTTATACAAGACAACCGACCTTTGAATTGTCAGATACAAATCCGATTGATCTTAGCCAGGAAACAAGCTTTTCGAGCCGACCCTTGAATTTTTAGATTTGAATCCAATCTAGCCAGGCCGGCACCGACTATTCGGTGTTGATCTCATCCTGTCCCTCTCAACATAAAGGGAAATAAGAGAGATGCCCCAGCAAAACATCATTTAGTGAAATATCAACAAGGAGCTCTCAACTTTTCAGCCTTTTGATCTCCATTTCTTTGAAGCCAATAAACAATTGAATTTGAAGGCTGCCTGCCAGACACCGATACCTCGGCTGGCTTTAATAAGCTGCTGAAAAGATTCAAAATAACTTCATTGCGCAGACCACTTTCTTTGCGACCTCTACGTTCGATTCCTTTTTCAGCCGGTAGTCTTAGACTTATTTGTTTTTATGAAAATTATATTTCCCCTTTAGCTTGATTTCCCATGCCATGCCGGGGGTGGAAATTTCTTTTTTCTTTAATATTTACAAACTTCGAAGTGCAAACCAATCATTGATACACGTTTTCGATAAATAAATAAAAAATTATATGTGCTAATAAATGATGATGAATTTAAAGTCCGATGAGTATTATGTGATGATAAAAAACTTCAGATTTGTATTTACAGTCAGAGTGTGCTCACCTTGTAAAAATCTAGTACAACCAAGGTTTTACTCGCTTAACTTAGACCTGCAAAGGGTACTTAAAAAGGAGGATGGAATAAAATAACATGAATTTGATAATTCTAACAAAAAACCTAAATAAAAAAGCTAAGATAAAAATGAATATTAAGACATCTAATCTTATGTTACATTAGTTTTCAATTGTTTTTTTATTAGAAATAAATAATTTAACCCACAATTGATTTATTCTTCCTAGCTTAATTCATACATTTCTTCTAAAGAAAAAAAGGAACAATGCTAAAAAGAAGGTCTCTGTATTATTTTCTTTTTTAACGTGAGAAGAGAGTACATATGATTACAAGTATATATAGACTTTACAACGTAGAAATGGTTTCAGAAATAAGTCACAGATAAGGTAACATATTTTATGTTACCGTTGCACTGCTAAGATTACTGGATAAATATGTTGTCATTGCACTGCTGAGATTTGTGTCCTGTTTTAGCAGTGATTGATTCTTCTATTTTGGGAATGTCAATAATATCTTCATCTTCATTATTTCTCCAGGTTGCCTCTCCATGATTGCTGGCATCGTTGTGATTGCTATATTTAATATCCTCCCTCAAACTATGCTGAGGTTGAAGGCATAGTTTGCTACGGAAGTGATGCAACGCAGCTTTACATAAGGGTTTAGTAAAGAGATCTGCAAGCTGGAGTGTAGAGGACACCCTTTCTCGAACAAAGTGGTAGTCCAATTCAATATGCTTACTACGAGCATGAAAGACTGGATTGATAGTCATATGCAGGGCACTTAAGTTATCACAAAATAATATAGGCGGTTGGGATTGAGGAACATGAAGATCACGTAGAAGAAAAGTGAGCCAGGTTAATTCCGCAGCAGTGTTGGCCATGGCACGGTACTAAGCCTCAGTACTTGATCGAGAGATGGTGGGTTGTTTCTTAGCACACCATGAAATAATATTTCGTCCCAAAAAGGTGCAAAAACCAGTTGTAGATCGACGGGTTGTTGGACAGCCTGCCCAATCTGCATCAGAGAAACCACAAAGATCAAGTGTAGAATCACCAGTTAAGTGTAAACCAAAGTGAATGGATCCTTTGACATATCGTAAGATACGACGAACCATTTTCATGCTTGCAAGAGATGGAGAATGTAAGAATTGGGAAACATAATTAACACAAAATGAAAGATCAGGTCTTGTAAGAGTGAGATATTGTAAGGCACCGACAATGCTACGATAAAAGGAAGGATCGGGATAGGGCGTGTTATCATGAAGTCCTTTGGTTTTTGATTCCATGGGAGTGTTCATAGGCTTGCAATCAAGCATTTGTGCTTTGTCTAAAATAGAGTAAGCATAATGAGATTGAGATAAATGTAAGGAGTTGTTGTGATGCTTGATTTCAATTCCTAAGAAATGATGTATGGGACCAAGGTCTTTCATTGCAAATTCAAAGTGTAATAATTGAATAAATTCATTAAGGAGTTGAAGATTGGAACCTGTCAAAAGCATATCATCAACATAAAGTAGGAGAATTAGTGTACCAAGTGATGAATGTAAGATAAATAATGATGAATCCGCCAAACTACAGGAGAACCCATGTGCAAGTAAAAAGGAGCTAAAACGATCAAACCATGCTCGTGGAGCTTGTTTAAGCCCATACAGGGCTTTTTGAAGTTTGCAAACATGTAAAGGAAGGGTTTTATCGGGCATACCAGGAGGTTGTTCCATAAAAATGTCTTCACTTATGAAGCCATGAAGAAATGCATTTTTAACATCGAGTTGCCGTATTTCCCATTTGCGAATGAGGGCCAGACTGAGCACTAAACGAATGGTACCTGGTTTGATGACTGGAGAGAATGTTTCCGTGTAGTCGATGCCGTCAATTTGGTGAAAACCTTTTGCGACTAATCTGGCTTTTAGTCTGTCGAGTGTTCCATTTGCATTTAATTTGGTTTTAAACACCCATTTTGATCCCACTACATTCATAGAGGGTTCTCTAGGAACTAAAACCCATGTTTGATTTTTTTGTAAAGCATCAAGCTCCTCAAGCATGGCATTTTTCCAACCATCATGTTGCAGAGCTATTTTGATATTCCTTGGTTCATCAGGAATATCTCCACGTTGAAGAATTAATGCATACCGTGGATTAGGTTTGTGTATGCCATGTTGTGCTCTTGTGGCCATAGGATGACTTGGTTGTTGTGCCTGGTCAAAAGATAAAGAAGAGTTAGATTGTAGACTTAAAGAGTGAGAGGAACTGGTTGTATCAAGCATACTGTCGATTTCTTGAAGTGGTAGTGGTTCATGTGGTCTGATGTCGATGGATAATGGATGTGAAGATGCAGGTGAGTGGTCATGACTGGAAGAGGAATTATTTTGAACACTATCATCTACTGGAACATGTGAGAGTAAATGTTCCAGTGTTGGCGAGTGATCATGATCAGAAGGTGAAACAGGTGACACATTAGTGGCTACTGGAATGTCTGTGCTGTCATGCAAAGTAGGTAACACTTCAGTTGTTACTGGAACGTTGGGGACTGCACTGTCATGTAAGGGGCTGCATGAAAGATGCTGTAGTGGAGATACTGAGATCATTTCCGTGGGAGTGTCTAAGAAGGTATTGAGGAATGCATAGGAATTGGTGGCAGAGGAAGATAGTTGTTCCATCTTTTTACAGGGTAGGTGTTGTTCATCAAATACCACATTTCTTGACAAGAACATCTTGTTTGATTTTGGATCAAAGCAGTGATACCCTTTGTGCTGGTTACTGTATCCTACAAAAACACAAGGAATAGTTTTGGCATCAAATTTATTTTTCTTTGTATGCCAAGTATATGGATAGCACCGAGAACCAAACACTCGTAAGATTGAGTAATCTGGGTGAGTTCCATATAGGCAAAAGTAAGGAGTAGTAAATTCAAGTGAAGATGAGGGTAATCGATTTATTAGAAAGGCAGCTGTAGTGAAAGCTTCAACCCATAAGAACTTGGGTACGCCACTATGAAATATCATAGTCATCCCAAGTTCTCTAATAGTGTGATGATGTTGTTCGACTATACCCATCTGTTCTGGAGTATACGGACATGAAAGTTGATGAATGATTCCTTGTTGCTGCAAGTGAAATTGAAGTCTTTTGTTAACAAATTCTCCTCCACCATCAGTATGGAAGATTTTTATTTTCTTGTTAAATTGTCGCTGCACATATTTTTCAAATGCCAAATAAACATCAAAGAGTTCAGATTTAGCTCGCAAAGGGATTAGCCACATATAATGAGAATAATCATCAACAAAGCATGCATAGTATCGAAATTTTCCAAGGGATAAAACAAGGGCTGGTCCCTAAAGATCACAATGAATCCTTTCAATAATATTAGTGCTGACAGAATAAGATGATTTAAATAGTAACTTGCTTAGTTTACCCAGCTGACAACTCTCACAAAGAGTATCAGATCGTTTATTGGAAGAAACACTAATTAACTTGTTTGTGTGTAAGATATTGATGGTGGAATTTTGTGGATGTCCAAGGCGTTGGTGCGTAAGATATTAACGTGTGTCTATTGGAGAAGTTAGCTTCCTTCTTTTTGGACAGTGTGTATAAATCTCCTTTACGCTGACCCATTAGGAGGATACGCCTTGTTGTTCGCTCCTTAACACAAAATAAATCATCAGTAAATTCACATTTTACAGGGTATTGTTTTGTTAGTTGGCTGATGGACAGTAGGTTTCTTGCTAATTGAGGAACCAGTAGGACATCACGTAACATTAATTTATTCTTACCATCGGTAACTAGAGTGTCCCCTATTGCATCATTTGTTAAGGGAGAGCCATCACCGATGAACACAAAATCACAACCAGCATATGTTTTGAGATTAGAAAGCAGACCTGAATTTGTTGTCATATGATTTGAGGCGCCAATGTCTGTGATCCATTCTGTATCAGCAATTGTGGTATCCATTGTTAGTGCAGCAAGTGCTTGAGGAAGTTTATCATTATTGGATTGTTCTGGCAGACTCCAACAGATCTTGGCTATATGACCTTGCTTGCCACAAAGCTGACAGGATTCAGTTTTGTAGGCTTCTCTTTCTGTTAATGTCATCCTGTGTTTCCCAGGTGGTGGAGGTCTAGGAACACGATTGTCGTTCCTTTGAGGTGATGATTGAGATCCTGAGTTGTTACCTGCAAAATTAGAATACTGAAAATTATTGTTTGTAGCTTGAAATCCTCGTCCTTTTGAGGAGAATTGATTGTTGTGAGGGTTGCGATTGTGCTGCTGTTGTCTGAAATTACGCTGCCCATAGAATGCATAAGCAGGAGAGTGTGATTCTTCAATCCAAGAATTTCTTTGTTCAAATCCCTGCAAGAGAGATATAGTTTCGGAATATGATGGCATTGGGGCTTAAGCATTGTTGTTGTGAAGGACTCATATTTTGGTCCAAGATTTGCAAGTAAAGAATACACTTTGGTTTTGTCAGGTATGGGATTGCCTATTGCTGTTAAGCTGTCACAAATGCTTTTAAATTTCTTCAAATGTTTTGTTAAGGATTGGCTTGGTTCCTTTTTGAGATATGTGAGTTGTTGACGGAGAGTGAATTCTCTTTCTTGGGAGTCTTGAGCATATGTTTCTTTCAGGGCATTCCAAACTGACTGAGATGTATCAAGACCAATGACCAATCCCAAGGCTTCTTCTGTAAGTGTTCCAATTATCCATCCCCGCAGGAGACGATCTGCCTTTCTCCATTGGAGGAACTCTTCTGAAATTTGTTTTTCTGTTGCTTCACTTGTGGAGGATGCATCAGTTATGGATGTCCTTCTGTAAGTGTACATGATAGGTTTTGGTGTTTCCCCAGTGAGTAGCCCAACCATGTCTTGGCTCTCGGCTAAAGCAAGCAGTTGCTCACGCCACAGAGGATAGTTTTCTGGTGTAAGTTTGAGGGTAACAAAATTGGCAACATTGAGAGAAATTGTTGAAGACATGGTGAAGAAGAAAACAGAAGATGATTTGAACTCTCTTATCTCACACAAGCTCTGATACCATAAAGAAAAAAAGGAACAATGCTAAAAAGAAGGTCTCTGTATTATTTTCTTTTTTAACGTGAGAAGAGAGTACATATGATTACAAGTATATATAGACTTTACAACGTAGAAATGGTTTCAGAAATAAGTTACAGATAAGGTAACATATTCTATGTTACCGTTGCACTGCTAAGATAACTGGATAAATATGTTGTCGTTGCACTGCTGAGATTTGTGTCCTGTTTTAGCAGTGATTGATTCTTCTATTTTGGAAATGTCAATAATATCTTCATCTTCATTATTTCTCCAGGTTGCCTCTCCATGATTGTTGACATCGTTGTGATTGCTATATTTAATATCTTCTTATTAATATATTTTTTTAAGACAAAATATCTTTTTTTTATTATGGGTTCTTAATTTGATAAAAAAAAGAATAAGAAAATATTTTTTCCCATTCAATATTAATGAAAAACTATTATCAAAACTTCACATATCAAGCCATACATAATTATCTAAAAACCTACAGATAATGTGTCATTTGTCTACCCATATTCTAATCATCAAGGGGTGATCGAAGAATTACTATGGAGTGTTTTTGGATTCTATTTTTCAACATATTTTGACACATAAACACCTTACAAGCACAATAGAGCATCATCGATAAATTAATTAACTGAAAACACCTAAAATAGATTCAAAAATTTAAAATAAAACTGGAAAAAATCCCTCTAACCTAATCTACTTTTTTTCATGCAAGATAACTGCTAAAAATCACCACCATCAACCCAACATTAAACTAGTTTTAGTTATTATCTATTTTAGTTGCGTGAAAACCAACAACTTTTTTCTCTTTTGTTGTGTTATAAGCAGTTCCTCTCTCTTTTCCTTCTAACTCATAAATGAGTTACTGAAAAATAAATAAAATTTTAAATTAAAATTAAAACTAAAACTGATAGGAATCTCAGATTAGCCATAATTCGGTTCTATTTCTTTTAATTTTGCCACAATTCAATATCAATATCAATTTCATCAACTCAATTAAAAGGAGGGAAAAGGTTTAATAATGGGGAAAAAAAAGTCAGGAGAGAGAAGCTCCGTCACAAAACCTAGTTGTTTTATTAGAAGTATTAGGTAATCAGACCAGATCACCTCAAAAATTTCATGACATGGCACTAAGGGAAACACTGGCATTCTCAAATGAATTCTTTGCATTTTCTTGTCGCACGATCATAGATATCCTAAAATGGGGATTTTGGTTTACATAGAAAATAGAAGGCACCCTCAACAGATTTATTAGAAAATTAGGGTACCTAAAGAGACTAGGTGGGCAGATTTTGCAGGAAAATACTCTTTAAGAATAATAGGGCATGGCTACTGCACTTTTGAGTGGTCAACCCAATTGAGGAGTTTTTGGCACAACAGGCAACTGCATGAAGCCTCCGGAGATACTGAGCTACGACTTGACACCCTCAATTACCCTTCCGGAGAGAAATTTATCAGTTGAATATATAGAATGGCTAAATGGGTGTTGCCGGGAAACATGCGTTTCAAGTCCTGATCTATTCATCAACTTCGAACTGGTACGGATTTAAAGGCATAGAGGTGCTAATATGTATAACGTGATACTTATGAACTGAATGAAAGTAGAAGACATGGTTTTACTGCTTTTGCTTCTTTTGAGCTGGTCCAGAAGAGGTCTCAACCTGGCCAAAATAAAAATAATATAAAAAAAAATGATATCAACAAAAAGAAAGAATCACGCCCCTTGGAAAAATCTAAGCACCCAAGAGTAACATTTTAAGCATCACCTGCTGGTGCAACTACAACACGGATTTCCCTCAGCAATATCAAGCATGTGTGCAACCACAGAAATATAAATTCAAGAAAGCACAGAGAGAAATTCGTATAGCATCAGATCAGCTAAGCATCCCTGATTTTAAATTGATGACCTACTTTCCACCAAATGATGAGGATCTTGGTTTATTTTAATGTAGCTTGGACAGAAAAGTGAAATCTGACTAAAAGCCAATACCACCATCATTCGCCTTATGTGTTCTCTTCCAATTTATTTATTTATTTAATGACCTTAAGCTTGACACCCTTTATTTTGATTTTTTTTTAAATTTACTCGCAAACATATCAAGATAGAGAATCATGCATACCCTGCTAGAAAGCTGCTCAATGATGTAGGTCATTGATCTTAACATCGCTTCAACTGTGTCTCTGCTAAGCTGAAATTTCACTTCCGTTTCTCCTGAAGAAGTCTTGCTGTAATCTTGAAGCTACAAATCAAGACAGGAATATATATATATGTAGCTAAGAAGGCTGAATTTGAAAGAGCTCCATGACAATCTTGAAACATGTAGCTCTTTGGAAGTTTGCTCACCTTACCGATACAAGAAAACACAATACCAGCATTCACATACCTTGAGAGTTACAATGGCAACTCTATTAGCTGGTGAAGGGTTGCAATTCTCTGCAGTCCATGTCATTGATTTGAGGTGAGGTACATTAGCCTATATAATAGTACAACCAGTCACATATATAAATTACCAAAGGATTCAAATTTCTGATGTACATGAGCAATCTTGTTCACTTTATTGAAGGCCTGAAATTTGAATGTATACACGAAAGAAAATACACCTTAATAGATATTATTATCAGAAAAAGATATGCAAGTACATAAATAAAATTTCTAAATTAGTTTTTTGCTAATCAGAGATGCTCTTTCAGACCTAAATTGCCGTGTACAAGAGAGAGATGTAAGGACATGGTGGTATAGTCTACAGAAGCTTGTCAGAGCTTCTCATGGAGGATCAAACAACTTATTTCAAGACTTCAACAGGAACAGGATCAACTCAGATTAAAAAAATTAGGAAAAGGACAAGCATAAGTGCGGTCAATGGATGGCAGGCGATTGTTCCCACTTCATTCCTGGGAAGCAGGAGAAAAGCAGGTCATAGTTATTTTTAAATCAAGTAGGACAACGGCAATTTCAGGGATTCACATGCTAAAAGGCTGGAAAGATAAAATTTTGGAATGGCAGAGATGGTTCAATCTGAAGGATGTTTCAGCATGAATGATGCACCTGTATTAAATGTGATTTTTGTGGTCTGAGATAAACAGAAAGAAATTTGAAGTGATGGAGATTGAGATGCATGGTCTTCAGAGCCAGTTCAAATCTCAATTGGATTGGTTTCTTGAATGCTGTTCCCCCTATGACCTTGTTACAGGATGTTTCAGCTTCCTAGGAATCAACGATTAGGATTTAGTATTTATAAGCTCTCCTATTTTTTCTCATTTAAGTTTCTCCCCATATAAACCCAGTGAAAGGGGGTAAAGCCACTCTTTTCCCCTTCTACTCAATTGTTTCTCGAGAAAGAATCGCCAATCCAATTTTTGCTGGACATACAACTTCTTTTACTGAGTTAGAGAACAATTCAGCATCACAAAAATAGTTTCACCGGAACAAGTAAACCGAAGTAGCCAACCTATTCTCTTTGTTAATTTCAGATATCCTCAAAACAAATTTGAGCAACCGAGTACGAGTTCAAGGCTTCCTTTCTTTTCCGTTTTTTTTCTTTCAAGTGGGGCACTAAGAGCCAGAAAGTAAAGCATCACGACTTGAGCAGATACCTCCTCAGTGACGAATGATATTAGAGGTTAAAACCAGAGTTCTCATTCAAGAATAACAGGCAGTTAAATATATCTAAAATAAATATAGCAGCTAACTACTGGTTCACGGTATAGTACATTGAAGAAAAACGCAGCCCACATTGCTTCCCTTACCATGTTGTCAAGAGGAGAAACATGATGTTGGACAGAAAATGGGGCAGCAGTTTCTGTAATCATTGACGTAGATTCCCCCAAATCATTATGATTAAAACGTCCATTAGTATCATCTTGCCGAGGCCAGAGCTGCGTCGGAACCTCCGCCGTGAACGACGGCGGACCACTAACCCTAAAATCACTAGTCCTCGGCAACGAATGCTGGATATGAAAAAACATAAGTTCACCATAATGACAAATACAAAAAATAAATCAGAGCGGTAAGAAAAAACCTGTTCGGTTGTAGCTAAATCATCCTGCTTCCATTGAATTTGATACTTGTGGAGCAAAGTGATAAGAGTCGTTTGCAAATCAAGGGGTAAATCAGGTGGAAACAGCTTCAACAGATCATCACTGCTCAAATTCTCATGCACACATTTCCTGATAATCGAACGAAGGCATGCCAAAACCTACAACTACAACAACCTTTTCAATTAAATAATCGCCTAGCTACTATTCAAAAACAAAATTGAAAAAGGAGGAGGAAGTGATTACGGGATCGAGTTGAGAAAGGGAAGGGAGATTGAGGAGAGATTGAAAGCGGGATTTGAGCTGGGAAGGGAGACCAGTTCCTCTGGTTTTCCAGAGAGAAGTAAGGATGTGCTCAACATCTTCTTCCTTTGTTGCTACCGATGATAGCTTATTAAGCTGCAGATACAGGGAGTCTCCATCCTCCATTTTAATTTCCAATCAATGGCTTCAATTTCAGCTCCTACAATTTGCCTGCAGCCTACTTAAACCTCGACTCCTTAGCGCTTCCTATTCCTTGGCCTGTTTAGAGTGTTTTTTCTTTTTTTTGGTGTGTGTGAGATATGTAATATATTTCTTTATTATTATATTTAAATCTAATATTCAATATATTTCTTTTTAAAATCTGTGATCATTAAATCAAATAAAAATTATAAAATTTATTATACTTTCTTAATAAAATTACCAAATTAATTGTTTTTTTCTTTTAATAGCATAACATGATTTTAATATTTTCTATTTGGTAAAATTTATGTTTAGATGATGAGGAGCCAATAACCCTATGCTTCTCCGGAGTCAGAATTATATTTTATAAAATACAAAAAAAACTGAAGAGTGTGAGAATTTTTCTATGATGCTATAAATGTGGGCAAATTTTTTGTAAAACATGATTTTTTCAATAAAATATATAAATTCTAAATAAACATGAATTTATTTGTTTAATAGATTTAAATAAAAATTGAATGTTTTTTTGAAGAAAAAAGTAACTTTAAACATTGCAATTTTAAAAAAGCAAGATAAAAATAAAAGATAATATTGAGCCACAAGATTTATCTAAGCAATTCATTCGGAATACTAAATCTGAAATTCTATATTTAAAGAAGTTGCAAAACTCAATTATTAACAAATACAACATCGAATTATGAATTATTTTCAATTATTATTCTCATTGATATTATTATGATTATTAAATTGTCATAATCATTATAGCTACTGCTATTATCATTATTGTAAATAATTAATATTCTAATTATTATTGGCATTACGATTGTTATTGTTATTATCGTTGTCATCATTACCATAATATTCATTATCGGTTAAACCATCGTTATACTTATTACCGCCACAACTATAACTAGTACCTCCACCATTTTTATTTTTACTATAATCATTATCATTATTAGTGCAATTATTTAATCGTTATCATTATTAATATCATTGTCACTGTCACTATTATCATCACGATTATAATTATTATTATGATTACTAACACTGCTATTGTTATTAATATCATTAAAATTATCACTGTTAATATCATTATTATAATTTTTTTGTTATTACTATTAGTCTTAAAATTATTTTATGAGTTGTTGTTGTTTTGTTGCTGTTATTATCTCCACAATCATAATTATTAATATCATAAGCACCACAACCATAACAATAAAATACTATTGTTATTATCATTAATGGTGTCACTACTATTAATCATGATTATAAAAACTAATATTACTAATAAAAAAACCAATATATGCAAAAAAAAAAGAAATTATAATTTAAGGACAAAGTTGAGACAAATAAAAACTTCTATAAAAGAAATCAAAATGAAAAAATAAATCAAAAGACCAAGGACCGAACATCACAAATCATAAAAAAAAGAGGACTTGAATGCATTTTTAAAGAGAAAAGAAAAAAAAAAGCAATCCACCATTGACAAGTATCCGACTAGTATGAGCCGACACACACACCATCATGGTGAAGAGGCGCGCATGTGATGACATAATAGTTGGATATTTTTAGCCACCCCATTACGCTTCATGCGTCAGCCTATATGAGCGCCAGTAACTTTAAAAAATATATAAAACATGAAATCATCAAAACACCCCCTTGGAATACATGCTAATAATAATAATAATAATAATAATAATAATAAAAACATGCAAATACCAAAATACCGCTGAGACCAACTATTTGTTTTTGTCTTTTTCAAGGGCAAATCAAAGCATCATTCATAACATAAAATAACCAACAATACCCTTGCTGACAACCTTTTTTTTTTTGTCTTGGTCAATTGCAAGAGAATTATTTTACTATTCATTGAAAAACAAAATATCTATAAACACTCTTGCTCAGTTAACGATTTTTTGACTGAATTCAGGGGTAAAACTCTAGTTTTACTGTTTAAAATAAAATAGCAAAGACGCGAACACTATTAAACCCAATAATTAAATTTTATGAATTGAAAGTCATAATAGTAATTACAGTAATTTGTTGACATATAATGTCATACTTTGTATGCTTTATATATTTTGATGATAACAATAAAAAGAAAATGGACTAATAATATACTTGGATGAGATTAAGTTATAAACAGTGTATTATACAAAGAATACATCAACAAGCATAGATCTTCATTTGTAATATCCACACTATTAAGAGTGTATTGTTGTTTTACTAAAACAACCATTGTGAAACTCTTGAGAGTTTAGTATAAAACTCTTGGTATTGGTGAGGAACATCACCAAGAAAAATCTTGAAGAGGGTACATCTTCAAGTGGGAAAAGGAAAATCTTGAAGAGGGGACATCTTCTAGTGGAAAAGGAAAATCTTGAAGAGGGCATATCTTCAAGTGGTGTAAAGTCTTGGTGTGAATTCATCAAGCGAAAATTGTAATCTTGTTACTTGGTTTAGTAAGAGAGTACAATACTCAAGTACGGGTTGGTACTTGAGTCGTGGACGTAGGTTGTCGAACCACGTTAAAAACCCGAGTTAGCAATCTCTCTCTCTTATCTCTTTACTTTAAAGTAATTAATTTTAAGATTGCATTATTTATTGTATTGTTGCCTTAATCCGTGAATTTCAACATAATTGATGTCATAACCTATTTTTGGATTATTTTCCAAAATTCACTTGAAATAAAATAAAAAAATAAACTAAAAGGGATTGACGTTGTTAGAAATATTAAGGTGGGAATTTTAGACAGTTTTGAGAGCCCGATCATATCTTTTTGTGCCCATAAACAAAGAAAAATATAGATTTAAGGCTAAAATAATTTATTATTTGATAAATCTGTATTAAAATGAAGTTGAAAGACATAATTATATTTTTTATAGGAGAATTTGATTTAATCGTGGGCACTTTAAAGTATAATTATGTTTAAAAATTAATTTAGGATCCAATTGATGGGTTTGATTAAGTGAAAGAACTTAATTATACTTTAAATTAGTCAAATTAATTTTATCAAGGGCTTAATGGGTGAAAAATTCAAGTTGGGGAGCCTAATTCAGGTTTAATTGAGAAGATTGAAATTTTCAGAGACCAAAGTGAATTTTCCAATTCAATTGTTTGAAATCAGGGATGAAATCGAAGACAATTGAAATTTTAATAGTCAATTGAGGTCATATTGCATGAATTTGAAATCAATGATCAAAGTTAAAGCCAAAGGATTACCTCCTTTGTCTATTAAAAGCAGCTCAAACAAACAACAATGGAGGAGGAGGGGTGGAGAGACGAAAAACTGAAGAGAACAAATCACCCTACAAGCATAGAATAACACAGGGCAAAGGGAAACACTAGGAAAGAACACAAATGGAGGAGCTAGAATAGAGGGAAAACATTGGAAAAAAAACACAAACAAACAAAGGAGAATGATCAGCGATAATTGTCCTCCACTGACAGGTGTTGTGTCGTCTTCCTCAACACCGATGACTCTCTACCTTAATTTTCTTCAAAAACTAGTGCCAACCATCTCTTATCTCCCTCAACAGTTTTCAACAGCTTAATCCGACAAGCACTAACAAGTCCCTTTCACATTCGCACTAGCAGGTTCCCTTGACACTCGCACCAGCTCCATGGTGACCTCTAGTGGTAGCAATAAGGCTCTCACGACACAACAACTCCCTCCCTCCCTCCCTCTCCTCCAACAACAACACTCCGACAACTCTCCCCGCCATCACATACCATTACTTTTGATGCCACCACCATAAGTGGAACTAGCTCGACCTCCTCTACCTAGTGACAGTAAGAGGTATGTCGGTCGTCTCCCTCCGTCAACCTTCACTTTACTGTTCACGTAATACATTAATAGTGTAACACAAGTTTTTTTCTATTTTGTTCTTGGGTCAGACCTGTTCTTATCAGCCCAAGTCCAATAGAGTTGGGCCCTTTTGGCCCAACTTGCTTGACTGTCTCATTCAGTTGGGCTAGGTCCAGTCTAATTTTTTTTAAAATAATATAAAAATCATTTTCTTAAAATACAAACAAAAAAATGTGTTATTTTCGTGCATACAACTGAATTTCAAGATTTTTCCAAGCATATTTTTTTGTAAGAACAAATATAACATATTTCTTATATTTTGAAACGAAAATTAAATATTACAATCGGTTTACAATTATACATTGGAGTTTGGAAAAAATATATAAAAATATAATAATTATTTTATTTTAGCATGTAGGTATAAATTTATATTGTAAAGTACACTCCACAGAGAGTAAAAAAAAAGGGTATCTAAATGCAATGTGAAATTTTTTCAAACTTAGGTAAATTTGTCAAAAGAAAAAAAATTGAGTTGATAAATTTGTCTACATGTTGTTTTTTAAAGTTGTATTTTCCCCCCAGTAATATTAGATTTGAAATATTAAAAATGAAAATATTGGGGAAAAAAGTTAAAGAAATAAACTTAAACAAAAGAGTATAAAATTTAAATTCAA
Organism: Salix exigua; assembly: GCA_032356905.1. Lineage (NCBI taxonomy): Eukaryota > Viridiplantae > Streptophyta > Magnoliopsida > Malpighiales > Salicaceae > Salix > Salix exigua. Next base: position 5,292,367 of record CM063600.1, read on the forward strand.
AGACAATAATTTTTTATAAGATTTATTAATCATATTATTATATTAAATGTATTTAAGCATATTGATATTATTTTTTTTAAAAAAATCTTAGGTCATTCTCTCTCTCTCTCTCTATATATATATATATATTTAGACAATAATATTTCATAAATATCAAAATATATAATTAGTCTTACACATTTTAATTCATTGAATACACACACACACACACACACACATAATTAACTTGACATATTCTCAATAACATTAATTTAAAGGATTTTTTTTAAATAAATCAAAACATTGGAATTAAATAATTTAACACAAAATGAGAAATTAAAAGATCTGGGACCGAAATGAAACAGAAATCCATAATTAACTTGCATAGAAGGATAAAATTGAAAGAAATCAAAGTTGATACCAAAAATATTAAGGATTTATAATAAATTTGCATAGAAGAATGAAATTCAAGTCAATGAAAACTTTATAATAGCAACCACAATATATAATCAATTTCAATTGAAGGACGAAATTGAAACAAATCAAAACCTATATAATAGCAATAAGGGTCAGAACAATAAATTACGAAGCTCAGGGACCAAAATGAAATTCGCCAAAAAACAGTTCCCAGATTAAAAAACAAAAAAAATTTGGCTAATTACCGTAAAGCCTCTCAAGCCCAGACGTGTGTTTTGTCATCTTTGAGAGACAAAATGGGCAATGCACTGTTCAATGAAATATTAAAAAATTAAAAAACCGGTCAGACGAATCAGGCCAGGCCAAATTGGACGTGGTCAATTACTGGGGAGCCCCTGAAACCGGCAACGTTTTTTGTCTTCAGAAGATAAAATCGCTAATGCACTGTTCACAAACAAAAAAAACAAAAAAATTAAAATGGACAAACTCACGCTACACACCGGATCAAATTGCGTGCGAATAGGAATCTATATAGCAATTGTTCGATTTGTTTTAGGTTATTAGATAAAATAATAATAGTAATAGTAATATGATAAGTATGGTGGGCCATGCCTAATTGCAAAACTACAACTAAGTATAGTGGAACAAATAGAAAATAGATTGAAGCAAAAATCTGAAAGGAAAAGGAAAAAGAAAAAGGAAAAATCGTGACAGATCTGTCTGTGTATTGTCTCTCTCTGTGCATCCAGGAAGGACACCGTAAAGAGGAGAGGAGAGAGAGGGATGTTGGAACCTTCTTCTTCCCCGCCTCCACTTTTAAAGAATTGAATATCGGCAGTTAGTTATTAATAGGAAAATAATAATAATCATAAAGCTTATTGGTCATAAGCTTTCTTAACTGTTAGGTTCTCCTATTTTTTTCACACCCTTTCCATTCCAAGCTTCTCTCAATCCTTCCTTCCTTTAAGCCAATACCTGCTGGGGTACGTTCTTTCTCTTTCTCTTCCTTTTATTTTTATTTCGCGGCAGTTACAGATTTGATTTATTTGTTTTTGATGTAAAAATTGGGTTTAGGGTTTTAATATGTTTCATGTGATTTGATCAATGCTAGGTTTAATTAATTAAAATGACGACAAGAACAATGAGGAGAAGACTACATCATGGTGACGTTGATGGAAAAAGGCACGGCGAACTTCTTGATTCTTCCGAGGCTGATGGTTTAAGTGAACCTTTACTCGGCAATCGCATTGATGATTCTTCTGTTCCCGTCAGTAGTCAACTTTCTTCAATTTTATTTTAATTTTATGCTATTTAATAAAATCAAGAATTAAGCTGATGCTACAGGTGCCCACACATGAAGATATATGGGACGATGATGAACGGAGGAAGCAACACATTCACTGGACTCTTGTGTTTTCGCAATTGATTGCGCAGTGGGCGCAATGGTTAGGTGTGTGATATTTCTTTTTTTCTATGATTTATGAAGACTGTGTTGAGCTGCCTTGTTTCAGGAGAATGTAAAGTATTGTTTCTTCTCAAATTGTGAATAGAACTGAGGAATTTGATTTGACTGCCCCTTTGTTTCATCTGCTCATATAATTTATATTTGATCATGTATTTTTTGTTCCCTATAGAAACAATTTTTTGCATTACTAACCTAGCGTTTTATTGTGAATTGTTTATTTAATTATGTTGATGATCAGCTGTTAGGCATGGCTATGTCATGTTTAGGACGAAGTTTATTTATGTATTTTTAATTTCAAAAAGTGTGTCAGAATCTTGTAAACAAAAGTAATTCGGATCTAAAGCATGGTAGGGCTTGCAAGCTTGTTTTGGTTCATTGGGATTTACCGTAATGGTTGCATTGTGAACTTTAAACTAGATTTTCTGCTTATTAGGCTCTCTCCATTTTTTTTTTCTGAAGGATAAATTCCTATTCATTGAGATTACTCTGTATTGCCCTTGAGATGTGAAGTTCTTCTTGATCTTTGATTACATTGTAGATTGTTAGACCTGTTTACTGTAGGTGACTGACAACTTTATGCTGGTTTCTGTAGCAAATATTGTGCTAGGTTCCGGATCATTTATTGCACGACTTTTGCCTCATTCTTCTCCCACTCAGTATGGATCAAACAGGAAGCTTCTTCAACCTTCTCTTAGTCCATTACAGGTTTATTTAGCTGTCTGGATGATATCCATATAGTCTAAAGCTACTCATTTCACATGCTTGATAATTTTTTGAGTATCGTGTATTTATTTTTATTCTGTCCACAGGGTGCTTTTTTGTCTAGGAACATAATAGTCTACTTTTTTATGTTGCTTCTCTTGTGTATGCTTTCTGTTAAATCAAATTAAACACCCTGTATCACATAGTTATATAAGTTCTGTCCAGTCTGTTTTTTCCTCTAAACACAACATGGTATGACATTCCACCTAGATTGAAGTGCTGGATACAGTTTTGTGCATATGGAGTATATCAGTACAAACTGCTTAACTTGCTTTCTTTCTTTTTAAAAAACATTTGTTGTCTTCTAATATGATCCTTCAGGAAAATCAATAAAATGTTGCGCTTTTCACTTTTCTCTTCATATTTTGCGAGCATTTTCAATTACTTTCTCTACATGGGAATCTTTCAGATCTTGATATTTTACAATGACAGCTATTTTTCTTTGAATTCAATCAATTTTATGCATTGTTATAGAAGAGCTGGGGTTCTGATTCTGTAAATTGGCTTTTTTGAAGGAGGCGAGACTTAGAGATCTTCAGAAAAGGTTGGGAGTTCCCTTTGATGGTTCTCGGGCAGAGCATCAAGTAAGTCTTCTTCTGTTTCTTTACTTTATTTACTTCTGCCCCTCTTATTCTTAATTTATTATCTGTTTAGTTGTTAACATTTAAGATGGTCTGGCTATAACTTAAAAATAAAACTTTTCTTTTCTTCAGGAAATATTTATGAAATCTGATTTTTAGTTTTATTTAATAAAAATGGATTGGAAATCATGCTGCTGAATTGTATATGAAGTGCTGGACCATTTTTCTTATACTTTGCAGGATGCTCTTAAACAATTATGGAGGCTTGCTTACCCTGATAGGGAGCTCCCATCTTTAAAGTCCGAGCTTTGGAAAGATATGGGTTGGCAAGGCTCAGACCCATCAACTGATTTTCGGTATGTGGAAACTGGTATAAGATGTAATATATGCTCGGATTAATTCCTTGAAAAGTATACTTATGCAACTCTTTTCCCTGATATTTGAAGGGGTGGAGGATTTATATCATTGGAGAATCTGATCTTTTTTGCCAAGAAATATCCGGTTTGTCCTTAACTTTGAATGTCATAGGTTAGATATTATTATCTGTCATACAGTGTCTGATGCTATTTAAAGTGATTGATAAATGACCCATGCCATGTGACAAAATAGAAAATTTTAATGAAATTTTATTTTCTTGTTCTCCCTTTCATTTACATGTTAACAATATATATATATAGGGAAAAGTGACACAACTAACCAAGCCTATAGCCACCACCCTATAGCCACCCTATAGCATCCTATAGCCACCACCCTATAGCCACCCTATCCCACTCTCAACACCAAGGGGGATGTTAGCATAATGGCTATAGGGTGGCTATAGGGTGGTGGCTATAGGGTGCTATAGGGTGGTGGCTGTAGGCTTGGTTAGTTGTGCCACTTTTCCCGTGACAAAAACTTGGAACTAAAATTCCTAGGCGGAATAATTCTTTCCAGTGAACCGAACACCAAACAAATCAGAGCTGCTTGATGTCATTGTGTTGATGAGCCCCAAAGACAGCCAAGAAAACAAACCAGAAACTGACAAAGAACCAAGAAAACCGAGAGTCCTATATATCTAAGACTGATGGAAACAAAACAAAATCACCCCAGCCGAGAGCCCTATGTATGCAGGGCTGATCCACAAAACCGAGAGTGCTGGAGATTCAAGAGTGTGGCTCTGATACTATGAGAAAGTAGAAAATCTTAATGAAACTTTATTTTATTGTTCTCCCTTTCATTTACATGTTAACAATATATATATATATATATATATATATATATATATATATATATATATGGAAAAGTGGCACAACTACCAAGCCTATAGCCACCTCTATAGCCACCCTATAGCCATTATGCTAACACCATGTATTTCACATGAATCTAACTCCATCAGCATGCACAGGATATGATTATGTCTGTTGGGAGTGCATTCTGGCACTTGTTTTTTGTTTGACTTTAAGTCTGCAACTGTGAAGTTCATACCTCAAAAAGAGTGTTAATCATTTCCAGATTCCTAACTGGAGGTTATTCTTTAATAGTGAGAATGCTCTCAGTCAATGGATTTGAGTTTGTACTGTTATCTGTAGATATTTTGGGTAAAGGTTCCAGTGTCCATCAATGTATTTGAGTTTGTACTGTAAACTGGTAACTGCTATCTGGCATGTGCCACAATGTGCATCTCAACATTTAGTATTGGTTGTTGGAAGGCGATCCTAACATTGTGATCTCTTGTTCCAGTGAAAAAATATGTTATTCAGTTTCAATGGTAGTTGATGAGTGTGATTTTGATTTTCTCTCCTGACATATAATGAGTTCTGAAAATGAGAGGCTGTGAAAAATGAAATTTAGTATCTTTTGCCTCATCATTCACTCTTATTTTTCTATGTCGTTTCCTTTTTTGAGTGTTGCATTTTGTCCTTTCTTGCATTAAAAGAAACTTTAGCCTCCTTTCTCTGTAATTTGTTTTTACATACCTGTGTGGAGAAATAATATTTGGTGCATGGTTTGTCTTGTATGCCTCTTTGTACATGTTTGGATGCGTGGGAATTCTAGCCTGTTCCTTATTTTTTATGGCCTTGAAAGGAATACAAAATTGTGTTTGTGTAGTCGTTAGTGTCTGATTTTGGATGGTTCTTGATTGAACAAATAGAAGGACAAGAAATATCCAAATCATGCTTGGTATGGGACTTCCTGGAAGTGCATACATTTTCAATAAAGGGTTTATGGATTCTGTGCCCAGAGTTGACCATTATTTGTTGGTTCCACTTGCAAATATGAGCTCCACAAAAAAATGTTGATTGAGCTTGCATGTCGCTTTAAACTTAAAATTTCTCTTAGTTCCTTAGGGAACTGCTTGGGCTTGTATGCTGTATGCAAATCCATTGATGGTGGTTTCTCTTCCTTTCCCCACCTTCTCTTTATTTTGTGTATTTGATGTTGTGAAAATGATTTTGGTTGCTAGTTCTAATACTGACATGGTTATGAATCTGTTCTTTGGTTGACAGGACTCATTCCAGAGATTGTTGAACAAAAGAGATGGAACTAGAGCTGAATGGGAGTATCCCTTTGCTGTGGCGGGCGTTAACATTTCTTTTATGTTGGCGCAAATGTTGGATCTTCAGACAGGTAATTGACATCGAAATTTAGGGGATATGTGATGTCTCTCTGATAGTTACTCAGTTCTGGAAAGGTGACTTGATTAAATGCCAGTCAGCATTAGAGCAATGATATTTCCAACAATTTTGGGGGTTAATAATGAATTTCCAAGTTTGTTATTTTCCTTGTACAGTTCTGTCGCTCAATCTTCTTTCTTTCCCTTGCAAATTCAAATACTCCAACCATGGATTGAAAACTCGATGTAAAATTTCATTTGCAGGGAAGCCATCCACCCTCGCAGGAGTCAGATTTTTAGAACTACTTGCAGACGATGAAATGGCATTTGACAACCTATATTGCATAGTATTTCTAATGATGGATGCTCAGTGGCTTGCAAAGCGGGCTTCCTATATGGAATTTAATGTAAAATTTGTTTGGAAAGCTTTCAGCTGTCGAATCATTTCATATATAATTTTCAATTCAATTGTGATCCCATGCAGTGTCTTATATTATTAGATTTATCACCTTTTTCCAGGATGTTTTGAAGTCTACAAGGACGCAGATAGAGCGGGAGCTTTCCCTTGAAGATGTCTATACTGTGAAAGATTTACCGGCATACAATATGTTGACGGGATAATACGGCAATAAAGTGTAAAAATAAATAAAAAGAATCCCCTTTCCTTCTGTGGAATCTATCTATATCGTTCCAATCAAACCTGTAAGAAGAAACCTATTTTTATTCATAAGTATGAAAACCAATTACAGTTTCCAATAGTAACACCTACCCTTCGTAGTGGTACATCTTTGAATTGGATTACGCTATTCTTTCCAAACAGGTACATGCAATGCCTCGTCTGTATTTTTGAACAGGTACGCCCCGTCTTCCTATGTATCCTAGGGTGGTGATCATGGGTTGTAAACTTATTTCCTGTTGAACCTTCCAGAGTATGCAGAGGTTACCTCAGATGTGGCTGGGGGGTTCGATGCTATTTATGTATACATGACTGGGAATGGATTTCATTGTAGGAAAAAAGAATTGGACAAGTTAACGCCTCATTATTTTATCCTATGCTAATAGTCCTGTCAATTTCATTTCAGTTAGTTTTATTTATTTATTAGTACAGAATATTTTGGTTTCAGAGTGTTTTGGCGTATTGTTTCGGGTTGTATTGTTCATATATAATTAATTAATTATATATATATATAAAAAAATAAAAATATTAATTTAACAAACACAATTCAAGATAAATTAGTTTTAAATTATATAATACAAACACAAAGTCAAATAAATATAATTTCAAAATTAGAAATATTTTATTATTTCAAAATATTGTGAAAATAAAATATTCTAAAATAAAAAAATATAAATGAAACATCTTCTATATTATTAATATAAAATAAGGATCTTGATTTTACAGTGGAATGTAAGAAAAGTTATCAATTAGACATATCAATAGGTGGTCATTTCCATCCAATTTATTCTCATCATTAAAACATCTCTTCACAATTGAAATTGGACATGAAGACAAATTTCTTGCATTAATTAAAAAAGATAATTATTTTTGCTGTGGTTGAAAAGGGGTTTTATATAAGTAAGTGTATGCAGATGTAGCAGAGGGTGTATGTGCCAGGAGGAGGAGGGGAGAGATCAAAGGAGGAAATAGCTGCTGGAATGGAGTTGGAGGTGTTTAATCAAGGGATGTGGAAGACATAGCTAAGCAACAAGTGGCAAGAGACAGGCACGTGCCCTTATGGTAACCATTGTCAGTTTTGCTACGTCCAGTTATCAGGCACCCAAGGTACAAGACTGAAGCTCTGCAAGATGAGGTGAGGAGCTGAGGATTGAGGAAGAAGAGTGTTAGGGATTTGATTTGAGATTTTGAGTGAAAATGTGAAATTGATTTGGGGAAAGGGGCGTGGGGTGTTTAGCTGTTTACATAATATTTTTTTTTCATGGACAAAACGACGCACCTGACGTGCTTCCAGTGTGTTTCGGTTGAAATATGAGTCACAAGCCAAAATTTAAACCGAGACAAAAACAATATTGTTTTATCTTGTTTTTTTGACTGAAACAAAACGTTTCGACCGAAAAAAAACGAGATTAATAACCTTGGTTCAGTCTTGTAAGAAGACAACCCTTGAATTCAAAATGTTGCACGGCATGACCATCTCAAACCATGCTGCTGTTGGGGTAAATCTTCACCCCTAAAATTCAAAAAGGATACATGCCCATGAAATACGAGAAACTCCCTAAATAATGCAAGAAAATGAATTTAATTCCAGGTTAGGCCAGGAATATTTTTAAGCGAACAACATCCCTGATAAGTGTGGACTGAACACTGTTGATTAAAACCGAGAAAGCTAGTGCAGGACATGGAAGCCTGCCATACATTCTGCCAATTCCTTATCACTTACCAAACATGAAAGTAACTTTTGTTGCCAAAAGATAAACACAGAATGCAGCAGAAAACTCCAACTGAAATTCAATTAGTTTCATAGCGAAACTTTCTGCCTTGCCTTGGCATCTATCTCATCTCCCCTCTTCATTTGCAACCGGCACGCTAGACAAACCAAAACAACACATCTTTGCAGCATCATGCAAAAACAATGAAGAATTGAAAAATTAATAAATGACCACCAAAAGTGGTCATATGTTAATTTTACTTTGGTTAGTGTATACATTAAAAATTATCTCACGATTGAAATTATGTGGTAAAGATACTACAAAAGATCAAATATTAGAGAAAATATTCTTCACTTTTCTTGCTTCAAACGTTGTCTTGCAGTAACAATACTAGGGATTAATTTCATGTCTTCTTATGATTGAACAAAATAATGAACTTTTGATGAAAAATCATCAATCTTATCCCACAAGTTCCAGACCATTCTCTCAAGTGAATGAAACCTTTGATCAAAAGACAAAAAAGAATCAAGGATATAAGAAAAAAAAACTGGATAGAGAAGAAGAGATAATTCTTCAAAAATCAACCCACCATACCACCAGAAGTGGAGACATAATGAACCGAAACAAGAAAAGACAAGAATTTGTATAAACTTGAAGATAAGTGTCATAAATATGATATGCATGGTCATTGGTCACGTACCTATCACACACTAAAACATCTTACAAATTTATATCAAGTCTATCTGAAACAAAATACAGTTGATACTAATTTTATCCATAAAGATGATTTTAAAAATCGTAATGCTTATCTTGATATTTCTGATTTCTTTGAAAACCCAAATAAAACAGAAAACATAATTAGTGGTGGAATCCTTGAGGATGATTAATAGTTTTTATTTGTATTAAAATATTTATGTTATTATATTTTTAATAAACAATATAAGTTTTTTAAAAGGTAAATAATAAACTTTAACTATATTTTGAAGAGTGACATGACTTTTCATAATGAAAATTTATGTTTAGCAGACAATGTAACAACACATAATTCTAAAGGAAAAGAAATACTTTGAATATCTAATATTAATCAAAGATAATATCACTATAATATCAGGTACAATAAACATGAGTACAAGCTTCTAGAAAAGCTAATATTGTATTACCAAATAACATAAAATTAGGCATAAAAGATGCATTATATTCACATGAGTCTAGAAGAAATTGACTCAGTCTTAAAGATATAAGTGCTAATGGTTATCATATTAAAATAATAGACAAAGACATAAAAGAATATCTTTATATTACTGCATGTCTTTCGAGGTAGATTCTTGTACTTGAAAAATTCCATGTTTTTTTTTCTTTTTGGAATTTATTATACGAACATGAAATGTATTGAAGCAAACATTGTGATACACTAGAAGTGTTCCAAACCAAAACAATTTATGCTTTGGCATTATTGACTTGGACGTCCAAGATTAGTAATGATACAACAAGTTATTGAGAATTCATATGGTCATCTTTTAAATAATCCAAAGATTGCTTTACCAAGTGAAAATCCACACACTGTATTTTCTCAAGGTAAATTAATTACCAAACCATCTCCATCAAAGAGTTCTTATATAATCACCATCTTTTCTTGAAAGAAAGAATTCAAGAAGATATATGTGGATCTATTCATCCACCATGCATACCTTTTAGATATTTATGATATTGATTGATGCATCAAATAAATGGTCATATGTTTGTTTATTTTCTAGTCAAAATATTGCATTTTCTAGATTAATAGCATAACTTATCAGACTACGAGCGTAATTTCCTGATTTTTCAATCAAGAAAATTTGATCGGACAAACTGGTGAGTTTAATTCTCAAGCATTTGATAATTTTTGCACTTCTATTGGAATTGATGTTGAACATCTTGTTGATCATGTATATACTCAAACTGGTCTAGTAAAATAATTTATAAAGCGACTTCGATTAATAGCAAGACCATTACCTATGAAATTAAAATTGCCTGCATCTAAGTGTTCAATTTGTTCTTCCTTTAGTTTTCTTTGTTCAATTTTATGGCTCCAAATAAGAAGAAAAAAGCTGTTAAGAAATTGAAGAATGGAGAGGAGCTGCGGCAAGCGCTGGTTATTGCTCTTGCAGCTACTGCTTCAACAGCTTCAACCTCTCCCCCATCCTCCTCTTTGCAAGGGAACGACAACAATGGTCCATGTCCAGCCACGTACCATGGCAGTTCTGTTCCCAACTATGCACAATTTGAAGATAGTGATGAGGAAGATGAAGAGGTCAGTTCTCACAGCTGCATGGAAGATGAAGCTAGCGCCTCAAAGATTTTCTTTTCTTCTCCTATGTCTCATAAGGGGGCTGAAGTTTGTCTTTTGATGCATGAAAGACATGCACACTTTAGTTCGCAAGAAGGTGAAGGGGTTGCTGCATTTCTGGGCAGCGGGGTTGGCGAGACTCCATCCCTCCTGCTCGAAGGTGTCGGGGTTGCTGCATTTCTAGGCAGAGGGGCTGACGGGATTCCACCCCTCCAGCTCTTGGCTGGGACAACTCCCTTGGCGCCCATCCTCTTAGGGAACATGGTGGTTGCGATGGTGTGACAGAAATTCCAGCAAGGGATAAAGAGCAAATAGGGGTTGTTGCTCCACTCCTCTCGGCTGGGATAGCTTCTTTGGCTGTCCCTCCTCTTCTTTCTCCTTCCAAACCCAAAGATAAGGAACATGGTCGATGTGATGGTGTGACAGTAGTTCCAGCTAGGGGAAAGGAGAAAATAGGGGTTGTTGTTCCACCTATTCAACTTTCGGCAGCAGCAGGTGGCAGAAATGGATGTTCTTCTTCTTCCCATGCTAAGGAAATGGAAGGCAATGTGTTTATTTCTCCTCCAACCAATGACGTGGGAAATAATGGTCCAAAGGATAGCGATAACTTAGGGAACATGGCTGCGGAGAGTGGTAAATGGAAGGACTTGTTCTCTTCCAATCGTAGAGCTGAAAGCGGGACTAAATTGGTATACTTTTCCGAACTCAATAATACTTCTTCTTGTTCATTGCTTGAGAATGATCTTGGTAATCTTAAGGATGTTTGGAAGTATTGTATTGTGGGGTATGTTGTGGGTAAATTTCCGGGATTCAAAGCTCTTAATTATATTATCGTTAATTCATGGAAATGTAAGGCTTCGCTAACCATTCATGAATCGGGTTGGTTAGTTTATCAATTTTTGCTTGAGGAAGATAAGCTTGCTGTGCTTAGTGGAGGTCCGTACCTAGTGTATGGTAGACCTTGATATTAAAATCCATGCCTGAATTTTTGGATTTTTCAACCGCGGATATGTCCACTGTCTCGGTTTGGATTACGCTTCCTAATCTCCCATTGCAATGTTGGTCGCCAGTCTGTTTGTCTAAGATTGGGAGTGTTCTTGGAAAGCCTGTTCAGTGTGATGTATTAACGTCCTCTATGTCCCGCCTTTCATTTGCTCGAATCCTTGTGGAGATTGATTTGCTTGCTGATCGTAAACATTCTGTGTGCATTAAGTTGCCTAATGGTACATCTTTGAATCAGAAAATTATTTATGAAACTTTGCCGAGATTTTGTAAGCATTGCAGAGTTATTGGCCATAACACTTCTCTTTGTCCACACATGGTGGATAAGCAAGTTCCTTTAGATCTCGTGACAGTCAAAGTAGCATCGGCATCTGACACATTTTTTAGTGAAAAGGTGGGTTCCGGTTAAGAAGGTGAATTCTGTTCAGATGGCCCCGATAGAGCACTAATTGAGTGATGAGCCCTCTCGGCCTTTGATAAATGAAGAAGTCTCTTGGCCATCTGATTATAAGGAGCCTTCTTGGGCTAAGGAAGTGCAGGGTACTTATGAGCAGCGGACTAATCCAATGCAATTGGAAATTGATGCCGGTGAGTGGACGGTTGTTAAAAAGAGGAATGGTAAATTGAAAATGGCTAATGATAATGCAGTTGCAGTGACTAGTTTGGGGAATCCAGTTTCTTTGGTGGGAATAGATGTTGACCCATTATGTGGTGTGACCACGCGTAGTGGTAGTCGACGAACAGGTTTTTCTCCTAGAAGCAAAGGGTTGAAGGCCTTAGCTCCGGCACCTTTATGTTAATCTACTGCTAGAACATCAGGGGCTTAACAGTCCTCTGAAGCAACATGAGGTTGTTAACCTCATTAGGAAGAAAGGTGTGGATGTTTTTGGTCTGTTGGAGTCTAAGCTTTATACGGCCAAGATTGCTAACATGCAACAATTTCAGCTGAAGAATTGGAAATTTTTGTCCAATGTTGAGGTGGCTGGTTCTATTGCTCGGATCATTATTTTTTGGAACCCGTCCTCTGTCTTAGTGGATCTAATTGCTAGTTCGGCTCAGGGTTTTCATGTCTCCATATGCAATCTGGTTCAACAAGTTCGTTTCAAAGCTACTTTTGTATATTGTTTTAATACGGTTGTTGCTCGTCGGGCTCTTTGGAATGATCTTTGGATGATTCTTGGTGATTTCAATGCTATTATGTCTCCGGCGAATAAGCACAATGGAGAGCCTGTGACTGGTTATGAAACTTCAAATTTTTTTGATTGTTGTTCTGACTTGGGCCTTGCTGATGTTAACTATTCAGACAGTCACTTCACTTGGTCTAATGGCAGGATCTGGACAAAGATTGATAGAGTTCTGGTGAATCATGCTTGGTCCTCTATTCAGTGTGCTATTCAGGTCCATTATGATCCGCCGGGTCCTTTTTCAGACCATTCTCTGGCAATTATTAGGCTTGGTAGTAGTCCTGCCATTGGGCGATGGTGTTTCAAATTCTACAATATATGGGGTCTGCATGAGAACTTCATTGGCTTGACGGCTGCTTCGTAGAATTTGGAGGTTTATGGCTCATCGATGTTTGTTTTGTGCTCTAAACTGATGAGGTTAAAATTGCTGTTGAAGGAGTTGGGTAAGCATCACTTCAATCACATTTCAGAGAGGGTTACTAGTATGGAAGGTGAGCTTCGACATTTCCAAGAATCTTTGCAGGATGACAAGGACAACTCTCAGCTCTTGGACATTGAGCTACAAATGCGTAGCAAGTTGGTCCATCTTAAATCCGCGGAGAAAATATTTTTTAGCCAGAAGCTCAAATGTGATTACTTCAAAGACTGTGATAGGGGCACCAGTTTCTTTCATGCTATCATGGGTCAGAAGCAGCGAAAGGGGTTCATAGCTTCTATTATGAGCAGTAACGGAGTCCCTACCAATTCTGAATCAGAGGTTGGGGCTGAATTTGTTAAATTCTATCAGAACCTCCTAGGTGTGTCGAAAGAAACAGATGCTTTGGACATGGAAGTTATTCGGTGTGGTCCGTGTCTTACTTCCTCTGCCCATGAGAGTCTTCTAGCTCTTTTTTTGGGTGATGACATTAAGGCGGCTTTGTTTAGTATTGGTAACGATAAAGCTCCTTGGCCAAACGGTTACTCTGCTTTTTTCTTCAAAAAAACGTGGGATATTATGGGGATCGACTTTGTCTTGGCTGTTCAGGATTTTTTCATCTCTGGGAGAATGCTTAAGTAGATAAATCACTCTATCATTGCTCTAATTCCTAAATCTGCTAATGTCACTTATCCTAGTGATTTCCGGTCGATCTCCTGTTGCAATGTCATCTATAAAGTAATCTCTAAGCTTCTTTCGGACAGGTTAGCTCGTGTTTTGCCGGATATTATTAGCCCATTGCAGAATGCTTTTTTGGGCGGTCGGAAAATGGCAGATAATATCTTTCTGGTCCAAGAATTGCTCCAGGAATATGGTCATAAGCGGACTTCCCCAAAATGTCTTATGAAAATTGACTTTAGGAAAGCCTTTGACTCAGTTCAGTGGGATTTTTCTAGAGAATCTTCTCGAAATGCTTGGGCTTCCCTCTGGTTTTGTTCATCTGATTATACAGTGTCTCCACAGCCTCTTACTCGGTCGTGGTCAATGGTAATCTTTATGGTTACTTCAAGGGTCGAAGCGGTATCAGGCAAGGTGACCCATTATCACCTTATCTGTTCATTTGCTGCATGAAGTATTTTTCCAGAATGCTTAAGTAGGCTTCCAGCCTGCCAGGTTTTCACTTTCATCCGAAGTGCAGCTCTCTTGGCATTACCCATCTCGCATTTGCTGACGATGTACTCCTGCTTTGTCGGGGAGACCTTAGTTCAGTGGGTACCATGTATCAACAACTCTGATCCTTTGGTAATGTGTCAGGTCTTGATCTTAACCCCTCCAAATCTTCCATCTATTTTGGAGGAGTAAAGCCGACCATGAAAACTGATATTCTCCAGCTGACCGGTTTTGTTGAAGGGGTTTTTCCTTTTACCTACCTGGGTGTGCCGCTTAGTCCTCATCGGCTTTTGGCAAGCCAATTCTATCCTCTTTTACAAAAGCTGGAGTCTGCTATTCAGGGCTGGATGGGTAAATTCCTTACTTATGCGGGGAGGTTGGAGCTACTGCGATCCGTGCTGAATGGGATGGTTCAATTTTGGATTGACATTTTTCCTATCCCGAGGGTTGTATTATCTCGTATTACCAGTATTTGCAGGAGTTTTTTGTGGATGCTTGTGGCAATCAGGGTGCTGCCATTAGCTTGGTCAAAAGCTAGGATAACAACGATAAATTCTTCAGGAATGCCTATGATTATTTCAGGCTTCGCGGGGATGAGGTTAATTGGCTTCGGGTTGTTTAGGATACTTGGTCTATGCCATGATATAATTTTATTCTCTAGCTAACTGTCTTGGGAAAGCTCCGAACAAAAGACCGTCTTCAGTTCATGTCCCCAGATCCTATCTGTCTCCTTTGCTCTCAAGATAATGAATCACATCGGCACCTATTTTTTGAATGTAATTGGTCAGCGCAACTTTGGAATTTTATCAAGTCCTGGCTGAGGATTAATCAGCAGATGATGTCTTTAAGTAGCGCACTTCATGAGGTCAACACGGGGGGCCATAGCATGGAGACCAGGTTAAGGCAGATTTCTTTAGGTATTACAGTATACTTAATTTGGGAGGAGCGTAATAATCGTGTATTTCATTTGAAACGATTATCGGTGTGCAAATTTTTTCATAAATTCCAGGTATTGTTCTATACCATCTTCCATTTCCGAGAAAAGGACCACCATAATCTGAATTTTGGGTGACGATCTTGATCCGGCTTGGATTTAATGCTCGGTTCATTTTGAGGAAGATGTCTTCGGTCTGCTAGACATTGGGGATTGATTGTGTGCTGCCCAATCATTTTGCTGAGTCAGCTGTGCTTTCCAGCTGGTTGTCTTGGGGGGATGGCTTGTCAGCTAGCTTTCTTCTTTTGGGTCTGTCTCCATCTGATTTTGCTGCAAAGGTGGCTGGCGTGTTGAAGTTTTTTGCCTCGGTTTCCTCTTGTTTTGCAATGCAGGTGTGTAGCGTGTGGTAGGTGGCAAAGTTTCCTTGTCAGAGTTCCTTCTCGGTGCTGCTGCTGGTTGTGTGTGCGTTGCAGACATCTCTCTTGGACTTGTAGAAAGGTGGCTGGCGTTTGAGTGTGCTGTCAGCTCAATTGGGGGCTGCCTTTCTATTTTCTGCTCTTTTGGGCGGAGATGTTGTGGCGTGTGGCAGACTTTCTTTCGTTGGGAGTAGTTAGTTGGCTTGGCAGGCACCACGTGGGATGACTTGAATTTGAATTTGAATTTAAATTGTGCTTTTGCAGCTTTGTGCTTTTCAGCTTTCCCTCCGAGTTGGGCAAGGCGTCGTTTTGATCATTTCCTTGGACAGGAAATTACTGGATTTGCTGTCTTCCGTGGACTCCCTTTGCTGATTTGCTTTGTAGGCCTGTCTTTTTCAGCTCTTTTTTAGGCTCTGCTGTTTGGGCTGAGTTTGAGCTTGTAAAATGGGTTGTCTCCAAGCTTTTCTTATTGGGCTGGTCCTTGTTTGGGTTGGGCTTTTTAGGGGTGCTTTGTTGTATTGTTGCTTTCCTAGGGCCTTTGTTTTGCTATAAGGGAGCATGTTCCCTTTTCGTTTTTGTTCTGTTTGCTGTTCTCTTCGAGGTTTCTCGGTCTTGTACATTCTTTGTTTTTTTTTAATATACTTACATTTTACCAAAAAAAAATTGCCTGCATTTGTTTGGTGACATGTTATATTATATGATGCATCATTGGTTAGAATTAAACCAAGTGCTTACCATAATTATTCTTCTTTGCAAATTATTTATGGTATACCACCAAATATATTCCATCTATAAACTTTTGGTTATGTGGTATATATGCTTGCAGCACCATCACAAAGGACTAAAATGGGTCCACAATAAAGAATATGAATTTATATTTATTTTGATTCTTCATCTATTATTAGATTTTTTGAACCCTTGACTAGTGATGTTTTTAAAGAATATTTTAAAGACAACCATTTTGATGAGAATATTTTCCCATCATTAGAGAGAAAAAAATTAGTGCTTGAAGCATGATAATAAATTACTTGGAATAACCTAAAGTCATCTCATTTTAATCCAAGAAAAATCAATGTAA
The DNA here is from genome assembly GCA_032356905.1 of Salix exigua. Taxonomy (NCBI): domain Eukaryota; kingdom Viridiplantae; phylum Streptophyta; class Magnoliopsida; order Malpighiales; family Salicaceae; genus Salix; species Salix exigua. The sequence continues at coordinate 5,309,077 of CM063600.1, forward strand.
ACTTAAAAGACAATTCATTGATAAAATACTACAAATCAATTACTAGTTGTTATCATAAATAGTGAAACGGTGGTTAAATTCCACATTCCAACTACAAACACTATCAAGAATTGAAATCCTTAAAGAAAAAAAAGCAAATATAATAGCAAATGGATCTATACCACAAATGAAATGTGGAAGACCTGTTGGCGCTAAGGACAAAAATCATAGAAAACAAAAATTCTAATGAATAGATGATGGTACTCTTGGGGAGTCCTCACCCATAAAAACAATATCAAATCTTGTGTTGAAATCATCTCCTAATATTGATCTTTTGAAGAAAGACCTGTTGAAGAGACATCTCCTAAAAAGAACTAGGAAACTGAAAATAATAAAATCTCCATAAACTATATTCATACAAGAGAGATTTTAGAACGTAATAAAATTATCATAAATAATATATTTGCATTTAAGATTGATTTAAGCATCACCAAAAGTTATGATGAATTTGAACCACAAACTATGGATGAATGCTGACATAGAAATGATTGCCCAATGTGAAAAGAAGTAATCCAAAAAGGTTCAACTCACTTGCAAAACATTTGGACCTATAGTTCATACACCTAAAGGTTTTATGTTTGTTGGATATTAGTGATTTTTGTTAGAAAAAAAAATTAGAACAATAAAATTATGCGATATAAGGCACAACTTGTTGCACAAGTTTTTTTATAGAGATTGAACAGTGATTATGAGAAGAACTTATTTTTTAGTTATGGATGCAATCACTTTTAGATTTTTAATTGGTTTAGTAGTCTCAGAAACTCTAGATATGCATTTAATGGATGTAGTTATAATATATCTATATAAATCATTAGATAAAGACATCCATATAAAAATCACTGAAAAATTTACAATGCCTGAAGCCTTTTATGATAACTCTAGAAATATTTATTCCATTAAAATACAAAATTTTGTATACGGGTTGAAACAATCTGTTCGGGTGTGGTACAATCATCTTAATGAATACCTTTTTAGAAAAGGAGTTTGAGAATGATGAGATTTGTCCATGTATTTTTATTAAGAAAAGCATATCCAGATTTATTATTGTTGCTGCATATATTGATGTTTTAAATATTGTTAATACTCCTGAAGATCTCACAAAAACTATAATCTATTTGAAAGATGAATTTGAGATGAAAGATCTCGAAAAGATAAAGTTTTATCTTGGTTTATAGATTGAACATTTTTCAAATGAAATACTTGTTACTCAATCAATTATATAGAAAAATCCCTAAAATACTTTTACATGGACAATGTCTATTCTTCAAGTACACACCTATAGTTGCTCGATCACTTGATGTGAATAAAGGCTTTTTTTGACCGCCAGAAGAGGATAAAGAAATTCTTGGTCCTAAAGTACCATATCTTAGTGCTATTGGAGTATTTATGTATTTTGCAAATTATACAAGACTAAATATAGCTTTTGCAATCAAGACACAATTCCACTCATATAAAAAGACACCAGAATGGAGTTAAATATATACTTTACTATATCCTTAGAATAACCAAAATAAGTTTATTTTATAATGGATCAAATTCATAATTGATTAGATATGCAGATGCAATATCTCTCTTATCCCCAACAAAGAGGGATCACAAACAAGTTATCTATTTACCTATGACGGTACTGTAATTTCTAGGAGATCTATGAAATAAATAGTAATGGCCACTTCATCAAATCATTTAAAAAATTATTGTGATTTATTAATCAAGTTGAGAATGTATATAACTAAGATCAATTATCCAACATATAAAGAAAAAAATATAGATTGCCAATCTTTTAGAATATTCTCACAATATTGTTTTATGGTTTTCTAGATGTTTTGATGTTTTTTAAAATATTTCAAAGTATCTTTTTTTTTTAAAAAAATCTCATGCTTTAAAAAAAATATTTTTCTTTTAATCGGTGGTTGTAGGGCATTATAATCTATACATGACAAAAAAGACATTGAAGAAAATAAAATTATATACGAGCATGTAGATTTCTTAAAAAGGTATATGAGAAATTACATCCAATAAATATATCAATTAACCCCCGATGAGCAAGATTTAACTGAGTAGAAAGAACATAGAAAAGAATTGCCATGGAAGCCAAGTAGAAGAAGCATAAACTAGACAAGATGAAGAAAAGGTAGGAAAAAAACAAACTGATCACAAGCCTAAAGGTGACTGAGTCCAAGCCTCCGTGAGACCAACTAGGTTACCGATCCATCTGCAACGTAATTAATTTCACGGAGAGGAAAGAACCACCTTGTTGAGGTTCAAAATGGAACTTAGAATCGAAAGACTGTAAGGAATCGAACGCAATTTTTCATCTAAAAAGCCGTGGTTTGAAAACGCAACAGCAAGCTTTCAAGCAAGATTGGAGTTCTCAACAGATTCCTTTGGTGGTTCCAACAAAAAGCGACCAAGACGATCTGCTGCCTTGTGCACCTGGAAACAGAAGTTGTTTGCTTATAGATACAATATTGTAGCTCTTGATTTTCTTAGAACGTTATAAGTTCATGCGTTCTTTTCAAACCTGTTCATCCCAGTCAGTCCTCCATGTAAGGTAGGATAGCAGAAGTGTCAGAACTACAACTCCACTCAGCAATCCAATCCACAGACCCTGTACTAGCAAAGAAGAAGATGGTGAATAATAGAATCAAGTTCTATAAAGTTGAATCTTAACTAATAAATCAAATCACTCGTCATAAAGTTATCATCAGGAAAAGCCAAGGTTGCGAAACGATCAAATTGAATGGCAATATCCTTCTTACATACCCTGATCTGAAGATGAGCTACATATCCAAGCACAAGTCCTATAGGCACTCCGATCACATAGTAGCTTCCCAAGTTGAGAAATGCAACAGTACTTTGCACACCAGCTCCTATAGCTACGCCTGGAGAGGTCGAGTTTTAAATGCGTGCATGCACTTAGACCCACAAAACACAAGCATTTATTCTGATGTATGTTGTTGGAAATCTTAGCAGTTGATTCTCTTTTATGGATATATATATAGTACTTGATCAATCGTGAATTTGCAGAAGATAAACTCTAGAATTATAGTTGTGCGATGAACGGACCAGAAAATGTTCATCTGTGTATAGAATTTAGAATGAAATACTTGCCTGAGAGTACTGGATAAACGCTATTTAACAACACTGAGAACGCAAGTAGAACATGAAGTTTTGACACAGATTCTGCGATTTGCGCACTACTTGTGAACAAGGATGAGATTTCATCACTGAAGACCAAGCACAAAACGCAGAAGAGAATTCCAATAATTACAGAAGTAACGAGGGCAACTTTGATAGAAAATCTTGCAGCTTTAGCATTGCCCTTTCCCAGTTCATTTGATACACGCACGCTGTACAAAATGTAGCGTCCATGCATGGAATTTAACTAAATATATCAGCTGCTCCGAAAGAGAATGAGTGGAATATATATATTCTTAATGGTTAAAGGAATACGTACCTGGAAGCACCTAAGAACCCGAGGCAAATCATGAAATCACATCCATAGATGTTGATGCTGAAAGAAGAAATTTGCACGAGTCCCCTTTTTTAATACTTGAAACTTTACAGGCCAAACAACTATACTGAAATTCGCACAACCAATTCTTACCAAATGGAGAAAGCAGATATAGCAACAGTTGCATTCTTCATACATCCAGCTAACAAGACAAGAATAGAGGTGTACCAAAACTCTAAGCTGTTAGGTCAAACCATGTACAATTAGGGTACCATATTTTCTGTGCGTAACATCATATATAATTATGGACTCAACTGTATATTTTCACTGTTTTTTGCTTAAAAAACAAACAGCCCTGCCATATTCCCATACTTTAAATGGAACAAAAAGAATAAAACTAGTGTTATAGATCAGTTCGAACTTGTAAATTACCAAATCATAACTCCGGAGGACAGTGAGAGCTTTACTAGAGGTAACATATCAGCGAAAGCAGCTTTAGTAAAGCCTTTCCATGTGAGAGGACACCACCCTCCAAAGATATAGACAAACTCTTCAACAACCAGCAACCAAGCTGAAATGATGAACGCACTCATGGCACCAGCAACTCCAAAACCAAGTTTGATCACAAATAACCAGGACAAAAGCACATGAACCACAAAGGAGGAGGCAGTAAACAGCCCAACAATCTTGTTTTTTTTCTGTGCTTGCAAGAACATTTGGATGGTCAAGCTAAAGACGTAATAATATAGGATGGGAATGAACCAAAGCGACATTTTCCCAGCTTCTTTTGCTATATCATCCTCTTGTCCAAGTAGTTTTAATAAAGGTTCTGTGAAAATGAAGAGGGGGAGCAAGATGGTTGCAGCGACACCATCAATGATCCATGATCTCTGCAAGTAAATACCCATCATGTGGTATTGTCCAGCTCCATACGCTTGCCCGCATAAGGTCTCAGTCGCACTTGACATCCCAATCTTCCGTGAGATAAGAAATAAATACAAAAAATAAAACTCGATCCTGTAAGTCAATTATTGAAACAATCGTCTTTCACCATTGGAACGAGACCTTGATTCATTCCTAACTTCTATGCCTACCTACAATGGGCCAATAACTCTTTCTCTCGAGTGAAAATCAATGCTAATCTTATGCCAATGATGAACACTAAGAGGTGTTTGTATTTCAACAATGTTTTGAAAAAACAAAGAATTTTTTTATTTAAATAAAAATTTTAATGTATTTTTAAATATATTTTTAAAAATAACCTCATCCACATTTCTAAATGATATAATGACAAGAGGACGTACGTACCAATATGCCATTTACAAAGCGTATCAAGATGCTCTGTTGGAGGCCAAATGCTGCAAGATCCAATTCGCTAACGTGTCCCATGAACAATTGTGTAACCACTATCATTCCAAATGAAGTCAATCGTGCAACGATTCCAGGAAACGCAATCCCCCAAAACTCCGTGGACTCCTTCCAAACCCTCTTCTTCAGGTCATCACTGCTAAGTTCTTCCGGCGAAACAAGCCTCTCTTCCATTGAATTATCCATGATACTGTAACAAAGAAAGCTAAAATCAATGATTCTCAAGCTTTTTGGTGAATATAAACTTCACATTTTTTTTTAAATGGTGTCTGAACCAGCTTGCACGCATCATAACTAATTCCTGAATTCATTGAAGATCTTGTAAGCCCAATAAACATGTAAGACACCACGGAGATGACAGACGTGCATGACAGGGCTCGAACCGGGTTTGATAGAATGGATATATTTTAAATAAATAGAAAATAATAATCATATAAAAATAATAATTATAGAAGTGGTAAAATATGAAAACATAGTGAGGCGGGCGGCCTAGTTGAAGCATTAGGTTGACTATCTTGTAAAGGGATTAAAATTGTTTTTTAAATTTTATTTTTATTTAAAAATATAGTGATATATTTTTTTATCTCTTAAAATTAAATCACGCACCTTATCTCTGAAGCACGAGCAGAAATAAACCTTATTAATGATGAGAAGTAAGAAGTAAAAACAAATAGAATTAGAGATCATTTTGGAGCGTGGATAGGAGGATTTGCGAGGAATATTGGTATTTGTTCGTCGGTTAATGCAGAGTTATGGGCGATCTATGTTGGGCTTCAACTTGCATGGGATAGAGGGTTTAGGAAGGTGGATTTGGAATCCGATTCCAAAGTTGTAGTGGGTCTCATTAGTGGGGATAGTGTGAGAGTGGACAAGAATTATAGTTTAATTATGCAGATTAAAGGTATGTTAGGGAGTGATTGGGAAGTTACAATTTATCATGTGTATCGGAGGCCAACCGTGTGACCGATTGGTTGACAAATTATGGATTAACTAGGGATTTATTAGACAGGGGATCTGATGTGTTAGATGAACCTCCGTTAGGGCTTTATCCCTTATTGTATTATGACCTGATTGGGTCTACTGTTACTCGTTCAATTTAAAAGGACTTATTAGCCCCGATTATTACCAAAAAAAATAGAATTGATGTACGTATTAATGATGAGAAGCAAGAACTAAGAAGTAGAAACAAACAGTATTGATGTACGTATGCATGCGTGAAGCCAATGAACGGGGACTAGGACGTAGGGCCTCTCTCTCTCTCTCTCTAGGTTGGGGAGAGAGAACAAAAGAAAAGGAGTGGTAGCTGCAGGCATGCATCTTGACTGGGAGTTACAGCATTGAACACATATTTTAATGAATCTGTACCATATAATAATAATAAGGTCAAATCCCGATTAGTGAATAAATTAAGGAAAGCCAAACACCAGAGCATGCGCTCGATCAGTGATGAGACTGGTAAGATTGCTAACAGACAAAATGGTTTTTTTTTCTTTTCCTGCTGGAATCAGTCAGCTGTGGGCTCTATTTATAGCAGTCTTGTTCCAGATCAAGGTTTGAATATTATAGTAATTAAGTAGACCTTAATGTCATAATGAAGCAGAACAACATTATCACGACTAGTTTGTTTATGTCCACTATTAAACGACCACATTGTATTAATTAATGAGATGAAATAGTTCAGAAAAAGCAGAACTTGAATATAAAAATGGGGAGGAGAAGAAGAATGCGTACCTTTCAGGTACTCTTTGAGTCTGAAACCGAGGGAAGTTTGCTTCCACGTTAGACTAATATCCTCGCAAGGAAGGAGAGAGAGAGTGAGGAGAACGTAAACTTATTAACAGAGAGAGAGAGAGGGCGAGAGAGGAGAACGTATACTTGTTAACAAGGCAGTAGTAGCCATACACATGTGACACGTGGGTGGGAGTAGTGCAGTTTTGATGATGGAAACAACAAAAAGTTGGTTAATAGAAAAAGAAATGGGAGAAACATAGAATGGTTGGTCGCTTGTTATCGTGGATCGAATAATGGGTGCGAACCACTGAATTTAACAAGATGGTGACACGCACCATTTAAAGCTTCGACAACGTAAACATGGTGTTGTTTTGAGTAATTTCTGTCGAATTCTCTGGAATTAATGTACCCATGGATCGTTCTGTCGACAAAGTAATTTTTGTCAAATTCTCTGGAAAATATCGTCGTACTGTTTCGTTGGAGAGCCATCGATTATAATGTTATTTTGAGTAGTTTCTGTCCATTTATCTGGACAATACCTACAGAACATTCTGTCCGACATTTATCACCACTATTTTTTAACAATATAGATTTTAAAATATTCAATAATATAAAAAATAGAATAAAATCCAACTATATATTGAACTAGATTAAAATAATTTAAAATTCAAATATAATAAATCTTAAACAGAGACGGCGCTGAGGAGAAGGGGTAGGACGATGATTGGGACCGCAAAATATACAAGAAAGAGCACACACTACTAAAAAAAAGGGGTATTTTGCAACAAAATTTTGTTTAGCAAACAATTTTCGGAATAAAAAAAACACGTGTATTCCGTTGCAAGTTAATTTAATTTGCAACGGCTTATCCGTTGCAACATAAAATTAACTTGCAATTCCGTTGCATATTTAATTTGCAACGGATTTTTCGCAGGTAAACATGTCAACGATAATCTGCAAATTACATTAAATTGCAATGGATTTTCGCAATTCAATTGCACGATAATCAATTGCAAATAATAATTAAATTGCAACATAAAATCCGTCTAGTAAATCATTTGCAGATAATCCGTTGCAAAGAAAAATTAAATTGCAACGGAAAATTAATTGCAATTTAAAATTATTTACAATGAATAATCCGTTGCAAAAAAAATTATATTTGTAACAGAAAATTCGTTGCAATGTAAAACCATTTGCCACGTAAAACCAGATTTTCAGTTGCAAAAATTATAAAGACAAAATAATATAAATTAATAGAGATAACATAGATTTACGCACTTCTTTTTAAACTTTTAAAATAAAGAAATCATTTAATATTCAAAACAAATTATATATAACAATCAAAAGTTTGAGATCAAATTTGATATAATCAACAAATAATGACATTTCTAAATTTTTCATAACTTCCGGAAAGTGTTTTCCACTAAATTTTCCGGAAAACACTTTCCTAAAACCAAGTTAAATTTTTCTTTGACTGGAAAGTGTTTCAGTTGACTAACTTTTTAGAAGATAAACAAATACATGAAAATTTGGAAAGTGATTTATCAGAAAATAAATTCCGGTAAACAAACAGTCATTAATGAAAATCAACTTCCTTTCTTCGTCACTCTATCTCACTTTATCTCTCCGGCCCATTCTCAAAGGTTTCTTCACTCTCCTCTGAAACATTGTTTTGAACAGTAAATCCAAGTTTAATTCCAGCTAACCTTCGCGATCTACTCCTTGCCAGCATCGATATTCAGTTACCCACAAGACCCATCACAACGACAACGAAGATCTGCTTCCTCTGGTGCACGGTACAATTTTCCTTGTTATTTTTTTTTGCGGGCAATATGGTAGAAAGTTTGGGACTTGGTGTTTCTGGGGTTGGGAATGAGAGTGATGGTGATGGTGTTGGGATTGATTTCAGAATGTGAAAACTTGTAAGGTGCCAGGATTGGCTAGGGTTTTGGGAAATAAGTAATATGTTTTTGTTTTGTGGCCAGTTGTTGCTGATCTATTAAAGGTTGAGTCTTTGAGCATAATTTCTTTTATGTGCAGTGTGCAATGGCATAACATGTGATTAAGAATCTCATCTCTTCTAGGAATTCTTCTTTCTTCTTTCTTTAAAGCTCCAAAAAGTAAGTAAAAATCTTGGGTACCAGTTCATTAGAAGGAAAAAAGAAGAAGGAATCTTAGATACCTGCCTTTGTTATGAATTTCTCAAGGAAGATAGGGAATTCTCTTCTAATAATATTCTAACTCACTACCCTGCAGAATCTTATACTTTTCGCTTTCCCTTATGGTGATTGGATAAGAAATAATATTTTTCAATGGATTAGACGATTATATATTTATTGAATTCAATTGCAGATAGATGCTCACATTCTCCACTGGGTGCAATTTCCTTGCATGACCATTACATGGTTCTAACTGACTTTCAATGAATACAAAGAAATGAGAAACTGTGGATGAAATAGGAATTATGAAATCCAAATTACATGTGCTTGCGAATAAGATGTATTTAGAGACTTGCAACTTCTGCAGAGCTTAGCAATACTCACAAGCCAAAAACAAGCTCAAGTGATTTATTAATGAAATAAATACTATTCTGATCATTATTCTTGCTATTGTTACTGCTACTTAAACTGTTTTTCGGTGTTGAGTGTTGATAATCAGTTTGATAGCCATATTGTCCCTTCATTTTGATCATATTGAGGTTTTCAAATCCAACTGTATTTTTTCCTGTTGATTTGTATTGATCCTGTTCTTTCTATGTATTTTCATTTTAAGAACACATGAATGCAACACATGACTGGTCTAAGGTTAGAAAGGCTATTGTACCATGTGCTTCATAATGCTAGAAACGCTGCCTCTGCTTTCTCCAAAACTATTGCATGCCTACCTTCTTGTGTACTTTCCAAGCTGAAATTGAATTAGTTACTTCCAGAAGGACAATTTTGGCTCCTCCTAAAAGGGTATCACTTTGTATTTTTATCAATACTATCATGGGGTTTTATTCATACCTGAAATGGATCCTGTTTCTCTTTGGGTATTAGTAATTGATAACATCAGAACTGACAATTTATTGTAGATGAGAGGCCTTACAAAGCTCTCCTACATAACATGTCAAATGTGTTTGATTTTATGTAGTATTTGCAAGTCATCTGATCTTTCTTGCTTAGTTTTTATGCCCAACAGAAGCAGAAGATTAAGCAGTTTTCTTGGATCATTATTACTTGATTCTGAATGTTTGTACAGTATGCTTATTGTGGTTGTTCATTGCTGTGATGGGAAAATGGTTTTAGTTCTGACTAGTCTGTCTAATTGATTTGTCTTTATTTCTCAGGAATTTATATTATCAACCTTGGAAAAACATGGGAAAAGCTTTTACTGGCTACCAGAGTTATTATTGCAATTGATAACCCCAGGATATGATTGTTCAATCTGCAAGGCCATATGGTCAAAGAGTTGTCCTCAACTTTGCCCAATACACTGGTGCTCAAGCAATTGCTGGAAGGCATACCCTGGTATCTTCACTAACCAGATACAAACTTCATTCAGTGAACCTCGTCTCTTGATCCTCACTGATCCATAAATAGATCAGTAGCCAATACTTCAAAATATGTATTTTTATTCCATGTTGATTTACTTATACACGTAATTATAACTGAATCTTTGTTGTATTATAAATTTTAATTTATGAAATTTTTATTTCAACTATATTTATTTAGTTCTCAATATTAATAATATATCAATAATATTTATGAAAATATTTATTCAAAATTAACTAAACATTAAATAAATTAGAAATTGATTAAAAAATTAATTTCTAATTTGCAAGGGATTTGCCGTTGAAAATTTGCAATGGATAATTGGTTGCAAATTTGCAATGGATAATCTGTTGCAAATTACAACGGAAATTCCATTGACAACGACCTCCTTTCTTGTTTGCAAAGGACATGTCCTTTGCAACTGACTATTATGTGTTTCCTAAAGAGAAAAAAATAAAAAAAAGTAAGAAAAAATTAAATGAAATAATAACTTAAGAAAAATAGATTGAACAATACCAACGTACCAATATTTGATGAGCGTGACTATCAACAAGGCATTACTTATAAACTTGGTGCATGAAATATACACATAAACAATTTAGGAGAGATGTGTAATGAAATTGGGTATGTCGAGAGATAACAATAGTTACAAAGTACTAATATGTGTTTTGAACCATGTGAGAAATTGTTCATCTTGTAATCGAAAGATTTGAGATTCAATTAGCTATGGGTTTTGGAATAGTAAAAATTAACGATGTTATCTACGGGGTATTCAACAATGTATCAGTTTATGATATTTTTAATAGAACATTTATATTTAGACTCAACTCATCAGACCTAAAAGACCTATCATATAAACATTAGCATTTCAACTTAGTACATAAACAATAATAATAATATAAAAACTAAGCATACCCATTTTTTTAGTTTAAATTTCGGTACATAACTATGAACTCAATCATATTTATCATGCAACAAATATAATTGAATCATGCAACACTTATCCTATAATCACCTCTTCTCACTACTGCAAACAAGGTAGCAAACCAAAACATTCCGGCATAGTTTGGCCAAAATAGTATTCATAACCTTTTTATAAAAAAACAATCATGAGAAAGAAAATACTTTTTGGAAAAAATATTGCATATAAAATTAATTCACAATTAACACCAATAATAATTAAAATATATAATCAAATTCTAATTGTCTAACAATTTTTTTGATAAAGATAAGCACTATCCTAAATCTGTATTTAGGAGTAAAGGATTTTCATGCCTAGAGTACTAGCTCTTTACATAGTTTTTCTGTCTAACACATAATCACTATCTATTTTAAAAAAAAATAAAAGGACTTGCTATTTATAGATAAATTTGAAAAACCATAGAAATTGGCAAAGTATCAATATGCCTTCTAAATAATATTCATATATTAATTCAGGAATATTTTAGAAATTAACTCAATCAAGTCCTTGATTTTTCAACGTCTAGAAACATAATCCATGTATTAATTAATTTCTAGTCCTTAATTTATAAAATATAATTTAATCAAGTCATACTTAATTAATCATCATAGTTTAATTTCTGACTAATAATTTTTAATGTGTGTGACCCATTAGATTCCTAATATGCTATCATAAATATAAATTATAATTAAACGAATTAAACAATTGATTAATTTATATTTGAAGATCAGGTATATCACTTATCAACATGTCATAATCCTCCAAATATTGAAAAATTCATTAATGACTTGACTTAACCTTTCAGTGATTGGTTTCTTAGTTTAATTAATATCCTTTCATCAATAATATTGTAATTTAACATTAAAGCATGAAGTTTGTTTGTCAAGTTAAATTTTTTTGTTTTGTTTACATAATAGCCATTATCAGTTTGAATAAGATTTCAAGCTCTTTTCAAATCTCATTGTACTTTGACCAATCATTTCTTAGTCAATACTATTTAAGAACATATAAAACATTTTTTCTAATTTACTTAGGGTGATGAATGATCTCTTAACCACCCAAGTACTTTCATATAGTTCATGTTATACCTAACATTTGCCCTTTCATTACCTTAATTAAGAGAAGATGTAACAAGATCAAAACATAACATATTCTATATAAGATAATTTAGTGATATCAGGTCTAAAGATCACTTGTATAATCGTAATGTGAGTCTTTCTATAGATATAAATGATCTCTTCATTTGAAAATCTCATACAGGTCAGTTCAATGTACTTGTCTAATGGCAAATACCTATGTATTATTTATGGGTATCACCTGTACCTCAGCTTAAGAGAACAACTGTTATTTTTCACAATGAAAAGAACATGATATGTATCAGTCTTTATGGTTGTATTAAATATCCAATATTTTAAAAAGTATTGACTAAGAACATTTTAGAAACAATGCTTTTGATGCAATAAGAATCTCATAGTTATAACAATTTTATAGTTTTCTTTGCAAAATATTTTTGCCCGATAGACTTTATCCCTACTCTAGAATCATAAATCGAATATAAGATACATTAATCTAATATTATATGAACATTAAAGATTCTTTAAATATTTATTAATAATAAATATGTAATTTATAAATATAATAATACTAACCGATTGGTTGAATAGCATATTAATTATATTAATATTTGCTACATAATCAAGTCTCACGAAAGGGTAGCAAACCCACATTATAGAAGTGACCTTTAAGGATAAATTGCATTTAGAGTCGATCGATGTACGAAGGCCAAGAAATACTACCAGCAGAATTTAATCATTAAAGTATAAGGATTCCCATGCATTTCCCCATCTCAAAATGTGGTTTGAGCACGGAATAACAAGTATTGTCCATTATTACTTTCAAGCAAGATGGGAGCTTTCGTCCGGTCCCTCTGTTGTTTCAATAAAAAACCGATCAAGACGCTCTGATGCCTTGTTTACCTGCGACACACGAATCAAATGTTGTTTGCTTATGGTGATATAGATCTGATCGAGTTGACTATGATTTTTAGAATATTCTAACATGATAATCGCAAGACTTCTTTTCAAACCTGTTCTTCCCAATCGATCCTCCATGTAAGGTAGGATAGCAGAAGAGTTTGGACTACAACTCCACTCAACAATCCAACCCACAAACCCTGTACGTGCACAGAAGAAACTATTGGAAAATAAAAAAAAAGAGCCTTTTATATAATAAACTTCTGTAACAAGGTTATCAGGAAACGCCATGGTTGCTTAAAGAGTTAATGGTGAATACTAGACTATCAAATTCAATACAAGGCTTGAGCTTGATTTTCCAGTCATAATTTGCATGTTAAGCAGAAGATATTCTATGAATATAGCTCTTAATTACATACCGTGACCTGAAGATGAGCTACATATCCAAGCAGAATTCCTACCGGCAATCCGATGACATAATAGCTCCCCAAGTTGACAAATGCAACCATACTTTGCACACCAGCACCTACAGCTACTCCTGGATAGAGAGTTTCAATGTTAATAGTTACAAATTTCTGGAAACCCCAGAGCGCACTTGACCTACTTTTGTCACTAAATTAAGGTGATCGATCGAATAATTGCATAAAATAAATTCTAAGATACTTGGAGTTAAAGCTCTGCAAAAAATAGACCGGAAAACGTTGATATAGCAATAGAACTCGAATGAAATACTTGCCTGTGAGCACTGGATAAATACTATTCAGAAACATTGAGAATGCTAGCAGAACATGAAGCCTGGACACATATTCTGCTACCGCCTCACTATTTGTAAACAAGTACGGAATTTCTCCACTAAAGACCATGCACAGAATCCAGAAGATAATTCCAATAATTATCGAAGTGACAAGGGCAACCTTGATTGAAAATTTTGCAGCCTTGGCATTGCCCATTCCCAATTCATTTGATATGCGCACACTGTCCGAAATGCATACACATGGCATGTCACAATACAGATCACTTGCTTCAGAAACAGACATATAGAGAGACAAAACTGAACTGAGTAGTGTTTTTAACTGCTAAGGCATACCATGAAGAGCTTAAAAACCCAAGGCAGACCATGAATTCCCATCCATTGATGTTGAGGCTGCAACAAGGAATTAGCATGAATCATCTTCTACTCATCAGCTATATCTATATATGTATATATATAGTACCACGCATGCACCTGTAATGAAATTTGCATAACAAGTTCTTACCAAATGGAGAAAGCAGATATTGCAATGGTTGCATTCTCCATATATCCAGCTAACAGGACAAGAATAGAGGTGTACCATAATTCTAAGCTGTAAGGTTATAGCAAACACCATTAGAAAGCAAGTGTTGGCTATCGAGATAATTAATTAATGCACCATAAGACATTAGTGATCTTAAAATTAATGAAACCAGACGAGTTCATGATCATGATCAAACACTTGGTTCCATTTATTCCGTGCTTAACATCTTTAAGGAATCAAGTATTTTGTGCTCAAAACCAATCAGCCAAGTTAAAGCTCCTATACGAGAAATGGAATAAAAAGACTAATTAAACTGTCAAAATTAATTGGAACTAATTACCAAATCATGACTCCGGAGGATATTGAGAGCTTTACTAGAGGTAACATATCAGCAAATGCCGCTTTAGTAAAGCCTGCCCATGTATTTGGACACCAACCTCCCAAGACGTACCCCAACTCCCCAATAACGAGCAACCAGGATGATATGATGAACGCACCCATGGCACCAGCAAGACCTAGACCAAGTTTGATCACAAATAACCAGCTCAAAAGCACGTGAACCAGAAAGGAGAAAGCAGAAAACCACCCGACAATCTTGTTTTTTTGCTGTGCTTGCAAGTACATTTGGATGGTCAAGCTGAAGACATAAGAGTAGACGACGGGAATGAGCCAAAGAGACACTTTTCCAGCTTCTATTGCTATATCCTCCTCTTGCCCGATTAGTTTCAATATCGGTGTTGTAAAAATGAAGAGGGGGAGCAAGACGGTTGCAGTGACACCATCAATGATCCATGATCTCTGCAAGTAAACTCCCATCATGTGGTAGTGTCCAGCTCCGTATGCTTGCCCGCATAAGGTCTCAGTCGCGCTTGACATCCCAATCTTCCATGAGAAAAAGGAAAGATTTCGGTAAGTATAGTATTGAAATCTTAGTGTATAATGAAAATTAAACTTTCATATAATTAATATTCTTGACATAATCATATGGCAATGAGCACAAGATGCTGAGAGGATCGGACGTACCAATATCCCATCTACAAAGCGTAGCAAAATGCTCTGCTGCAGGCCATATGCTGCAAGATCCAATTCGCTAATGTGCCCCATGAATAACTGTGTGACAACTATCATTCCAAATGAACACACTCGCGCCACCATTCCAGGAAATGCAATCTTCCATAGCTTCTTGGACTCCTTCCATACCCTCTTCTTCAGGGCACCGCTGTCAAGTTCTTCCGGCGAAAGAAGCCTCTCTTCCATTGCATTATCCATGATCCTGTAAGAAAGATTTCTAAAATCGTTGACTTTTCATGCTTTTTGTTGAATATAAACTTTACATCGCACACATTTGTAATTAAGATTTGAACATTCATCATGACTCATGACAAAGTGAATCTTCATGTCAAGTCAGTTGCATGCCACAGCATTCACTCAAAACTGATAGCCTGTCATAAGTTGTAGGATTTGTAATTGAATGTAGATTTGAAAAAAAAAAATTGAAGTGTTTATTTAATAATTTTAATGTACTGAGGTTAAAAACAAATTATTTTTTAAAAAAAATTTAATACATTTTCAAATAAAGAAAACTTATTTTAAGAAATAATTTGCACCACAATCTTCAGCCTGTCCGAAGTAGTCTTATGTTGCTGATGCATATTCTTACACGCATGTTAATGTGGATGTAGTCATAGGTGCAATGATAACTATATAATATTAACGTACGTGTTGTTTTGATGGATAATGTAAAGAGATTTGTGAAATAAAAAGAGCAAAGTTCATGATTCTTGTGATTTCTTATGACACAATTGTTTTTTTTAAAAAAAAAAAAAAAATGCTCCAAAAAAGCCTCCACATTCTCATCGTGAAAAGCCACTATTTAGCCACGGCCCAAAAATTGACATACATTGTAATCCAAGACACTTAATTCTCCATAACAGCACCCAGCCTCTTATGTTTATGTACAAACTGTAATGGGAAATTTTAATTCACTAATGTATTTGATTCAAGTTATTTTTAATTGATAATATGATGTATGCATCGAATATTAATAGTTAAATACAATTATAGGTCTAAAATGAAATCTAATTATTATGGAATGGATGTATTTTAAATAAAAAGAAAATAATAATCATATAAAAATAATAATTATAAAAGGGGTAAAATACCAAAACATTGTGAGGCGGGCCTTGTTGAAGCATTAGGTTACTATGAGCCGATTTGACTACTCCACTGGGCTTTTTATTTATGTAAAAAATTGATTGAGTTTATAAATGTTATATTTTGTTATTTTAATATTCAATGAGTAAAATTTTAATTGATAAAATCTGTTAGAAATAGGTGTTTTTTTCAATTAAAAAATAATTGAATATTGCTACAACTAAAACTCTTTTGATAAAATCCGTTAGAAATTATTTTTTTTATACGAAGGAAATTGATTGTAAAATTTATTGCTCATATTATGATATTAAAAATATTTTAGAATAATAATAAATAGGTCTCATATATTTATAAGAAAAATATAATCATTCTCATTATTTTGAATGTCTTATCTATAATAATAAGAAATTTCAACACCTAATAGTATTAAAAAAATAAAATAAATAAAATAAATGGAAAAAAATTAATAAATATTAATAGATTTAAAAAAAAATGAACTGAAGAATAAAAAAATGAAATTAACTATAAAAAAGAGAAAATAAAAATATCATTTTTAAAAAAAAATCAATATATGTATACATAAATAATTAGTCTAACATATTTAAAAGAAAATAAAACTTACAAATAATAATTATCATTATTTTGAATGTTTTATCTATAGTAATTAGAAAATTCAATACCTAATAATATTATAAAAAATATATGATTATATTTAAAGAAATTATTTAACTTGAAGAATAAAAAAATTGAGAAATAATAACAAATATTGTTTTTAAAATGATTACCAACACAATTTAAAATTTAAAAATGAAAAAAAAATATTAATAAGAGAGGAATAAAAAAATTGAAACAAAAACTAAGAGCATGTATATATATAGATAGAAATAAGAATTATGTAAAAAATATAAAAAAGATTTTTTTTTTTCAAATGGTAATGAACAACGAAAATCACAATTGAAATAATTGTTCATTAGTGTTTGAAATTGCAATTTGCTTTAGCTATTTTATGAAATAATAGTAGTAATTCCCGTAAGTTGACCCGGACATTCTGTTTATAAAAGAAAAAAATTATAAGTGCGAAAAATACATAAAATTTCAAAAAGATGGGTTTGAGGATTATTCACGGCGCGTGTAAGTTGTCACAGGCATTACAATTATAAAAAAAAACGTATATGTGGTGGGGAAATCAGTGAAAAAAATGTTAAAAAAATGGATTCAGAGATTAGTTGTGGTGCATGTAAGTTGTCACGGATAATTTGGTTAAAAAACACACAAAAAAGAAACCTAATAAAAAAATAATAATAAAAAGCTAACCAGGACACCCCCGTTATAGAAAAATGAAAAAAGAAAGTGTAATTGGAATAAAAGAGGAAAAAATTGTTAAAAAAAATGGGTACGAAGATTATTCATGGTGCGTGTAAGTCATTCCGCCAGCTCGTTTATTAAAAAAGGAAGTCTAGTTATAGACAAAAATGCAAGGGAAAACATATTTTTAAACAAGTAATGAGATAAAAAATTGTGGGACGCATAAACTAACACGAACATCTCGGTCTTGAGAAAAATGTATAGTAGGAAAAAACAGGGAAAAATACATATAAAAAGTTGATCCGGAGATTAGTCGTGGTGTGCGTAAGTTCACATTGATACTCCTTTTTTATAAAAAAATAAGCGTAGCTAAAAATTCAAGCAGTGATGAAAAGTGAAAATCATTGTTCATCGGTGTTTAAGAACATCAGCAATCGGAGAGATTCAAACTCTCGCTCTTGTGGTACAGCGTTAACCACTCGACTTAGTTGTTCATCCTATTATACATATAATACTTATTTTATATTTTTGTGTTTTTGCATTTATTTTATATATATGTGACATGATATTATGGAATTGTGGACTCCTTCGGTATTCTAGAAAATAATAATAATTATCGTGGTGCGTGTAAGCTGACACGGACACTTCGGTTAAAAAAAATGTATAAGTGACAAAACAAAATAGAAATAAAAAAATCAAAAAAAAGTGAATCCGGAGATTAGTCTTGGTGAACGTAAGTTGGCCTGGATAACTCAGTTATTAAAAACAAAAAGAACAACCAACTAGTAAAAAATAATTTTTTAACATAAAAACCTTTTCTTTAAAAAATTCTTAAAAAACAAATCAGATTTGAAAAAAATTAGTTATTAAAAAAACCTTTTTAAACAAAACCCCCTTTTTATAAAAAAATATAGTTATTAAAAACAGAAAATATTGTTTTTTGTAAAAAAAATAAAAAAAAACAATCCGTTATAAAAAAAAATCATTTGGTTTTAACAAAAACAAATTAAAAAAAATAGTTCTTAAAAAAAATTAGATTTGTAAAAGGAAAAACAACAACCAGTGATTAAAAAAACATTTTTATTTAAAAAAACTTTTTTGTACAAAAAAAGTTCTTAAAAAAAAGCGAAATCAGATTGGTGTCTAAGCGGTTTGAACTCATACGCGCTACGATATAGATATATAGATATATAGATATAGCTGATGAGTAGAATATGATTCATGCTAATTCCTTGTTTATGTAGAGCCCTACGCAGAACCAGTCGGACGACTCATCGAACATCTATTACGGTACCTAAAGAATACCATATTCCATGGTATTACCATACATAATGTAATATCCCATATCGGCGGGTGAGGGAGAGGTAATTGACCTTATTAAGAGTGCTTGGCTGCCAACTTATCATACGCGTTTTGGGGCGTCAAGCTCGAAGTGGGCTCGGGTCACTAGGAACAAAACTGTGAAGGCGGTAAGGCCCAAAGCGGACAATATATGGCGAAGTTGGGCTAGGTCGTTATATTTGGTGTCAAAGCCGACCTCACTAGTTGTCCGGTTGTGCCGACTGGGTCATCGGGCTCCTTAAAGGGGTGAATTGTAATATCCCACATCGACGGGGTGAGGGAGTGGTAGCTGGACTTATTAAAAGTGCTTGGTTGCCAACTTGTCATCACGCGTTTTGGGGCATCAGTGCTCGCATCACCAGGAACAAAACCGTGAGGACGGTAAGGCCTAGAGCGAACAATATATAGTAGGTTGGGTCGAGCTGTTACACATAAAGCATCCAAATCAACATTGGCATGTTTCTCGGTCATACACTAATTTTCTGGAGTTCTAAAAATAATATTCCATTGCCTAATCGTCAAACGAAGCTGAGTATAGTGCCCTGACCACAACTGCTGCTGAATCTATATGGTTGTTGTCCTTGTTCCAAGAGTTGAAAGTCACGATTAGCTTAACATCCGGTCGTAGTTTGGCCCTGACCCTTCAACAATCTCGTTTCGTAATGTAAAAAAGTAGGGAAACATAGACTGGGGTTACAGCATTGAACACACATTTTAATGAATCTCTGTATCTTATAATAATAATAAGGTCAAATCCCTATCGGTGAATAAATTAGGGAAAGCCAAACACTAGAGCATGCGCTCGATCAGTGACTAACAGACAAAATGGCTGGAATCAGTCAGCTGTGGGCTCTATTAATAGCAGTCTTGTTCCAGATTAGGGTTTGAATATTATAGTAATTAAGTAGACCTTAATGTAATGGAGTGGTAGCTGCAGGCATGCATCTTGACTGGGAGTTAAAACATAGAACACATATTTTAATGAATCTGTACCATATAATAATAATAATTAAGGTCAAATCCCGATTAATGAATAAATTAGGGAAAGCCAAACACCAGAGCATGCGCTCGATCAGTGACGAGACTGGTAAGATTGCTAACAGACAAAATGGTTTTTTTTTTCTTTTCCTGCTGGAAGCAGTCAGATATGGGCTCTATTAATAGCAGTCTTGTTCCGGATTAGGGTTTGAATATTATAGCAAGTAGACCTTAATGTAATGGAATGAAGCAGAACAGCATTATCACGACTAGTTTGTTTATGTCCACTATAAAACGACCACATTTGTATTAACTAATGAGATGAGATAGTTCAGAAAAAGGAGAGCTTGAATATAAAAATGGGAGAGCAAAAGCAGAATGCGTACCTTTCAGCTACTCTTTGAGTCTGAAACCGAGGGAAGTTTGCTTCCACGTTAGACTAATATCCTCGCAAGGACAGAGAAAAAGAGGAGAGGGAGAGAGTGAGAGGAGAACGTAAACTTGTTAACACAGAGAGATAGAGAGGAGAACGTATACTTGTTAACACAGAGAGAGAGAGAGAGAGGAGAACGTATACTTGTTAACAAGGCAGTAGTAGCCATACACATGTGACACGTGGGAGGGAGTGCAGTTTTGATGGAAACAAAACAACAAAAAGTTGGTCAATAGAAAAAGAAATGGGAGAAAAATAGATTGGTTGGTCGCTTGTCCGTGGATCGAATAAGGGGTGCGATCCACTGAATTTAACAAGTTGGTCACTCGCACCATTCAAAGCATCGACAACGTAAACATGGCGTTGGTACGTTCGGTCGACAGAGCCATCTGTAGTTTTGACAAATGTTTGTCAAATTCTCTGGAAATTATTGACGTACTGTTTGTCAGTAGAGCTATGGATAATAATGTTATTTTGAGTGTCGAGCGATAAAAATAGTTATAAAGTACAAATATGTGTTTTTAACCACGTAAAAAATTGTTCATCTTGTAATAGAAGGATTTGAGATTCAATTAGCTATAAGTTTTGGAATAGTAAAAATTAACAATATTATCTATGGGTTATTTAACAATGTATCAGTTTATGATATTTTTTAAGAGAATACTCATATTTAAACTCAACTTATGAGACCTAAACACCTATCATATAAACATTAGCATTTCAACTTAGTACATAAACAATAATAAAAAAAAAACTAAACATACCCATTTTTTTACAAGAACACCGATGAATGTGGTAAATATCTCCCATATTTCATTTGCATTCAACCGAGGCTTACAGCCGTCCTTAAGTATACTCCCCATCGACTTCATTTGGTCATTAAACTATTAATTATTTTTGTTTAAATTACTTATTCTTACAAAGAACTTATTAGCTAGAGGACATAAGAGTATAAAAAGTGCATGCATGGAGGTCACAAGTGAGGCAAGCATCATGATGATGGTCAAATTGTATGCATAGAGAATATTATTTAAATATATAAAATCATGGAAAGGGGAAGAAAGAGGAGAGGTACGTAGCGTCGAAACAATGAAAGTAATTAAGCATATTGTCTTTATAACACGCATGTTCTTATTACCTTATGAAACAGCAGATCGAAACTCCTGCAATTCAGGCTTCGATCGTCGCCGACTCGAGAAATAGTTGAGTAGTGCGTGTGTGATTACAAACAAGGAGAAAGCAGCAGCAACTAGCACGAGTGACTTTTGGACGGGAGTGAGATCAAATGGTGGTATATGTCCAAGTAATGATAGCATAGACCGAAGAAATCATTCGGCCTTGTTTTGTTTCCCGAGAGAGAGACAGGCGTGATGTTGGGGTTCAGAGAGCACAAAAGGAAAGCATAGTAGCTGCTGCTGCATGCATCTTGACTGGTAGCTAGATGCAAACTTATTAGGGTTTATTATTATTTTTATTCAAAATTTCAAATTGGTAGCTGCGAACGATTAGCTGAACACGTTTTGTGTGTTCTCCACATCATAATAAGCTCAAGAAAGTCAAGCAATTTAGTCTTGTGAATAACTTGTAAGTCATAAACTAAGGAAATTAAGCCAAATATAGTATGCGTGTACGGTTAGTAATTACTAAAAGAAGTAGCATCGGCTTAATCTAACGAAGATAAGGAGTTAGCGTCCTCCTTGAATGGATTGAAAAAGGGTCGTCATCAGTTCAGAATGATACTGTCAAGGCTCGTAATCGTAAGGAAGAAATGGGTTTGGCCTGTAAGAAGTGAAAACATAATATATATTTTTCTAGTATTCAAGCTGTATCGTCCTTTGCTATAATAATAATAATAATAATAATAATAATAATAATAATAATAATAATAATAATAATAATTGTGCTGGAGCCTCACTGTAACATCAACGTTTAGGCAATTTAGTATATAGTATTGAAACGACAATTAACTAACATTAAAATAATTTAAAAAAACAAAAGTAGTGGCATTTTTTTATTATTTCTTGAGGATTAAAATCCTTAATATTAGTTTTGGTTTTGATTTTCATACAAATAGTTGTTATATGCGAGGTCAGAAATTAAATCCTGTAGATATGGTAAATTGTTTTTATCATACAAGTTAGATGGTTTCATCCTCATTCTCACTTCTCCAACGTCCAATAATTCTGGTGTTTCAGAGTTTATTGGGACATTAAAGACTCTAGGAGATATCGAAATCAGCTAGATTTAGATAATTTACGTGCATTTTGCACAAGTAGCAGGCCTATATGTTTTGTGGGTGGTGGTAGTTGGCAAATATCTTGATCCTTTTCTTTCCCTTTGGTTTGCACCTGTACAAATACGGAGAAAGGGTAATCATTCAACTCACGAAAGGTACCAATTCACACACCAACCCCATCTCTTTTAAATTTAAAGGGCCAAACTCCCTTCTCTTTTCTTCCCGCCCATTCTTTTTTTTTTTTTTTACATTACGAACGTCATTGTTATTATTAACATTAACATATATCTAAAACAAAACGGAAAATATTGTTCGGGCACGGTACACACACTCACAAAATATTGTGGATACGCACTTTGTTTCAATCCTTCGCAGGTGCACGTATGCTTTTTTTTTAATTTAGAAACAGTGTTTTACCGGATTAACCCCTGCTAATAGAACAAAAAACAGGTTTTCGGATAGGGGCATGGGTGTAATTGACCACGTGCGGACCAGTCCGGTCCGGTCCGCCGCACGTTTTCTTTTTATATATATTATTAAAATATGTTATTACGTTAATGGCCCCCGAAACGACAAAGTTCCTTATTTGGGATGAGGGTTGTTTCAGCTCTGTCATCATCCGTACGGGTGCTTCGGTGTGTTTTTTCCAGGCGATTTATTCTGGAGGCGCGTGCGGCTTCTTAAGGCGGTGGAAATTTTTCCGTCGCCGGTGTAATCGATGCGCAATCATTCCTTGGATCGTTTGGGGTGGCGCGTGTCTTACAATAATATACGTATAGGCTTAAATAGTCGGTTGAACGTTTATGTGCTCTTTTCTCTCTCCTCGTCGTCGGATTCAACTTTAGTCCCCCAGGTTTATTTTTCATGCATTTCAGTCCCTTGCCTTTTGTTTGATTTCTGTAATAGAAGTTTCAATTGCTTGCAATTGCGTCCTTTTAGTCAAATTGATGTAAGGGCAGTTTGCATGTCAGTCCTTCTTCTTTGAATTTTTCGATTTTCGATTACATCTCTTAATTGTTTTGGTGCATCAAGTTTTATTCTTTTCAATTTTGTCCTTCCTTTCAAATTAAATATATATTGAACTTTAATTTCAGTCCCTTTTCTTTTAGATTTTTATATTTGAGATCTTTTAATATTTTTGGTACAAAAGTATTAATTGTTGTCAAATTAATTCTTCACTTTAAATCAATCATATCTTTTATTTTTATTTTGGTAATTATATTTTTAATTGTTTTATGGAAATTGATTTCCTTCATTATTATTTATATATTTATGCATTTTTCTTTTTATATTATGTCTTTGTTTTATCTTTTGTTCAAGTTTCTAGCATTTTTTTAGTCTTTTTTTTGTTTCTTTAATGATAATAATAATAATAATAATAATAATAATAATAATAATTTAATTGTTTCTCTAACTTATTTTTTTGTTAATTTTTTTCCTCCGTGTAATTTAATAATTATTATTGTTTTTACAGTAATGGTAGTGATATTTTATTTTTTTTCCTTTTGTTAAAGTTTCTAGGATATTTTTAGTCTTTCATTAATTATATGTTCTAATATTTATTGAATATTATCTCATAGGAATATATATAGGGAGAAGAAAACATGACCTACGATTGTTTTTTTTAAAAAAATTAATATCAATATTTTTAAATACATTTAATATAATGATATAATCAATAATTCGGATAACATAAAAAAAAAATTCTTTGAATTTTAATTTTGTACTTAACACAACAACAACAATAATAATTTAATTGTTTTTCTTGCTTGCTCTTTTGTTTATATTTTTTTTCTCCGTATAATTTAATCATTTTTATTGTTTTGACCATGATGACAATGATATTTTTTTTTCTTTAGTTAAAGTTTCTAGGATATTTTTAGTCTTTCATTAATTATATGTTCTAATATTTATTGAATATTAACTCATAGGAATACATATTTATTTTTATTCTTTGGTTAAAGTTTCTAGGATATTTTTAATCTTTCATTAATTATATGTTCTAATATTTATTGAATATTAACTCATAAGAATACATATAAGAAGAAGAAAACATGGCCTAGGATTTTTTAAATAAAAAAAATTTAATTTCAATGTTCTTAAACACATTTAATATAATCATATAATGAATAAATCGGATAACATAAAAAAAATTGTCTTCGAATTTTATTTTTGTGCTTAACACAATAATAACAGTAGTAGTAGTAGTAGTAGTAGTAGTAGTAGTAGTAGTAATAAGTTAATTATTTTTCTTGCTTACTCTTTTGTTAATATATTTTTTTCCTCTGTATATTTTAAATTTTTTTTATTGTTTTGACAATAATGGCAATGATATTTTTTTTCCTTTTCTTAAAGTTTCTAGGATATTTTTATTTTTTCATTAATTACATGTTCGAATATTTATTGAATATTATCTCATAGGAATGTATATAGGGAGAAGAAAACATGACCTACGATTTTTTTAACAAAAAAAATTAATATCAGTGTTCTTAAATACATTTAATATAATGATATAATGAATAAATCGGATAACATAGAAAAAAATTGTCTCGAATTTTAATTTTGTACTTAATACAGTAATAATAATAATAATACTGATAATGATAATAATGATTATTATTGTTATTAATATTATAATAATAATAATAATAATTTATTTTTTTTCTTGCTTACTCTTCCGTTAATATTTTTCCCTCCGGATAATTAAATTTTTGTTTTGTTTTGACAGTAATAGCAATGCTAATTTTTATTTTATTTTTTTATCTTTTGTTAAAGTTTCTTCAATATTTCTGTTCTATCATTAATTACATGTTCTAATATTTATTGAATATTATCGCATAGGAATATATATAAGGAGAAGAAAACATGACCTAGCATTTTTTGAATTAAAAAATTTAATATCAGTATTCTTAAAAAAAATTATATAATAATATAATGAATTAATCGAATAACATAAAACTTTTTTTATTGAATGTTATCACTTATAGATATATAAAGAGAGGAAAAAAATGACCTAGAATTTTTTTCTTAAAAATCATTAATATCGATATTCTTAAATACATTTAATGTAATAATATAATTCATAAATCTTATAAAAAATATTTGTATATTTGTATATTTATGTCAAATTAAAATATGTAAAACTAATTATATGTTTGAATATTTATTGAATATTATCGCCTAAAAATATATTAAGAGAGAGGAAAAATGACCTAAGATTTTTGGAATGACAGAAATTCATATCATGTTTTCTTAAATATATTTAATATAATCATATGATTAATAAATCTTATATAAAAAAAGATTGGCTTCCAAATTTAATTTTTTTCTCTTTTATTTAAGTCGGTTTATAAATTTATCTCTCAATTCATTAGCATGTGCTTAGCAGCAGTTTGCAACTCTGCTTCCGTCGTTCCCTTTCACCTGTCCTATTTGATTCAGTCAGTCGTCTGAAAGTGCTTGCGGGGAATTGTCCAATGTTTTCATTTTTGATATTTTAGATCTAATATTACTTGGAAAAAAAACCATCTCAAAAAAAATGTTGACAAATTTACCTACATTATCTAAAGTCATATTAAAAAAATATATAAATCACTTCCCGTTTTCATTAGACTGTTCTTTCTAGACGGCAACAAATAATTATAGCACACAACAGAATTAAGTTTATTTTAAAAAAAATTAAAATATTTTTATTTCTAATATGTCTGATATTTATTGAATATTATTGTCTAAAAATATATTGAGAGAAAGAAAAAATGACTTTAGATTTTTTTAACAACAAAAATTCATATTAGTATTCTTAAATATAATTATACTAACTAAATATTAAAATAATAAAATATAAAAAATTTTATTTCTAATATATCTGATATTTATTGAATATTATCGTCTAAAAATATATTGAGAGAGAGGAAAAATGACTTTAGATTTTTTGAACAACAAAAATTCATATTAGTATTCTTAAATATAATTATACTAACTAAAGATTAAAATAATAAAATATAATGCATAAATAACAATCAATTTTCTACATAGATAAAAAAAATCTGCTGCATCGCGCGGGTTAACCGCTCGTAGGGTCCTAAAAGGAGAGAGTAGGGTGAAGTAGGTTTCTACGCTTCCACTTCTTTCTTCCGAGAATTGAAAACGAATGGTTATTGCCTTGTTCCGATTCCTAACCATTTAATACTTCGAACCCTCCAATAAGGTGTCAATTGTCTTAAAGGAAAAAACTTAGCACAACGACTTTGTTAGAGTATCAAATAGAGAGTACACAAGATGTATAAATAGTGGTTGTTGTAACACACAATGTGTGTGACAAAGATAATAAAATTCAAATTCTCTTCTCTCCCTCTCCTTTGTTCTCTCTCTCCTGTTTTCTCTCTAATTGTTCTTCATTAATTACACAATTCTAACATGGTATCAGAGCTTCAAATTCTCACGCATACACATTAATTCAAATTTCTTGCTTCCATAATCTGCTCTTCTTCACAATCTTGTTTACAGTGAGTTGCTATAAAAAAATCTTCATCTTCTTCACTCCAAGCTTGATGATCGAGACAACTCTGAGCTCAAAAATCGTCGCCGGTCAGAGCTTCCTCATCTTCTCTATGCTCATGTTCAGATGAATAACCTCTGCAAACCGATATCGCAGGGCAGATCCTCTACTCAAAAATCTGAAGCAACATAATCACAAATCGTCTCCTTCATCTAAGAATCTTCTCAAAATCAATACATAAATGGAGGAGAAGGAGAAGGAGAAGGAGAGCTCTGTGATTCAACTGACTGATTTCAAAATCGAGGTTCTTATTCATCCATTTCCTTAAGCTGCCAAAGACCTGCACTTCGCCGATATACGATTAGAAGCGCACGACGTGCCGTCGAAACAAGCGGAGGCGATTACTGCTGTGATGACTGGAGTGTTGAATGATAGTTTGGAGAATGTTGCTCATTCTTTTGTTTCTAAGGCAGAAATGCAGAAGAGTGAAATGATTCAACACACAAATTTGTCTAAGTTTAAGTCTGAAGCACAGAGTTCTCAGGAGCATCATTTTTCTTTGCTACAGCATGAGACTGAAAAATTCAGAGGAGACATAGAGAAAATGCGCAATGAATTGAAGTATGAAATTGATATGGTAACTGGTGGACAGTGTTTGGATTTGACTCTAGAAAGAGGATGTATACACGACGAGTTGGCAAAACAGAATGCAGAAACCACAAACAAGCTTGATAGAGAAATTCATGCCTTGAGAGCACACCTGGAAGCAACGATGACTCACCGTTTCAAGGAATTGTTTCCACCTTCTCTCCAAAACTAATCTCAATCAAAGCCTCCACATCATCAGCTCTCAACTCCAGAGAGAACAAGTAGAGAGACATAGGATTGTTGAAACATTGGATGTCGAGATCAAGCGTTGGGCTGCAGGAAAAGAGGAACATTAATGTGCTCTGCTATCAACACTCAAAATGAAATAAAGTTCACAAAATGAATTAAAATATTGACAGTTAAATATATACCACAACACAATAATCAAATCATAAAATTGTGTTTATTCGTCCTCAATAACCCAAGGATATTTCATTTATAATTGTGTTCAAAACGTAATTACTGGCCTCAATTATCTCTATAAATCCATATAAACGATGGCTTTCATGACCTATAAAATGGACAACTCCAATTTCTTGGAAGAAAATGGGGATGGAAAGAGAGGGAGAAGAGGAGAGCTATGATAAAATTCCAAAGAACATGTAAATAGGATACGGATAGGCAGACTTGTCAAGTGAGAAAGCCAAAACAACATCTTATAATTTAAATGGCGTGGGAAAAACATTGTCATAATCGATAGTGTTTTTCCCACGCCTTGTATATATATATACCCACCTAGCAAGCCCCTCGAATCATAGCAAGAAAAACAGCAAAACACTGCTTTCCTTGCACCAGCGTTTGGTAGAAAAATGAGCGTGGGCTCTATGTCCAAATTCTACTTATTAGATTTACCAAACATTTAATTCAATAATAAGATTTGCAAACACCGATGGCATCACAAATTTTAATGACGTGCTAAGTCTGTGCAGATCTCCAAAGCTGCTGTATAGTCATTAGTTTTTAAAGCATTCTTGAAAAAAAAAATTATATGCTAATAGTAAAAATATTTTTTTAAAATAAAAAATTATTTTAATAAATTTCTAATTAAAAAAACTTCTTAAAACTCAACATCAATCCTAACAGACGTGTAATCCAAAGACTGTTCCTGAAGATACTTAGTTACTATTTGGAATTGTATTTTAAAATAAATTTTGAAAAAATATTTATTTATTTTAAAGTAAAATTATTTAAATTATTTTCACGTGATTTGATGATATCAAAAATAATTAATTAAACTATTTTTAAAAATATTTTCTTAATATTTTTTTAAAATAAAAAATGACTTCAACATTTATTTTAAGGCCATGTTTGTTTCGAATTCAGTTTCCTCATTTTCCAATGTTTGAGAAACATTGGAAAAGTTGGTCAAAGAAAAGTTAATTCCTTAACTTTCCGGTCAAACTTTCTTTATTAAAAGGAAAACACTTTCCGAAATTGATAAAACACATAACACCTCTCTTGTCTTCCTCAGCCCTCTCTCTTTCCGATACCAAAACCCAAAAATCAAAAACCCTAACTCTTCTCTTCCTCAACCCTCTCTCTCAACTTAATCGAGCTCTCTTAAGTCCCAACTCAATCGAGCTGAGGTTAAGAGGAAAACGACGCCTATTGAAAGCAAGTTGCTTTGCACATTGGAAGAGCTTTATAAAGGAACTCGAAGAAAGATGAGGATTTCTTGCTCTGTTCTTGATGATTTTGGGTTAGCTCTCTGTTTTTGATGATTTCGGGTTAGCTACTCTTCCTTCCTGGTCTATGGAGATTTAACTCTTACGAATTTAACTCCCTGGTCTCCTGAGATTTCCCTTGGCAATCTCGTGGTAGCAGAAATTATGGTCATCTTGCTTTGGTGCTGATGCCTTTTATTTGTTTGCCTATTGCAGCTGGGAATGGGATCGACCGTCTATCCTCAACGACCTAGACAGGCTGAATATGACGTGAGCATCTCTTTTACCCCATCCTTTATTCTACAATATATGTTGTTCTTTACTTTAATAGAGGTTGGCAATAGATTGTAAAGTTTAATTCCATTTGATCAGGTTGTCCTTTTGGTGGCCGTGGTGAGGGAGCCTGTCTTCGTAGCTTGAGGATTTTTCTATTAGGCGGTTCTTTGCAAACTGGTTTGTTAAGGTTGTGGGTTGATGTTTTGCTTACTCCTTGTTAACTAACAAGTAACCATCCCCTGGAATTGAGACAAATTTCAGTAGCCAGCATTGTCCGAGATGTGAGTTTGTTTCCGTTCACACAGCCTGTTGACCTTGGCGTATCTTCCTTGTCCTTTGGTGCTTGTGTTAGGCGATGAGCTCCATCCAGTGCTCATACCAACTCATCAATCGGTATTTAAGCTTGTACTTTATAGAGATATCTATCCAAAAGATCCATTGCCAAAGTGAAGTTTTGTTTTTAAATGTGTGATTTGCATTTGTAAAGTGAATTGTGGGGTTTGAAAGACACTGGCAGGGAATATATAAATGATTGAATGGAGGTTTTGATGCTTGCGGAAATGCATCACAGATTTGATGTCTTTCTGGCCATGGAATTCCAATTAGAAATCTTTCTTCAATTATTCAAGTATGGATTTACATATTTGTATAAAACATGGATGGAGTAGCTTCCATGTTGTAACTCATCTTCAACCATTCTTAACAGTTATGGTTGGGGAAACTTTTTTTCACTCATGGCTTCGAAGTTGAATGTGAAAAGGGATAATTGCCATTACCCATAAAAAAATAATATTTATCCAAAATACCAATCAAAATATTTTTGTATCTATTTATCTTTTAAAAAATATTTCATACAAAAAAAAACCCAAATATATAACTCTTAACATAAGCTAATTTGCCTTTCTTCATATGAAAAGCTTTTAAAATTGAAAAAAATATATATTAATAAGTTTTACTTAAAAAATATTTCTCTATAATATGATATGTCATATATTGTTATATTTTATAAAATAAGTTATGCATGAATATAGGATATAATAAAAAAATTCATCACTATACTTTTTAGATTTCATTTTTTTATTTTAAGTGATTAAATATTTTATATATATTAGATAAACTTGAAAAAAAACTAATTTATTAATAATTTATTTTCCAGTTCATTTTCCATAACACTACCAAACATCAGAATTCACTTTCCCCAAAATTCACTTTAAAAAAAAAAACCATTTTCCAGCAAATAAACGGGGTCTAAACCATATTACTGGCGACAATATGTCGAGTCAGCGACAAATCACAGCACCTCTTCTGTTTTGTGTCGGCTTCTCTAATTGGCCTAACCGGTTTCATTTCATCTAGACATTTAGCGAATGCAATGTTCAGTCGCAATTCTACGTCAATAATATTACGTTTTAAAAATATTTATAAGAAAATTTAAAAAAATATTATTTTAATATATTTTTTAATAAAAAAATATTTTAAAAAATAACTTCATCCATGTTGAACGTACTGGCAGTGTTAAATAGTCATTGGACGAGAAATAGCCGAAAAGTTGCTGTCATGCATTAGAACAGGATCTCATGCATGTGGACATATCGATCAGCAGCGGTGCTTACTATTAAAAAGTCACTGTATAACTCCAGGGGCATGCCACATGGCTCCAAATATATATGTATATAAGCAGGACGTCATGCATATGCTATATTAAATAATTAAAATATTT
This sequence comes from Salix exigua, assembly GCA_032356905.1. NCBI lineage: Eukaryota > Viridiplantae > Streptophyta > Magnoliopsida > Malpighiales > Salicaceae > Salix > Salix exigua. Next base: position 5,340,663 of record CM063600.1, read on the forward strand.
ATTTTTTTCTCTTGTGATCTTGACTCGTTAGTTGGCAGTCTTGAGTTAGTGAGGCTACTAACAAGAGCTGAAACGCTGTATGACCAAATATATTTTTAAAATAACTTCAACAACACTCCCAAACAATCACTATTTTAGTTCTGGCACTTCCCGATCGGAGCCCATGCCTGGATGCTGAAGGAGGTAGCCCTTTTAATATTATTAATAGCAGCATGGTGGATCATAATAGGAAAAGGATAAAAAATTAGATAATTTTTTTCACCAACCTCCTCGTGATGGAATTCTTTGCGGTCAGATGGGCTTTTGAGATGAATAGAATAAAAGCTTATTATTGGAATGTCATGGGCTTATAATTAAGACCCAACGAGTATATAATAAGCATCAGCTCAAAGCAGGCCTAGACTTTATGTGGGCTTAATAATATGAAATTCAACACTATTACTGACTTGTAAATAATGGAATAAATGGCCCACGTTTTCTAACTAACTTATCACGGCGACAAATTCCAAGGTTGCCAGCGACAAAACGTTCCTTCTTTCATCTCCACAGAAGTCATATTTGCTACAATGTTAACTCTTCTTCTTTACGAGAGGTATTTAAAATAAATCATTTATATAAATATATTAGAGTAACAGTTGCAAGCTAAATTTGAATCGATTTTCTTTGTTATTTGCAACGGAGTGAATATCCCTCTTTAATAAAGTTGAACAGTATTTCAAATTCTAAAATATCCATCCCCAACATAATATGCAGCTGGTTTCCTTCCACTTGGAAGAAGATGCACTCCATTCCACTTGGAAGAAGATGCAATGGCACCGTTGGTTGAGTAAATTCACCCTCAACCTCAACTGTTCATGATCGAAGATACCTTTATTGGAGATTAATTAAATTTCGAAGAAGGCACAGATGATCTTCTAGACATGGAACCAATCCCGAAGATCTCATTTCATGCAGTTTTAGGAGCTAATCACCCTCAAACCATCCGCATGACTGGTAGGCTAAAGAACCAAGATGTTACTGTCTTGGTTGATGGGGGAGCACACGACTTTCTCGATCAGTATTTGGTGTCCAGATTGGGACTTTCGGTGCTGCAGGATAAAACCTTCCAGGTAATGGTAGCTAAACGTGAGATGATTGAGTGTAACAGACGGTGTTTGAGCCTCACAGTGATAATCCAAGGGTGCACTATACATACAGGTTTCTATGTGCTTCCACTGGCTCCATGACTGGCTGTATTGGGGGTACACTGGTTAAAGACCCTAGGGCCTATTAAAACACACTACCGGGAGCTAACAATGAGCTTCCAACTAGATGGAATCACCAGAATATTTCAGGGGATGAGGCAGTCCCCATATAATGTCTTACATGACAAACAGCTAGTTAATATAGAGGGGTTAGGATTTTTTTTTGCAGATTGTCACCATGGGAATAAATGAGGCAGCCATAGTTCATCCTAATGATCTCACACAACTACTGACCGAATTTCAACCAATCTTTGAAGCTCCAGCGAAACTACCACCCACATGGCCACAAGATCATCGCATACCGTTACAACCAAACCAAGGCCCTATAAGTGTTCGACCTTACTGGTACCCACATTATCAAAAAGGCAAAATTGAGAAGATGGTAAAAGAATTTCTAGAATCTGGCCTCATTCGACCTAATGTTAGCCCATTTTTGTCACCTATGTTGCTGGTCAAAAAGGCAGATAGGAGTTGGTGCTTCTGCATAGATTATAGAGCATTGAGTCAGATCACAATCAAATATAAGTATCGTATCCCAATGATAGATGAGTTGCTAGATGAATTGCATAACACCAGGTATTTTTCAAAGCTTGATTTGTGTTCAGGGTACCACCAAATCAGAGTCAAAGAGGAAAACATATCAAAAACGACATTCTAGACACATGATAGGAACTATGAATTTGTCGTAATGCCATTCAGACTCAACAATGCCCTAGCCACATTCCAAGGTCTCATGAACGATTTATTCCGGCCTCATCTGCGAAAAAAATTTCTGGTGTTCTTCGACGATACTTTGGTGTAAAGCCATCATTAGGGGGATCATCTCTCCTACCTCCATACAGTAGCCACGATTCTGTCCACAAATCATCTATTTGTTAAGAAATCCAAATGACGTTTTGGAATGATGTAAGTCGACTATTTGGGCCCTCTGATCTCACATGAAGGGGTGCAAGTGGACCCGACCAAGACAAGGGCTATGAATGAATGACCCACTCCCACCATAGTGAAGGGGATTCCTTGGGCTAGCTAGTTACTACAACAAATTTGTAAGTGGATTCGAGGGAATTGATGCCCCTCTCACCACTGACAAATGAAGGTTTACATTGGAGTGCTAAGGCAACTACAACATTTAATCGGCTAAAACAGGCACTGGTGTCTCCCCCAATCTTGCGATTACAAGACTTCACACAAGCTTTCATTATCAAGAGTGACGTGTGTGGAGTAGGGATCAACGCCATCTTAATACAAGAAGATCACCTAGTTGCTTTTTATAGAAAGGCTCTCAAAGGATCAGCACTCAACCTGTCAACATACAAGAAGGGGATGTTAGCTATTGTGAAAGCTATCCGCAAGTGGCGCACATATCTCTTGGGCAAACCATTCATTGTTTGAACGGACCAACAAAGCCTGAAATATTTATTAGAATAAAGGATTACAACACCCACTCAAGCACATTGGCTGCCCAAGATCATGGGATATGACTACAACATCTAATATAAGAAAGGCAAGGAAAATCAAGGAGCGGATGCATTGTCGAGGGTGACAAAATTGAATTGCAAGGCAATTTCAATTCCCATAGCTGATTAGTGGGCTATCTGCCAATAAGAAGTATCCCAAATTCCATTCTATGCTTAGTTGGACAGTCCATCTTCACCTCTACATCACAAACTTTATTTTAAACGTGACGGGGTTTGGTACAAGAAGGGACGGGTGTACCTGAGTCCTTCATTACTTATTGCTATTCTGAAGGAACATCATTCCTCTCCTACCGAGGGACATTTTGGATACCATAAAACTCTCAATCGCCTCAAGAAAAGCTTCAACTGGCCAAGGTCATGATTGGCTGTTAAAGAATTTATTAAACACTACGAGATATGCCAAAGATGCAAGTATGACAACACCAAACCAGCCAGCTTGCTCCAGCCATTACTTGTTCCCCTACAGGTATGGACTGACATTTTCATGGATTTTGTGGAGGGATTACCAATTTCCAAGGGTTTTACTGTCATTATGGTGATTGTGGACCGCTTGTCCACATGTGCCCATTATGTGCTATTTTATGCACCCATTTACAACGTCTTCAATTGCTCAATCCTTCATTGATCAAATTGTTCACCTTCACGGAATGCCAAAATCCATTGTTAGTGATAGGGACAAAAGTTTTGTGAGTTCATTCTGGAAGACTCTGTTTCAATTGCAGGGGACCAACTTAACGATGAGTTCCAGTTATCATCCACAAATCGATGACCAAACGGAGGTGGTTAACCGCACACTAGAACAGTACCTCCGTTGCTTCACCAATGCACAACCTAACAAATGGATGCACAACCTAATAACACACTTAAACCTACACGAAGATGTTTGCTTCACCTATAAACAACCGAGTACAGTTACAACACCTCCATGCATACTTCCACCAAACTATCACCAATTGAGGTTGTTTATAGGGTGCCTCCTCTTTTACTGCTCTCGTATGTACCAGGAACTACAAAAATTCAAGTTGTCGATGACCTCCTCCATAGTAGGTCTGAGCTATTGAGAGAGCTATATCAAAATCTGAATGTCGCACGAGACAAAATGAAGACACAGGGCGATCAAAATCATAAAGATGTAGAATTCAATGTCAGGGATTATGTCTACTTAAGGCTCCACTCATACCGCCAAAACTCACTCACTTTTCAATGGTCCTTAAAACTATCCCCTCGGTTGCTTGGACCTCATCGAGTGTTGGCTAGGGTGGGCTCTATTGCCTTTCAATTGGAATTACCAGTTGGATCTTTAATCCACGATGTGTTTCACGCTAGCCTTTTTAAAAAAACATGTGAGAACTTCGGTCCCGGCCTCTCCTGTTCTTCCTCTTATTTCAAAGAATTCTACACTACTTCCCTAACTAGATGCCATATTGGACACACACATCATCCAAAAAGGGCGGTATCGCCCTCACAAGGAATTGCTGGTCAAATGGGTGGGGGGCCCAGTCGAAGACGCAACATGGGAAAATCAATGGCGTTTCTCCCGTTTATATCTAAAGTTTATCCTTGAGGACAAGGATTCTTTGGGTGGGAAGGAATGATATGGTCAACAGGCCTACATGCATACCTGTTGCACCGTACAAAAGGTCGTGGAGGGAAAGTAACCACAACTGGTCATGGGTTTTGGGATTAATTAGTTGCAATTACTTTTGATGTCTGTTATGTGGGGAATTCATGAGCATTCATAACCACAACTATGATCACTTAGTGGCGTATATTCCTCTTTTATTGCTTTTAATGTGCTTGTAACTTCCGAATCAAAGGCCTATAAAGGCTAAGGCCTACGGGAGATAAGATATTATGAAATAAATTGTTCTTTTTTAAACTCTTCTTTCCCTATTCTTTTCTCTCAAATCCTGTTGTGTTTAAGTACACAACGGAGTGAGACCAGCAAAACAAAGACTTAAGTATCGTGTTACTTTGATAAGGCACAAAACCAAAAGGGATACGAACCATGACTGGAAGAGAACTAGCATATTCCACACAAGAGTTACATATGAGGACAAATCTCTTAATGTTATCATAAACAACAGTAGTAGCATGAATGTTGTGGATAAATAAATAATTGAGTGTCTTGGTATTTACCAAGAGACACATCCCACGCCATATCGAGTCACTTGGATTAATGATAACAATTGTACTCGTAGGGTGGTTATTATAAATTTTTGGTTTAGTGGGAGCCTCTTGCAAGTCACATTTGGCTCCAAGGAGATGAGGTACATTATCTCGCTCCTAATATATATCACGACTATCTCTAACAGTGCTTCTGGAGCAAGTTCTTTGGGAGGGCCACAATGATCGATTTGTCAAACTATGTGGCCATCCTGTTTTAAGCCAAAAATTATTACCCACAACCCATGTTTATTGTGATTTGCGTCTGTTTGTTATTTTCTTTATTTGCCAGTAATTGCCCACTTTCCCCTTATCTATGAATAGATTGTGCGACGTGGCTCTTGATTTATGTAACGGATGGTTAACTAGACGCTTAGAATGTGTTTGATATTACTTTTGCTTTTGTGGTTGAGGTTGTGTTTGATATTACTTTTGCTTTTGTGGTTGTGGTTGAGGTTGAAAAAAAACAGTTTAAAAAAAAAACACTTTTACCGCGGTTCAAAATAAGCAGTGAAGTGTTTGGTTAAAACCGTGGTTGAGTTTGAGGTTCAAATTATTTATATTTTAATTAATTTTTAGATTATTTTAATATCACACACACACACACACATACGACGGGGTTATATATATACTAGCTATTTTCCTGCACTTCGTCGCTGTCGAAGCTATATATTTCAATATAAAAATATTAATTATATGAATTTTTTTATAATATAAATATGAAAAAATAATATATATATTTGAAAAATTTCTATGGAGCGTGAGTTTCCTATAATAGAATTAATCAAGAAGTTTCCTATAATACCTGAATTATCAAATTCACTGTATTACAATTAGTTGATTTTATAATCCAATTTAAATTAAACATAACAAACAAAATATAAATTGTGCAAACACTTACAATAATTTTCTATCTATAAAAATAAGAATTCACCATTGAAAATTCATCTTTACATTACCATTATTATCACGACTATAATAGTTAAAATTATTATCATTATTACTACTCAAACAATTAAAATCATAACTATAGAAAATAACCTAAATTATTAATTTTCATGAACCTAAATCTACCTATCGAATACGTCTGATACAGTTGAAAGAGCTACTGAATAAAAAAAAGAAAGCAAATCCTTTCATTATCTCCAATTTCTCTTACCTAATCAAAATGAAATAAAGTTCACAAAAATATTGACAGTTAAATATATATCACAACACAATAATCAAATCATAAAATTGTGTCCATCCGTCCTCAATAATGCAAGGATATTTCATTAATAATTGTGTTCAAAACGTGATAGATAGAAATTTATATATTTTCATGGAGTTAGATATAATTTCTGGCTTCAATTATAAACGATGGCTTCCGTGACCTATAAAATAGACAACTCCAATTTCTTGGAAGAAAATAGGGATGGAAAGAGAGGGAGAAGAAGAGAGCTATGATAAAAGTCCAAAGAACATGTAAATTGGATACGGATAGACAGACTTGTCAAGTGAGAAAGCCAAAAATACACCTTATAATTTAAATGGCGTGGGAAAAACACTATGGATTGCGACTGTGTTTTTCCCACGCCTTATATATATACCCACCCAGCGAGCTCCCCGAATCACAGCAAGAAAAGCAGCGTTGGTAGAAAAATAGGCGTGGGCCCTATGTCCAAATTCTACTTATCAGATTTACCAACACACTTAATTCATTAAGAAGATTTGCAAACACCCGTGGCATCACAATTTTCAACTTCAGCTGCTTGTAATTTCGCTATTCAAAGCCTCGTTCTGATTAGCAAAAGGCAGATTAGTTTATAAGGTTCCTATTCATTATTTGGAGAAATTCCAAGTGAGCTTTCCAGAGATGCTGAGGTTCTAATTTATGATTGTCATAGCAAGAACATCAATAAGCATGACGAATATGGATGCAAAACACAGAAAATCAGAGCCCTGAAAACCAAATGTGGTAGATAGTTAAGAAAGACAAGAGGGGGAAATTATAAATCAAAATGACTGAAGGCCTAAAGCACCATGAGCCAGCCGAGAGCACCAATCAATTTGCGACTAGTGTCTCCATTACTCTTGCAAGCAGCACTGGAGCTTTCACCAGATCCCTTTGTTTACTCAATAAAAAATCGAGCAAGACGCTCTGATGCCTTGTTTACCTGCGTTACACGAATCAAATGTTGTTCATAGTGATATTGCTGTGATTTTTAGAGTATTCTGACACAATAATCTCATCAAGACATCTTTTCAAACCTGTTCATTCCAGTCAATCTTCCATGTAAGGTAGGATAGCAGAAGAGTTTGGACTACAACTCCACTCAACAATCCAATCCACAAACCCTGTACGTTCAGACAAGAAACTGCTGGTAAATAAAATCTCAATTCTAACTAGAATTACCAGGAAACGCCATGGTTGCTTAAAGCCAGCACATATCTTATGATATCTTGACAAGATAGTTCTTACATACCGTGACCTGAAGATGAGCTACATATCCAAGCAGAATTCCTATCGGCAACCCAATAGCATAATAGCTCCCCAAGTTGACAAAGGCAACAGTACTCTGCACACCAGCACCTATAGCTACACCTGGAGAAGGAATTTTAACGGTTAACATTTGCATTACCAGATGTGCGCGTGCCCTTATATATATATATATATATATATATATATGGGAGACTTGATTTCGTCACTATAAGTGATCGATCGTATAATAGCACAGAATATATATATTCTAAGATACTTGTAATCAAAGCTGTGCAAAAAAGGGACAGGAAAACGTTCATGGTATTTGCATATAATATTAGAATTAGGATGAAAAACTTGCCTGAGAGCACTGGATAAACACTATTCAGCAACATTGAGAATGCTAGCAGAACATGAAGACTGGACACAGATTCTGCTACTTCCTCACTGCTCGTAAACAGGTATGAAAGTTCTCGACTAAAGACCAAGCACAGAATCCAGAAGATAACTCCAATGATCATCGAAGTACCAAGGACAACCTTGATAGCAAATTTTGCAGCTTTGGCATTTCCGCTTCCCAGTTCATTTGATATGCGCACACTGTACGAAATGCACATACATGGCATTTAATAGAGATCACTTGCTTCAGAAACAGAGATACAGAGAGACAACGAAACTGAGTAGTATCGTTAATGGTTAAAGAAATACCATGAAGAACCTAAGAACCCAAGGCAGATCATGAATTCCCATCCATTGATGTTGAGGCTGCAGCAAGATATTAGCATAAATCATCTTCTTTTAAGCAGTTAGGACCATATAGTGCCGAGCAACTGTGTTGGAATTTGCATAACAAATTCTTACCAAATGGAAAAGGCAGATATTGCAATAGTTGCATTCTTCATATATCCAGCTAGCAACACAAGAATGGAGGAATACCATAATTCTAAGCTGTAAGATTATAGCGAACACAATTAGAAAGCAAGTGGTGGCCATCAAAGTAAAGGCACCCTTAAAACAGGGCAAGGTTCGTGATCATGATCAAACACTTGGTTCCATTTATTCTGTGCTTAACATCTTTAAGGAATCAAGTATTTTGTGCATAGAAACATTAAGCCAAGTTAAATTCCCATTCGAGAAATGGAGTAAAAATACTAAATCGTCAAAATCGGAACTTACCAAATCATGACTCCGGAGGATATTGAGAGCTTTATTAGAGGAAACATATCAGCAAATGCAGCTTTAGTAAAGCCTTTCCATGTATTGGGACACCAACCTCCAAAGATGTACACAAACTCTCCAATAAGCAGCAAATAGGATGATATGATGAACGCACTCATGGCACCAGCAAGTCCAAAACCAAGTTTGATCACAAATAACCAGGACAAAAGCACATGAACCACAAAGGAGGAGGCAGAGAACCACCCGACAATCTTGTTTTTTTGCTGTGCTTGCAAGTACATTTGGATGGTAAAGCTAAAGACAAAATAGTAGAGGATGGGAATGAACCAAAGGGAGATTTTTCCAGCTTCTATTGCTATATCCTCCTCTTGCCCAATTAGTCTTAATAGCGGTGCTGTAAAAATGAAGAGGGGGAGCAAGATGGTTGCAGTGACACCATCAATGATCCATGATCTCTGCAAGTAAACTCCCATCATGTGGTAGTGTCCAGCTCCATATGCTTGTCCGCATAAGGTCTCAGTCGCGCTTGACATCCCAATCTGCCACGAGAAAGGAAAAACTTCGGTAAGTAAATTATTGCCCTCACCTTGTATATATTTGGAAGATCACACAGGTGGCAAGACATGTAAAATAGGGAGCAGAATCGATTGATTCCTCAATTGCATGGCTGCAAAGGGGCCAACACCCCTCTCACTCTCTGTTATATTATCAAGTGAGTCAATGCTAATGTTGGTGTGGCTCCAAATTGTGTTTTTTATGCTGATCGTGTGTGAATGAACACAGAATTTTAAGAGGATACGTACCAATATGCCATTTACAAACCGTAGCAAAATGCTCTGCTGTAGGCCATACGCTGCGAGATCCAATTCGCTAATGTGCCCCATGAACAACTGTGTCACCACAATCATCCCAAATGAAGTCACTCGTGCTATCATTCCAGGAAATGCAATCCTCCATAGCTTCTTGGACTCATTCCAGACCCTCTTCTTCAGGTCGGACCCGTCAAGTTCCCCCAGCAAAGGAAGCCTCTCTTCCGTTGAATTACCCATGATTCTGCGAGAAGGAACGCTAAACCTGTTGGTTTTTCAAGTTTTGTTTGTTGAATATAAAATTCTACGTTGGATACCCTTGTGATTTCCCCAAGATTCATGCAATGCTGATTGTAGTAAACATGAAAATGCCCTTTCAACAAGCAAGTTGTACTTGCAGAAGAATGATTCAAGCTAGTGGGTCACGAGTTTATATCCCACATCGCTTGCCTCATACTTGTAGGGTATGTGCTGGAATGCTGGGCAGTGTGCTTTTCACTCCCCAAGATCTTAATTATCACCGTTAGATTTTTACAGAGCCATGGCTCCATGTATTTAAGAAACCAGCAACGTCTACATGACAAGTAAAGGTATTGCATAGGAGTTGCCTCTGGGCTACCAACCAGTCTCCTTCCGTGGATATTTAATATTTATATTCTATTTATTTGATAAAAAAAAAAACCTAAATATTTATAAATAAAAAT